>CM024756.1:98610147-98731462 GCA_014218235.1 Colocasia esculenta
ATTTCATAGAGAGACCACTATTCATGAGGACTATTGAGTTCAGGGTTCGCACCAGTGAGGATAGAGACTTGTGGTTGACTGGGTCTGATCAGATGGTGGTGTACCAGCCACACCGATGCTAGCATCAGCTAGGAGTACAACGTGGGATCCAAGCTTAAGCTCACTCTGCTACCATGATCATCCCAGATAAGAATGAGAAGCTGATAAAGAAATCCAGGAAGACATGTGAGAAGTATACTGTTAGCAAGAAAGTGGGGCAGACAGTGCAAGAAGACTGGAAGGACATCCTAGCCTATGAAGAATACGTGGACACCATCCGTCCAATCTCATGTGACTTCTTCATGGATCAAAGAGAAAAATGATGCACTCTTCCATTCCTAAATAGTGTAACACATAAGTCGTAGTGAATAAAGAGTTGTGTTTTAGACTCATGGTTCATTACTCTCATGAATTGTGCTCTTTTCATTGTTCTATAAGACATACTGTGAACGTTGGGTAGACGTCCACATCGATGGATGTCAAGGCCAGGTAGACATCCACATCACTGCTGTTAACACCCAGACTAAAGGGTAATCATCCACAACGATGCACGTCAACATCTAAGTAGACATCAACAACCACGCTGTCAACTGTGGTATGGTGGCCTAACAGGGCGCCTCGATGCAAGATCTAGACGTCCACTTCCTTGACGTCAACACCAACTTAACGGCCAGATGCTTGATGTTAACTTCAAAACATAGCTTTTTCACCCGAGGCCTTCTCCTCCTCTTCACTCCCTTTCTCTTATTGGAGCGCTATTTCGCTTCCCTCTTCACACTCTCTCTCTTGGTCTTACAATCTCCACCAAGAATCCCCGATCTTTGATTCCTCTTTCTCTTATTATCTCATACTCAGACTGACTGATGGCAAGGGAGAAGAAACAAGCGAGTTGCTCCCAACCATGCTGAATGGAGGACGAGGTGACGACAGAGGGGTCATCAAAGGAGGTGAATCTGGAGGAGGAGGTGGACCCTATGGTGGACGCCAGTGATAGTGCGCCTGAGGGGTAAGGCTCGACCGACAACGATGGAGGGGAGGAAGAGGTACCTAGGAGGGCCCCACACTGGACAATGGTAAGAGACGGACCCCTCCTCACTTTCTTTGTGTGTGGATGGACGATATGTACAAAGTGGGAAAGTGGAAGAAATAGGGGAAACGACATCAGGTTCAACAGGAACTTGACGTCGAGTTCATTTAAATGGCAAGGTCATTGTCGTCGACTTGAAGTGAATGGCATGCTTATTGATGTCAACTGAAGAACATGATGGCAGACTCTTGGATGTCTACTCACAGTAAACGGTGGACCCTATGCCATCTAGTTTTTGTAAATGGCAATCGATCTGGACATTAACTCTGTGTATTTTTTGCAGGGCAAGGGGAGAATGAGGACTCGGGTGACATGTGACCTGTGTTGGGCGTGGTACAGGGCACTACTGGAGGCCCAACAGACCCGAATCATGTAGATGGGGTTCAGGCACTTGCTGGAGGTGCGGCCCTTCCAGGTCGACGTCTTATACTTAGAAGCGCTCAAGGAGAGATAGGATGAGGACTGCAAGGCATTCATCATGCCTTGGAGACACATGATGCCCACATTAGAAGATGTGTCATATCTTACGGTACTACTGGTTCAGGGAGGGCCGGTGGTCAAGCAAGAGAGGAGAGACTACAACGACGAGGTGGTGGAGTTGCTAGGACCAAAGTTCGTGGCAGGACGAAGGAGGCCAATCCGAAGTATCATGGTGGGAGCCCTCTCAGACACAATGGGTTTAAGAGGAGGTAGAAGGGGAGCCCTGGAGACCTTGGAGGAGTTTGGGTGTCAATCCAGTTGGGCTGGAGGAGCGAGGAGTAGTCCGTGCAGATCTACGTGATGTATCTTTTCAGACGGCTCCTGTTCGCGATGCAGGCATCCCAGATGAACTGCAAGCTTCTGCTACTGCTGAGGGACCTGAGCCAGGCGAGCAGGTACTATTGGGGTGCCACGGTGCTAGGACATCTTTTCTCTCTCCTTCCTAGCAGTTCGTGGCAGTTTCAGAGCACTGGGGGATTCACCCCCTTTCTTTCGGCATGCAACTTTCCTTAATGCTCATCATTTCACTTTTATTGTGCCTGACTGACGTGCTTTCTGGTCTTACAATCTGGGGCTAAACCCGCTTCCCATTGGGAAGTAGGTACAAGAAGAGGGGAGCCGGGCCATGGTACCTCTCATGGATCCGTAGGAGGTGAGGCACAATTCGAGGATGACAGGTCGGCGTGTGGGTGAGGCTAGACCACTACCCCCACGATCAGGTATAACCCTCAACACACTCTTTTTCTCTCCTTTGATACTTGACTTGGTTTGACTGTGCTGATCTGTGTTTCTTCCTTCCATGCAGGTGGTGTGGACCGCATACAAGGGAGTAGCAGATGCCTCCCATCCGACAATGGCAGCGGGACGTCCTCTCTTTGACCGCCATGTGCTGCTACCCTGCTAAGGGACCTACCAGTCCCTGCTCCTGGAGTTGGTGGTATGGACTCTGGGTTAGCACCAATTGGCTCTAGAGGTGCCTTCTCAAGGGAGAGAGGGACACTCCCGTCGCTGCTTCTACGCCGAGGACCATGACTGGGACGAGGAGCATGGAAGCATCATCGCCTACTGGAGGGACAGAGGGGAGTAGGTCCTACACCGCACCAACATCTAGGACAACTCAGCATACATGGCAGACTACCGGGTGCGCTACGCTGGACGAATCCGATTGGACCAGCACATGGTGAGTGATCCCCCCTACTAACAACTATGGCCATTTGATTTATGATTCTGACGTGCATGTGTGAATGACAGATGCCCGAGTCGGAGGCGGTGAGGCTGTTGGCGGGGCGGCTGGCGGAGTAGGCCATGGAGATGGAGCGGATCCATGCTGAGTCGTGGACTCTGGTATGTCACAACTCAATCCCTGATTAAAATGATTAATGGGCTGACTACCTTACATGACTGCAGAGGGAGGAGCTAGAGAGGGTGCGGGCGAGTATGGACATGAGAGCGATCTCGTCTGTGCAGCCCCCTATGGGGGATCTAGTGACCGAGCAGAGGCAAGGATCCAGGAGCTGGGGGACGAGGTAAAACACTAAACACTAACCTTTTGCACATTTGTTGACTTGGACTGACATGTGTTCTCACTTGTGTGCAGCGGCAGGGGGCTAAGGTGATGATGGTGACCTTCCAGGCAAAGATGGATGGCTTGAGGCTGGAGCTGATGAGGATGGAGGGTCGCCTACTCAAGGTGACGGAGAGTCAGGCAGAGAGGGCCCGAGTCCAGGCTGCCACGGATGTGGAGTTCCTGAAGAACCGGGTGCTTAGGAAGCACGGAAAGTAGCAGTGGCAGGCCCATCCGGAGACGCCAGCGAGGACGGGGTCGATCTACATGTCCTTAGATGACCCCCTATCCTTAGGGGACCCATCGGTGGGGCGAGGAGGACCACGGATAGAGGGGTCGACAGTGACGAGACCGCCTCTCCAAGATCGACGCTAAGAGAGGGAGGAGGAGGAGGTGAGTAGCTCGCGTAGGTAGAGGCCTAGCGAGGGGGAGAGGAGGGAGGAGTGAGCCTCCAGTTGTACTACAATGGGTACGCCCTTGTCATGCTATGTATAGAACTCTTATCCTTCATAGTGGATCTTTTATGCTTTTGTTGATTGAATGTGCGTGTTCGAATGGTTTGCTTGAGTCGTTCCTGCATCCGCAACACTTAAAGGAAAAAAGTTAGTGTAGCTCTATCTTTAGCCCCTTACCTAAAAGATGTACCTTTCTTGAGATTTGGTCAAGAGGTTAAAATGTAATTAAAGATAAGAATGAAATACATAAGGGAAATATGTACATGAACATTTTTTTTTATATTTTTCGTTGATTTATTTTTTTCCCTTTGAAAGGTAAAAAAGTATGTATATAGTATAGCTAATTTTTTGGACTCTTTTTGTTTTTCTTTTAAAGACTCTAAGACACATGTTCATCAAAGGTCAAGGTATAGGGTCCTCTTAATCTACTTAACCACGCAACCCATAAACAAGGGGATCGTGCGTGACATTGTTGACATTGGAGAGTTCTCATAGCCTTCTTGATATTTTCCACTGTCGAAGGTCTTACAGAGCCAAATTGCCCCTAGGGGGAGATATTGGAAGAAGTGACTAGAAAGTCATGTGAGGATTGGTTCAAACTACTTATGGTTTCCAAGCCAACATCCCATCCGGAAAGACTTAGTTGTCCATTGTTTTTAGAGGCACTTTTCATCATGATTCATTGGTGAAGGGACATACTATTTGCTACCTCCTTTATTTGGTCAGCCTTTTCTGGGTACGTACTTTTTGCTACCCTTTTTTGACTTTTTTTTTTTTCCTTATCATCCAGATTTTGCTTTGCATGTACATTTGCATTTGCATTTCTTTTCATTTCCTTTTGTTGCCCCTGTTTGTTGTAACTTTGTCTTTCTGGTGAGAGTGGGTGGTCCCCTACTTGTAATCTGTCCCTTCTCCCAACTTCACCGAGTAAGTAGAGAAAATTGGCTTGAGATACATCCAAGTGTAGTTATGATTTTCAGGCTAATGACCAATGCTCCAATATCATGTGGTGTGTGAAAAGACCCTAGCTTGCTAATGGCCAAGTGAAAAGTAGAGTTCCAAACCCATGACATTGACAAGTGATGAATAGACAGACTGATTGACTAAAGAAGGAACTTCTTGAGGTAAACTTTGTTCCATGGATGTGACAACTCAACTCCCTCAGTGTCCACTAACCTATAGGCATTTTCTGAGTTCACTTCTTTGACAACGAAAGGACCCTCCCATTTTTTTTGCAATTTGCTCCTGGGACATGGTGCTTTAATTACCTTTTGTTTGAGGACCATTTCTTCTACTTCAAATTTTTTCTCAAGGACTTTTTGGCATAAAAAATGTGCAATCCTTTGATGGTAAACATGTGCATGGTCAGCCGCTATCATTTGTCTTTCATCTAAGAGTTCAAGTTGTGCTAATAAAGCCTCCCAACGTTGACCAGGGTCAAGTTCGGAATCCAAGTGAACACTTAGTGGAGGGATGAAGATCTCATATGGGAGTACTGCATCTGATCCATATGTCAAAGCATAGGGGGTTTGCCCCGTGGGAGTCCAGATAGAGGTGTGGTAAGCCCATAGAGCTTCAACCAAGCAGTCTGGCCAATCAGCGTTATTGTGAGATTTGTAAGTTTTATTTATGATTTTGATGAGAGTATTGTCAGTAGCTTCAGCTTGTCTATTACCTTGTAGATAATATGGAGATGAATGATGCAAGTTTATACCATATTTACCACACATGTCATGAAGCTCCTGTGAACTGAATTGTGGTCCATTGTCGGTGACGATGTCTAGAGGCATGCCAAATCTTGCAAGCACGTTGTGCTTGATAAACTTGACAACCGTTGAAGCTTTGACCTATATGAACGCTTCTACTTCAGTCCACTTATTGAAGTACTTAGTGGCAGTCAGAATGAATGACTTCTTACGGATTTCTCTGTTTCTGTCCTCGAGTGGACCTACCACATCAAATGCCCACATGGCGAAAAGCCAAGGAGCAATGAGATGGTGAAGAGAGGAGGAAGGAGCATCGATTTTGTCACCATGAAGTTGACATTTAGCACAGTGGCGAACAAAATGTGTGCAATCTTCATCCAAGGTATGCCAGTAATAGTGTCTTAGCAACTTTTGGGCAATTACTCTACCCTTGACATGGCCACCACATTCACTAGAGTGAGCAGCTTTAACAACATTTTGAGATTCAATCTCATCAAGACAATGGAGATAAACCCCACTAAGGGATTTCTTGTGGAGAATGCCACCTATGATCTTGTCGCGTGCAGAGACACGACGGATGGCTTGTCTATCAGAAGAAGTGGCATATTCAGGGAATGATCAATCTTTGAGATAGTTTTCGATGTCAAAGTACCAAGGATGGTCATCATGAAGATCGATTTCTAGCTCCTTTAAAAGTGCATGGATCTGAGGAGATGGAGACTGGGCTTGAGAGAACCATGGATCAACATGAAAAGGGATTCTCAATCTTTGTACTGAGATAGTTTTAGAAGATCTTCCTAGCAGAATAGGGAGAGAAGAAGCTAGTGAAGCAAGTGAATCGGCCAGAATGTTTTGAGCCCTGAGAGTGTGAAATAGAGTGAACTAGACTTGGGATCCTGAGTCTGGTACTTGCTAAGGGACGGTTGGAGTATCAATTGTGAATCTCCAATTATTCTTAACTCCATAACTCCAAGCAACAATGCCATCTTCAACCCAACTAGGAGTGCCTCATACTCGACCACATTGTTCGTGGCAGGGAAGGTTAATTGATAAGCGTGCGGAATCACTACCCCTTCTTGTGAGAGAAGGACTGCCCCTATAGCACTCCCTTTTGAATTAAAGCTCCATCGAAGTAAAGTATCCATGATGTTCACCATCAATAATAGCTCCTAACTCCTCATCTGGAAAGCTTTCATCGACGAGAGAAGAAGAGGGTAAGGGATGGTGGGCCAAATGTTCAGCAATAGCATGCCCCTTGATCGATTTTTGATTCACGTAGGTAATGTCAAACTAATTAAGAAAACTTTTCCATGTCACCAAATGTTCAGTCAGAACATGTTTTTCCAGCAAGTACCGAATAGGGTCCATTCGTGCCAGAAGTTTCACTTCATGAGCTAGGAAATAGTGCTTCAACTTCTGGACAACCCAGACGACGGTAGCACATGTCCTTTCTATAGAGGTGTACCTCTTCTCAGCTTCATTGAACAACTTGGATAGGTAATACACTGCTCTCTCCTTCTTCTTGTCATCCTACTAGGCCAAGACTGCTTCAGTGGAATCTTCAATGGTTGATACATAGAGTAACAAAGGCCGACCCGGGATCGAAGGAGCGAGAACTGGGGGATTGAAAAGATAACTCTTCAGCTCTTCAAAGGCCTTTTGACACTTATCATTTCAATCAAATTTATCCTCCCCTCTAAGCATCTCATATAAGGGCTTACAGTGAATTGAATGTTGAGAAATAAATCTCCTAATGAACTGGAGTCTACCAATTATCCCTCTGACTTCTTTGAGGTTCGTAGTGCGAGGCATGTCGATTATTGCTTTGGCCCTATTGGGATCAATCTCTATTCCCCTCTTGCTAATAACAAACTAAGCAACTTCTATGAGGATACTCCGAAGATGCACTTATTGGGGTTCATCTTAAGTTTATGCTCTCTAGACCATTGGGGAACTGCCCGGAGGACTTCAGCATGGCCATGTCGAGTTCTAGATTTAACCAAGACATCATTGACATAAACCTCCATGTGCACATGCATTATGTCATCAAATATTGCCATCATTGCCCTTTGATAAGTTGCTCCCACATTCATCAATCCGAAGGGCATCACGACATAGCAATAGGTCCCCCATGGCGTGGTGAAAGAAGTTTTCTCTTGGTCTTCCTTCACCAAACAGATCTGGTTGTACCTAGAGAAACCATCCCGAATGACAAAATCTCAGAACTGGCAATATTGTCCACTAGGACAACTTTGTGGGGAAGTAGAAAATCATCCTTAGGGCAAGCACGATTAAGTCACAGAAATCTATGCAGATGCTACCCTTACTATCCTTCTTCATCACATGGACGATGTTAGCTACCCACTGTGGATAAAGCACAACGCTAATGAATTTAGCTTTCTGCAGCTTCTCAACCTCCTCTTTGATCTTCAGCACAAGTTTGGGGTGCAACCTCCATATCTTTTGTTTGAGAACTTTTGCATCGGATTGTAAGACTAGATGGTGCTCGACCAAAAAGGTGTCAAGCCCCAGCATGTATTCATAAGAGCAGGCAAAGCCATCAAAAAATTCTTTAAGGATATCTATAATAGCTTCTTCTTCTTCTACGCTCAAGTTGGCACTAATCAAAACTACCTTTGGGGATTTTTCGGTGCCAAGGTTGATCTCTTTGGCTGGTTCATCCGCAACCATGGTTGGCTCATCAAACCTCTTGGTACCATCCAGCTGGGTCACTCAAACCCCAGCTGAGGAGAAAGGATGAAGGTAGGGATAGAAATGAAGACGAAGATGGAGGATTTGAGTTGGAACCAAGAGTGAAAGAAGGCCAAAATACTCACAAAACTCATCCACCTCAGCGCTTCTCCTCTCTTCCTCACTCTCCTCTCTCTGAATCAGGCACTTCTACCACAACCGGCTCCCTTGTCCCTTGTTGGATGGGTCCCTTGAGTCCAGGTGAAGGTGCATAGGGTATGAAAGATCTGCATGAACAGGGTCAGAATGAAATCCCAACCGGCCCTTTCTAACAACCTTCTCACTTGGACACTACTGACGGGACCTTGTTTCTCTCTCCCCAACCCCCGACCATGGATATACCCTATCTTTGCCATCACCTCCCAACCTTTCCATTGAGGACATGAGGTATTCTCAAACTCTTCGATCATGGAGGGAAATTGGTTCAAAATAAGGGGAGATCGGAAATCAACAATTGACATTATTGGTTTCTTCCCCTTGTCTGGAATAAAGAGATGTGGCATCTGCTCTGAATTGATAGAAATGAGGGTTTCTATAGTAGGATCCTCTTGATTTTGATTAATAGCTCATTGAATGGAAACATGAAGCATGGTGGGCGATGGAAGGGACCCCTAAAGTTGTGTTCTAGCCAAGGACCGACGAGAATGGCCTTATAGGCCTGATCGACATCCAGGACTAAGAATTCAGAAGACATGGTGATGGGCCCTATCTCTAGTTGAAGAGCAATCATTCCTTTAGAAACCTCTTGGAGCTGTCATAAGCAGTAATAGTGGAAAATATCCTTTCCAAATTATCTTCCCCTAAACCTAGTTGCTTAAGAGTCTTCATCAGACAAACATTGATGGATGCTCCCATGTCGATGAGAGTGGAGTCTACCGACACCCCGTTGAGGGTGACGATTAAATAGAGAGGGAGTGAACGGCACTCGGGATCTGCAAGGTCTTTGTCCGAGAAAGAAATGGAAGGCCCTTGGGTGAGGGAATGAATCGCATTGGTAACCCCACTCGTAGGGGGATCGTCATTGACCATGATCTTTAGGAGGAATTGGAGAAGAGTGGACAAGTGAGATGGATGGTAATTTTTGAATCAACTCTAAGATAGAAACCCTGGCGGGAGTCTTATCTAGGTGCTGAAGAATATCATACTCAGTGCTGGTGGGTGGCAGAGGTCCACTATCTTCCTCGTCTTGCGAAGGCTGTGTGGGTGGAGGAACAGTGCGATTTTAGAGGGTGACATTGAGGTTCCCTTGAAACTTAGGGAGGATGAGGTGGAGGGGTTGGGAGCCAAAGATGGCTGACTCTTGATAGGGGGGGGGGGAGTGGGAACAAATTGAACATCCTGGCGAGCAGGTCTGATGAGCACTAAGGGCCGCTCATCCAAGATAACATCAACAGTGGTGCAGGGTTCCTAGGATCCTACTGAGCGACATGGGTACCATTGTTCAAAGCCTTCTACCCCCAATGGTGTTCTCTCCTCACAACTCGAGGTCCTAGATGTGTCATGGTGTTGACCTTCTCCTAAGATTAGAGGTGGATGGGTTGTTGTTGTTTGGTGGTTGGGGAGGGGATTCTGGACTATACCAAAATCCTTCTTGTCAGTCTAGACTTGCAATGGCTACTTTGACATCATCCCAATTGATTCTACCCTCATCATTCATATCATACACCCAGTCACGGAAGGTGAAACAATTGTGGATCTCATGACCGGGAGCCCTATGATAGGGACAATACTTTTAGGTGTCAGCCCTAGGATGTACTCCCTCCTTCTATGGTGGAAGTTGGATGGCATTACAAGGCATGAGGGCGAAGAAAATGTCCCCAAGGGATTCGGGGAGACTGGGATAGTGGGATCTCTTGGGACATGGACGGATATAGCCAGAAGGTGGGGGAACAACTAATAAGGCTTGGAAGGAAATTATGGGAATTGATGGGGATTGGAGGTGGAAGTAAACGTGTAAGGTTTGTTAGTGGGCCTCAAAGGCTGATTACAGGCACTAACAGACTCATTGATGGTCACCCCCTTGGTGGTAGGTGTTGCGGGAGCCTTACGTCCCTTGGGCTTCCCTTTAAAGAATGGCGGGAGGGAGGAGTCCTTGATTTGGGTTTGAACCACTCTAGCTCCATTATAGAGATGTGCAAAGGAGGGAAACTCACTAAGCATCAAGATGGATTTGAGTAGAGGAGTGGTGTTGTTTACAATCATAGTGATGGCTTGGGACTCTGGAATGGGGAGGTCGGCTCTCGAAGCCATGGCCTCCAACGGTTGGCAAAGTGACAAAGTCTCCTCCGCCTCATCTTTCCACCACCAAGTCAAGAGTGTGGGGGACTGGGTGGCCATGTAAGCAAAATGTGAGATGAAGCATTAGGAGACGATGTCAAAATAAGGAGATCAGATGTAGGTAAGGAGGTGAACCACCTCAATCCCTCCCCTTCTAACGATTGTTGGAAGAGGTGAACCATAAGGACCCGATCATATAGCCACTGATGACAGTCCATAAGAAAGCTTGTAAGATGGAATTGAGGGTCGAAGGTTCCGTCATACTTGTGGTATTTCGAGGCCTTGAAACCTGGGGCAAAGTAGGCGTTTGGGAGCTTGCAGTAGTTTTGTTAGGGGTGAGGTTTACATAGGGACAAAGATTCAACCAAAAACATCCTAACAAAACCCTCCATCTCGGATTTGGAGACAGATTCGGATTGAGTGGGGGTGTGGGTTGGACATTAGGTGGATAAATAGAAGCAGGGGTTGGAATGGGATTTGGTGCAGGAAGAGTGGTGGAAAGAGTGGGGACAGGGACCCGAGATTGAGTGATAGGCCTCGGGATGGGCTTGGATTGATAGGCCTTAAAGGAAGATGGTGAAGAGGTGGAAGCTCTCACCCGAACTGTATGGTTGGAGAGCATAGAAATGATGTCCTCGGGCGAGTAGCAGGACAAAAGTTGGGAGAGTTCAGGGTGATCTTGAGCTTCATGTGCATAAGTGGGGTTGACCCTTATACTCACCTCCTCATTATCAGCTTGAAAGGATGATTAGACTGATTGTTCAGGCTGAAGATTAGAATTAATCATTCCGAAAAACTCATCATTCAGATTATCATCATATTCAAAAGCCGGGTTCTAAGACATGCTAACAAAATTCAACCAAGAGTCCATTTCCACACAACCTACTGATTTTTAAGATAATTAGGCTGATTAACTACACTGTTATGAGAGAAAATATGGATTTCTACACAAACAATGTTGTCAAACAATGCCCAAAAATATTTTAAATGTTGCGATCGTGTGTTAACTCAACTTGTAAAGGCCAATTCTCTCACTTCTCACTTAACACTGGGTAAATGGGCTAGCTATCTGGGAGGCTGAACGTCCTCCTGCCCGATACCATGAGGGAATCTACGGAATTTAGAGACTTATGGAGTTCTTTTTGAAACCAATCCGATTTACTCGAAAGGGAATCTCCGAGTAAAAGATTGTAAAAGAATAAGGGGGTTATCCTAAAATGTGTGGGGAGGCTAGAAAAGATGAGAAATGAGACCCACCTCGTGACTGAAAACCCACAGGAACCAAAGAGTATGTAGACAAAGGAAAATAAAAAGGAAAATCAGACAGAAACAACATTTGTTAACATAAACAGCAACACAAGTGACGTTATGTTCTTCAGAAGCAGGTAGACGACAGGAACGATGGACGTTAAGATGATGTTGACAGCACAGAAAGTTGACGTTAACAGAAAGTAAACGACACAAGGAGTGGACATTTACCTGGGTAGACGTCCACAACAATGGATGTCTACCTGTTCGCAGCCTGAACCATCACCAAGTGCGGTGAGCAATGTCAGTCTCACCATGATCGCCAGAAGAGAGCTGTAGACGTTTTGTTTTTTTTTAAGAACCAACTCTGCGTGCCTACGCATGCTCTCTGGAGAATGTGTGCTCACTGGCTTGCCCCATCCTTCTCCTTTCTTCGTGTTGACCCCCCGAGTTGACCAAAGAAGAAGAGAAGGGATCAAAGGAACTAGTAAGCAAATGAGAAAGGTGTGATCGTCAAAGCCTTACCTGTTCCCAAGGAGTTGTTCTAATCGCGTCAACGGTGTGACCTCATGAGCAGTTGATGGTGGGGACGCCGACTTTCCCCCTTTCGGCCGGCGAAAAGGAAGAAGCTCTGAAACATTGTTGATGGTGTTCCTGCAACCAAGAAGACTCTATAAGACTCTAATGCAGTGTAATGAATGCTTAGAAGTACAGAAAAGTAATCGAAAAGGTGAGCTTCATACCGGTGCGGGCTTGAGAAGAGGGGTGACCAAATGCTATTGAAAGATGTGCGGAGTTATCTAGTATGGTAATATAGAAGGGGGGGGGGTGAATAGATTACAACTAACCCTAACCACAATTACTTTCTTTTCGATTAAAACACAAACTTATCGAAATCTTAAATAGATTCAAGATTAGTTTGACTTGCAATTAGTGTGCTTGTTGTGAACAGAACATGAACATCAAATCTAATGTGTAGAACCAACGTGCCTACAATCATCTATCGTGAAAATGTGCAAACCATAGAACAAGAAGATTTAAGGTGGTTCGGAGTACACAACTTGTGTATCCTATGTCCACACACATACGCAGAAACGACTGCTTATGAGCAAGATTCACTGTACAACATACACACTCACGTTGTCTGATGTTAATACACAATCAAAAAACACATGGCACATGAATCAAGCACAAGAGACACTTGACCCACCAACACACACATCGTGTATGAAAAATAGAGACAGAGAAGAGTTCTGAGTTGAAGAATCAAATCTTAAGATAGAACTCTTCACGATGGTCATCCAGATGTGCTTGAAACTTCATCTTGACATGTATGAGTTGATGTAGAAGCTTGAACGATGGACAAACCGGCTTCAACTCATTTAGAAGATGGTTCTTCTTCACTCTGGACGGAGTGCTGAAGCAGAGTAGCAGAGAGACTTTTTCTTGAGATTTTGCTAGGGTTTTGTATGGTGGCTGCTTCTGTACGGAATACCTTCAAAACATTCCTTATATATGGGTGTTTAAGTATAGAGAGTCGTGGTAGATGGAAACACCCAACTTGGAAACATGTGGAAATCACAGAACTGGAGTCTTCTCTTCGTATGTCGACAGCACCATATGCATTGTCGATAGCGCTAACAGAGTTACAAAAACGCAGAGAACTAAGCTTCAAGGGTGACAGTTTCCTGTCATGGCTGTCGACAGGCGATTTGCTTCTGTCGACAGGCCCACTAGTCCTGAAGCCAGTCTTGTCTTCCTGTTTATATCTGTCGACAGGAGCCTTTAGGGCTGTCGACAGGTACATGCTTCCTGAGTTTTCCTTGAGCTTTTGATCTAGTCTTGGTACATTGTCTTGCATGCAATGTCACCTACATTTAGGAATATTATTAGTGAGATATTATGAACATATAAATGAACAAGTTAGACATGTTTATCTTCATTAGGATTTGCTTGCTTGACATTCTCATCATGTTTCACATATTACATCACATCAATTTGTATTGTTCATGAATTGTTCATCATCAAAAACAAACATACGAAATGTAAACCCAACATTCTCCCCCTTTTTGATGATGACAAAATTTTCAATTTATGCACAATTCACAATTGATGTTTCTCCCCCTTTTGACAACATCCAAAAAGACATGTCATGCACACACGAGTACAACAGAAGCAAATAACTGTGAATTCATTGATGTGACATTCAGTACACATAGTTACAAAATGATTCATGACATGACAAAGGAAGTGCTGGGAAAGAAAATAACATGACTGAGACAACAAGAAGACAATAGTGACAAGACCATGACCAAACAGAGCAGAATTCTAGACTGTGAACAGTTAGACTCTCTAAACATCGTCATGGCCAGGTGGTGCAGAGGCCTGACGATGCTCATGAATCACTGTGGAGAGCTTGGTAAGCTTGAGCTGAAGCTGGACTTGTGTGTCAGCCAGTGCTTTTATACTCATATCAACAGTATCCAATCGCTCATGAGCTTTTCAAAGCCAGTGGTCATTGGAGTTGCATTTGCGCCATTTGAGCATAGACGAAGTCTCGAAGAGAGGGCTCATCTGACGCTTGGTCATCAGCAGCAACATCAACTTCATCTCCCTGAGCATCCATTGGCTCGGACTGGGAGTCTTCATCAGCATCATCTTCATTAGATTCATATTCATCAACTGCCTGCTCCTTACCCTTGAGTTCCCTTGTGACAACCCCATCAAGCAGCTTATAGCCCATCCGATGGGCAGCAGTGAGATCAAAGGCACTACGAGATTGAGGGTGACAAGCCCACTATCAGGAATATGTATCCCAATGAAGAGGAGAAGGGAAGTATGGGCAAGCATATGGCATTGATGGCCTGGGGTTGTAGAAGCATTGACGGATCAGGTGAAGCATAAGTTTGGGCAAGTTGATTTGTTCGCACTTGAGGAAGAAGAAAAAGAGAGATTTATGAACCTCAGTGACGAGTTCTCGACTGCCATGCTTTGGAGCAATCAGGGTGGTGAGGATGTGATGGATCATTCTATTCAGTGGGTGAAAGGAGTTGGCATTCAGTTGGCAATTTTCTTTGTTGCATTATAAGGTTGAAGGGTGATGAGATGATAGTATTCAGATGCAGGAGGGTGGCTGGAAGCACATCAGCCCCACAGTTAGGAATTTGAAGTGCAGTGCTGATGAGGTTGAGGTAAGCTTCAAAGGAGTACCTTAGACAGAGGTGTAGAGATCCCCATCCCCAGACAGGCCAAGATTATTGAAAAACTCTGTGACGGTAGTAGGAGAGTAGTTCAGGTGAGAATAGAGAAATATTGTCCAACCCTAGGTGTCAAAGAGGGGTAGGAGATTGTGGAACATGACTCCCAAAGAAGGAAAATCAACGTAGTGGGGCTGAACAAATTTGCTGAAGGTTCCCGGAACCATGGTGAGTTGCAAACCTGGGGAACGACAAGCTCGCCAGCCGATCATCACAATGCTTGGTTCGGCGCTCGGCAGGAGCCCGGAACCCTCGCCGGCTTGGGGAGATAAGGGACGGGACGGGGAGCAAGTTTCTTGCCCTTGGAGCCATGAGAAAGAGAGGAGCTCAGAGTGGAGAAGAACTCTGATAGAAGAAGAAAAAACACGAGGAGGAAGAAAGAACCAGGAGGGGTAGAATCTAGGTCTAGCGCCCTAGAGAATAAGGGTTTGGTGGAGAAGGAAGAGGGAGGAAGTTTTGGAAGTGGAAAAAGAGGAGGAAAGGGTCGTAGGTTCCCTTTTAAAGAGTGGAAGGAATTTCAAAGAACAGGGACCCACAAAATCCAACCCTAAAATACACCCATTGGCTTCCAAAATAGACCCTGCCACCGGCTGTCGATAGATGCACAGTCATCTGTCGACAGGCACACTCAGAAATGTGCCAGAGAGGCATTTTGACAAAATGTTTTGGGGCAATGTGCGTCCAATGTGTACATAAGGTGAAAAATAGGTAAATACACATTATAAAATGTCATACCCACTAATATTAGGACACGTCAAACATCTACAATGGTTGTGAAATAACATTTCGGAATCTAAGTTGCAGCATGATGAATACATTGGACAAAAACATATGAAAATAAGACAATCCTCTGAATAAAACCATTGCAGAAAAACATAGTTCTTAGTGGGTGACAATCAAAAGATGTATGAAAAAGATGTCGACATGGGCAATTATCATTAACAACAAATTGGCCTTGATACAAAAATGAGGAGGCTACACTCTATTTCTCCTTTTATGATTTGTTTCTGAACAAACAGTAAGAGAAAAAGTGGTAATTAGGATCACTATGACCTTTTTACGTGAAGATAGACATGGGTAATGTACGTATCCCTAGTTACTCAGTGGAAGTGACCATCAGACCATTATACAGAGTTAATGAGTAAGCATTTTGACGCGAAGACAGACATTTATGATGCCCATGTCCCGGTACACAACAATACTCAGCATTGCTCTGCCTTTGTTCCCTTATTATATTTTGATACACATTTTAGTGTTTGAAATAGGTAGCTTTTCTCCTTTTTTTTTTTATTCGAATTTTTTTTTTTTATCAAGGTCAAGAGTTAGATAAGGTTTAAAAGCCAATGCAAGACATAACCTTCAATGACCTTTGGACTTATCACGTGACTTTGAAAAATGATAGTCCACAATGGAGTTATTCAAGTGAGTTAGGTTAGACTCATGTGAGTTGTTAAATGTACTCAAAATGATGCAACCTAGACACAATAGAATAGTATGTCAAAATCATTGTGATTTAGACAATATCGTTGGTATTATGTGGATATGAAAGATTAGGACACAAGTAAGTCACCAATTTTCACCTTAAATGCAGTAGAGAAGTATGCTCATGAAATAGGTTGAGAAAGGATATGAAGAACTCAATGAAAGGTTTATTTGTGGACAGCTATAGTGAGCATGTCTACAGCTGCTAACAGTGTTGAACTACAGAGTTCAAGAAGGGTGCGTCTGTCGACAGATACAATGTTGTCTGTCGACAGATGCTAACAGACTAAAAGTTGTCGAGTTCGGGGAGAGGAAAACCTGCTAGTGGTTGTCGACAGCAAGAATGGGGTTGTTGACAGGAGTTGTGAGAAAGCTTTTTGAAGGCTGAGATGAGAGATATGATTGGAGCTTCATGCAAGGGAACAAAACCAAATGAATAATGGATAGTTTCCCTAAAAAATTCACTCATCTAACTTAACTTTGCTCCCCCATAGTGTGTGCATGTGGAGACTCAACATTCAAGCAATTCAAGACAAATTCATATATTTAACAAGCAATTCCACCAAGATCATAAATAAAACATTCCAATACAGAAATCCATTTATTGCAAAATGAAAATAAACCATATACCTTATTTGAATTGAATGACCTTTATGTGCAACTTCACTATGGATACATGGCGGAGAATGTTTTCTCACACATAATAATAGTTTCCAAAAAGCATAACTTGTTCTTCCACAGTTACCATTTGATATACCTCATAGTCAGTGCACACAAAGAACATATACTTCAAAGTTTGGTATGGGCTTCATTGCATTTTGCACAAGCCCAATTCTCTTCTCAATGTTGTGAATCTATCCTCAGCCAATGGTTTTGTGAAAATATCAGCTAATTGCTTTTCAGTGGGTATGAAGCTAAACTCCAGGGATTTGTTGGCTACTTCATCTCTCAAGAAGTGATGTATAATCTCAATCTGTTTTGTCCTACAGTGTTGGACTGGGTTCTTTGAGATATTAATGGCACTAGTGTTATCACATAGGATAGGTGTGCATCCAATGTCAATGTTGTAGTTAGATAGTTGACTTTTTACCACAACACTTGAGCCGCACAACTTCCTGCAGCAACATATTCTGCCTCTGCAGTGGAGAGTGCAACCGAGTGTTGCTTCTTGGATGCCCACGAAACCATGCAAAAACACAAGAAATTGGCAGTACCCACTAGTGCTCTTTTGTCAATTTTACATCCAGCATACTCAGCATCAGAATATGATATCAAATCAAAACTACTTCCTACTAGATACCAAAGACCCAAATCATACTACAAACAAATGACTTTCCTTTGGACTAGATTGATATCTAGCACAAAGGCAATCACTGAATTGTATATCCGGCCTACTTACAGTAAGATAAAGAAGTGAGCCAATCATACCTCGGAATTGCTTTGCATCTATCGGTTTACCTTTCTGATCATTTTCCAATTTATGCTTGTGCTCATTGGTGTTGAAGCAGGCTTAGCTTGTTCAAACTAAAATCTTTTGAGAAGCTCCTTAACATATTTTTCTTGGTTGATAAAGAAGCCATCTTCATGTTGTTTAACCTGCAATCCAAGGAAAAATTGAAGCCCCCCATTAAACTCATCTCAAATTCACTGTGCATGTGTTTTGAGAATTCTTCACACAGTGATGGGTTAGTGGAACCAAAAATGATGTCATCCACATAAACTTGAACAATAATTATGTGATTGCGAACTTTCTTAGTGAAAAGAGTTTGGTCCACATTACCTCTTGAGTAGTTTTTATTCACCAGAAAAATGCTTAGTTTGTCGTACCAAGCTCGGGGTGTCTGTTTCAAACCATAAAGAGCTTTGTGCAATTTATAAACATGGTTAGGCTCTTCATGGCCCTCAAATCCAGGTGGTTGAGAAACATAGACTTCCTCTTTGATGTAGCCATTCAAGAAGGTAGTTTTAACATCCATTTGAAAGAGTTTGAACTTGTGTGAGCATGCATATGCCAACAAGACTCTAACTGCATCAAGTCTAGCTACAGGAGCAAAGGATTCTTCAAAGTCAACACCAAATTCGTGATTGTATCCTTTTGCTACCAGTCTAGCCTTATTCTCACCACTTTAGCTCTTCATTTAGCTTATTCCTAAATACACATCTAGTGCCTATGACAGAAATCTCAGGGGTTCTAGGAACTAAACTCCAGACATTGTTTCTTTGAAATTGACCAAGTTCCTCATGCATAGCATCAATCCATGAGTTTTCTTTAGAGCCTCTTCAACATTTTTAGGTTCCACTTGAGAGACAAAAAAAAAGCAAAATGTCTCAACTATTTGTCTAACTTGAGACCTAGTTTGAACTTTATCAATTACATTCCCTATCACATTCTCAAGTGGGTGATCTTTGGAATACCTCAAATTGATGATTGTTGAAGGATCAGGCTGATCTTGGACTATGGAAGTTGATCTTGAGGAGGGCTTGCTTGAGGGGATTCACCTTGAGGTTCTTCCTCTTGTGGATCTTCATTAGGCTCATCATCTCCCTTTTGAAAAGGATTTGATGGTCATCATCATCGTACTTGCGAAAATATCCACTTTTAGTTTTTGGTGCTGCTGAGAATCTCTTTTGCTTTTACTTGTTGTTCTGGAGAATTGTTCCATCAATTCCATCTTGAGTCCTATGAAGATTGAATTGTTAGTTTTTGCATGATACTCATCAAAGACAACATGTGGAGTTTCTTCCACAGTTTTATTCTTATTGTTAAACACCCTATATGCTCTAGAGTGTTATGAGTATCCAAGAAAAATACCTTGATCACTTTTGGCTTCAAACTTGTCCAAATCAACTTTATCATTGTTATGAATAAAAACTTTTAGCCAAAAACCCCGAAGTACCCAATACAGGGTTTCCTACATTTTAATAGTTCATAGGGAGTTTTCTCATCACAGGTCTTACCATGGCTCTATTGAGAATATAGTAAGAGGTGTTCACCGCTTCTGCCCAAAAGCTCCTTGAGAGTGACTTTCGACCAGAAAGTGCGAGCCATTTCCACCAGGGTCCTATCTTTTCTCTCCACTTCGCCATTTTGTTCTGGAGTCCTTGGAAAGGAAACAAGTGTTCTACCCGTGGAGCCTGCAAAAATCAATAAAAGAGTTATTGTCAAACTCTCCCCCATGATCAGTGTGGATTGAGCATATCTTATGAACATTTCCATGCTCAATCTTATTAAAGAAATCTTCAAAGACTTTAAGTGCTTCATTTTTGTGTGCCAAGAATTTGACCCAAGTGAACCTAGAAAAGTCGTCCACAATGGCAAAACCAAACTATTTGCCATTGAAACCTAGAGTTCTAGTAGGTCCAAAAAGGTCCATGTGCAACAGTTCATAAGGTTTAGAGGTGCTTACCGGTGCTTTTGATTTGATGGATTTCCGGGTTTGTTTTCCCTGTGCACATGCATCACAAAAACTTTCATTCTTGTTGAAAGAAATTTCAGGAAGTCCACTTACAAATTTCTGCTTCATAATCTTGTGCAAGACATTGTAGCTTGCATGGCCAAGCCTATGATGCCACAAAGTAAGCTCATCTTGTTTATTAGCAACAAGACACAAATTTCATTTTCTGGATCATCCAAATCAACTAAAAAATGTTGTTCACCCATTTTCCAGAAAATTAAGTCTTCTATTTCTTATAAACAATTGACATGAACTTGATTCGAAAACAACTTTATGACCTTTATCACACAGTTGGCTTATGCTAAGCAATTGTGATTAAGACCATCAACTAATAGAACATTGTCTATTGAGTTAGAGGCATACTTACCAGCCTTATCTGAGCCAATGATCTGGCCTTTATTGTTACCCCTGAAGACAACTTGACCTCCGTCTTTTTCCACAGAAAACAAAATTTGTCTTTGTTGCCCGTCATGTGCCTCGAGCAGCCACTATTCAAGTACCATTTGTTTGATTTTGGGCTACTAGGCATTCCTGCATATATGGATCAGACAAGAGGTTTTAGTACTCAAATTACTTTGGGTCCCAATGTATCATTCATGCCAAAAAGTAAATACTTTGGAATCCAAATTTGCTTGTATTTTGTTTATTTGAGTTATTCCAGCATTGATTTTCTTTATGACCAAGTTTCTTGCACACATTGCATGATGGGGAATTTTTAGAACAATGGTGTGTTATTTTGTTGACCATTTATTGAATTTCCCTTTTGGTTGCTGGTTAACTGACCCTTGACAACATTTTCCAAAACATGTCGACAACTTTCATTGAGCCTGCCGACAGTTGCCTTGTTCTTTTGAACACTGAGGGCTTTGTTTATCCTTGGCTTGATTTTTCTTGTTCTTAGGAGGGACTTGTTGGCTTGTGCTTGGGCTAGGATCAACAAAGGAGGTTATCAATGTCTCTCCCATTTCTTTTGTTTTACAGGTTGATACCCAATTCATGTTTTGCAATAAAAATATTTGATCCTAAAATTACGTCAAGATTCTGCTTTCCTTAACAAACCTTGTAAGATCTTCAGATTTTTTTTTAGATCTTTTCAGCTTGTTCCAGCTTTTTCTTAGTTTCTTGATGCTCATTTTGAAGATTTTCAAGAGAGTTGATTAGGCTTTCCTTTCCTTTAGAATTTCTTGTAATTGATTTTCAAACATTCCATTCCTCACTGTGAGCTTCCTCATCAATTTTCATCATTTCAATCTCTTTATTAAGGCTGCAATTTTTTCATCATTGTTCCTGCTATGAACAAAAGAATTGATTTTGTTTTTCAATGTCTTGTTTTCATACTTCAATTGACAAAAATTTTCAATAAAGACAGTGTATGCTTCTTCCCATTCATCAAAATTATAGCTTTCAAGGAAGAATTACCTCATTGGGTTGTCACTCTTGTAATTAAGCATTGAATCTCTTCATCTCCAGAGGTTGCTGCGTCCTCATCTTCATCTTCATCACTCCAAGTCGCCAACATTGCCTTGGCTTCTTGAAGATGAATTTTTCTTTTCTTTTGCTTCTTCTTGAGCTCTGGGCATTCTCCTCTCATAGCCTGTTTCTTGCACTCATAGCATACAATGTCAGATTCTTGTTAGACACAAATTTATTGAGAAATCTTTTTTTGAAAAGGATTTGGACTTACCTGAGCCTTTCCTTTTGAGTTTAAGGAATTTTTTGAACTGTCTAGTGAGCATTGCCATTTCATCGCTCTCACTATCACTAGACGATATATCTTCATCACTTTCCTATTGAACATCTTTTTGGAACTTGAAGAATTTTAAATTGAAGCTTTTAAAGCAATTGACTTCCTTGGGTACTCTTCAATTTCTTTTTTTTTTACATTTATTTCATATGTCATCAGGGAACCAATTAATTCATCAGTTTAATTTTTTAGAGTTCTTTAGAATCCTCAATGACAGTGGCCTTAGTATTCCATCAAGATGGAAGAGACTGAAGTATCTTCCTTACTAAGTCACTTTTGTATTCTTTCCTAAGACGTTTCAGCCGTTGATTATTAACATAAATCTAGCAAACATATCTGACATGGTTTCATCATTGTCATTTTAAACATTTCATATTCAGATATTAGCATGCTGCTTTGGTTTCCTTACCTCAGAAGTACCTTCATATATGAGTTAAAGCTTGTCCCACATCTCTTTTGCTGAGGTACATGTGGATACTCTTGAATACTCCTTGTTGGATGCACTACGCATTGCATCATGTTCAAGGTGCTCCAGTTGAGAGTTCCCTTTGCAATTTGGTCCTTTGTCCACGTATCTTCATCATCATGAAGCGTATATGCTCCTTTGCTGACGATTTCCATAGCTCAAAATTTTGAGCTCTCAGAAACACTACATACGATTTTCCAATAAGGATAGTCAGTGCCATCGAAGAAGGGTGGCCTGGATACTGAGTGTCCCTGGGGCATTAACCTCTTGTTAGATTCCATGAGACCGATAATCTCCTGATCGTGAGATGAAGCATTAAAAGCAATAAATCGGAGAAACCTCGCTCTGATACCAATTGAAGATGTGCAGAATTATCCAGTATGATAATCTAGAAGGGGGGGGGGGTTGAATAGATTACAACTAACTCTAACCACAATTACCTTCTTTTTGATGAAAACACAAACTTATCGAAATCTTAAACAGATTCAAGATTAGTTGACATGCAATTACTGTGCTTGTTCTGAACAGAACATGAACAGCCAATCTAACATGTGTAGAACCAGCGTGCATACCAATCATCTATCGTGAAAATGTGCAAACCATAGTACACGAAGATTTATGGTGTTCAGAGTACACAACTGTGTGTATCCTACGTCCACGTCCACACACAACACGTAGAAACGACTGCTTATGAGCGAGTTTTACTCTACAACACACACAGTCACATTGCCTGATGTTAACACATGATCAGAACAACATGACCACGTGAATCAAGCACAAGAGACACTTGACCCACCAACACACACACCCGAGTATGAAAAACAGAGATAGAGAAGAGTTCTGAGTTGAAGAATCAAATCTTGAGATAGAACTCTTCACGTTGGTCATCTAGATGTGCTTCAAACTTCATCTTGATAGGTATGAGTTGATGTAGAAGCTTGAATGATGAAAAAAACCGACTTCAACTCCGTTTAGAAGATGGTTCTTCTCTTCGCTCTGGACGGAGTGCTGAAGCAGAGCAGTAGAGAGAGACTTTTCTCTTGAGATTTTACTAGTGTTTTGTATGGTGGCTGCTCTGTATGGGATAACCTTCAAAACAATCATACCAAATGTAAACCCAACAGCTATGACCACTGTTGTTCCCCCGTTTTGATTTGGAAAACTTCTTTTAGGATTGTGAGAGTGTGCACTACGTGTTGGTGTGTTGTGTGTGTGTGTGTAAGGAGTGACTAACATGCAAGACTAAAAGACAAAGAAAGGGAAGGGAGGAAGAAGAGTGAGATGATCCTCGTTGATAGCTGTTGTGGCTTCTTAGTGGATCCTACAGATCTGTGGTGAAGCCTCTTGGATGCCAAATGGTGGGAGACATAAAGCAAGGAACTGTGAGAACTCTCATGGCACTCAAGCTCTTTCTCTCTCTTCTTTCAACACACTAAAGCTCTAACTCGTCCAGCATCTCCTCCCTTTCTAAGAAGGCCAAGGATCTTCATATATAGGCAGTGGGGGTGGAGCTTGGGAGCATTGGATGCTGAAGTGTGAGAAAACACACTTGCACAAGTGGCAATCCATGTAGGAAGTGAGGACCAATGAGGAGAAGCCACATGGGACTTTTACTGGGTCAAGGGAATGCCAAGGTGGCCCATTTTCCCGTTGGCAATGGTCACATGCGTGGCGTGGCCGAGGTAGGGGCCGAAGTGGGCGCGATACCCTAACAGTTCCATAGAAAGTCAATCGATGCCGCTGTCAACCTCATGCAAATGTCACACTATGTTGACGTCAACCAAAGTTAATGTCAAGGTACCATGCCGTCAATAATGGGTAAATGGCAATCGATGTTGACTTTTACTTGGGATCGGAGGTGAGTCAACAAGGAGTCACCCAAGTCTTAATGTGGTAATGACGAACACGGGATGGGCCAAATCTTGCATCTACAAAGACATGTTGCTATAGGTGGTTGTATTGCCTCTTCGTGGGTTGAAGAGAAGGATAGCGGGTGCTGGATGTGTAAATGTTCTTGAGGGGGACTGTACACTTGGTTAGTGAAATCCCAAATAGTTTCTCCAGGACTAGACGTAGGACTCCTGGTGATAGGAGGTCTTAACCAGCATAAAAATCCTTGTGCATATTGTGTGATTATTTTTATCTTACTTTCACTACTCAGTAACTCTAACACCTGTGCTTAGTGTGTTTCTGTCTAAAGTTATTTTAAGCAAGAAAAATTTAAGATATTCTTGAAGCAAACCATTCACCCCCCCCCCCCTCTTTAGGCTTGAAACCTGGTCAACAATTGGTATCAAAGCCAAGTCTCTACAAGTAAGTAGATCTCACGATCTGAAGAGCAAAGATAAATGGTAGTCCAAGGTTATGTAGAGGGACAATCTATCAACATGCCTCCATTATTCGATGGAGAATATTAAACTACTGGAAGACAAGAATGGAGTTGTTTCTTCAAGGTCTTCACTTTCATCTATGGACAATAATAGAAGATGGAGATCTGGAAGTCACTTAGAGCAAAGAAAAGTGGATAGATGATGACAAGAAAAAGATGTCTCAGAACAGTAAGGCCAAAAGCATATTATGTTGTTCACAGAGAAAAGAGGAGTTAAACAGAATATCTGCATGCAAGTCGGCCAAAGAAATGTGAGATAAGCTGAAACTCACCCATGAAAAATAGACAAGGTAAGTGAAACCAAAATAGATATATTGGTAGCACAATATGAAAAGTTCCAAACGCATTAAAGAGAATGTATCTCCCAGATGTACAATTTTTCACCGATATCACAAATGGCCTGGCTGGACTTGGGAAATGGTATGAGATAGGAGACATGGTATGAAAAATACTAAGATCCTTGCCAACCTTGGGGACTCCCAAGGTTGCAGCGATAGAAGAAGCAAATGATCTCATGGCTATAATGCTCGAAAAACTCATTGGGTCTTAAATGGCTCATGAAATAAATATGGAGAGATTAGGAGAATTCTCCACCAAGAAAAAATGCAACAATGCTCTAAAAGCAGCAGAGAACACTTCTAAAAGTGACTAAGAATATGTAAGAGGCAATGCAAACAGTGAAGAATAAGCTTTTCTATCAAGACATATGCAAAGGATTTTGGCTAAGAAGAAACATCAGTCATGTAGAAGGTATTTCAAAAAGGATAAAACATTCAAAAATTGAATCTATCTGTTATGAATGCAAGCAGCTCGGGCACCTGAAGACAAACTGTCCTAAGCTAAAGAATGAACATCATAAGGAAGAGTCATCCAAAACACAAGAGATACAAGAAGAAGGCTATGATAGCTGCTTGGAGCAATCAGATAGTCATCTGAAGACTCAAGCTCAGATGAACAACAACAAGAAAGGGCTCATTTTTCTTTTATGGCAAATCTTGATGATAAGGTAAATTTTGACACTTCTTTTCATTCATTTTCAGATTCTGATGATGACAATCTAGACGATGCTTTTAATGAATATATGGAAAATATAAAGATGCATGTAAACATTTAAAATCCATCAAAAAACAATGAGACTTGGAATGAGGACCAGGAGGGC
Source organism: Colocasia esculenta (assembly GCA_014218235.1). Taxonomy (NCBI): domain Eukaryota; kingdom Viridiplantae; phylum Streptophyta; class Magnoliopsida; order Alismatales; family Araceae; genus Colocasia; species Colocasia esculenta. Next base: position 98,635,707 of record CM024756.1, read on the forward strand.
TTCATAATGAGGTAGATAGTATTTTTAAAGATCTCCTTGATTCATCGAATCATGTGATTGATGAGTCTGTTCTTCAATTTATCCCTTCGCTAGTTTCAGATGATCAAAATATCTCCTTGTGCTCCTTTGACAAAGGAGACAATAAAGAAGGCAGTGTGGAGCTTGGACGGCAACAGTGCTCCAGAGCCGAACGGATTACAGAGCAATTTTTTACATCGTGTTGGGATATTGTTGGCCAAGATGTAACTTCTGTGGTCTTGGGTTTCTTCCAGGGTTTCCCTCTCCCTAGAGGGGTAACATCTTCTTTGATTGCTTTAGTTCCCAAGATGCAGCAGCCTATAACATTTGGTGATTTTAGACCTATTAGTCTATGCAACTTTTGTTATAAAATAGTTTCCAAGATTATTGTGACCGATTGACTGATATTTTGCCTTTGATCATTTCTGAGGAGCAATGAGTTTTTGTCAAAGGCATGTATATCCTGAATAATGTGTCCTTATGTAGGCAGCATGTTCGAATCTAGGTCGGAAACTCAAAGGGAATAATGTTTATTTAAGTTGGACATAAGAAAAGCTTATGATAGTGTGGAATGAGATTTCTTAATTTCAGTTCTGAGAAAATTTGGATTGTCTTCCAGATTCACTTCTTACATTAGGTATGATGTTATCTAATTGCTGGTTGTCTGTCCTTTTTAATGGTTCTCCCACAGGCTATTTCAAATCTACCCAGGGCTTAAGGCAAGGCGATCCCATAGCCCAACCTTATTTATTATCATGGAAGTAGCTCTAAGTAGTGGACTTAAACATCTGTTGTCTTATGGTGGTCTTCAACCGTATTCTGCGCCAAGAGGTTGCCTACCCATATCTCATTTGCTTTATACTGATGACACCTTAATTTTTCTAAATGGAGGGATTAATAATGTTAGGAGATTGCTCCTGTTGAGGTATGATCATTGCTCAAGTCAGAAAAATAACTTCAACAAGAGTTGCTTTATGATTTCAGAGAAGGCAAAGTTTTAGATTGTTAACAGAATAAGAGAGTTAACTGGTTATATGAGACAAGGAGGTCCTCTCACTTATCTAGGGGTTCCTCTGAGGCCTGGAAGGGTTCTCACTACAGATTATAAATCTCTTATTGATAAAGTCAATGGGAAATTAGCAAACTGGAAATCGAAGATGCTATCTCAGACTGGCCAGATAACCTTAATTAATTCTGTGGTCTCTTCTTTCCAAGTTTATTTGGCAGCAACTACCTCTATTCCGAAATATATTATAAGTTATATTGAAAAGGTTTTGGCAGCTTTTTTCTAGAATGGTACAGATTGTAGTCGCCGTCGACATTGGGTGGTTTGGTCAGCTATCCAGTGTCCTAAAGATGAAGTTGGCCTGGGAGTTCGTAGTTTATGTCACTTGCAGGTTTCTCTAGGTGCCAAGCAACTTTGGAACATGAAGCATGGCTCCTCTATCTGGGCATCCTATGCCAGATGGCGTTATCAACTAGTACATAATAGTCATCTTCCAGGAATGCCAAACAAGGTTTGTATGAAACCTGGCAAGATTATTCATGATAGCACTTGATGGATACCTAGAAATGGCAATAAAATTGATATTCTTAATGACATTTGGATTGGGGATAGGACTCTTCGTCATTTGGTTCAGGGTACTTATGAGGGTGATGGAGTTTCTTTACAGGTGGTGGTTCTAGATATTCATTATTCTGTTAGATTTAAACTTCCTTGTCCTTCGGTCTTAGATAGTTTGGCGCTGTCGGAAGATAATGATAAGTGTATCTGGGCAGGCTCTCAAGATGGTTCCCTTACTACCAAATCTGCTTATAATTTGGTGAGGTATGTTCGTGTTTATAGGCCGGCTCTTTTGAAGATTTGGCATAATTCTTACTATAGAAGGGCATCGATGTTTTGTTGGAAGCTGTTGAACAAGGCGGTCCCACTGGACTCTAGAATTTTAGAATGTGGGATTAGTATGGTCTCTCGTTGCTCTTGTTGCAGGTCACCTCAGATCGAAGACCCCAACCACTTGTTTATCGAAAGTGATCTTGCTACTAATCTTTGGCGCTGGCTGCATCCCCTGATTAGTACGACTGTTAACCTCCATGATCAAATCACTGCTAGAGTTTGGAGTTTCATTTTGCACTCCAAAATCACATCGCTCTATGGGTTTGTTTCCTTATACTACCTAATTCTTATGTTGTGGGAGATCTTGAAAGGGAGGTGCTCTGTCAGGTTTGATTCCAAGAGTATATCAGCTGGTGTTATTATCAAAAATATCAAGTTTATGGCTTCCTTCGCCCTAGGTAAGGTTTCCTTCAAGGTGTCTCCCACACCTCAGGAGCTACAGGTCCTTAATTATTTTGGATTCGCTCCCCACTGTACAACTAAGCAGCTAAAACTTATTAGATGGATCCCTCCTATCTCTGATTTCTTCTTGAATGTTGATGTGGCATGTAAAGGTAATCCAGGGGTATGTGGCGGAGGACGCTGTATCCGCGATAGTCAGGGACATGTTCGAGTAGCATTTGCTAACTATTATGGTGTTGGGAATAGTATGATTGTAGAGGTTAGGGCACTCTGTGATGGGCTACGGCTGGTAGTTGCACATGGCCTACAATTATCAAAATATTATTCTGATTCACAGATACTTGTTAACTCATTTTGGCACAATAGGTACCCTTCCTGGAGCTGCTACAAGTGGTGGCAGGATGCAAGGAATATGCTCAGTAGGAGTACAACACAATTTCTCATGTGTTCCGGGAAGCAAACAAAGTGGCAGATTCGTTAGCTTCATATGCCTACCAATATTTTCGGAATGAAGTTTTTTTGTGGCCTCATAGCTTACCTAATAAATGTAAGGGGCCGATTGTTATGGATAAATCTGGTCTTATGAATGTTAGACTGGTCTAACTGGGGTATGCCCCAGTCTTAATGTAATGATTCCCATTTTATATATATGTATATATATATTCGGCCCAGGTAAAACACACTGGTGGAGTGGGTACACTATCCCTTATGGGGGAGGGTGCACTCTCCTAGTTTGCTGACCTTGAGGACCTCTTTTGACACACACAAAAAGGACCCTTGGAATTATCTATGGGAGACCATGTGTTCCTAAGGGTGTCTCCAACTAAAGGTGTCCTAAAGTTCAGTAACAGAGACAAGCTTAGCCCCATGTATGTGGTATCTTTTGAAGTATTGGCTAAGATTGGGAGTGTGGCTTACCAGCTTTCCCTACCACCCTCATGGCCTCACATCAAAAGTGTCTTCCATGTTTCCATGCTGAGGAAGTATGTTGCAGACCCAACACATATCATCAGTCATGAGAATCAATACCGTCAATTAGATCTATATGTGGAGGAAAGACCAGTTAAGCTACTAGACAGAAAGAAGCAAGTGTTAAGAAATAAGAAGATTCCCATGGTGAAGTTGTTGTGGAGAAGTGCAAGTATCGAAGAAGAAACTTGAGAGCCGGAGCATGTCTTGAGGAAGGCCTATCCCCAAATTTTTGCAGTAAGCTCTAAAACATCGAAGGCATAATTTATTTAATGGGTGTAGAATTGTAGTACCCACATTTCAAGCTAATGGTATCTATGTGATTTACCTTAGACTTTAGGTTAAGTCCCCTGTCACGCTTCGACGGGGATTATCAGAACGTGAGGTAGTTGCAAGTAAGCGAGTATAGAGCGTATAATAGATATCAAACCATTGGACAATTGATAACACTAAATCAAATGCTTATCATTGATAAATCATCTATAGTTTATTACAACCACTAATTCAGAACCTTACATAGGGCCCAATTTACTTCATTACATGGAAGAAAAGAAAAGGACTACTAAGACTCTAACTAGAAGACTATAATGCCAGGACACTCTTGAATCACTCGTGGTCTTCCCCATCCTCATGTGTGTAAGCATTTTCCTCGGTCTCACCTGAGAACAAAAATAACAGATAACGTAGGGTGAGCGATAACGCCCAGTAGGATTTATATTTCATGGTGCGGGCAACTTTACATAATTAATGTATTAAAGAGCAGGGTCACTAATGATAGAGAGAGAGTCAAGTGAAGTAAGAGATAGCAGAATAACATTATTCCAGTAGCACAAGTTTGAAATATAGCACGAGAGCAGGATGGCATAGCACAATAGCACAACATGATAGCACAATGATTTGAGTACAATATAGCACTTTTGATTGTCATTTACATAGTGAAGATAGATAGCACATGAGTGTAATGCCAAACACTCTGGTCAATTAACTTCCACAAGCAAATAGCACTTTTGGGTGCACCTCCCATGACCAGATCGGACCCTTTATATTACCAAGCATTAGTCATGCTTATTATCTTTAGACAACCAGTGAAATGGCCATACATAGTACCAAGAATAGAGATGAGTAATTGAAGAATAGATGAGAGTGTAGAGAGAGCGTGAATGGATGAGTGAATAGAGTACAGATGAGAACTATATGTCAATACACATAAAACAATGTTTAAACGATCGATAGTAACAGTTGCACAACACACATGATTGGTGCTGGCAGTTAGGTAGAATTCACTAACCATACACTGGCCATGCTATGAACATAGTCCAGAAGTCCGGCGTGATCTCAAGGTAAGAGAGAAATCTAAGGCTGTTTGGATCATGCTGATCCGTAAGAGTGTTGTAGGTATTAAGGGTACAACCAGCTCAGTCTCTATGAGGGAATCCACATAGTATGATGTCTTACGGAGGTCTTAAAGGAAGGTTCCTAGTCTGCCAAAAAGGAATGCCCAATAAAAAGGTTCCAACTTGTCAACAGAGAAGTGTGTAAGGAACACAAGTTTCTTGATGTTCTAGAGGAATTCTAGAATAGTGGAGCAGCAGTAACAGTATTCCAAACCAACGCAAGAAATGAAGACAATTCCATTATTATCATGGGATAATGATATACGATTATTGAAGTAAATTATCTGATATATTATTGATGTATTTTCTACGAGGTCTCATGGCAAAGTTAAACGTTCTGTGTGTGCATGTGAGAGAAATCAAGAGAACATAAGATAGTCGTGCACAATGTCTTTTAATTAGGAAAACATGTGAATAGTAGTAAAAGTTCATTAACATAGTTTTACTGCTCATCATACAGTATTACAATGTTTAATCATGATCATATAGCCTAAATAATTAGAATAAACAAAAATACAAAGCTGCTGGAAACACATAGTCAAATCGCGACGGGTCTAACAGTCGCGTTTAAAAAGATCGATTAATGACAAAAACACTGTTGAACCACTCTATGGTTATCTGTGATCTTGGTAATTTGGTGATAACAAAATATATGATGCATTTAGATGACAACAAAATATAGGTATTCATACATATTTTGTGCTTCATCTGTGTTGCATCAATCCCTTTAACAGATGATAAGTCTCATTTAATATCCTGTTTCATCTGTGTCACATCAATCTCATAGCAAAATGCTAAGTCTCACATTGATGCAATATTTGCGCACTAAAATGATAAAGCCGATGTCTAACTCATATACATCGATTTCTGTTTAAAGTGCCAAAGTAACAACCGCTACAATGATTTGTTAAGAAATCAATGCCATAACGATTTCATAAGTGTTCGCAATGATTTTTTCTGTAAGCTCAACGAATTGCTAAGAAATCGATGTCATAACGATTTCATAAGTGTTCGCAACGATTTCTTTAGAACATAATGATTTCTTAAGTAAGCACAACGATTTCGCTCTCATAACGATTTGATAAGAGAGTGCAACGATTTTCCCTCACATCGATTTGCCTTCGCAACGATTTGATAAGAATTTCATCTCAGAACGATTTCAAAAGTGATCACATCGATTTCTTTACTGATCACAACGATTTCTTCAGAAGATCATAACGATTTGCTTGCATAACGATTTCATAAATAATCACATCGATTTGTTTATAAATGAGCAACGACTATTCACATAACGATTTCATAAGTCATGCTCATAACGATTTCTTCATGGATTCTGATCAAACTCAGATTGCCTTTATATTTCGAATATGCTTAGCTCTTGAATGAAAAGTCAAATATCTTCTGACAAAAAGTTGAATGCATAATCTTGTCATAAAAGATATGACCTACTATTTTTAGTATGATTAGCAGAAGCACAGTACTATTTTTAGTATGATTAGCAGAAGCACAGTACTATACATTGTTATCATAAAACACTCTTTTATGCTAACACTTCTTATATGTGTATAGACCTCGAAGACCGTCAGAGTCTGATTAAGACAAATGAAGAGGAGATGAGCAACGGCTAGAAATCCAACAGATCTCTTCAACGGATCCATTCAAATTGCTCATATAAAAGAAGAAGCTTAGCTGAAGAAAAGCAGAGCCTTTTTCCTGAATATCTTTGAAGGAGTGTACATCTGTGAGAAGAACCTTCACGCCACATACACTCAAAGCAAGAGAGAAGAGCTCGAGCCAAAATCTACAGAAGCCTCCAAGCAGAAGTCTTCATCGCCTTCAAGCCTTCTTCTCTTCCATTTCCCTGAGCTTATTGGAATTTCTGGGGAGAGTTTTTGCTGAGAGTTTTTGAGTAGTTGCCATTCTTGTAGAACTCTCAGCACTGTTCTTTCTTTTGTAAGAAAGATCCTTGTCCAGCTGTAGGACTGTATATAGTAGATAACCCAGCTAGGGGTTTGTGTCTAGCTGAACCAAACTGGGGTTTGTACCAGTTGTTAACCTAGCTAGGGGTTAGTGTCTAGCAGAACCGTACTGGGGTTTGTACCAGGAGGTTTGCTTCTTTACCTGCAAAAGAAGTGGGCTACCTTCTTGCCCGGGAAAAAGAAGAAGACCAGCTGGGGTGTTGGGTGTTGTAGTGTCCTTAAGGGGGACTGTACCCTTGGTTAGTGAAATCCCAAGAGATTGCTTGGGGACTCGACGTAGGACTTCCATGTGGGAAGGGCCGAACCAGGATAAATCTCCTGTGTCCTTTGTGTGATTGTTCTTTTGCTTCCGCACTGCTACTCTTTATCACACTAAACCAACCAAATCTTCAAGTGTTAATTTCTGTGTTTAAGTTTCTATTTCAGATTTCAGAAAACCTATTCACCCCCCCCCCCCCTCTAGGCTAGCTTGCTGCCGTACGTAAAGGGACAACAAGTGGTATCAGAGCGGGTCTCTGAACCTCCAAGAAGATCCAACGATGATAGAGTAAAGATCCATGGCAGCTCAAGGATATGCTGAAGGTCAATCAGTCACCAGACCTCCATTATTTGATGGAGAGGACTACCAATACTGGAAGATGAGGATGGAATGCTTCATTCGAGGCACATACTTTGATCTGTGGCAGGCAATTGAGGTAGGCGATTTCATTGTTATTACAGCTGAAGGCACTACTGCCATTACACCAGCTGATAAGAGTAAGCTATCTCTAAACTATAAGGCTAAAAACTATCTATGTTGTGCTCTATCTAAAAGAGAGTTCAGTAGAGTTTCTGCATGTAAATCTGCTAAAGATATATGCGATAAATTGCAGATAACCTATGAAGGAACAGATAAAGTAAAACAAACTAGGATAGATATTCTATCTCTCAAGATGAACAATTTAAAATGCTTCCAAATGAAAACATTACTACTATGTATAATAGATTTTCAAGTATAGTCGTAGGTTTAAATTCTCTTGGAAAAATTATTTCTAATGAAGAAACCGTTAGAAAAATACTTAGGTCCTTAACTATTTCATGGACAACTAAGGTAACTGCTATTGAAGAGGCCCATGATTTAACTAAATTATCAATTGATAATTTAGTAGGTTCTGTCATGGCACATGAAATAAATATGGAGCGATTATCTGAAAGCTCATCTAAGAAGAAATGTACTAATGCTCTTAAAGTTGTAGCTGCTCCTTCCATCTCTTCTTCTAGTTCCCAGGATGTAGATTCTGAAGACTGTAATATGGATGAAGTATTGTCCAAGCTTCAGAAGATTTTGAAGAAGAAGAAAAACGGATCAAGAAGGATCCAAAGAAAAGAGAAAAAGGAGAAAGAAACGGTCTGCTATGAATGCAGAAAACCTGGACATCTAAGACCAGACTGTCCAAGACTCAAGAGGACTGGTCAAACCAAAAAATCCAAGAAGCAGCACAAGAAGTTCAAAAGAAAAGCCATGGCAGCTGCTTGGGAAAATGAAGAGGACACAAGCTCAGACTCATCAAGCTCAAGTTCAGAGAAAGAGCAAGTAAATCTAGCCCTCATGGTAGGACTAGATGAGGTACATTCTGACTCATTTTTTAATTCTTGCACAGATTCAGGGTCAGAATCAGAAGACTTAGAAGAAGTCTTTAATGAACTGTATGAAAAACATAAAGGGGTTGTAAAAGAATTAAAAGTCTGAAAAACAACTCTACGTGCTTAGAAAACACCAATTCAGATCTTAAATCCGAACTGGAGCAATTGGAAAAACAATTAACGGACAATAAAGATAATATTTATCTTTTGAATGAAAATTTAAAAAATAAGGACAATGAAAAGCTAGAGTTAGAAGAAAAATTAAAAACTTTAACTGAAGAAAATCTCTACCTAAAAGAATCGGTTAGAAAATTAACAAAAGGAAAAACTTCTTAAGCTCTATGTCTAAAAGGGTCAAAATCTGGAAATAACAAACAAGGACTTGGATACATACCTCAGAGAAGGAAAAACAAGCCACAACTCCAGGTAAATATCATTACCAAATTTTGTAAAAGAAACCAAAATGCCTCAGAAAAAGGCCCATGAAATGAAAAGCATTATCAAACGCAAGAGGTTTCTAAAAATTGGGTTCTAAACAGACATCATAAAAACAATAAGAACTGCAAAATAGATTATATTCATTGTTGTTCTCATTGTAATAAATTAGGACACACAGTAAACACATGCACAACAAGGCACCTAGTATGGATCCCAAAAGGATATTTTTATACATCTAACCATCAAGGACCCAAAAAGTTTTGGGTACCTACATCTAAATGAGTTGTTTACAGGAAAGCCTTGGAGCATCAGGAGCAAAGGATGCTCAAGGCAGTAATAGAGCCTCTCATTAAGGGGGAGCTCTGATTAAGGGGGAGTAAAGAGTAAAAGGGAGAAAATTTTGAACCCCTCTACGGTGAGAAACTCTCTCAAAAGGAAGGAGATACACGGTAAGACCTTTTTGGATTATTGACAAAAAGGGGAGAGTAAGTATGCTCTATGAATTTTTTGTTTAAATTTTTTTTATCATTCAGAAATTTGCATGAATTTTCTCATCACCAAAAAGGGGGAGATTGTTGAACCACTCTATGGTTATCTGTGATCTTGGTATTTTGGTGATAACAAAATATATGATGCATTTAGATGACAACAAAATATAGGTATTCATAAATATTTTGTGCTTCATCTGTGTTGCATCAATCCCTTTAACAGATGATAAGTCTCATTTAATATCTTGTTTCATCTGTGTCGCATCAATCTCATAGCAAAATGTTAGTCTCACATTGATGCAATATTTGCGCACAAAAATGATAAAGTCGATGTCTAACTCATATACATCGATTTCTGTTTAAAGTGCCAAAGTAACAAGCGCTACAACGATTTGTTAGGAAATCAATGCCATAACGATTTCATAAGTGTTCGCAACGATTTCTTCTGTAAGCGCAACGACTTGCTAAGAAATCGTTGCCATAATGATTTCATAAGTGTTCGCAACGATTTCTTTAGAACATAACGATTTTTTAAGTAAGCACAACGATTTCGCTCTCATAACGATTTGATAAGAGAGTGCAACGATTTGCCCTCACATCGATTTACCTTCGCAACGATTTGTTAAGAATTTGATCTCAGAACGATTTCATAAGTGATCACATCGATTTCTTTACTGATCACAACGATTTCTTCAGAAGATCATAACGATTTGCTTGCATAACGATTTCATAAATAATCACATCGATTTGTTTATAAATGAGCAACGACTCTTCACATAACGATTTCATAAGTCATGCTCATAACGATTTCTTCATGGATTCTGATCAAACTCAGATTGCCTTTATATTTCAAATATGCTTGGCGCTTAAATGAAAAGTCAAATATCTTCTGACAAAAAGCTGCATGCATAATCTTGTCAGAAAAAGATATGACCTACTATTTTTAGTATGATTAGCAGAAGCACAGTACTATACATCGTTTATCATAAAACACTATTTTATGCTAACACTTTCTTCTATGTGTACAGACCTCGAAGACCGTCAGAGTCTAATTAAGACAAATGAAGAGGAGATGAGCAACGGCTAGAAACCCAACGGATCTCTTCAACGGATCCATTCAAATTGCTCATATAAAAGAAGAAGCTTAGCTGAAGAAAAGCAGAGCCTTTTTCCTGAATATCTTTGAAGGAGTGTACAACTGTGAGAAGAACCATCATGCCACATACACTCAAAGCAAGAGAGAAGAGCTCGAGCCAAAATCTACAGAAGCCTCCAAGCAGAAGTCTTCATCGCCTTCAAGCCTTCTTCTCTTCCATTCTCCATGATCTTATTGTAATTTCTGGGGAGTGTTTTTGCTGAGAGTTTTTGAGTAGATGCCATTCTTGTAGAACTCTCAACACTGTTCTTTCTTTTGTAAGAAAGATCCTTGTCCAGCTGTAGGACTGTATACAGTAGATAACCCAGCTAGGGGTTTGTGTCTAGTTGAACCAAAGTGGGGTTTGTACCAGTTGTTAACCTAGCTAGGGGTTAGTGTCTAGCAGAACCGCACTGGGGTTTGTACCAGGAGGTTTACTTCTTTACCTGCAAATGAAGTGGGCTGCCTTCTTGCCCGGGAAAGAGAAGAAGACCAGCTGGGGTGCTGGGTGTTGTAGTGTCCTTAAGGGGGACTGTACCCTTGGTTAGTGAAATCCCAAGAGATTGCTTGGGGACTGGACGTAGGACTTCCATGTGAGAAGGGCCGAACCAGGATAAATCTCCTGTGTCCTTTGTGTGATTGTTCTTTTGCTTCCGCACTGCTACTCTTTATCACACTAAACTAACCAAATCTTCAAGTGTTAATTTCTGTGTTTAAGTTTCTATTTCAGATTTCAGAAAACCTATTCACCCCCCCCCCTCTAGGCTAGCTTACTGTCGTACGTAAAGGGACAACAAACACGACGACATTGACTGATGCATTTTCGGTAAACAAAAGGGATGTATCAATTGGTGACAACCTAAGCGCGACGTACAGGTCAGGCGTGTTCATCGAAATTGCAACAGAATCGTGACGGGTATGTTCGACGCGTTCATGACAATCAATTGATGACACAAAAACGCGACGGTCAGGGTTGTTGCGGTTCAGACAACCTCTGACAACAAGATGGCACATAGTTTCATGCAATAGGTATTGTTAGAACCTAACTAAAACACGACGACCTAGATGGTCGCCTTGAAGGTAATCGTGACGGTCTTGTCTGTCGCGATACCAGTCAGGAAATGCGATGTTTGTATAGGTCGCGATTCAAAGCTCAAACCGAAAATAGTGAAACACGATGCAGTCCTACATGCATGGCTTATAACTCGAAATCTAGGGCTCTTGGGACAAAACTATGAACATGAAAGTTGTAGAGGATGATGAATATAAGTGAACTATACTTTTGGATTGAATCGATTTGGCCTCAATTCATGTGCAAAATGATATGAACACTAAAAGCCCTAAACTTGCATGATGTTTGGAAAACGCTTATAACTCGAAGCATACTTGATGAAATTTAGGCTAATCAAGTGCAATAGAAACTAGACATGATGATCTTTAAGATGGTATAAGAGTTGTTTGTCTTTAGCCCGAGAACACCTACCTGTTGTTCGATGTAAACTCCTATAGTTTCTGGACATGAAGTGCAGATTGTAGAACTTCAAGAAGCTTTCTCCCCACGGTTCCCTCCTGATCCTGTGGACTCTTCTCCACATTGAAGCAATCCCCAGCAGAGCAATAGGGTCGGCCATGAAGGGTTTGGGGGTGTATTTATGCATCTAGCCTTGTTAAGTCTTAATACTACTCTAACTTCCATTAAACTCTGAATTTCCTTTGTTTCCTCCAACCTTCCTAGCATTAATCCTCCTAATTGGGTTAGGTTGGGGTTCCAATTTCATACCTAGCTAGTTAGGTAAGGGTTAGTAGTCCAATTTAGATGTATATTAGCTATATTAATGATTCACTTGGCCTTTTTAATTTAGGAAACAAAAGAGCTATGAATTTTAAGGTATTTTCTCTTATTCCATATTTCAAGACTCCTATTTGGCTCAATAACTTTTATATGAACCATTTAATAAATCCCATTACTTATCATTGTTTATTGGTTTTAATTAAATCATATTTCATTAATATTTCTATTTACTTATTTATTTAGAAAATAACGGTTTGCTACATCCCTATAAGTTATCTTGTGTTTTAGTCGAAGTCAAACTTCGACTGATGAAGCCCTTGGCTTTGACTGGTGTATTCTTAAACTTCATTTGTTATCCAATTAGTGTGTTCCTTCACCAATCAGAAGGAAACACTTCATTTGTTCTCCAATCTATGTGTTCCTTCACCAATCGGAAGGAACCCTTCTATTTGTTCTCCATTCGGTATGCCTTTTGTTCTCAAATCGGAAGGGACCTTAATTCTTGTCTTGGGATTGGTCTCAATGTTGACCCCGATGCCAGTCAACTTCACTTGACCTCATTGACTAGTCGAACTCCTGATTTGGCCTTAGTGCCTTATAGGATAATCATGAATTTCCCAAGTGTTTAGTTTCGTGCTCATATAAACATTCAACTCTTAGTCCTATCAATTGTCTACGTTGCGATTATGCAACTCCCTATTCTGCATAGTTGACAAGTGTCTGTACCTTCTAGTTGTTGTCAATCAAGTCTAAATTTGAACTCCCTTTAAATCCTCATTACCACTTGAGGCTAGCCATTTCTTCTTGCTACTATAGAAGGTTGAAGACAGAAGTTTGGAGACGTGGAAGTGTGGTGGTGTGGGTCTTTATCTCTCTCTTTCTTGCCCTTGGGAATGTAGGGTCTCATCTCTTCCAACCTTGAGGTAGGCGCCAATAAGACAATTTGTATTACACCCTTTCTGAACTCTACTGAGTAATGATATTGGTTGAGCTTTGCATGCATGTTTGGAAGACTATTCTAATCCCCTAATGTGACACTCACACTTATGTGCTTCATATTTTGGAATCCTTGGCATGTTATTTGAAATTCGCCTCTCTCTAGGGTGGTTAGGACAATCTCATGGTTGTCTCATACATGAATTGTCAGCCGTGATGACCGTTTCATCCCACAAATTATACGTGGGTGATTATGCTCAACTCGCTGGGCCACAATTAGTTATATATATATGTATACATCCTGCTTCGGCGGGTAGTTACCTATATGTTATGCATCCCCATGAGAGATTTGATGATGCCATTTATTATGATGAATTTAGATACTTGCCATCTTTATATGTTTGAAATATGAAGTATGCCTTGTGTTCTTTGGGAATAAGTCATGCCTTCAGGTCGTGTGATCTTTCTGTTAACACTTCTATGCCCTCATTTGATTTAATGAGTTCCTCCATGCTCAAGCTCTTCGTTAAAGTTCTTTTGGTTGGTAGCCTATTGGGTTCCTTTGAACTCATGCCTTTGATTTGAACTCGTTCCATATTACCAACCTGAGAGGGATCCTCTTGTCAAAGCAAACCTCTCTAGCTATAGTAGATGCTTCTGGTCGGTTTTAGCTTGAGTGTTGTATCTAGGTGCGATGGCGTCACCCTTTTTGAGTTGCAAAATTTTGAAAATGAAACTAATGAACAGACTATGTACTTCTACTTCTATGCACTATTGTACTTAAATCCTCTTTGTGGAGTAGTATCAATATTATACCACTGTTGAGTTGTTTGATTGGATTGCTATTCTTACTGCATGCAGCACAGATACCCATTCCATAATAGAAATGTGTAAGATGTTGCGTTTGTGTGTGTCTGCCACCCCTTAATCAGCCTGGAGAGGTTACACCAGAAGAGGTGGTATCAGAGCATGGTTATGGGATTGGGCTTATTTGTAACCAATCACTTAATAAAATGTTAATAAGAGCAACTGCATGGTGTTGACTCCTTTATCTCCATGATTATATATTTTGGTGATAATAAAACTTATCAGAATATATTTACCTTATTATCTTTTTGGTTAAGTCTGTCAACAGGAGACTCAAAGGAATAAATTACTTCAAGGATCATCATTGTATGTATTCCAAGAATTTCTAAACTCACTAGATGGTGTTCAATTGTGTAAGGCCATGGCCCTTATTAGATCCTTAATGGGCCTTCTTCCGAAATAGTGATGGTTGATGTCAATGGGGCTTGACGTCAACAGTGGGTTGGCGGCATAGAGTGTGCCATCTACTTGGTCTTTACAGCAGGGTATGTTGACATTTAACAGGGTTTTTGGAATCTTCTGAGTGTTAAACATGACGGCAATTGATGTTGACATCATGTTCTTGGCGGTGTGGTTGACGACACCAAGGTTGATGTCAACTTCCCCTCTTTCCACCCACCACCCTCACCTCCTTCTTACTCCACTACTTCATGCGACCGACGAAAGCTCATGGGGAGATCGTGGTGCTCGTGGTGGCTTCGGATCGAGCGAGAAGACTGGCGGATTTAGGAGATTTACCTCGTGGGGTGTGCAAGGGCGACGACACGATTTGAGGTTTTCTTGGGGTTTTTCAGTGTCTTGAGGTAGGGATTTACCCCCTTGACTCCCCATGATCTGCTTTGTGTTGTTGAGTGTAGCACCCCGGAAAATTTAATTACATAAAAAATTCAAATAAAGGAAAATAAATATTTTTCATAATATCTGAGTATTTAAAACATATGTATATGTGCTAAAACACATTGGAAAATTCCGTAAAAATTATAAATCAACCCCACACATTACTCCTAAATGTCCCACAAAGAAATTTGTGCCATGAAAAATCGGCTTAGCCAAGTTTAAAGTGTTTTGCGACTTATTATCGTAATTAATAAATAAGTCGTAAAATCATTATCACGCGTACTTGGATGAGTCAGAAAATTAAATAAAAATCATATATGGACTTCAAATAATATCCTCTAATGACCCATCAAGAAATTTGGGTCAATAAAAATCATTTGGGCTAGGTCTAAGAGTTATGGTGACTGGTTATCCAAATAAGGAAACAAGTCGGAAAACCGTTAACACGGAAACACGACGCAATCAAAAATTAAATAAAAGTGTTGGAGAGACTTCTAACATTATATAATAATGACCCAATATCTTAATTGGGCCAATGGACCACATATGACCCAATAATCAAATGAAGCAAGAAAATACATAGAAATTCGCAACTTAAAATAAGCTGAAATTAGGAAGAGGTAATTACAATGGAATTGGGAAGAGAACTTGCAATCTTGGCAACCCAAATTCGTGCTTAACTATGGTGGGTGGTTTCCTAAAGCCTCACACACTCAAAGGGAGGAAGAAATCCTAAAAATAGGAAACTAACATGTCAAAACCGCAACTTAGCTTTCCTAGTCATAATAGGACTCCTAAACACCATGGTAGCTTAAATACTCTCCACCAAACCCTTGGGGACGAGTTTACATCTTGTTGGGGTCGTGTGGAGGAGTTTTGGTGGCTGGGGAGCAGGAGATCGCCCACACCAAGCCGTTTTTCTTCCCCTTCTTGTCTGCTGCGACCTGCATAAACCATCCAATTGAAGTCGACCAAGGTGAGTCAAACCATAACCAAACCTTGCAAGGCTTATACCCCTAGAAAGAGGGTCGAGTCTAATTTCTAACCCAACTAGAATGAACAATTTTCATGCAGTATACTGTGTGTAGTAAGCGTTCTCTTGAAAGTGGTCTGAACATAGGTTTTCTTGAAAAATGGGACTTCTCCAATCTGGAAGGTAAGTTTTCTTGGGCCAAACCTTAATAAATCCTATACCAATGTGTAGACCATCAAGTTAACTTTCATTTCCCACTGGTTTCATCGAATTTCAATGAATATATTTTGAATTATAAGTGTTTTGTCAAAGTCGCGCACTGTTAGGGCTTTTACCATTCTTTGCATGTTGCATATGATTCAAGACCGAATTAGAGCAAACCCACAACATCAAAGTTTTTATACTAGTTGTCCTCGTCATGTCATGTGTTGAATGTTTTGTCTAAATGTGAATAGTTAAATAGTTATAAGCATGGTAATATGGTCGCTGCATGAAAATACGTTTTCGGGTTGCACTTGGGTTTTATGTTTGTGTTTGACTTGATTAAAGCCTATCGAAACCATCCTTGTTTTCTAATTCCGATTTATTGGAAACACCCTGGCATGTCTAGGTTGGTTTAAAATTTGTTTCGTGATTTTTCATGTACTGTACAATTTGTTCTCTATTTTTGAAGCACATTGTGTCAATATAATGCAGTTCTAGACCGCAATCCAAGAACATGTATTTTCTCTGTCGGATTCAGGCGCACACCCTGTGAACGGGACGGCCCGATAGGCCGCGTTCTGAGGTCTTGTCGCGTCAGTGAACCCATCGCGTTCTGAACACGACGAGTGCCCCGTCGCTATCTCGCTGCCTGATTTGACTACCTTGTCGCTTTCTGCACATACCCTTGTCGCCTTCTTCATATGAACCCGTCGCGAACTGCCTTCTTGATCAGACAAGCATGTCGCGATACTTACAAAGCACTGTCGCCTTCTGATCTGACCTCGTCTTGATCATTACAAGGGTCCGTCGCGACCTCAGGATTTTTCATGAAACCCCACCTATTTCTTTTACAAAACTTACTGCTATATCCGAGGTCTATTTAAATATGATATTTAGCGAGTATTCACATGTCTTAGGTCTGATCATTGCATGGGGGTTTATTTAATGGCCTAAAAGTGATTAATACATTTAAAAAGTCTTAATTACATGAATATTATTCTAATTACTTTCTTAATGATATGATCATTCATGAAACTTGTGATTTACTCTTGTTACCATTCTAGCTTGGTTAATGATAATTATTATCTTAAAATCTTGCAAACCCATGTGTGGTTAAATGCATTGTCCATTGCATGCCTTCATGTTAAGTGTTTTCCGCAAGTTTGAAATCGATGGTTTATGAATTGAGACACGCATGCATCACTACACACTTACACGTCTAGGCAGCCCTTTTTTGGGGATTTGGAAGCTCTCTACTGGTCATTCCGAATCGGTAGACTAACGACCTTTTCTCTAAGACCTCCGTAAATCTCCGCTCTCCGTGGATTCCCACATGGAGGCCGAGTTGGTTGTACCATTGAAGTTCCCTGGAGATAGAGTGCACTTCCTTTCTGTTCTTGTTCTCGTGAGTGTGATTTACATTCTAGACTAAAGCCATTAATGTAAAGATTGAACTAAAGTATAAATCGTACCGTTATGCTGCCAAATTTATCTCTTGACCATTGTTATCATGAAATCATGTTCAATTACTTATTACTAGTTCTCATCATCATCATGAACATGACATTACACGTGCTTACTTATTGAAACTCTCATTGGCCATTATTAATGACTATGGGTATGCACATTTAAAATTTAAGTGAGATGCTAACGGGCACGGCGAGTGTCCAAGGGCTCCAGTCTAGCCCCAATGATGGAGAGTCATAAAAATACTATTAACCATGGGGTATAATGATTACTGGCGTTGCATCTGCGCTGGGAGTCATGCGTGTCGTGTTGAATGATAGATACAATAACCACATACACGTGTCCTCGTGTACATTCTTGATGGATCGTTTCTTGGTGTACATTAGTGTCTACGTACCTGATTAGTGTACATTATCGTGCTTGTGCATGCTTGCTTGCTTGTGTGATATGGCCATCCTGCATTTATTGCAAATAATGATATCTTGCATTCTTGACATCAAGTGAAATCTTGTGTGCTTGTACAAAGTGATCTGTTGCTAGTTCTATCTTGTCATCTTGTTCTAAAATCTTGTTCTATCATGATCACTCTATCTAGCTTGTTTCATGTATCATGTTTTAACGAGTTTTATTCGCACATGCATATCATGACATTCATCGTGCTTACCTAGTTCTAAATTGCTAATCACTTATATCATTGCTCGCACACTGAGATATAAATCCTACTGGGCTAGTTTTCTCATTCCTACTTATACCAAATCTAGGTGACTATGACATTCAAGAGGAAGAGCAAGTTGAGGATGGGAATGCGTCCGAGTGAAGAGCGTCCCAACTATGAGTCTAGTTATGGTAGTTTGGTTTGAGTGTTAGACTCATGTAGTAGGGAGTGAGGAATAAATGTACATTTTCTTTTTATTGAGTCTTAGTCCTGTAATAGTTTCCATTTTGAATATAATGAGTTGAGATTTGAATACAATATAGTTGAGTTCAATATTAGGGCCTATTATGATGATGTATGTTGTTATACTTTAGCGCGTGCTAGCTAGAGGCTTATTTGCAGACTGTTCACGTCTCGAGATATCGACTCGAATTATATTCTACATCATTAATATCCGCTGCGAATTCTTGGGACGTGACATTGAGTATGTGATTTTTGTAAAAATCAAGGTTTGGGACGATTTTCTCCATGCAGGGTTTTTGTGGGCATAAATGTCCATCCAAGAGTTGGATCGTTGTTTTCCGACTTCATACTGGTAATTTGTGATGAGGGAAAGTATTTCCCATCATCAGATCGTGGTTTCCTGGGCTGGATCACCTTGGGGACGGCCTAGAGCCGTATCAACGGCTGGAAGCTGAGGAACTTAACGTGAAGGTTGATTGACATCAAGTTCTTCAAGATGAACTTGACGGCAGGATACCTTGCTATCAAGATGAGGTTAACGGCAAAGCATTTGTCATCTACTTTGAGTAGACGACAGATGTAAGGTCTCGGGTCTTTAGTGGATCCTTATTGGGTCTGTAGAGGTCCTGTGTAGTTGACGGCCAGGGCTTGTCGTTGAGTCTGAGTCAGCGTCCAGCGATGTGGACGTCTGATGTTGAACTCAACGACATGGGATCTGGACGTCAGTCTGTAGGCGGTTCAGTTGGCGGCCATAGATGTTGACGTCGACTAACCAGTCCTGTTGAAATAGGGCAGCCCGAGAGCAGAGCTTCTTCTTCTCCTTTCCTCTCCTTCCTTCCACCTTTGCCTTTCTTGATTCCTGCAGCTTCTGTTGGGTGATTTGAGCTCGTGGGAAGGCCCTGGATCGTGTGGCGTTGCTTGATCGGGCGGGAAACGCGTGGTTTTGGCGTGATTCGCGTGGAGTCTTCGGGGAGATCCGGCGCGATTAGTGGCTGTTTGGGGATTCTTAAGGCATTCTGAGGTAGGAACTTAACCCCTATGACCCTCCCCAGCAAACTAGCATGCCCAATTAAGTGAATTGGAATGCAATTTATGGTTTAGGGTTTGGGTTGTATCATGCCGGGACTTGAGTGAATTAGACAATGTAAGTGTTAGAATGTTTAGTTTAGATGTTCTGGTAGTGTAGATTGATGAGAGGAAGTGTTTCCCTCCATCAATCGGAGTCTGGTTGAGTGGTTCTGCCCATTGGGACTGATTCGGTTCAGTTCTGGGTATGGGGGACTGACGATATCAACGTCCAAATCTGTTGACGTTGAGATCTTCAGGGGTGATTTAAACGACAAGGTCGATTGCCATTTAATCAGGATAAACGACGGGGAATGTCGTTTACCTCATATTGGCGGCAATCAATCAGGCCGTTAATCTCCTGTATCCCAGCAGACTTAAGTTGTGTGATTAGAGGCGATTGACATGTGATGTCCGCCCTAATAGCACATGTGGGCCAGGCTTAGAGTGTGACTCCGCCTGTGCATAGGAGTAGTTGTTTGTGGCACGAGGGTTTACTACTGTACTGGGTTTCAGACGTTGAGTGTGTTCCGTCTGTTGTATGCGCGTTGCGTTACGTGTACCCGTTTCTATTGTGTTACCTAGGCGTGGGTGCGACTCCGTCTAGACGACTAGCGTGTGGTTGTCCTCCTCTAGTGGCGGGACATCGAGTGCGACTCTGTCCTGTGCGTACTCCTTTTGGTGGTTTTGAGCAGGTCTCCGTGGAGCCCCTTCTCTACCGCTACGGTCAAGCGTAGGGGAGAAACCGGTCGTGGACCAGACGAGACGAGAGAGAGAGCGTCTATAGTGTGCACACGTGGCTGGGGTTGAGAGCCTCTGTGATGACGGGACGCCGAGCCATAGACCCTAGCTGAGTCCTACTTGCTGTGTGTGTGAGTGTGTGTTACTGAGCCGCGTGGTTTATAGTTTTGTGTTGTGGTGCGACGTGTACTTACTTTCAGTTTTTACTTTCCGCACTTTAGTTAGTTGCCGGTGGGGTTACTTTTCCCTACTGGGTCTCTTTTCTTGAGACTCACTCCCTTCCTTTTCAGGTGGGTCTTCGTCGACTCTCGTTCCAGGCGAGTCTAGCCACTCCGGTGTTGGTGCTCCCTAGCTGCAGTGAGTAGTACCTTTTTGTTGTACTTCTGTACTCTGTACTTTGTCGAGACTCTGAGGCTGTATATGATATGTTTATAGTGGATTTTACTGCTTTGCATGGTGTGTATCTTCTTACATATAGTCTCCTCGGACTTTCACTTCCTACCCTTCCGAGCTTGTCTCGTGGGTTAGCGGGTCAGAATTCGGGTTACTGGTTGTTACTGGTAATGCAGATTCTGGGTCGTTACAGTTTTGTATCAGAGCCTGGTCTGATGAGATATATATAAGGAAATACCCATCACGTTAACTCAGAGTCTAAAGAGTACAGTTGCAGCTATGTAGCCCGGAGATAGTTAGTGTATTTATGTGTGTATTTATTGTGTGTAGTTCTATGGCGCCTAGGCGACATCCTAGAGAGGGAGTAGCCGAGCAGATGACTCGTCCGGAGGTTGGAGATGCTCCGCCACCTCAGCAGACGCAGCCTTTGCCACAGGACGCACATAGTGGTATTGTTCCGCCGCCACCTCCATCTCAGGTAGCTCAGGGATTGGACATGACTCGATTTCTTGAGGGGATGGCTCAGTTTGTTGCGCAGCACCGTGATGCGCCGGTACCCCAGGGTGGTACTGGGAGGGTGTTGAGGGAGTTCTTGCAGTTTCAGCCTCCTCAGTTTTTGGGCCAGCCTGATCTAGATGTAGCGCGAGCATGGTTAGATGCAGTGGAGAGGACTTTCGTTCCATGGAGTGTGTTCCAGAGGACGAGTGCTGCTAGCCAGTTACCAGTTGCAGGCGGAGGCATTGACTTGGTGGTCCACTGAGTGGGGAGACTACTTTTCAGTCTCGCCCACTTAGGCAGATTTCGTGGCAGGAGTTTGTTGTTTCTTTTGAGAGTGCCTTCTGTCCTACTTACGTCCGGACGGAGAGGTTGTACCAGTTTTTGGACTTACAGCAGAGGGACTCTACTGTGGTGCAGTACAGAGCCAGATGTGGAGTTAGGGCGTTATGCTCCGCAGATTATGGGAGATGAGGGTCTGAGGACTCAGCAGTTTGTGAGGGGCTTGAGGCCAGAGCTCAGGCAGGCGGTGATAGTTGCTCGTGTCACAGACATGGATGTGGCCTATCAGACAACGGCAGCGTTGAGGCAGACACCTTGCGGACTCGTGCTCGGAGTGCAGAGGTTCAGACGCAGGTGGTTCCTTCTCAGCCTCGCCAGCAGCAGGGTAGTGTGCAGACGACCCCGAGGACTACGACTTCCTACGCGTCCACTTCTACTGGGACGACGACGAAGTCAGGATCTCGGAGGAAGTTTCAGCGTGATAGGAGGTAGGCAGAGCAGAGGCAACAGTTGGTTGGGAGTGTTCAGCAGCCGACAGGTCAGCCTTCGCAGCAGGTACAACGTACTTTTGCTGGCAGTGTTACCGGTGTGACCAGAGGTCATATGGCGCGAGATTGTCCTTTGCTACCTCGTGTGCCGCAACAGCAGACCCAGTCGCAGCCCCCGAGTGCGCAGCAGCAGCGTCAGCAGACCGGAGGTTCTGCTGGTTGAGAGGTAGAGGTCGTGTTACTCACTTGACTCGTGCAGACGCGGAGGCAGCTCACCTGGTGGAAGGTACTGTTTCAGTTTTTGGTTATGCAGCTAGAGTCTTGTTTGATTCCGGTGCCTCTCACTCTTTTGTGTCTGAGGACTTTTTAGACTCCCTTGGAGAGTTGAGTTCGGGAGAGTCTGTGAGTTGGCAGTAGAGTTGCCGACAGGGACTTTGTCCTTACGTCCTACTGTCTTGAGGAGGTACCTATGCAGTTGCAGGATCATGGTTGTTAGCCCGTCCTTTTGCCTGAAGTTACATGACTATGATTGATTTTGGGTATGGACTGGTTAGAGCAGTATGGTGCAGTGATGGATTGCCAGAAGAAGTGGGTGCACTTGCGGATACCTGGGCAGCGGCGTTCTACTTCCAGGGTACCGTACCTCTTACTTCTCGCTTTTTAGTTTTTGCTTTGAGGGCAGGGAGGTTGCTTGCTTCTGGGCTGTCAGGGTTTCCTAGTTTCTGCAGTGACTCTTGACCAGATTGCCTCGGGAGTGGGAGACATTCCTGTAGTGTGTGAGTTTCCGGATGTTTTTCCGGAAAGTTGCCTGGTCTTCCACCAGAGAGAGAGATTGAGTTTACTGTAAGTTGGTTCCTGGCACTTTACCTTTTGCGCAGGCACCGTACCGTATGGCACCAACAGAGTTGAGGAGTTGAAGAGGCAGCTTGAGGAGTTGTTGGAGAAGGGCTATATTCGTCCCTAGCTTTTCTCCATGGGGGTCACCTGTTTTGTTTGTCCGGAAGAAGGATGGTAGCCTGAGGTTGTGTATCGACTATAGGAAGCTAAATCAAGTGACCATCAAGAATAGGTATCCTTTGCCTAGGATTGATGATCTCTTTGATCAGCTTTAGTCTGCTCGTGTCTTCTCAAAGATTGACTTGAGGTCGGGCTACTATCAGTTGCGGATTAGAGATTCTGAGATTGAGAGGACTGCTTTTCGGACCAGATATGGACACTTTGAGTTTTTGGTGATGCCGTTTGGGCTCACCAATGCTCCAGCAGCCTTCATCAATCTGATGCACCGGTGTTCCACCAGTTTCTGGGACCGGTTTGTCGTAGTGTTTGTTGACGACATTCTGGTGTACTCGCTTCGGAGGAGGAGCACGCCGAGCACCTGAGGATCGTGTTGCAGACCTTGCGAGAGCACCAATGTATGCCAAACTTAGTAAGTGAGTTTTGGCTACAACAGGTTCACTTCTGGGGCACGTGATCTCAGGTGAGGGAGTTTCGTTCAGTAGATCCAACGAAGGTTGAGGCAGTTTTGCAGTCGGAGAGTCCCAGATCTGTGTCTGAGATTCGTAGCTTTCTGGGATTGGCAGGTTACTACCGCAGGTTGTTCGAGATTTTCTCAGGTTGCTGCACCCTTGACTCGGTTGGAGGAAAGGGAATTCCGTTTGAGTGGTCGGTTCAGTGTGAGTAGAGTTTCATAGAGTTGAAGCGACTGCTTACGTCGGCGCCAGTTCTTGCCTTACCTTCAGGTGAGGAGGGTTTTAAGGTTGCACAGATGCTTCAGGTGTTGGTTTGGGTGCGGTCTTGATGCAGCAAGGCCGAGTGGTGGCTTATGGTCTCGCCAGCTTAAGCCCCACGAGGAGAGTACCGACCCACGACCTAGAGCTTGCATCTGTGGTGTTTGCTTTGTGGATTTGGCGTCTTTACCTGTACGGAGTGAGTTTTGTAGTCCGTACCGACCACCAGAGCTTGAGATATGTGTTTTCTCAAAGGGATCTGAATATGAGGCAGCGCCGATGGATGGAATATCTGAAGGACTATGATTTCAGCATTGAGTATAAGCCTGGAAGGCGAAGTAGTTGCAGATGCCTTGAGTAGGAAAGCACAGATGAGTCATATGATGCTTAGAGAGTGGCAGGTTGTGGCAGTCTGCGACAGAGGATCTTTCAGAGTTTCATCCAGTCGTCAGTGTGTGTTGGGCAGTTTGTTAGCAGCTCCGCCGTGTGAGACAGGTTGCTGAGGCTCAGCAGGCAGATCCCGAGTTGCACAGTGTGTTGCTTCTCCCAGAGGTTGAGCTTTGTGAGGACGGGATGTTAGGTTCCGAGATAGACTCTATGTTCCTGTTGAGGAGTCTATCAGGAGAGTCGTTTTGCAGGAGGCACATGGTTCCAGGTATTCTATTTCCAGGGGCGACCAAGATGTACCACAGGTTGAGACGTCAGTTTTGGTGGCCTGGGATGAAGAGAGACATAGCGGCTTTTGTTGCTAGGTGTTTGGTCTGTCAGCAGATGAAGGGCGAACATCAGCGTCCGGAGGACTTATGCAGCCATTAGAGATTCCGATGTGGAAGTGGGACCACGTGACGACTGACTTTGTTTGTGGTTTGCCGAGGACAGCTGGGAGTTTTGACAGGATTTGGGTTCTTGTAGACAGATTGACGAAGACTGCCAGATTCTTGCCTGTCAGGACTAGTTGGGGTATGAGTAGTTGGCCGTGTTGTACGTAGAGCAGATTGTTCCTTTGTACGGAGTGCCGATCTCTATTGTGCAGACAGGGATCCTCGCTTCACTTCTGGTTTCTGGCGTAGTTTCCAGAGAGCTTTGGGGACAGAGTTAGCTTTTAGTTCCACCTACCAGCCTCAGTCAGACGGTCAGTCAGAGAGCGACTATCTAGACATTGGAGGACATGCTTAGAGCTTGTTGCCTGGAGTGGCAGGGGTCGTGGTCAGTTCACTTGCCGTTGGTCGAGTTCGCATATAATAATAGTTATCACTCAGTATCAGTTTGGCACCATATGAGGCTTTGTACGGACGACGTGTCGCACTCCTCTTGACTGGTTTGAGGTTGGCGAGCGAGTTGTCACGGGGCCAGAGTTGGTTCAGCAGTCAGTTGAGGTAGTTCAGCTTGTGAGACAGAGGCTTCAGTCAGCTCAGAGTCGGCAGAAGAGTTATGCAGATCAGCACAGACGACCGCTCGAGTTTCAGGTAGGAGAGCAGGTGTTTGTTCGTGTGTCTCTATGAAGGGAGTGGTGAGGTTCGGTAAGCGTGGAAAGTTGAGTCCTCGCTTTATTGGGCCTTTTACCATTCTGAGCAGTCGGAGGTTTGGCGGTACAGACTTGAGCTTCCGTCAGAGTTGGCAGCAGTGCACGACGTGTTCCACGTGTCGATGCTTCGGAGATATCTTGCTGACGAGTCTCACGTTATGCAGAGTGCAGAGTGGTCTGAGGTGACTCCAGTATTGACTGTACCAGAGTTTCCGTTGCACATTGAGAATCTCCGAGTTCAGAGGTTGAGGAACAAGGGAATCCCTTAGTTCGTGTTGCGTGGCAGCGACACTCCGGTGGTGAGTCGACATGGGAGCGGGAGGACGAAATGCGCGAGCAGTTTCCGTACCTCTTTGGTGAGTTTCTTTCTTGTGTTGTTTGAATTTGAGGGCAAAATTCCTTAAGGGGGGAGGGCTGTAAGGTCTCGGGTCTTTAGGGATCCTTATTGGGTCTGTAGAGGTCCTGTGTAGTTGACGGCCAGGGCTTGCCGTTGAGTCTGAGTCAGCGTCCAGCGATGTGGACGTCTGATGTTGACTCAACGACATGGGATCTGGACGTCAGTGTAGGCGGTTCAGTGGCGGCCATAGATGTTGACGTCGACTAACCAGTCCTGTTGAAATAGGGTAGCCTGAGAGTAGAGCTTCTTCTTCTCCTTTCCTCTCCTTCCTTCCACCTTTGTTTTGATTCCTGCAGCTTCTGTGGGTGATTTGAGCTCGTGGGAAGGCCTGGATCGTGTGGCGTTGCTTGATTGGGCGGGAAACGCGTGGTTTTGGCATGATTCGCGCGGAGTCTTCGGGGAGATCCGGCGCGATTAGTGGCTGTTTGGGGATTCTTAAGGTGTTCTGAGGTAGGGACTTAACCCCTATAACCCTCCCCAGCAAACTAGCATGCCCAATTAAGTGAATTGGAATGCAATTTATGGTTTACGGTTTGGGTTGTATCATGCCGGGACATTGGGTGAATTAGACAATCTAAGTGTTAGAATGTTTAGTTTAGATGTTCTGGTAGTGTAGATTGATGAGAGGAAGAGTTTCCCTCCATCAGTCGGAGTCTGGTTGAGTGGTTTTGCCCATTGGGACTGATTTGGTTCAGTTCTGGGTATGGGGGACTGACGATATCAACTTCCACATCTGTTGACGTTGAGATCTTCAGGGGTGATTTAAACGACAAGGTCGATTGCCGTTTAATCAGGATAAACGACATGGGGAATGCCGTTTACCTCATATTGGCGACAATCGATCAGACCGTTAATCTCCTGTATCCCAGCAAACTTAAGTTGTGTGATTAGAGGCGATTGACATGTGATGTCCGCCCTAATAGTACATGTGGGCCAGGCTTAGAGTGTGACTCCGCCTGTGCATAGGAGTAGTTGTTTGTGGCACGAGGTGTTTACTACTGTACGGGGTTTCAGACGTTGAGTGTGTTCCGTCTGTTGTACGCGCGTTGCGTTACCGTGTACCCGTTTCTGTTGTGTTCCTAGGCGTGGGTGCGACTCCGTCTAGACGACTAGCTTGTGGATTCCTCCGCTAGTGAGCCGGGACATCGAGTGCGACTCTGTCCTGTGCGACTCTTTTGGTGTTTTGAGCCGGTCTCCGTGGAGCCCCTTCTCTACCGCTAGGGTCAAGCGTAGGGGAAAAATAGGCATGGACCAGACGCGAGAGAGAGCGTCTGTAGTGTGCACACGTGGCTGGGGTTGAGAGCCTCTGTGGTGACGGGATGCCGAGCCACAGACCCTACTGAGTCCTACTTGCTGTGTGTGTGAGTGTGTGTTACTGAGCCGCGTGGTTTACAGTTTTGTGTTATGGTGTGCGACGTGTACTTACTTTTAGTTTTTACTTTCCACACTTTAGTTCATTGCCGTGGGGTTACTTTTCCCTACTAGGTCTCTTTTCTTGAGACTCACTCCCTCCCTTTCAGTGGGTCTTCGTCGACTCCCGTCCAGGCGAGTCTAGCCACTCCGGTGTGGTGCTCCCTAGCTGCAGTGAGTAGTACCTTTTTGTTGTACTCTGTACTCTGTACTTTGTCTCAAACTCTGAGGTTGTATATGATATGTTTATAGTGGAATTTTACTGCTTTTCATGGTCTGTATCTTCTTACATATAGTCTCCTCGGACTTTCACTTCCTACCCTTCCGAGCTTGTCTCGTGGGTTAGCGGGTCAGAATTCGGGTTACTGGTTTTTTGTACTGGTAATGCGGATTCTGGGTCGTTACAACAGATGTTGTGCCATTTACCTTGTGTTGGCGAAAATCGGGTTGCTGTTAACCCCGCAGGTAGGTCCCAGTAGTGTGAGCCCCTTTCCGTATGCGAGGCGTGGACATGTGGTGTCTGCCTCCTGGACGGTGTGCTAGGAGTAGATAGTGTCTCTGTCTATGCATGTGTTGCGTTTCCCGTGTTTGTTCTTATGCTGTGTTTTTCTCAGGCATTGAGCTGGCTCCGTCTGGCTGACTGGTATTGAGCTATTCCACCGGTGAGCCTGAGCATTGAGTGCGACTCCATCAAATGGGTGCCCCTTGTGGTGGTTACGAGTCAGTTTCCATGGGGCCCCTTCTCCACCGTTTGAGTCTGGCGTAGGGGAAAATTGGTCGAGGACCAGACGCGAGGGAGAGCGTTTGTGTGTGCACACATGGCTAGGGTTTGAGGACTCTGTGGTGTCGATGAGGCAAGCCATAGGCCCTAGATGGTCCTACCATTTTGTGTGTGTGTGTGAGTTGTGGTTGTTGCTGTGTTTCGTTTTGTGTTGTTGAGCCTGCGATTTCCAGTTGTTTGACACACTCTTGTGAGGAGTTGTCATCGTGCCACCGATTTCTTGTGTTAGTGCAGTGTTACTTTATTGTAGTTTTACTTTCTTGTAGTTCTTTTTTGTACTATATACTATTGGGGGTGTTAGTGTCCCTACTAGTCTCTTCTAGAGACTCACTCCCTTCCCTTTTCACGTGGCTTGTCGTCAGATATAGGTGTTGAGGAGCCAAGTCACTCCGGTGCTACTCTTGCTTAGCTGCTGAGAGGGTACTTTGTGTACGTACTTGTTGTACTCTTTACTTTTGTTGGACCTGCTCTGAGTTATACAATTTTACTATATATATATAGTGGTTTGTTTTTAGTTCTTGTTGTTTGTACATTTACTTATATGTTCTCCTTAAACACTTCCTCTTAACCCTTCCGAGCTTTGACTCATGGGTGGCGGTGCAAGGTTCAGGTTACTAGTGGGTAACTGGTAATTCAGATTTTGCGTCGATATAGTATTATCGTAGCCTGGTCTATTGAGACATATAAAGAAATGTTACAAAGTTGGTAACTCAGAGCACGAAGAGTACACTAGAAACAACCAATATTGGCGTAATGTTGTGTACTAATGGGTGTGTATGTCCTGTATAGGTTCATTATGGGACCGAGGCGACACCGTGTTGAGGAGGTGGCTGAGCAGGTACCTCAGCAGGAGGCTCGGATGCCTCGCCACCACAGCAGGTGTAGCCTGGACCACAGGACACGAATAGTGGTGTTGCACCACCACTGCCACAACACCTCCCCAGGCAGCACAGGAGTTTGACTGGACCCATTTCCTTGAGGGGATGGCTCAGTCAGTCACTCAACACTGTGACTCTCCAGCCCCTTAGGAGGTCATGGTAGGGTGTTGAGGAGTTCTTGCAGTTTTAGCCTCCCCAGTTTGAGAGGGTATCAGACCCTGACGCAGCCCGGTCGTGTTTATATGATTTGGAGCAGACTTTCGGTTCCATACAGTGTGCAGCATAGGAGAGGGTCTTGTTGGCAAGTTACCAGTAGTAGAGTCAGGCACTGGCTTGGTGGACTTCCAAGTGGGAGACCACTTTTGAGTCTCGCCCACTCAGATAGATCACTTGGCAGGAGTTTTTTGTAGCTTTTGAGAGAGTTTTCTGCCCCACCTATGTCAAGACTGAGAGGTTGTACCAGTTCCCAGACATAGCATAGGGCGAGATGACAGTGGTCCAGTATAGAGCCAGATTTGTGGAGTTGGGGCACTATGCGCCACAGATTATGGTAGATGAGAGCCTGAGGACCTAGCAGTTTGTGAGAACTATGGCCGAACTCAGGAAGACGCTGATAGTTGCTCGCGTTATTAACTTGATGCGGCCTATCAACAACAACAACTTTAGAGGCTGACACTTTAAGAACCCATGGGTAGACTAGGGTTGTTTAGGTGGAGGTGGGTCTATCTCATCTGTGACAACAGCAGAGTACTTCTCAGGAAACTCCGAGGACCATGACTTCTTTTTGCGTTTCCTCTGTGTCCGTCAGATCTAAGAGGAGGTTTCATCGTAATAGAAGGCAGTTAGAGTAGAAATAGCTTTTAGTGGAGAGTGTCCAACAACCTTTTGGGCAGCCACAAGAGTAGGGCCAATGTTCTTTTACTAGCAGATGTTATCGTGTGACCAGTTGGGTCACATGGCGCGAGATTGCCCCATGTTACATCGAGAACCCGCAGTAGCAGAGTGAGCCTTAGTTGCATACGCAGTAGCAGGTTCTTGTGAAACAACATCAATAGACTTGAGTTTAGGTAGGCCGAGGACTAGGGCTCGTGTCATGCACATGACCCGAGCCAAGGCAGACGCAGCTCAGCTCGTGGAGGTATTTGACTATTTTTTATTTTGCAGCCAGAGTTTTGTTGATTCTGTTGCCTACCACTCTTTATTTTTGAGGAGTTTTTAGACTCCTTTGGGGAGCTGGACATGGGAGTGTCTAGTGAGCTTGTTGGGGAACTGCTGACATGAGATTTTGCCTTACCTCGTACTGTGTTGAGGAGGTACCAGTGCGGATCCATAGTCAGAGTTTGCTAGCCCGATTGTTTACTATGCAGTTGCAGATTTTGATGTGATTCTGGTATGGACTAGCTCAAGCAATACGGTGCAGCAGTGGATTGCTGAAAGAAGAGGGTATACCGTCATTTACCCAGAGGAGCTGTCTTCTACTTCCAGGGTATCGTACCTCTTACTTCCTGTTTTCTGGTTTTGCTTTGAGAGCATAGAGGTTGTTGGCTTTGAGTGCCAAGGTTTCTTGCTAGTGCTGTTCTTGCTGACCAGACGCTCGTGGTGTGGATAACATTCCAGTGGTCAGTGATTTTCCGGATGTCTTTCCAGATGAGCTACTTAGTTTACCTCCAGATAGAGAGATTGAGTTTACTATTGAGTTTGTTCATGGCACTGCTCCTTTTGCGCAGGCATCGTACCGCATGGCACCAGCAGAATTGAGAGAGCTGAAGAGGCAGTTGGAGGAGCTACTGGAGAAAGGCTATATTCACCCAAGCTTTTCTCCTGAGGGTCCCCACTATTGTTCGTGAAGAAGAATGATGGTAGCCTGCGGTTGTGTATTGATTACCGAAAGCTGAATCAAGTGACCATCTAGAATAGGTACCCTCTACCTAGATTGATGATCTCTTTGATCAGCTCCAGTCAGCTCGAGTTTTCTCCAGGATTAACCTGAGGTCAAGCTACTATCAGTTGCGGATCAGAGATTCAAATGTGGAGAGCATAGCCTTCAGGACAAGATACGGGCACTTTGAGTTTTTGGTGATGCCATTTGGGCTCACCAATCCGCCAGTGGCCTTTATGGATCTGATGCATAGGGTGTTCCATCAGTACCAGACCAGTTTGTCGCGGTGTTTGTTGACGACATTTTGGTGTACTCTGCTTCAGAGGAGGAGCACGCCCAGCACCTGAGGATCATGTTGCAGACTCTGCGAGGCACTATAGCTGTATGCCAAACTCAACGAGTGTGATTTTTGGATGCAGCAAGTTCACTTTTTGAGACACGTGATCTCAGTGATGGAGTTCCAGTGGATCGAGCAAAGGTCGAGGTAGTTTTGTAGTGGGAGAGGCCAAGTTCTGACAGAGATATGCAATTTCCTTGGCTTGGCTGATTACTAAGGTAAATTTATCAAAGATTTTTCACAGATTGCAGCACCCCTGACTCATTCGATGAGGAAGGAATACCTTTCGAGTGGTCGGAGCATGTGAGCAGAGATTCATGCAGTTGAAATGACTACTTATGTCAGTGCCAGTCCTAGTGTTGCCTTTAGGTACGGAGGGTTTTAAGGTCTACACAGATGCTTTTGGAGTAGGCTTCGGAGCAGTCCTGATGCAGCATGAAAGAGTGGTGGCTTATGCATCGTGTCAACTTGAGCCCCATGAGGAGAGTTACCCAACCCACGAGCTAGCAGTTGTGGTCTTTGCTTTGAGATCTGGCGTCACTACTTGTACGATGTGAGGTTTGTGGTTCGCACAAACCATTAGAGTCTGCGGTATGTCTTTTCAGAGGGATTTGAATGTGAGGTAGCGACGCTAGATGGAGTATCTAAGGACTACGATTTCAGCATTGAGTATCAGCCTGGGAAGGCTAATGTAGTGGTAGGTGCCTTGAGCATGAAGGCACAGACCAGCCATCTTATGATGAGAGAGTGGCAGTTGTGGCAATCTGCAGCAGAGGGGTCCTTCAGAGTTTCCACCAGGTGACAACAGTGCATGTTGGGCAGTTTGCTAGGTGCTCCAGCCATAGTCAGACAGGTTATAGAGGCTCAGTAGGCAGATCCCGAGCAACACAGAGTCTTACTACTTCCAGAGGTTGAGTTGCTGGACGACGAGACTGTTAGGTTCCAGGACAGACTCTTCGTGCTGGCTGAGGAGTCTGATAAGAGAGCAATGTTGTAGGAGGAACGTAGGTCCTGGTGTTGGTTAACTGCCATCGACTCCCTTAGGGAATCACTGCCACTATGCTGTTATGGGGCAGCATAGTGACATCGGGGCTGGCAACCCAACCCGCCTTAGGGGTAAAACCCTGTGCGAAGCCCCTCATGCTGACCACAGCATTGACGTGGTGCTTTACACTTCCGCCTTAAAGATTTGGCTACCGCCTTCACTACCAGCTCGAGCTTTTGGTGCAACGGAAAGGGGCTCGGTCCAACAAGTGGAATCAGAGTGAGGTTGCGGGTTCGATTCCCCCGGGTTCCGCTGGGAGGGAGTTTGTTGGTTAACTGCCATCGACTCCCTTAGGGAATCACTGCCACTGCTGTTATGGGGCAGCATAGTGACATCAGGGCTGGCATCCCAACCCGCCGCAGGAGTAAAACACTGTGTGAAGCCCCTCATGCCGACCACAGCGTTGACGTGGTGCTTTGCACTTCCACCTTAAAGATTTGGCTACCGCCTTCACTACCAGCTCGAGCTTTTGTTGCAACGGTAAGGGGCTCGGTCCAACACCTTGTACTCGATTCATCCAGGGTGAACCAAGATGTACCACATGTTGAGGCGACAGTTTTGGTGGCCTGGGATGAAGAGAGACATATCGGCTTTTGTTGCGAGGTGTTTGGTATGCCAGCAGGTGAAGGCCGAGCACCAATGCCCTGGAGGGCTTGTTTAGCCACTAGAGATTCCATGTGGAAGTGGGACCATGTGACGACAGATTTTGTGTGGGACTACCGTGAACTTCAGGAGATTATGATAGTATTTGGGTGCTAGTTGGCAGACTGATGAACACAGCTAGATTCTTGCCTATTATAGCTAGCTGGGGTGTGAGCAGGTTGTCTAGACTATACGTGGAGTGAGTTGTTCCTTTGCAGGGGGTGCCGATCTCTATTATGTCAGATAGAGATCCTTTCTTCACTTTTGGGTTTTGGCGCAGTTTCTAGAGAGCATTGGGGACATAGTTGGCATTTAGATCTGCCTACCACCCTATGTAAGATGGACAGTCAGAGTGAACTATTCAGACCTTGGAGCACATGCTGCGAGCTTGTTGTTTACAGTGGCAGGGATCTTGGGCTGCTCACTTTCCATTGGTTGAGTTTGCATATAATAATAGTTATCATTCCAGTATCGGCATGGCACCCTATGAGGCTCAGTATGGACGACCGTGTCGTACTCCTCTTGACTAGTTTGATGTGGGTGAGCGTGTCGTATCCAGACCAGAGTTGGTTCAGCAGTCAGTGGAGGTTGTACAGCTTGTCAGACAAAGGCTTCAGACAGCACAGAGCCGACATAAGAGTTATGCAGATCAACGCAATCGACTGCTTGAGTTTCAAGTTGGGGACCAGGTATTTGTTAGAGTGTCCCCTATGAAGGGAGTGATGAGTTTGGTAGGCATGGGAAGTTGAGTCTCTGCTATATCGGACCCTTCACCATCACTGAGCGTGTTGGAGGCCTAGCATATCGGCTTCAACTACCGTCAGAATTGGCAGCGGTTCAGGATGTGTTTCATGTGTCGTTGTTGTGGAAGTACCTTCCAGATGAGTCACACGTTCTCCCAACCGCAATGTGGACTAAGGTGATACCAATGTTGACAATGCCATAGTTTTCGCTGTACATTGAGGATCGTCGAGTTCAAAGGTTTTGGAACAAAGCGATTCCTCTAGTTCCTGTTGCATGGCAGTGACACTCGGGTGGTGAGTCGACCTGGGAGGGGGAGGACGAGATATGCGAGCAGTTCCCATACCTCTTTGGTGAGCTCTCTTCCCCCTTGCATTTGTTTGAATTTCGGGGGAGAAATTCATTTAAGGAGGGGAGGCTATAAGGCCATGATCCTTATTAGATCCTTAATGGGCCTTCTTCCGGAATAGTGCTGGTTGACGTCAATGGGGCTTGACGTCAACAGTGGGTTGACGGCGGAGAATGTGCCATCTATTTGGTCTTGACGATAGAGTATGTTGACGTTTAATCCGGTTTTTGGAATGTTCCGAGTGTTGAACATGACGAGAATCGATGTTGACGTCAAGTTCTTAGCATGTGGTTGACGGCACCAAGGTTGATGTCAACATTCCTGAATCTTTTTTTTTAAGGGCGACCCAAGGACCACCATTCCACCTTCTTCCCCACTTTCCACCCACCACCCTCACCTCCTTCTTCCTCCACTACTTCCGGTAGCTGACGGGAGCTCATGGGGAGATCGTAGTGCTCGTGGCGGCTTCGGATCGGGTGAGAAGATGACGGATTTGGGAGATTTACCTCGCGGGGTGTGCAAGGGAGATGACACGATTTGAGGTTTTCTTGGGGTTTTTCAGCATTTTGAGGTAGGGATTTACCCCCTTGACTCCCCATGATCTGCATTGTGTTGTTGAGTATGTGATTTATGTAAAATCGAGGTTTTGGGGCGGGTTTCTCCATGCCGGGTTTTTGTGGGCATAAATGTCGATCCAAGAGTTGGATTGCTGTTGTTTGGATTTATACTAGTAATTTGTGATGAAGGAAAGTGTTTCCCATCATCAGATCATGGTTTTCTGGGTGGATTGCCGTTGGGGACAGCCTAGGGCCGTATCAACTGTTGGAAGCTGAGTAACATAACATCATGGTTGGTTGACGTCAAGTTCTTCAAGAGGAACTTGATGGAAAGATACCTTGCCGTCAAGATGAGGTTAACAGCAAGGCATGTTGCCATCTACTTTGAGTAGACGACAGATGTTGTGTCGTTTACCCTGGGTTGGCGGCAATCGAGGTTGTCGTCAACTTCACAAGTAGGTCACAGTAGTGTGAGCCCCTTTCTGTATGTGAGGTGTGGACACGCGGTGTCTCCCTCATGGCATGGTGTGCCAGATGTCGAGAGCCTCTTCATCTTTGCGTGTGTTGCATTTCTCTGTGCTTGTGCTTGTGGTATGTTTTTCCAGGGTGTTGAGCTGGGCTCCATTTGGATGACTGGCGTTGAGCTATTCGCAGATGAGCCTGGGCGTTGAGTGCGACTCCATCCAGTGCGTGCCCCTTGTGGTGGTTACGAGCCGGTTTTCGTGGGGTTTGAGGACACTATGGTGTCGAGGCACCAAGGCATAGGCCCTAGCTGGTCCAACCTTTTTGTGTGTGTGTGAGTTGTGGTTGTTGCTGTGTTTTGTTGTGTGTTGTTGAGCCTGCAACGTTCCAGTTGTTTGACGCACTCCTGCGAGGAGTTGGTCATCGTGCCACCAGTTTCTTGTGTTAGTGCAATGTTACTTTATGGTAGTTTTACTTTCCTGCAATTCCTTTTAGTATTGTTTGTTGTTGGGGGTTAGTGTCTCTACTGTGTCTCTTCTTTAGACT
Organism: Colocasia esculenta; assembly: GCA_014218235.1. Classification (NCBI taxonomy): domain Eukaryota; kingdom Viridiplantae; phylum Streptophyta; class Magnoliopsida; order Alismatales; family Araceae; genus Colocasia; species Colocasia esculenta. The sequence continues at coordinate 98,670,764 of CM024756.1, forward strand.
CACTCGCTTCCCTTTTAGGTGGTTCGTCGTCGGCTCTAGGTGCCGAGGAGCCGAGTCACTCCAGTGCTAGTTCTGCTTAGCTGTTGAGAGTGGTACTTGTGTACGTACTTGTTGTACTCTTTACTTTTGTTGGACCTGCTCTGAGTTGTGCCATTTTCTGTATATATATGTAGTGGTTTGTTTTTAGTTCTTGTGGTTTCTACATTTACTTGTATGTTGTCCTCTGACACTTCCTCTTAACCCTTCTGAGCTTCGGCTTGTGGGTGGCGGTTCATGGTTCGGGTTACTAGTGGGTAATTGGTAATTCAGATTTTGGGTGGTTACAATTTGTTTGTAATTACTTGTTTTCATTCATAATATTATTCATAAGTTCATGTGTTTCATCACTGATAATCTTTTCACAGTTTCAATCGAAGTCAAGTTTCATCTTCTATTGCTTTACACATCATCATCTGAAGTCATGCATGTTTTTGGTCGTGTTCAGTCAAAGCTCTACTTCTTCATATACAAAGCTCGCTTTGTCATATCTGAAGTCCACTTTGTTATATCTGAAGTTGGTACTTCGTCATGCATGTTTTGGTCATGATCAGTCAAAGCTCTACTTCACCATATACGAATCTAGCTTCGTCATACCCAAAGTTCACTTCGTCATGCATGTTTTGGTCGTGATCAGTCGAAGCTCAACTTTGTCATATCTAAAGTTTCACTTCGACCGACAACGTTATAAACTGTTTTATACGAAGATCCACTTTGTCATATACGAAGTTACGCTTCGTCATATCTGAAGTTTCACTTCGACCGACAGCATTGTGAACTATTTTATACTAAGTTCCACTTGGTCATATACGAACTTACACTTCGTCATATCCGAGTTTCACTTCGATTGATAGCATTATGAACTATTTTATACGATGTTCCACTTCATCATATCCGAAGTTCCACTTTGGCCGATTGCGTTGTACCTTTACCAGTCGAAGTGACAGATCAATTGCTTATATCAATTATCTTAAAACATTGATTACTCTTTACCTAAACATCGATTATCTTAAAATAGACTACCTTAAACATCTATTGTCTTAGACATCGATTACCTTTTGACATTGATTCTCTTTAAACATCGATTGTCTTGCATAAACATTGATTTCCTCTTTACAGATCGATTGCCTTTATAAAACATCGATTATCTTGCTTAAACATTGATTGCCTTGTATCTAGCGATCGATTACACCTTTAACATCGACTACTCCTTGAACATCGACTGTGACTTAAACACTAGTTATCATGTATTTGCATTTCAGATAAATTATTGTCAATACCTGATCATCTTTATCAAAACAAGTATCTTTACAGTAATCCTAATTATTATGATTGAAATTTACTTATATCTGTGTTATGATCAAATGTTGGCACGCAAAAAATTATTTTTAAATGATGGGCATTTCAAGATTCCCGCTATCTGTTACATATCCTTCTTACGAGAAAACATCTCAAGGTTATCTTCATATGTATGGCCTCTTAGAGGATACAGTTTCCATGCACATCATCATCTAAAGTTTGCTATTTTCATGATATATCCTATGTAGCTTAAAATGATAACACTATGAGCATATCCTCTTTGGTATATCTTCTTACAACATGACTTTTTGACTAACTACTATCTTCATGATAAGTCTTCTAATACTTTACGTATGAACAGAAAAGAACATATTCGTTTGTGGCTTACTTAGTCACGAGACACAACTTCCTTGTAGAAAGTGCTTTATGGTTTACCATTCTTATAACAAGTCTTCTTATGATTTATATGGTCACATAATGGACATATCTATTTTTGTATAACACCTTTTTTCATTGACTGAAGATCTCTCTCCTAGCATTAAATGTCTGCTGGTTTCTAGTAGTCACATGTCTCTACAACATAAGACTTGCTGCGACTGCATGGAAATGAGCACCAAGGAATAAGAGACAATGGACACTTCAACGGACACATCTGAAGATAGCTAAAGTGTTTATAAAGAAGAAACAATGGCTGTGAAGGTACAACCTATCAAAGTGAACCAAGATAGAAAGCTTTTACAACCTCTAGAAGAGCAGTGTGCCCTCACTCCAAGTCCATCTGCTCTGAGCTCTCCCGAAGCATCATTTCTTTTCTTTTGAGAGCTAGTTGTCTCTATGAGAGTAGCATCATAGCCTATTCTTCTCTCTCTCAAATCGTGCCTCAGATTAGGCACTGCAATGTTGTATAAGCTTGGTATAGGGGCCATCCCTTCTACTCTTCTTTAAGGGTGCTCCTCTTTCTGTGAGAAGAGAAGACCTGCTATAGGCAGGTGGTTTATTGCCCTTGTTGAAGGGAAGACATGTTGCTACAGGTGGTTGTATTGCCTCTTTGTGGGTTGAAGAGAAGGTCAGCAGGTGTTGGATGTTTAAGTGTCTTTGAGGGGGACTGTACCCTTAGTTAGTGGAATCCCAAGTAGTTTCTTGGGGACGGGTGTAGGACTCCTGCTAATAGGAGGTCCGAACATGAATAAAATACTTGTGCATTTTGTGTGATTGCTTTTTTCTTATTTCTACTGCTCATCACTCTAACACCTGCGTTTAATGTTTCTGGTTGAAGTTATTTTTTAACTAAAAAATTTGTAGATTTATTTTGAAGAACCCCCCCCCCCTTTGGGCTTGCAACCTGGTCAACACAGGGTGTCTTGGGTAGTTATAAGCATTTGGAGGAATTAAGTGTTCAGTCTCTTATGAGGGTATAGTAGTCCCAAACTAGGTGATTTTTACTTAGGAGGATGGACTGCTAGTTATGTAGAAAATGTGAAATTGATAACTGAGAATGAAAATTGAAAATGGAGTGAAACTCTTGTAGAGAGATTGAATGGAATATGGGAAAAAATGAATGCTAGATTGTAAGAATCTTGGCCTAAAGAACAAAAGTGACAATTTGATTAAGCTTAATGAGGGATTAAACTTAATGTTGAATAATTTAAAAAATAAATTACAAACATGGCTTGTGATCATGAAATGAATGAGAAACATAAACATGAGAAAATCATCACGTGAAAAAGAAAATTGAATGTTTGTTTTCTGATAAGTCATTGAACGATAAGTGTGATAATCTGATAAAAAGAATGCAAATTTAAAAGGTGAAAATGAAAGATTGAAGATTGAACATGATGTTGCCACTACAAACCTCAAAATTTTGAAAAGAAGATCTCTGAATTGAAAAAAACTATTGATAGTTTGAAGGTTGTTTTATGAAAATTTGCTCAAGGAACTCATAATCTAGATAACCCTTTTGGATTGAATGTTAACTTTCATACAGAAGGGTTGGACTTCAATTCAATAATAAAAAGATTGTTGAAAACAAAAAGGAAAATTCATTCATTAAGGCTGCTATAGACAAAAACTCAACTGAATCTAAAGAAAAACCAATAACAAATCTTGCTAAGAAAAATATTGAGAAATAAAAAATGAATTGTCAGAAGAAATAAGAAGTGTCAACTTCTCCATGTAGTGAGTTGACTTTCACAATTAAGAGGGTTCAAATGTTGACGTCTTAGTAATACATACTAAAGAAGGCCAAAGTTTCAACTTGTATTCCTTAAAAGTCGACTTTTGAATCCCAACAAATCAGAAATTTGTGAAGAATAAGTAAAATAAAATAAATTATAAAAATAAAAAATCATGAAAATGTCAAAATAAACTTTTACAAAAATAATTGGAATCCATGGTCATATGGTCTTCATCATTATCATCCTTTCCATTCTGACATTCTTCCATTCTAACTTGCATGCCGTGGAATGCAATTATAATTCATACATGCATTATAGACCCATGACACCTTATTATAATTGTTATCAATCACAACAAAGAAATAATGCACATACCAATTTGAAAATACTCTCCATTCAAAGAAGAAAAATTGGGTTTCTTGCAGACAAATTTAGAAATCATAAACTAGTGAATAAATCTCTCTAAAAAAATGTTCAAAAAACAAAATACACCAAATCTGTGTTAGAAAATATTTGACTTCAATTTTAAGTCAGTCTAATAGTCCGAACAATAATTGAGTACCAAAATCTTTGCCTATCTAGACTAACTTGTGCAGGTAGGTCGGACACTTCAAATAAGTTTGAAGTCAAGGTTACATTGCAGAACTGGGGGAAGTTCTCCCCACCATTATCAGTGGTATTTGTCCACCTTTAGCTTTTTTTCTGTGCTCTCAGGAACTTATATAACATATTGAACACTTCCATAGGGGCATTACTATGGTCCTGTTCCAGATCACTTCTAAGGTGGCAGTGTCTTATTGGTCGAATATAGAATCTTATATGACTTAAATAGATTTCAAATGTAATATAGCATGCTACCGAAAATCTATATACATAATCAGATCATAACAGAGACATAATTCAGATTGACTACATGTTGTAGTTTCTAAGAATTTTCCTCATATCTATTTGATATAACACATTTCACAGGATGATACAGACTTAAATGGTTACAGAGGTCATAATTCACAACATTTAGCAAAATGTGCCTTATGGTCATGGATTAAAACTGCACTTTTTCATGATTTTCTAACAAACACACTCATTTTCATGTTTATCTAGGTACTGATATTTAAAGAGAATATTCACCATACTAAAATCGACTGTCAAATAGGCTCAATATTTTTTCTGAGAGAATAACATACCAATATAATAAACATGATAAAATCTCAAAATTTTTGAACTTCAAAATCTATTTATAAAATTAAATAGTGCTATTAATTTTAGCATTTCAGTCATGAAAATTATAGAAAATAGTCAATATCTGATTACAGATCTTCATAGCATGAACATAAACCTGACATGTATTTCTAAACAAAAACCCATATTTTAATCACAAACATGCTTCACATACAAAATTTCTTCCTAAATCTATGGCTATTCACAGATTTAAGAAATTACCCTAATATCATGGTGATTACAGAAAATAACCCAAACTGTAGCATACTAAGGAGTCAACCTACTTAACCCTACACATCTAACAAAAATCCATTTGAAGTTTGAACATAAAGATATAAATCCATGAGTAAAAACAGGAGAAAATGGTAAACAGAAGACTTGACAGCAGTAGGGTTGTTGTTAGGCTTAGTTTGACGGCAAAGGGGTTTGATGTTAAGTTCATTCTTGGTGGCAATCAAGGTTGCCGTTAACTTGAGAGAAGACAAAACATCACCAGAAACCATAAAATCCCCAAATCCAACCATTGTTTTATTTTGTAAAATCATGGAAAAATTATAAGAAGTTAGAAACTAGGGTTGGGAACTAGATCCCTAGGTTAGATGCCTCTAAAACACCAAGAGAACTATGGATTTAGCCGATGAAGCCCACCTTGGACACCAAGATGGTTCTCTCTCCGAGGTTAATCCTTAACCAAACATTCTCCTATGCCAACAGAACAATGAAGACGCTTTCAACCTTTAATGGCACAACCTTCTAACTCCCAAACACTTGAACTTGGTCTCTACGAATATCAAATCACTAGATCTCGCTTCTTCTACCCCTTGAGACTTGGAGAAGACTCCAAAATGGGTATAAGGAGACAAGACACCCCTTTTTAAAAGGTGTTTCCTTCCCTAACTCAGACCAGAGATGGTAGGAGTTTTATCTCTGAACGTTACCGGAGATTTTGCCCCTTACCATATCCAACTGGAGCTGGGTTGCGAGAATTCCGCGGTCTGCACCACAGGAACTTGACAGAAAGGGAGATTGTCATCTACCCATGGTTGACGTCAATCAATGCTGTCGTCTACCTACTACTGAAACAATCGATGTTGCTGTCTACAACACAGGTCGACACAACCATCGATCTGCTTGGGAACAAGCCAACAATTACCAAAGAAATCTTAACTACTCATACACATTCACAAAATTTTTAAATGCATAGCAAAATAGACAACAATTATAATTAAAATCTATGAATAAAATTTCAGGAATCACATTCTGTCTCCCTTAAAATAATATTGTCCTCGAAGATTGTATCTAGGAATACTCACTGAAGAGATGTGGGTACTTCATCTTCATTCCATTTTCAAGCTCCCATGTTGCCTCCTCTTGAGCAAAATTCCTCTATAAAACTTTAACTAGGGTAATTCTCTTGCTTCTCAAATGTTGAACATTGCGGTCTAAATCATTATGGGCTGCTACCCAAGGATAGATCTTGTTGTAATTCCATGGGCTCATAGTTAATACATGAGGTGGGTCCCGTACATACTTCCTGTAACGTCACACGTTTTTCAAATCCTTGCGGATCCCTACCTAGCGGGTTTGGTGGCTAGTGTGTGGCCCATTAGTGTGTGTTTCAGGTGTTTAAGCAAGTTTTTGGGGCTTTGTGGACCGGCAGTTTGAGCCCGTAGCACCTGTTGGTTAACTGGTTGTGAACGCGACGGTGGTGTGCGTCGGGTTCAGGTTGCGACGACCCTGGTGGTCGCGTTCCTATTGCCACTGTTTGGGGTGATGTCTGCATGCACGCTGTGTGTCGCACGAGGGGCAAGGCTTGCTGACGTCAGGATGGGAAGGCGACGGCCACCTAGGTCGCGATTTGGTTGCGACGCATGGATACGTCGTGTTCCTAACCGCTGTGCATTTTTTAAAGAGGGTTGGCCGAATAGTGCTGTGGCTAGCTCCGCTCTGCCAGGGGAGGAGCTATCGCGGTTCCTCCGAGTGATTCGGTGTTTTGGTGTGGATTCGGTGTGCTCCCGCCGTGAGGACATTGTGTGGAGCTGGAGATGCAGTGTCGTGTCTGGTTTTTGGTTTCTTTGCGGAGGTAGGAGTTTCCACCTTACCTTGTTGCGTGGATTTCCCATGGAGCATGTTTAAATTGTTTAATGTTTTAAGAACAATAGATACCATGTTAGGTATTCATTAAAGCATGAAAAATGAGAATTAAACGTGGTTTGCATGGTTTGGGGTGGTAATTCGGAGTGAGCAGTCCGGATTAGGGTTTCTATCTGCGAAGGAGACAAAACTCCCTTTCGCTACAAGGTCGCGACAGGACGACCCGTCGCGTTAAGGTGTGCGATCGCGACATGTCGGGGTGTCGCGATCAGAAGGCAACAGACCCTTCTGTCGCGACTTGGTCACGACAGGCATACCCGTGACGTTAGGATTTCCTAACGCGACACATCGGGGTGTCACGTTCTGAACGCGACTTTACCCTATGTCGCGACCTCAGCCGATAGGTCCTGTGTGCATGGCTTAAATGGTGCAATTATCTGATTATTAGTGGTTTACGTGCATGGCTAGCGTGAGTGGTGCATTGGCACCTGTAATGCTCTTTTAGCTCGCTCATGGGCATGCTGTTTGTGCCATGAACGTGTGGTTTACGTGATTGATGTACCGTGTGCATGGTTTGCTTGGTTTGAATGGTGTTATAAAGGTTGGTTTGTGGTAGCTAGGTGGTCAAGTTTCCTGTGAACCTATCCCTGGCTTTCTAATGTTTGCTATAGGCTAAGTAAGATTGTTAATTAGTAAAGTTTACGTATGGGTATCAAGTGGTTACCATGTATTGAGTTTAATATGGCGATGGAGGTCACCTCATGACCAATGACAGGCCAGGATATTATTGGTTAAGGTAATGTATATGTATGATCATGTAGGCTAGCTTGTAGGTCATAGGGTGACAGGAACAAGCTACTCCTTGCGTGTGCACCGTGGTTTGTAATAAAATGATATATGTATGTATCGTGGTTTGAGCTTGCCAAGTTTGGTGGTCCGGCGCCTATTCCAGAATACCTCTGCAGTCAGGTACCCCAGGTTCTGTGTGAGCCAGGCACGTGTGTATGTGTGCTCGGGGTTGTCCCGGTACTTGTGTTGTACCGTTGAGGTTTGTGTCGTCTGTCCTGAACACCCTCACTCCTATGTTTGAGTTGTACGTCCGGCTGAGGGAAAGACCACAGAGGGCAGCGACTTGTGTTTGTGGGTGTGCCAGGCATGGGCCTACAGTTGTGTGTGGTTTGTAGGTGTTGTGTTGGTTGGTCTCCACTGTTCTTTGGCTTGTGCTTGCAGAGCGGCAGGTGGACCTTTCATCCATGACTGCGAGATTGAGAGGTAGTTCATATGTTGTGTTTTCTGGGTTGGATACTGGCATCACGAACCAGTAGTCTGTTCCCGCGTGGTGATGTCGTGCTTTATGACTCGTGATTTGCTGCTGGTTGTAGAGTGTGTTGGTTGTGGTTTGACCCATCGAGGTGTGCCCTGGTGTTGGTACGGTTGTAGTTGTGGTTGGTGAGCGGAGACTCACTGGTTGTGGTGTGCCCTGGTGGTGGCACAGTTGTGTTTGTGGTTCTGTAGTGGTACCTCGTTGAGGTAGGTACTTGTACCCTTTGTGGGTATCCATTTCTCGTTGTATGCTGAGTACTAGCCTATTCAGGTGTTGAAGTGGAGCTGTGCTCCGTGGAGGTCGTGTTGTAGGACCTTCCACTTGCTGTAATGTACCATTGTAAGGGTAGCTTTCCGTTGTATTGTGATTTTAGGGTATGGCGGACTAGCTTCTGGTTAGCAGTCCTGTTACCCTTGCGTTTGAGGTTTCAATGTTGGTACCTAGTGATAGAAGGTACTTGCACCCCTTGGGGATTGGCTTTGTGTTGTGGTACATTGTGTACCAGCCTTTCAAGTGTTACGATGAATCAGTGTTTTTGTGGAGGTCGTGAGGTATGACCTTCCACACATGTTGTGTACCCTGTTTTGAGTATGTTTCGGATTGTGGTTCCAATGTGTGCTGGACTTGGCATGTTGATTCCAGTTCGGTTACCCTGCGTGGGTAGTTTGCCTGTGAGAGTTGGAGGCTGGGCAGTGGTCTGCCAGTGAGGCTTGAGGTTGAGGTATTCCCAGTGATTGGGCGGACTAGTAATGTTATGCTAGTCCTATTGTTACCTCTTACTTTCCGAGATTTACATTAATTAATGTATTCATGTTATTTGTGATTAATAATGATTTAAGTAAGTAGGATGTGATTGGCTATTTGCGTGGCGAGTGAGCCCCTTTGAGCTTGAGGTCTCTTCTATTTAGTGTTGTGGTTTTTGTGTGGGCACCTACTGAGCCTGTGACTTGTTGAGGCTCACTCCCCTATAGTTCCTTTCATGGCTTTACGTGTGTTGGCTTTCAGCAGCATTGTGGCAGACTTGTACCATCAGCAGTATTGTAGAAGTTAGTGTTGTGTGAGCTTCTGCTCCCTCGGAGAATGCTCCAGATAGTTGTACTTTTTAATTGGACATGTAATAATGTAGTGGGACAGTTGTACAAATATGTGAATAGATATGAGCACATGTACTTTCTTATGTCTTATACTGTTGTGGTTTGTCTTTAATATTCTTATTGGACACGTGTGTGAGATATCCCTTGTAAGACTTCAGTCCGTTCGCAGGAAACAAATCTGGATATGGACCCTTGTCGAGCATAGATATCCAGGACCGTTACACTTCCTTATCATAGAAATGTGAAACACATGATGGATGTTTGCCATAGATGGTGGTAATGCCAATTGGTAAGCCACATTTCCAACCTTCTTCAGGATTTCAAATGGTCTAATGAACCTTGGGTTCAATCTTCCATGTCGACCTAATCTGATTACCCCCTTTATAGGAGAGACCTTAAGGAAAAAATGCTCTCCCACCTCAAACTCCAAACCTTTCCTTCTATTATTTGCATAGCTTTTCTGACGGTCCTGGGCTACATTTAATATCTACTTGATTAGCTGGATCTTGCTAGTTGTTTCTTGCACAATCTCAGGTCCAACCAACTTTCTATCTCTAGCTTCCTCCAATATAAAAAAGATCTACAAGGCCTACCATACAAAGCCTCTAATGGGGCCATACCTATACTTGCATGAAACTGTTATTATAGGCAAACTCCACAAGAGATAAATGTCGCTCCCAGTAACCCTTCCAATCCAGGGCATACGCTCTCAACATGTCTTTGAGTGTCTGAATTGTCATTTCGAATTGTCCATCTATCTGCAGGTGAAATGCCAAACTAAGCTTCAATTGCGAACCAAGAGCCTCCTACAAACCTTGCCATAACCTTGAAGTAAACCTTGGATCTCTATCCGAAATGATAGATTTTGCAACTCCCTGCAACTTGACAATACTATTCACATAAAGCTTGGCTAAACTCTCAACAAAATGCTTCTTTTTCATGGCTAAGAAATGAGCAATTATGGAGAATCTGTCCACAATCACCCAAATAGAGTCATTACCCTTATTATATTTGGGTAAGCCTGTGACAAATTCCATGGTGATCGCTTCCCATTTCCATAGCGGAATATCAATCTTCTACATCAGCACGGATGGCCTCGGGCATTCTGCCTTATCTAGCCACAAAATTTGCAACATCCCTCTTCATGCCTTGCGACCAGAAAGTTCGTTTCAGATCTTGATACTTCTTGCCACTGCTTGGATGTATTGAAAACTTGGATCTATGAGCTTCCTCTAAAATCTGCTTCCTCACATCAGCAATGTTTGTCACACACACTCTATGTTGGAATTTGATAACATCTTCCTCATCACGAGCAATGCCTGACTTCCCAATCATCTCCTGCAACCTAAGATCATCCTTTTGACCATCCACCACACTGTCCAAAATAGTAGATATGATAGACAATTGAGTCACAAAGGCTTGACACAACTGTTACTCAGTCTCTACTAAAGCACAAGCCGCATCTTCCATTAATTTCCAATCCTTCTGCATTTCGGTCCTCTTCCTGCTCAGCGCATCAGCTACAACATTTGCCTGCCTTGGTGATATTGCAACTCAAAATCATAATCTTTTAAAAACTCAATCCATCTTCTCTGCCTCAAATTTAGCTTCTTTTTGTGAGAACAAGTACTTGAGACTCTGATGATCCGTAAACACCTCGAACTTGACACCTTAAAGATAGGGTCGCCAGATCTTCAAAGCATGAACCACTACTGCCAACTCCAAATCATGGGTTGAATAGTTACACTCACTCTCCTTTAATTGTCAAGAAGCATAGGCAACCACTTCCCATCCTACATTAACACACAACCAAGACCAATATGAGAAGCATCTATGTAGATCATGAAACCATCTACCCCATTAGCTAGAATCAACATGGGGGCAGATGTCAACTTACTCCTCAACTCTCCAAAAATCTATTCACATTCCTCGGACCATACAAACTTGACTCCATTGCAGGTTAGCTTGGTTAATGGTGCCACAATGGATGCAAAGCTCTCTATAAAGCAACAGTAATAACCAGCTAATCTGAAGAATCTTCGTATCTTAGATGGTGATCATGGAGTCTTCCAATCTAGCACTGCCTTTACCTTAGATGGATCCACATCGATAACATCTCCAGAAATTACAAGACCAAGGAAAAGAACTTCCTTCATCCAGAAGTCACACTTACTAAGCTTGACAAACAATTTGTTTTCTCGCAACACTTCTAGCACAATCTTCAGATGCTCACGGTGAGATGCTTCATCAGGAGAATATATCAGTACATCATCTATGAAGACAATTACAAAACTATCCAGATATGGTCTAAAACCTGATTCATCAAATCCATAAATGGTGCTGGGAATTTATCAGGCCAAAAGGCAATACCAAAAACTCATAATGACCATATCATGTCAGAAAAGTTGTTTTGGATGTATCATCACCTTTATCTGGAGTGATGATAACCCGAGCAAAGGTCTATTTTTGAAAATACTGAAGCTCCCTACAACTGATCAAATAGGTCATCAACAAGGGTTAAAGGATACTTGTTCTTGAATGTCACTTAATTAAGCTTCTTGTAATCAATGCATAGCCTCATCAAACCATCTTCCTTCTTAACAAAAAGAATTGGAGTGCCCCACGGCGTAGAACTTGGACAAATAAAATGCTTGTCCAACAAGTCTTGCAACTACCTTCTGAACTCTACCAGTTCTGCTAGTGCCATACGATAAGGTGCCTTGGAAATTGGAGTTGTACCTGGTATCAACTCAATAGCGAACTCAATCTCTCTCTCCGGCGGCAAACTAGAAAGATCCTCGAGAAAAACATCCACATAATAACGAATAACCTCCATCTCTTCAATAATTGTGGTTTTAATGTCCTTAGACACAACCACACTAGCCAAGTACGCATTGCAACCTTTGATCAGCATCTTGGCCTCCTTTAGGGCAGACACCATAAACTTCCCAGCCATGTTCCTAGTAAGGAATGTGAAAACTCATCCTCTCCTAGAATACGAAAAATGGTTTCCTGCTTCCAACAATCTAGTAGGGCATAGTGATCTTTCAGCCAATCTAAACCCAGAATAGCATCATAATCTTTCATCTTTAATAGATAAAGCACCCTACCAAATCCTACTCTTCTATGCACATGCACAGTTAGGGAAAACACTTCTTACTAATCATGGCTCCTATTGGTGTATGCACAGATAAGGGAATATCAAAATCAATCGCTTCTGCATTTGACTCCTTAAGTTACATCTTTGCAAATCTCTCAGGCACAAATCTATGTGTAGAACCAATATCAAAAAGGACTCTAGGATGAATACCCATAATAGGAATTGTACCTTCAGTCACATGTTCTTCCTGCTTTGCATCTTCTTTGTCTAATGCATACACTCGGGCTTGGGTCCGGGGTCTTCCTACTGGTTTTGCTACTGCCGATGCCGCTGTTACTACTATTTGCTGCGCCATCTTTGGGCAATCCTTTATCTTGTGGTCCTTGTCAGCACAATGTAAGCATCTACATGCACGCAACACTGTTTTCTTTGGTTTTTCTAGAACCTTGTTTTTGGATGGTCATCACTGGTTATCGAAAGATACAAGGGTGCTGTCGACAGCTACTGCTTGAGATCATCCATCTAGAAGCTTTTTGCTTGAGGTTTCTTCAAGTTGTGCACTGCCTTTTTTATGTAGTCTCCTACAATAAACAAACTTCAATTTGGATATCATGTAGTCATTGTGTATGCACAATCTTATGTCATTGTGTCATCATCAAAAACATAAAATCTTATGAATGTTCATGCAATCACAACCCAACAAAACTAAGGAAGGATACACAAGCATACATGCGGTTCACACAAGCCTTCACAACCACCATTGAGAGCAGTGCACCTCCATTCCAAGTACATCTGCTCCAAGCTCTCATAGAATCATAGTCTATATTCTTTTTTCCTAGTTCGTGCCTCAGATCAAGCAAAACTTGTTGTATAAGCTTGATCTAGGGGCCATCCCTTCAATTCTTCATTAAGAGTGTTCCTCTTCCTGTGAGAAGAGAAGGCCTGTTGTGAGTAGGTGGTTTTGATCCCCTTGCTGAAGGGAAGACATGTTGCTATAGGTTGTTGTATTGCCTCTTCGTTGGTTGGAGAGAAAGCCAGCGGGTGCTAGATGTGTAAGTGTCCTTGAGGGGGATTGTACCCTTGGTTAGTGAAATCTCAAGTAGTTTCTTGGGGACACGATGTAGGACTCCTAGTGATAGGAGGTCCGAACCAGGATAAAATCCTTGTGCACTTCGGTGATTATTTTTATCTTACTTCTGCTGCTCACTAACACTAGCACTTGCGCTTAGTGTGTTTCTGTCTGAAGTTATTTTAAGCAGGAAAATTTTAAGATCTTCTTGAAGCAACCCATTCACCACCTCTTTGGACTTACAACCTGGTGAACAAGTGGTATCAGACCCAAGTCTCTTTAAGTAATTAGATCTCACGATCTGAATAGCAAAGATAAATGGCAGTCCAAGGTTATGCAGAGGGACAATCTATCTACAAGCCTCCACTGTTCGATGGAGAAGATTACAACTATTGGAAGACAAGAATGAGTTCTTTGTTCAAGTTTTGACTTTCAACTATGGACGATAATAAAAGATGGAGATCTGGCAGTCACTAACACCAAAGAAAAGTGGTCAAATGCTAACAAGAAAAAGATGTCTCGGAACAGCAAGGCTAAAAGCATATTATCTTATTCACTAAGTAAGAAGGAGTTCATAGAATATCTACATGCAAGTCAGCCAATGAAATGTGGGATAAGTTGAAACTCACCCATGAACGGACTTACAAGCAAGAGAAACTAATTAGATATATGGTAGCACAATATGAAAAGTTCCAAATGCATTCTGGAAATCTATCTCCAAGATGTATAGTCGTTTCACTGATATCATAATGGCCTGGTTGGGCTTGGGAAAAGGTATGAGATAGAGACATGGTAAGAAAAATACTAAGATCCTTAGAAACTTTGTGGACTCCCAAGGTTATAGCCATAGAAAAAGGAATGATCTCATGACTATGTCGCTCGAAAACTCATTGGTCTCTAATGGATCATGAGATAAATATGGAGAGATTAGAAGAATCCTCCACCAAGAAAAAAATATAACATGCTCTGAAATCAGCAGAGAATAATTCTGAAAGTGACTCAGAAGATGAAAGAAGCAATGCAGATGGTGAAGAAGAAGCTTTTCTATCAAGACGTCTGCAAAGGATTTTGCTAAGAAGAACCATCAGTCAAGTAGAAGGTATTTCAAAAAGGATAAAACTGTCAGAAAATTGAACCTATCTATAATGAATGCAAGCAGCCTGGGCACTTGAGACAAACTGTCTAAAGCTAAAGAAAAATGAACATCAGAAGGAAGAGCCATCCAGAATATACAAGAGATACAGGAAGAAGGCTATGGTAGCTTCTCGACCAATGAAGATAGCTCCTCTGACACTAATCCTACTGCAAACAATAGAACCGCTATTCTACTATACACAATAGAACCGCTCTAGGAAAGGCAATTGCTAGTCTATGAAGGGCAATCCACTATAGACAAGTTTTCTGGCTCAAAAGGCCCGCATGGAATGGCTAGAAAACGATGATAGAAACACTGCTTTCTTCCATGCTGTTGTTCAAGCTAATAGAAGACGTAATAGGATTCAGCGTCTTCAGGTTGAGGGCAATTGGACTTAGAACCAGGAGGTTATGCGTGCTGAAGCGGCTATGTTCTTTGAACATTTGTTGCAGTCTTCTCCTCATACGTGGAAACTCCCTGCTACAGGTAATCCGCTCTTATTACAGAAAACCAAATTGCTACTCTTTGTGCTCCTCCCATGTCTAATGAAATTAAAAAAACGGTCTGGGAGTCTGAATGGAAACAGCGCCCCTGGGCCTGATTGGTTCACTGGTATATTTTTCACTTCTTACTGGACATTGTCCAACGTGAAGTTTTGCTATTGTAGTAAAATTACATAGACTGACATCCACCCTCGTTGCTCTTATTCTGAAAAAAAGCTTCCTCGGTTACTTTTCAATGACTTTAGGTCGGTCAGTCTATGTAATTTCTACTACAATATTATTTCCAGGATTATATGTGATAGGTTGGTTGATATTTACCTGGTATATCTCGGAGGAACAAGAGCCTTTGTGAAGGTAGATTCATCCTTGAAAATGTCTCTCTAGCCAGACAATAGTTCAGGACATTGGTCAAAAGGCTAGAGGGGGTATGCTATATTCAAGCTATATATCCGGAAGGCTTATGACAACGTGAATTTGGATTTTTTGTTTGCTGTTCTGAGGAATTGTGGTTTCTCCTCAGTTTTTTTCTTATATCGACATGTTGTTGTCTAATAACTGCTGTCTCAGTCCTAGTTAATGGCGTTGCTGCTGGTTTTTTCAAGTCTTCTAGAGGTCTCCGTCAAGGCGACCCCATTGCTTCTACTCTTTTCATATAATGGAAAAAGCCCTGAGTAGTGGACTAAAGAATATGATCTCCACAGCAGCCCTTATCCCTTATGCTAGCCCCAAAGGAAGTCCAACCCCCTCCCCCTTCTTTATGCTGAGGACACTCTTATCTTCTTGAATGACAACATTCCTAATGTAAACGACTTATGTTGTTCCTTCAAATATGCTTGTCCTGGGCCAGAAATTAATTCTAATAGAGCTCTTTTATGTATCCAGGAAAGCTACCATGTCCTCCATCCAAGAATAAGAACTGCATTGGCTATATGAAGCAGGAGGGCGCAATGATATATTTGGGGTCCCTCTTAGACCAGGGAGAGTTCTAGCAGCTTGACTATAAGAGTCTTCTTGATAATTAATGCTAGATTGGGGGATGGAAATCCAAGTTGATATCACAAGCTGGAAGGCTAACTTTGTTTAATTCCATATTTTCCTCCATTCCAGTCTATCTCGCTACTTCCTCATCTATACCCAAATATGTTATTTCGTACATGGAGAAGTTTGCAGCCGCTTTCTTCTGGAATGGGTCTGATGGCTCTCGACAAAAACACTGGGTTCCTTGGCACATTATTCAATGTCCTACACAGGAAGGTGGGCTAGGTGTCAGAAATATACATAATGTCCAAATGTCCCTGGCTGTTAAACAACTATCGAACATTCACCATGGCAGCTCCCTTTTGTCTGTGTATGCAAGGAAGCGAATGATTCCACCACCTTGATCAGATACTAGTATGCCCAAACAATTTGTAGGACTACCAATAATATCCTACAAAGGAACACGAGATGGATTCATGGCAAAGGGGACAGATTGATATCTTGAAGGATTTTGGCTGGGCATCATCCTTTGGCAGACACTATTCATAACACAATTGAAGGTGGAGCTTTTCACTCCAGGAGGTATTCTGTGATACATCTCACCTTCTGACATCGGTCCTGCCTCCTTCCATTTTCCAAGGATTGCAACTTAAGGATAAGGAGGAAATAGTTTTTGGATGGCCACCCCAAATGGTAATTATACAACAAATCTGCTTACAATCTGGTTAGAGATGCTGGGGTCTGTCGACCTGTTTTATCAAAGATATCGAAATATACTTTTAACCCCAGAGTTTCTCTCTTCTGTTGGAAGGTTCTCTAGAGAGCAGTTCCGGTTGATAGTAGGGTAATGGACAGTGGTATTTCACTGGCTTCTCGCAGTTATTGTTGTGTTTCCCCGCAGTCTGAGGACCTAAACCATGTCTTCATTAATAGTACTCTTGCTAAAAGTATTTGGCGATGGTTCCTGGCGATGGTTAGCAATATGGTTTATCTCCATCCTAACATTATTGCTAGAATCTGGTCATTTCTTCTACACACAAATATGCGGTCTCCCACTGGGTTTATTGCTCTTTATGGTATGATGCTTATTCTCTAGCGATTCGACCTCCGGACCCCCGCCAGGGACCCCCGAAGGTCGCGTCGCCACCCACAGATCCGAAGACCCAGAAGGGTTAGAATTTGTTCCAATGAGATAAGTAATCAATTCAAATAACTATAAACAGAAAGACTGTACTTAATAATGAATTAAGTACAACATGTCCCAAATAAAAGTACAGGTACAAAAAGAAAGGTGCAGTACTTTAAGGGGCATACCCCCGAGGACTTACAAAAAGGCCACTCTCAACTCTTGCTACAAGTGCTCACGCTGACAACTAACACTATTGGCAATTCACGGCGCAACAATCCGCCACACAACCGTTTCGACGACAACTCCTGCTATAGCGAGTCCCTACCTGGAAAGAGTAGGGGGTGAGC
Source organism: Colocasia esculenta (assembly GCA_014218235.1). Taxonomy (NCBI): domain Eukaryota; kingdom Viridiplantae; phylum Streptophyta; class Magnoliopsida; order Alismatales; family Araceae; genus Colocasia; species Colocasia esculenta. The sequence goes on from CM024756.1 coordinate 98,688,264, forward strand.
TCGCGAACAAGGCTCAGTAGGGATTACCAGTCCCTTACCAGCCAGAGGAGCAGGAACTCAAACAAAGTGAAAGTAAAACTAATTTACAAAGTAGTAAAGTGGGAAACACCTACTGCAGAGTACTACAAAGTAGCGGAAATAGAAAACGCCTGGACCCACAACCTGGGTCAGGCCAAAGATGACTCCCGTAGAACCAGCAGAGTCAAACACATGTGGAAGCAACTAGAGCAACACCTCGACCCCCACTAGGGTTGTTCTAGAGCACACAACGCCGAAGCAAACCCTCGGCACACACAGGCCCAGACAAGGGAGCTCACAGAACACCGAAGCGACCATGTGAGACCAGATTCTCACGATGCAACACCAACATCCCATACCTCCATGAGGTCGGGAAAGAACAACCAGGTGTCACCCCGAGAGACACCAAGCAACCAAGTGAGAACGACGTCTCACCACAGGCACGGCCACCTCTGACCTCCACAAGGTCAAGGGCCCACAAGCAGGACAACCCTGCACCTCGAACACTCCACGAGGTCAGGGAACTACAAACTCCGGTGCCACCATGGACGACACCAAGGAACGGGTTTCTGAAACAACAGTTGGGTGTCTACAAAAGACACCTGAGAGAACCCACAGAATGGAAACCACTAAACATGGCTCACGAGGCCAGCCGACAAAACCCAAAGAAGCGAGACATGTCTAGGCTACAACCACCGTGTAAACCAGGGCAACGAGAACACAATCTCAAAAATAGCATGAAACAACGTCACAGCAAGAGAAACCAAGCCACCGCCATAGGCAGCTAAGAGGAGGACACACCGTCCACACCTCAAGCACGCCGACCGCCGACTCCCACCTACAATCCGCGGTTAGAGTGAGGCTAGCGAGTCATAGCCAAGAACACAACCTTAACACCACAGTCCGGCCGAACTGCGGCCACGCCTGACCTCCCTATGTGGATCCGGAAACAACGCAGAGCGAGCTGCGACGACTCTCATTATACCGGTACAGTTATACCAACCCACATCGGTATAGCGAGCGTCATCACAGTGGGACATTTACCCAACAATGACGTTCAGCTGAGATACACGTGAATATAAGACAAAGTAGCGGAAGTAAAAGAACCACTGTCTTCATTCATTCATCATCCACATTTAACATACATGATTCGATAACATTTAGAGAACAAAAAAAAATCCACATAATTTAAATTGCTGAAAATCAAATACATAGATGTCCACACTTATACATTCTTCCATGATAATGATAGTACAATGTTCAATTTACATACTATGAAAATCACAAAAGTCACAAGTACTCCACAACACTCTAATCTCCGCGCTCGGAGTCGGTCTCATACGTCTCCTCCACTAGTGTCTCGTCACCAACTACACCTGTACGCCGAAGCAAGTAGTGAGACTAAAGACTCCGCAAGTACTTCTACACATACCGTATATGCACATATCATAGTAGGTTCTACATAAACATTCACAAGACACCACATGTAGCATGCTTGACATTAAATTTTACAACCTATCACGGTGAATCTATAATTTAAACACATGGACTATACTTTCAGATTTCCAGAAATAGAATCACCTATCACATGCTTTCTATTCATTTCTCACATAAAAATCTACCTCAACCAACTAAGACATGAAAGCCATTAACATGAATTTCCGAACATGCATGAAAGGAAACAAACCTAAATGGAATCTACACATTCCTACGCATATACATAACCATTTACATGTTTTAAGCTTGATGGTTTACATGCTTTAGCAACCATAATCTAACGCATGAGAGCTACAACAATGATTTAAATCACAACATGTGAAACACTCAAGTATGGAAGTTGTTTTATATGCTTAACAATTATCCCTAGCATGGATTCTAGGCATTTGCATACATAAACATGATCATAACATAGTAAAGCTACTGTTCAAGCATGATTTCAGATTATCATAACATGGATTACAAGCTCACATCCTCACATTTTGGTTTCACATTTTTTACAATTTCAAATTCGCATATTTCACACTTTACACATGCACTTTTACACATTGTTCACATTCGCATTTTCACATGAACACATACACATTTACACATTCACATTTAGTGCCATGACACATAGTCCAAACCACCAAAGAAGGACACAACACATCACATCACATAGACGCCATCTAGGCAATACAATGGCGACTCTTGGACTACGCAGACCGGCAGAACAAGTCTCCATCCTAACCAGTGGTACTTGTCCACCTCAGGATTTCCCCCTAATGCCCTTAGGGTCACAACACATTGAACCTTCTCAGGGGGACTTCCCTGATACGGTTCCACTGCCCTCTGTGGAAGCAATGTCACACTTGGCACAATTTACACATTACAAGCTTTCCGATTTAAGCACTTAGTTTAGCACATGACACTCACATCTTACTCATTCACTCATTCACACACATGGTGCTCTATTTTCCTGACATGACACTATAATTACAGAAATTTAGTGCTCAGGAAATTTCACTAATCAGGTTGCTATACACAAAATCAAATCATTTTACAATGACATGCATTAGTTTCACATTTTTACATGGAAAATCCATATTGCATCATACACTGGTCAAATGACCTGAAATTTTAACCACTAGCTGATTTCGGGTTTAGGATCCCACATGCAAATTTTCAGATTTTTCTAACCTAAAACGTAATTACAGAAAATCTACATCACATTCACATGCTATTCACAATTCAAGTTAGCATGGAGTTGAATAACAATCACAAATTTAACAATCACTGTCTGAACCCTAGCATGCATAGAGCCACATGATTTGGCGAATTTATTGGGCAATACATGATTTACCGAAGATTTATCATGACGTACGCATGATTTCTATTCCCAAACCACATTTTCACTAATTCACTCAAGCATGGGAAAAATCTCAGAATTTCAGAACAGAGACTGACTAATACATGCAGACCCATAAAATGTAGGACATTCAAACTCGTCCTAAATCATACAAACAAAGGGTTGACAAGATTAGCAACTCATCATCATGTATTGCATGGGAGGAATAAACTCTATCATTTACCACCTCGCACAAAATCCATCCACCACACCACATTCACTAGTATACATAGTATATCAAGGATTACATTATATCCTCATCATGAAACATATAGAAATTAATCATATAGAAGGGCAGAACAGCTTGTTGTTCTGCTCAGATGAACTTAGCGGCAAGCTATGGCCGCTAATGTAATGTTAGCGGCATAATCGATGGACGCTAAGCATGATCTTAGCGGCAAGGATATTGCCGTTAAGGTCAGGTCTGTGTAAAACACAGACCCGAGCTCCAAAGATGGGGTGAATTTGGGGGTCTAGGACACGAGGGAAAATACATAAAAATGGTTAAAACCATCCGAGACACATACAGGGACGTTATGGGTAGGGTACTTGCCTCTAGAAAATACACCAAATGGATCTAGGGCTCGGTGAAGCTCTCCTTGGGCTGTCCTAAGAAGCTCCTAGAAAAGCTTCACTCCGGGTTCTAGGATGAAGATGGCTCCAAGATAAGGTCGGGGAAGCCTCCTCCTCCACTCTAGCTAGCTCCTTGCTGCAGTAGATGGCCGGTTGCAAGCTTCAAGTAGCTGGATTTAGGGTTGCAATGGTGAGCTCTTCACACAGATTTTAGGGTTTTCTCTTTTCCTCTTCTTCCTCTCTTGCAAAGGGGCAAAGAGAAGGGTGTGAGTTGCGAAAATGGCTTTGTATATAGGTGAGGGGGTTCTCCTATCCCGCAGGGGTGACAAGAAGGCCTTTCAGACCGTTGGGGACAGCTCCTCAATGGTTGGGGTGGCTTGCTTCCGGAAATTCTGGGCTCTGCAACGCATACAGGTCAGAGAAGTTAGCGTCCACATCGCTGGACGCTAGGATTAGTGTTGGCGTCCATGGGGTTGACGCCTACACAACACAAGCGTCCATTGATATTGACGCCAATCTGGCCTTCGGCTAGAACTCCAAAACATGCAGAAACCATGCACATCTTATACTTATATATGTGCCATATGTATACGCTATCATGTACACACTACCATCATACCATTCATACATTATTTATACTAATTTACACATGCATACATAAGTATACTAACTAGTACTCACGTAGATATTCACATACGTACATACACAACATGAATTTTTACATGCAATACAATAATGCGACAAAATTCGAGGGCATTACAGAGGCAGTGAGACGGACTAGCTGGTCTGTACCGAACAAGCACCACCACAACCTCGGCATCCCAGACCCAGCTAAGAGAGCTCTATAAATGACAGAAGCCGCTGTCCCCACCATTTTCCCCTTCGCTCTGAGTCCGTAACCCGAGCACGCCCGCCGCCCGGAGAAGCCCCCTCTGACAATGGCGCACGGGGATATGGGTCCCTGGTAACTGTAACAACCTGTCTCGCGGACAAACCCTCAAGTTCGAGCAATGGGAAAAAGAGAATTGGCGTGGCAACCACCACTGAAACCGCACCACTGGCTAGTAACCAACAAAAGCCAAGCAGGCACAAGCACGCATGGCACCCCTTCCGGAAACCCCAGAAGGGCCGTCAGCCAACGCCGGAACACAAGGCACAGCCTGAGAAACTGGAACACTAATAGTAGAACATAAACCATTGCTCTTCTAATAATCGATGGACAAACAGACAATCGATTATCAGACAGGCGCAACTCTCCTAGCATAGTTGCCAAGACACCACCACGAAGGTGTCACCTTCGGTCACTGAACGCAACGAGCCAACTTACCGCATTCCTCACTAGAAGGTCCGGAGGGCAACCCTACCCTGGGGCACAAGCCGACACACCAACCGCAGCCACAGAAAACACCCGAGGCAACCCAAACCTTGTCGCACCCTCCTAGCCCGTTGCGATCTCATTGCGACAGTTAGGGCAACTGCGAAAAGCCAGTCACGTCGGGGAAGCAGGTCGCGACAAAGCTCTTGTCACGACAGCAAACCAAGATGCGATGACCCTTTCACGACAAGGCCGCACATCGCGACAAGAACCTTGTCGCGACAGGCAGTCAAGTCGCGACACCCTTATCGCGGCGGCCTCCTGGGCTGCGATAAGGTCACGCCCAACCGGGGCGACGCCTCCTCTGGTGTCGCGACGCGCTCGGCGGTTGCGACACCAGCAGGAAGGCCGACCACCGAGATGCGACATCCTGGGGTCCCCCACACAACTACAAACACACAAACATGGGGAGGGGATCATGGAGAAAGCAGTAAAAGCATGCATTCCACAATTTGAACCCCCAATCCACCTAAACAAGCAAGGGTACAAGAATCCCTACTGAGAACGAAGAACCAACCCACAACGGGGCCTTCACGACGAGCATGCCACCTCCTCCTCGCTCCCACCGCGACGTGCCACCACTCCGTACGAACCGCCGCCGCTCTGCCAAGCCCGAACCGCCGGATCACCGGAGAGGGAAGCTTTCCTCCTCAAAGAGGAGAAGGGAAGGGAAGAAAGGAAAAGAAGGGAAAGGGGGAACCGACCAAGGCTGTTAGCCTCCGGGCCCCAGAATGCGACGGGGCGGGGTGTCGCAAAACTAACCGTATCGCGACGGTCGCCCAGACCGCGACCAGAACGCGCCCACCCTGGGCGCCGCGATAGCCTGACAGGTTGCTCTGACCCGCCTGCCACCCTGACATCCGGCAGACGCCTGACAGAAGATCAAAAGTAGAACCTTGTCTCGACCCATTGACTGGGCGCGACAGGAACGCGACACACCTAGTGGTTGCAACAGGGATGACTGTCTCGACGAGCACCGCCGTCACGACATGGCCAGTCATCCCACACAAACAGAAAGTCGGAAACCCGATATGTTACAATACATCCAACAAAAAAATAATTTCATCCTCGAAATCAAGGGCGAAACCTGGTCGGAGAAAACAACAGGTGCAAAGAGACAACTAAGTCGTACCGCGACTTCCCGGTGGTCACCACCATGACCCTGCCACAAGGGAGTGCCAAACCAGACATCTGACAGCTCACCAAGCGCACACCAGCTAGTGTGGAGCACACAAACGGATGTCCACAACTCCACAGGCACGGCGCGCACCAAGCCGACCAGAAAACACTAAAACCGCCAGTCGAAAACCACGACTGAGCCCTCAACAACCCACACTGTTGAGACCAACCGGTCAGTAACTCTCTCTATCACCAACGACTAGACAAAGGTCCAGTTACTTACGGAACCGAGGAAAATGCTAAGAGGTCATCCACAAGACTCCGCTGAATGGGCCCGCACAACTAGCAACAGCTAGTACCTACGGCAAGGCCAAACGAGAGCTTCTTAATGGTGACCCAAAACCAAGCAGAAAACATGCACGTAGAGAACCCACGGTAAGCACGTTAGTGTCCGCTGACAACAATAGATCTCACCCAGATCGTCCTCGTGGTCCGACAAGGACACACAATGATTGAGGAGCTGTAGAAAGCTAAAACACCTACTCTACAGGCACACACATAGAGGGAAAACTAAGGAAGACGTCTGATGTTGGCAAGCGAAGCATCCCGAGACATCGACAAACTGTACGGAAACCGAAACAGCTACAGAGGTCGAGGACAACACGTCGACCTTAGAGGAATCCAAACCGAAATAGGGTACCCCAACCGAGCACCCTCGCTCCCAAGCGGTAGGGAAAAAACTCGAACATAGGGCGAGACCAACACTTGGCGTACCACCGATAGGGCTACCTAGGCAAGGCAAAGCAGCAACCCCATAGCGGTAACGGTACAGCCACGAGGCACGACCAGCACGAAGTGTCCCAGAGGCGAAAAGCTTAACACCTCGAACACTGAGCAAACTCACGAAACTATGCACGATGCTCACGATCGGGTGCATGGCACAACACACGGTGCCAACACAAGCACCAGGAGCCACCCAAGGTACAACACAATGTACCAAGACTCCAATCGAGACAGAAACAAGCCACTAGAACACGAGCATATGGTTCTACCACAAGCACCAAAACCAGGCAAGATGCAACACAGTTGCACCAACGGCTAAAACAACACAGGCTAAAAGGGAGGAATCTCCACAAGAGTCCTGCCAAACGCTGCACGCAAGGAACCGCAAGCCAAAAAGATAGAACAGGCCACACTCGACGCGAACCCTCAAGGCACAGAAACATGGAGCGTCGAAAAGAACAATGCTCAAGGTGCAGTACGCAACCACACCCATAGCCCGAAACGACACAGGGCTAAATGGAAGGGACTCTCCACCAGAGGCCCACAAGAGAAACACACAGAAACTCAGCAGCTTCAATAGCGCAACGACCACGTCGACTCTTCAAAGCATACAAACACAGAGCACTGCTCCTACCACCACAAGTAGAGAGAGCCACATGCCCAACGGCGACAAGTGCCTTCAACGCACAACTGAGGCACAAGCAAAACACGCACCGAAAGCAAGCCAAAACAGAAGAAACCTGGTGCCACCTCACGCTGAACACAGGGCACGCTGCCCTACATCGTCCAGTCAGGCAACAAGAAACGAGCACAGCAAGAGAAGCCATAATTGATCACCATAACCTATCGCACCATAAGAAAACAACACGCACGAGGGGAGCAACCTGCTCACCTTAAAACAACACAAGGGGAGGGACCTTCACCACAAAGGTCGCCACAGTGCGCGACATGCCACCAAATGCCATGTGAATGCACCACCATCCCGAGCAATCAATGGAAAACAAGGGAGGAGAACTCTGACAATGAGTCTCTTCCATAGAAGCACAACCTCTCGACCCTGGGGACTCACGAAGTCCCACCAGCGCAGCCAGGAAACCCGAAAAATGATCAAGAAGATAACTTCGCCAGCACCACAGCCAGACACATGGTCAAAGCACCACACCCTGACCGACAAAGCCCAAGTAGAATGTAACATGGACAGTCCAACTGAAAAATAGCGACAACTCATCTGCACAGAGAGAGAGTAGCGACAAGCAAAAACAACACAAGGCAGCTGGGGAGGACCTCCACCTAAGCGCCAAGAGCCGTTCTTGGAATCATCATCAGAACGTAGCCCAACAAATGGCCAAAAGAGGGAACACAGTAGACAGTGGAAGCAACACTACTGGTTCTGGGAGAAACATCCACTAGAACCACCAATGCGTCGTTCTGGGAAAACCCACCAGAACGCAACAGCCAGCGCAATAGCAGCGTACCTCATCTCTGAGGTAGCACAACAACCGGCAGAATCAAGCTAGAACAGTCCTGAGAGCAACCCTCACCAGGATAACAAGCAACAATTCTGTAAAACCACACCACAACATAGGGCAACCAAGCGATGCACCTCAACCTCGAGGGCAACGCAATGGCAACCAACCAGACAACAGAGGCCTTAACCAAGCAGGTAACACAGCGGAAGACGTCAACAAGCACAGAAGCAGTCCCAGAGGGAGAGGAACTCTCACTAGGACAACAACAAATAGTTCTAGGAAACACCACCAGAACACAACAGCCAAGCGATGCACCTCAACTAGAGGGCAACGACGCAACAACCATAAACGAGCATAACAATGTTCTGGGGAAATCCTCACCTCCACCAGAAGCAACAGAGAAGAACTCCGGGAGCACCTCATCAGAGTTCACAACCAGCCAGCAAAAGGCCAACAACAACCGCAACTAGGTGCCGCAGCGCTCAACCAGCGGTGCAACACAGCACACAAGCATCTGCCTAGCTCGAGCAAAGACGCCGACAGTGCAGAGCACAGCGTCCGACGGTGCATAGGCATGCAAGGCCAACACACAGCGAAAAACACACACACCCCAACAACAAGGGGACATCAAAAAGGACACACCCCAACAAGAAGGGGACATCCAACAAGGACACACCCCAATAGAAGAGGACATCCAACAAGGACACACCTCAATAAGAAGGGGGCAGCAAATAAAGCATGGACACGTTCTACCTGTTCCACAGACTACAACCCTGCACTGGTGAAGGCCACATCACACGTAGGCTCTCTCAGCCTTCACGACACACCCACACGGACGTGCAGGCTGAAGACGAAGCCAATCGCAGTGCGAGCGAAATAGCAACCACGCCCAAAGCACGCGCACCCAGCAACATCAGCAACACTCTCCTACAACTCACACCCGGACCCTACTGAAAAGCTAGCCACCTGCAATAAAAAAACCAATTGCTTACACCTAACAGTAACTCTACACGGACGGGCCAGCAGCGCAAGAGTACCTTTCTTTGGGATAGCCATAGTTATTAACTCATTACAAATCTCATTGGACCATGAGCTCTGATACCACTGTAACGACCAGACCTCCCGGACCCCCGCCAGGGACCCCCGAAGGTCGCGCAGCCACCCACGGATCCGAAGACCCAAAAGGGTTAGAAATTGGTCTAGTGAGATAAGCAATGAATTCAAATAACTATAACAAGAAAGACTGTACATGATAAAGAATTAAGTACAACATGTCCCAATAAAAGTACAATTACAGAAAGAAGCTATAGTCCTTAAGGGGCATACCGTGAGGACTTGCAAAAAGGCCACTCTCAACTCGCTACAAGCGCTCATGCTCACAACTCACAATGCTGGCAACGCATGGCACAACAAACTGCCACCACAACCGTCCGGCGACGAACTCCTGCTACAGCGAGTCCCTACCTGGAAAGAGTAGGGGGGTGAGCCTTGCGAACAAGGCTCAGTAGGGATTACCATTCCCATACCAGCCAGAGGAGCAGGAACTCCAACAAAGCGGAAGCAAAACTGATCTACAAAGCAGTAAAGCGGGAAACACCTACTATAGAGTACAATAAAGCAGAAGCAAACCCTCGGCACACACCTGGCGAGATAATGGAGCTCACAGAACACCAGAGCGACCACGTGAGACCAGAGTCTCACGACGTAGCATGAACATCCCAGACATCCACGGGGTTGGGAAATAACAACCAGGTGTCACCTCGAGAGACACCAAGCAACCAGTGAGAACGACGTCTCACCATAGGCACGGCCACCTCTGACCTCCACAAGGTCGAGGGCCCACAAGTAGAACCACCCTGCACCTCGGGCACTCCACGAGGTCAGGGAACTACACACTCTGTTGCCACCACGGACGACACCAAGGAATGGGTTACTAAAACAACAGTGTTTGTCTACAAAAGACACCCCGAGAGAACCCGCAGAACGGAAACATCTAAACACGGCACAAGGCCAACGACAAAACCCAAGGAAGCGAGACATGGCTAGGCTACAACCACCGTGTAAACTAGGGAAATGAGAACACAATCTCGGAAACAACGTGAAGCACTGTCACAGCAAGAGCAACAAGCCACCGCCACAGCAGCTAAGAGGAGGACACATCGTCCACACCTCAAGCACGCCGGCCGCCGACTCCAGCCTACAACCTCCGCAGTAGAGTGAGACTAGCGAGTCATAGCCAAGAACACAACCACAACACTGCAGTATGGCCAAACTAAGGCCCCTGCCTGACTCCCTACGTGGCTCCGGAACCAACGCAGAGCGAGTCAGTGAGATGGACTAGCTGGTCTGTACCGAACGAGCACCACCACAACCTCGGTGTCCCATACCCAGCTAACAGAGCTCTACAAACGACAGAAGCCGCTGTGCCCACTGTTTTCCCCTTCCGCTCCGAGTCCGTAACCCGAGCACACCCGCCGCCTGGAGAAGCCCCTCTGACATAGGCGTGCGGGGATCGGGGTCCCAGGTAACGGTAACAACCTGTCTCGCGAACAAGCCCTCAAGTGCCGAGCATCGGGCAAAAGAGAACTGGCGTGGCAACCACCATAGAAACGGCACCGCTGGCTCGTAACCAAGACAAGCCCAGCAGGCACAAGCACGCACGACACCCCATCCAAAAACCCCCAGAATGGCCGTCGGCCAATTCTAGCACAAAAGGCACAGCCCGTGAAACTGGAACACTAACAGTAGAACAGAAACCACTACTCTTCTAATAATCGATTGATAGACAGACATTCGATTATCAGACAGGCGCAACCCTCCTAGCACAGCCGCTAGGACACGGCCACAAAGGTGTCACCTTCGGTCACTGAACAATGTGAGCCAACCTGCAGCGTTCCTCACCAGAAGGTCCAGAGGGCAACCTAGCCCTGGGGCAGAAGCCGACACACCAACCGCGGCCACGGAAAACACCCAAGGCAACCCAGACCTTGTCGCGCCCTCCTAGCCCATCGCGATCTCATCGCGACAGGTAGGGCAACCGCGACAAGCCAGTCACGTCGGGGAAGTAGGTCATGATAAAGCTCTTGTCGCGACAGCAAACCAAGTCACGACTGTTAGTTATGGGTGTCCTCAAGCCAATCATAACTTGTACAATCTTGTTCTTTGATAATAATAATAAGGCTTTTATATTTGTTATGTGTAATTCGTTTATCGTTTCATTATGAAGTCCATGAATATGCGCAATGGATATTAATTATGATGAGATCATAACAATGAGATTGATATCCTTTAAATGTATATTCTTAATTGTTCCTAGACGGAGGATATCGAGAAGGACATCGGATATCCGGTTAGGCTAGTACAGGTTGCATCTGCTCATATGATGAGGGTGGTGGTCTCATAGTCACTTGTGTGGGGACACTAAGGTGAATCTGTAGGTGCTCATTAGAGAATGAGTTCACTGAACTGATCCGTTATGAATCGTTGGATGGTAATGTTACCTAACTGTCAACCAGCTAGATTCATTGTCACAGTGGCGTGATTGGTCCTTAGACCTGAGACACGAAAGACACCTTGTGGTGGACTTCTGGGTTTTGACATTGACTTATAGATCTCTAGCCATGAGGTCTTAATCAGTTAAGTGTTCGGATCTAGCGGAATACCTTCGAAGGTGATTGTGTGGTCAATATAGGATCGCTCGCTCTCGGTAATAGGAGAGTGATGCTCTACGGAAGGATGCCTGATAGTCCCTGGCCAGGGCAAGACTACTTATCAGAAAAGGAGTTTTCTGATATAGTTATGCGGCATCTAAACCGAGTGAGTGTGCAATTTAGGGTTTGACAGTTGACCATACCCTAAGTGCACTCGGGAGCATTGTACGAGCGAAGGATTATAGTCACGTGGTAACTGATGATACAAAAGGTTCCTTGAATGGGATGCTGAACCCCAATGCTTTCCAGGATCAAGTGGTGTTGCTTGGCACCCAACTTGATTGGAAGCTCGGACAATTATCGTGAGACGATAATTGATTGTGTAATTAATTAATATGAGATGTTAATTAATTACCATAAGTCAATAAAGAGTTATTGAGCTTAATGGGCTGAAACTGGACTAGCAGTTGGGCCTAGAGGGTCACACGCATAAGAGTTCCGAGCAACTGGGCAAGGTGTTCTTTATAGACAATGACTGGGTTTTTGTGAAAAACCGTGGTGTCTATAAATATACGCTGAGAGTTAAACCCTGGGCCAAGCTCCAGGCTTACCCTGGCCGCCCCCCTCCTCTCTCTCTCCCAGGGCGCCCCCCACCCTCTCTCTCCTCTCTCTAGCACATGGTGGAGCTGAGATCCGGAAGACGCGTGGAGAACAAGGAGATCCCGTCTGCGTCCGGAGCTCGCGTGGATACGTCTAGAGGCTGGACACTTGAACGGCTTGAAGCACCAGCGCCTCCTGCGCCACCTCCTCCCCGGATACGGGAGTTACGCAACCCGCAAAGGTAAAGATAAGATCTGCCTGTGCGAGGTTTACTGTTTTGTGTTCGACCCGACCGCCGGCAACGATATCTACCTGAGGAATTCACGTTTCCGCTGAACCCCGATCGTTTCCTTACGGCGGTATCAGAACAAGGTTGCTGGTACATTCAGAATCGGCATCTTGTGTATGATATTCATGTGTTTTTGTCGATTCGCGTTGTGCATGAGTCGCCATGTTTGTCGTGTCGTGGGTCGCACATGGGATGTGCACTTGCCGCTTGGTACGTGGAAGGTGTTCCTGGTACCAAGGCCTTCGCGAAGAACCCCTCGTGTCGTCGTACGGCCGCCTGCAAAGTGCCGCCGTCGCATAGGTTGCAGCTTCTTGGACAGTCCAAGATATGGCGATTTTGCAGGTTTCTGCGATTTTTCGGGGATTTCTGGGCAAATGGGGCGGTGGGTGGCGGTGCCCGGCGTCGTCGATGCCGTCCGCAGCCGCCGGAGGCGGCGCGGGGGCCGGCGGGCCCGCCCTCCGCCGGAGGGCACCGGCGGCTAGGGTTTCAGACCAGCCGCGCGCCTCGAATCGGGCGGAGGGGGCGACCTTGCGCGGGCCGCCCGCGGCCGCGCGCGGGTCGCCCGCGGGTCGCGCGCGCGGATCCCGCGCGGGTCTGCCCGCGGGTAAGTCCGGGCGGACCCCGCGGGTCCCTGGGAGCCACGATCGGATCCGGCCCGTGCCGGATCCGACCGGCCCTTTTTCCCCTTTTTAAGTTTTAATTGTTTTTAATTATTAAACACCAGAAAATTGTTTTAAAATCCAGAAAATTCTGAAATTAATTTCAAGAGTTTTTAAAATTGTTTTAGCTCTCTGTAAATTAATTTTCAGATATTTGACCCAATGTTAATTAGTTTAAGAAATTCTAAAATTGTTTTAGTTATTTCTACCATCTAATTAAGCATGTTAATTAATTAAAGAATGTGATTCTTTTTAAATTAATTAACAGTAAACTTTGGCGGATTCATGCAGCAACGGTGAATGGCATTTATCTAAAGTTGTTTAGATGTTATCCATGTTAGCTAAATTGTTTAGTTAAATGGTTTTCAAAATATAATTTTTATATTTTTGAAATAAAAGTTATTTAAGAAGTAATTATGTGATGATTGCTTTTTTATGCATGTGAAGTGTTGATGTGTGGATGGATGTTCATGGACTTAGATGACATGTGATGATGTTTATGGTTAATGGCATGTGATGTAATTTATGAGGACTGCGTGCCTCCCTCTCTCCCTCTATTAAATCTGGTTGTACATTCTATCTCCCTCCTGTTATGTACTCCCCTTGACTTGTTAAGGTTTCTTATTATTATCTGATGTACATTTATGGGCCTGCGAGCCCAATTTAAATATTACTTGTAATTCAAGAAGCGGATTGGCGGAGATGGAGGAGAGTACCATGCAGGACCGTGCTGGAGATAAAGTTACATCAAGCTAAAGCATCAGATGCGGGGCTGCCATTTTTCACCATATTGTGGATTACCAACTGGCTCTGGTAATGCCACTCTAGGTTAAAGTCCATGATCATCCATCGTTTTTCTTCATATATATGATATATGTGGAATGTGCTTTGATATATATAATTAAATATATGATATTCCAAATTCTATATATCAATAGCACGCAGATATAGAGACCAAGATAAAATATATCAAAATCCCTCCTTGTTTAAATTTTAAGCCGTAGCGTAATCATTAAGAATGAATTACGTGGCCCTCCTCATATAGTTTTAGATTGCCATTAGATCAGGCAAGTTTTTTGTGCTATCCACAAGGCTTGCCAAATCTGATGACTGACTAAAACTATGGCATAGTGATGCCTTAAACGGGGTAGAGGAATGGTGTAGCTTTGTTGTGCTATCCACAAGGCCTACATCCAAATTATGCTCGTTACGTAATGATGGTACTGCTTAGACTGGATTTAATGACTTGTTGTGCTATCCACAAGGTCATTAAAATTTAGGGGCCAAAATAAGATTAGATATTGCAAGAGTTGCAAGTGTCAAGAGTTGACCGCTTTCAGATCATAGTATGGTTGTTGTGCTAGCCACAAGATCATGCTATGAGTCTGTAAGATTCGATCCCCACTAGGAGACGTCGGAGTCTCCCATTCTGTATATCTGAGGGTTATACAGTCTGTCGGAAAATAGTGGGAGCTAATCTTGATTAAAGTCCTAATCTAGATTTAATTATTATTATGAACATCTGCTAGTTGTATTTACATTTCCTTTATAGGCAAAAATGTCGTCGGGTAACCCACTCCGTGGCATACTGGATGCCAACATATTGACAGGCCCGAACTACTCGGAATGGCTCAAGAACCTGAAGATTGTCCTCAGGTCTGAGCGCATTGCCTATGTCCTGGAAGGTGAGTTTAGTTGAGATGCTAAACATGCTGAAGACTGCTGAGGGCAACCTTAAGAACGAAAAGACCATTGTTCTCATGGTTGGAAAGTCCAACAAGAAGAGGAGAGTAGGGCAAGCCTTTAAGAAGGCAATGCAAAGAAGCAGTCTAAGCAGAAACAAAAGAAGGACATAAGCAAAGGAGAAGAAAAGGGCGAGTGCTTCCACTGGAAGAAAAAGGGGCACTGGAAAAGAAATTGCAAGGACTACTTGCAATGAAGGCTCAGGAGAAGCAGAAGCTTGGTGAAGCTTCAGGTATCTATATGATAGATCTTTACTTGTCTGTTAGAGATTCTACATCTTGGGTTTTAGACACTAGATGTACTTCTCATGTCTGCAATGATATGCAAGTGTGACAAGTAGAAGGAAGCTGAGCAAGGGTGAGGTGAACTTGAGGCTTGGAAACGGCGCAAGTGTTGCTGCACTTACTGTGGGGACAGTGAAGCTCAAGTTACCCTCAGGAGATTTACTTTCATTAGATGATTGCTACTTTCTGCCTAGCATTATTAAGAACATTGTTTCTGTTTCTAGATTAGACAGAGTTGGATACAAGTTTACCATTGAGAACAAAAGTTGTTCAGTTTATTTGAGAAATAAACTAGTTGCTTTAGTAAATTTCGTAAATGTTTGTGTCTACTTGATGTTTCTTATGCAAATCTTCATGTTCATGTTTCTCCTAAGAGAAGTAAGAATAGTGTGAACACTGCCTACTTGTGGCATTGTAGGCTTGGTCACATTGGCGAGAATAGGCTTCAAAAGTTGCATAAGAATGGATACTTGGGTCCATTTGATTATGAATCATATGCAACTTGCGAATCCTGTTTAATGGGTAAGTTGACCAAATCTCCATTTAGTAGACATGGAGATAGGGCCAAGGACATATTGGAACTAATACATTCGGATGTGTATGTGGTCCAATGTCTACCCAAGCCAAGGGTGGCTACTCATACTTCATTATATTCACGGATGACTACTCAAGTTCGGATTTTTTTTACTTAATGAAGTACAAATCTGAAGCCTTTGGGAAATTCCAAGAATTTAAGAATGAATTGAGAAACAAACTGGAAAGAGTATTAAAATCCTACGGTCAGACCGAGGAGGGAATACTTAAGTACAGAGTTCACACAATTCTTATAGGACAATGGTATCCTTTCTCAATGGACTCCTCCCTATACACCACAGATGAATGGTGTATCGGAAAGGAGAAATCGTACCTTGTTAGACATGGTGGGATCCATGATGAGCCGTTCACAGTTACCAGTTTCCTTATGGTGATATGCGCTAGAGTCAGCAGCTTATCTACTGAACAGGGTTCCCAATAATCTGTGTCTTCCACTCCATATGAGATATGGAAGGGTAGAAAGCCTGATTTTAAACATGTTAAAATCTGGGGTTGTCCTGCCCACGTGAGGAGACATGAGCCAGATAAACTGGAATCCAGAACCGATAAGTGCAGGTTTGTTGGATACCCAAAAGAAACGTTTGGGTACTACTTTTACCATCCTGGTGAACAAAGAGTGTTTGTCGCCAGGAGAGCTGTCTTCTTAGAAGACGAGTACCTTACCCAAGAGGACAGTGGGAGTAAAGTAGATCTAGAAGAGGTTCTAGATCCACAAATTGTGCAAAGTCCACCAGGTGAAACATCGGTTCCGGAACCTGTTCAGGAATATACACACATTCAGCGTAGGTTGGTAGAGTACCTAGACAGCCTGAAAGATATGTTGGACATATCAGTGAAGGCATGTCTTATGATGAGGATGATGATCCAGACCTACCAAGAGGCTGTTGATTGTCCTCAGTCAGGGAAATGGCGAGATGCCATGAATTCTGAGATGAGTCCATGTACACCAACCAAGTTTGGAATTTGGTAGACTTGCTCGAAGGTATTGTACCTGTTGGGTGCAAGTGGATCTTTAAGAGAAAGATCGGTGCAGATGGACAGATCGACACTTATAAGGCAAGGTTGGTGGCAAAGGGGTATCGTCAAAGGCAAGGAATTGACTATGACGAAACTTTCTCAACAGTCGCTATGATAAAGTCGATCAGAATTCTTCTGCCATTGCTGCATACTTTGATTACGAGATATGGCAGATAGATGTAAAAACCGCTTTCCTTAATGGAAACATTGAGGAGGAAGTGTATATGATACAACCTAAGGGTTTTACATCCAAAGAGTGTCCAGACAAAGTATGCAATCTTCAAAGATCCATCTATGGATTGAAGCAAGCTTCTCGTAGTTGGAACATAAGGTTTGATGAGGCTATCAAATCTTATGACTTCATTAAGAATGAAGATGAACCATGTGTGTATAAGAAAATCAGTGGGAGTGCTATCACTTTTCTCGTACTTTACGTTGATGACATCTTACTCATTGGGAATGATGTAGGGATGCTATCATCAGTAAAGGTTTGGTTGTCAAAGAACTTCTCCATGAAGGATTTGGGAGAAGCATCCTACGTATTAGGAATACGTATCTATAGAGATAGATCTAAGAGGATGCTTGGCTTGACCCAATCCATGTACATAGATATCATTGTCAAAAGGTTTGGCATGGAAAATTCCAAGAGAGGTCTCATACCTATGAGACATGGGATTATTCTCTCTAAGGAGCAGTCTCCTAAGACTCCTGAAGAGAGGGCAGCCATGGATAGAGTCCCCTATGCCTCGGCTATAGGGTCTATCATGTATGCCATGCTATGTACAAGACCTGATGTGGCATTTGCTCTAAGTGTTATGAGCAGATATCAGGCAAATCCAGGTGAAACACACTGGATGGCTGTGAAATGTATCCTTAAGTACTTGAGAAGGACTAAGGATATATTTCTGGTCTATGGAGGAGGGGGCTTGAAACTTCGGGCATATACTGACTCGAGTTTCCAGTCAGACCCAGATGATAGCAAGTCTACTTATGGGTTTGTGTTCACTTTGAACGGGGGTGCAGTGAGCTAGAAGAGTTCCAAGCAAGAAACCACTACAGACTTGACGACAGAAGCTGAGTACATTGCTGCAGCTGAAGCCGCCAAGGAGGCAGTGTGGATGAAGAAGTTCATCACCGACCTTGGTGTGGTGCCAAGTAACTCTGATCCAATCCCATTGCTGTGTGACAAAAATGGGGCCATTGCACAAGCGAAAGTCGCAGTCTCATCAGAAGTCGAAGCACATTCTGAGGTGATTTCACCTGATCAGGGAGATAATCACTAGAGGAGATGTACTGGTGGAAAGAGTTCCTTCATTCGACAACATTGCAGATCCATTGACGAAGCCTTTAACTCAAATTGTGTTTGAGCGCCACCTAGAGTGTATGGGTTTAAGACATAAAGGTGATTGGCTTTAGTCCAAGTGGGAGATTGTTAGTTATGGGTGTCCTCAAGCCAATCATAACTTGTACAATCTTGTTCTTTGATAATAATAATAAGGTTTTATATTCGTATGTGTAATTCGTTTATGTTTCATTATGAAGTCCATGAATATTTGCAATGGATATTAATTATGATGAGATCATAACAATGAGATTGATATCCTTTAAACGTATATTCTTAATTGTTCCTAGTCGGAGGATATCCGAGAAGGACATCGGATATCCGGTTAGGCTAGTACAGGTTGCACCTGCTCATATGATGGGTGGCTGGTCTCATAGTCACTTGTGTGGGGAAACTAAGTGAATTTGTAGGTGCTCATTAGAGAATGAGTTCACTGAACTGATCCGTTATGAATCACTGGATGGTAATGTACCTAACTGTCAACCAGCTAGATTCATTGTCACAGTGGCGTGATTGGTCCTTAGACCTGAGACACCAAGGACACCTTGTTGGTGGACTTCTGGGTTTTGACCTTGACTTATAGATCTCTAGCCATGAGGTCTTAATCAGTTAAGTGTTCGGATCTAGCGGAATACCTTCGAAGGTGATTGTGTGGTCAATATGGGATCGCTCGCTCTCGGTAATAGGAGAGCGAATGCTCTACGGAAGGATGCCTGATAGTCCCTGGCGAGGGCAAGACTACTTATCAGAAAAGGAGTTTTCTGATATAGTTATGCGGCATCTAAACCGAGTGAGTGTGCAATTAGGGTTTGACAGTTGACCATACCCTAAGTGCACTCGGGAGCATTGTACGAGCGAAGGATTATAGTCACGTGGTAACTGATGATACAAAAGGTTCCTTGAATAGGTTGCTGAACCCCAATGCTTTCCAGATCAAGTGGTGTTGCTTGGCACCCAACTTGATTGGAAGCCCGGTCAATTATCGTGAGACGATAATTGATTTTGTAATTAATTAATATGAGATGTTAATTAATTACCATAAGTCAATAAAGAGTTATTGAGCTTAATGGGCTGAAAACTGGACTAGCAGTTGGCCTAGAGGGTCATACGCATAAGAGTTCCGAGCAGACTGGGCAAGGTGTTCTTTATAGACAATGACAGGGTTTTTGTGAAAAACCACGGTGTCTATAAATATACGCTGAGAGTTAAACCCTGGGCCAAGCTCCAGGCTTAACCCTGGCTGCCCCCCTCCTCTCTCTCTCCTAGGGCGCCCCCCACCCTCTCTCTCCTCTCTCCAGCACATGGTGGAGCTGAGATCCGGGAGACGCGTGGAGAACGAGGAGATCCCGTCTGCGTCCGGAGCTCGCCTGGATACGTCTAGAGGCCGGACACTTGAACGGCTTGAAGCACCGGCGCCTCCTGCGCCACCTCCTCGCCGGATATGGGAGTTACGCAACCCCGCAAAGGTAAAGATGAGATCTGCCTGTGCGAGATTTACCGTTTTGTGTTCGATCCGACCGCCGGAAACGATATCTACCTGAGGGATTCGCGTTTCCATGCGCCCTGATCGTTTCCTTACAACGACGACCCTGTCGCGACAAGGCCGCGCGTCGCGACAAGAACCTTGTCACGACACCCTTATCGCGGTGGCCTCCTGGGCCGCGATAAAGTCCCGCCCGACCTGGGTGACGCCTCCTCTAGTGTCGCGACGCACTCGGCCGTCGCGACACCAGCAAGAAGGCTGACCTCCAGGATGCCACATCCCGGGGTCCCCCACACAACTACACACACACAAACATGGGGAAGGGATCATGGAGAAAGTAGTAAAAGCATGCATTCCACAATTTGAACCCCCGATCCACTCAAACAAGCAACGGTACAAGAATCCCTACCTGTTGGGTTTTCATTCTAATGTTTTTTTATGATGAATAAGTTTAATTGAGGTTTGATACATGACAAAGAACTTGATACAATACTTTGTATCTATGTATTCATTATACTTAACAATACATGTTTTATCTTGTAGGAACAAATGCATAAAGCCAAGCTCCCACAAAACAAGTGAAAAGATCACAAAAGCAAGGAACTAGGTCACCTGTCGACAGACCCCAATGTACCTGTCGACATATTGCACAGGTGTGATCAGGCAGAAGACACAAAGTTAAGACAACATCCATCTGTCGACAAATGCCAAGTCGACTGTCGACAGATCCCACAGACCTGAACTTCCAAAAATCCGTCTTTTACACAATTGCAGATATCTGTCGACAGATGCCCATCGGCTATCGACAGATTGCACAGAACGAAGTTCCAGATTTCTGGCTTTTGCAAAAATATTCTGCCTGTCGACAGATGCACCCAGACCTGTCGACAGATGAAGGAGATCTTCAGATACGGAAAGTTTCCATGTTGCCGTAGATGGTGTTTCTCTCCACCATGACTCTCCATATGTAAACACCACTATATAAGCAACTTTTGTCAAATGGATATCGTACACAAGCAGCCTCCAAGCAAAAACCCTAAAGAGTTCTCATGAGAAGTCTTGTTCTACTGCTCTGCTTCAACCTACTGCCCAGAACCAAGAAGAGAAGTCTCTCCAGTGGAAGGTGAAGCCTGAACGTCGTGGATTCAAGTGTCTCCATCAAATTGTGATCATCAAGACGAAGCTTGAAGTCCAACCAGATGTTTACCAGAAGAGTTTACAAATTTGGATTTGTTCTTCAACTCTCAAACTCTTCTCTATTTCTATTTTTTCATATCTGTGTGTGTGTTGTGTCAAGCAGTCCTTGTGCTTGGTACACGTGTGTGGGTGTTGATCTGATCGTGGTTGCACATCAGATAACACGTGTGTGTGAGTTGTAGTTTGGGAACTAGCTCATAAGCAGATTATTCTACGTGTGTGTGTGGCCCATGGATGTAGGATACACGAGTTGTGTACTCCGAACCACGTAATCTTCGTGTCTGTGGTTTGCACGATATTACGTTGAATGATTGATAGGCACGGTGTCTCTACACATGCTTTATAGTTTGCACTCTATCTGTTATCAAGTCACACACATCCACACTTAGTTTGAATTCTAAATATTTCTTCAATAATCTGTGTTCTTGTGAAAAGAAGGTGATAATCTTTCTAATAGACAGTAATCTATTCTACCCCCCTTCTAGATTACCATATTGGGAATTCTGCAACCCTTCAATTGGTATCAGAGCCGAGTTTCTCCAATTTACTGCTTTACTTATTTAATCTTACGATCAGGAGATTCACGGTCTAATGGAGTCTAACAAGGGCTATATGGCCGAGGGACACTCAGTGACCAGGCCACCCTTCTTTGATGGGACTGACTATCCGTATTGGAAAAATCAAATGCACGTGTTTCTACGAGCACAAAATTTCGAACTATGGAAAATAGTCAGAAAAGGAGCATACGAATTGCCTCAGGACGAGGATACCTAGACTAAGGACCAGATCGCCAAGGGGACACTCAACTGGAGCACCCTTAACATGATGCAGTGCGCAGTCCACCCAAAGGAGTACTCAAGAGTCTCCACATGCACCTCAGCAAAGGAGATGTGGGACAAGCTCGAGTTGATTTATGAAGGTACGTCTCAGGTAAGAGAATCCAAGGTAAGCATGTTGGTTTCAGAATATGAGATATTTTAGATGAACAATGATGAAACCATCCTTGACATGTTTGCTAGAGTCATGATTCTTATAAACGGTCAGAAAGGTCTTAAAAAAGAATACTCAGAGAGTGATTTGGTGAGGAAGATACTTCGGTCTCTTCCATCCTCATGGAACACCAAAGTCACTGTCATTGAGGATTCTAAAGATCTCTCAACAATGAAAGTGGATGAACTAATAGGTTCATTAATGACATATGAACTCAATGTCAAAAGAAAAGAAACTAAAGAGAATCCAAGGAAGTCAATTGCCTTGAAAGCTTCCAAGAAATCTCTTCAGATTTTAAAAAGAATGCCCAATAGGAAGGTATTGAGTATGAAACCTCTAGTGATAGTGAGAATGACGAGATGGCCATGCTCACTATACAGTTGAAGAAGTTTCTGAAATTCAAAAGAAGAGGTTCAGATAACTCGAAACCTTTCCAAAAGGGTACCAACAGATTTGATTCTCTAATAAGAAATCTGAAGTTGTGTGCTATGAGTGCAAGAAGCAGGGACACACAAGAGGAGAGTGCCCCGAGCTCAAGAAGAAGCTGAAAAAGGAGAAGTTCACGTTCAAGAAAACCAAGGCAATGTTGGCTACTTGGAGCGATGAAGACGAGGACGAAAACTGTCAAGCTACCTCAGGAGATGATGAGATTCAATGTCTCATGGCAAGGAGTGATGATTCCAACGAGATAAATTCTTCCTTTGAAACATATTCTATTACTAAATGGGAAGAAGCTTATATTGTTCTATTTGAAAAATTCTATGAATACAAGTCTGAAAATAAAGCACTCAAGAAGAAAGTCAATTCCCTTGTTCATGAGTCAAACAATAATGAAGAAATTGAATCCTTGAATAAGGTAATTGAAATGATGACGATTGATGAACAAACACACAGTGATGAATTGGATATCATGAAACTTAAGTTTCAAGAAGTTCAAAAGGTAAGAGATGATTAATGAACTATCTTGAAACTCTTAAAAGTGAGTATGCTAATCTAAAAGAAAGATTGGAACAAGCTGAAAAGGAAATAAAAGGTAAGTCTAAAGATTTATCAAGCTTTGTCAAAAGTAAACAGAATCTGGATGCCATTCTTGGTTCAAATATGTTTGTTGCAAGACATGGGATTGGGTTTCAAAATTCAAAGTCAAAGGAAATTGGCAAAAATTTGCTAACCGATTTCATTGATCCTAACCCAAGCTCTAGCAAACAAAACCCTTCTAAGAACAAGAAAAATCAACTCAAGGGTAAAAAACAGGAACCTAAAGCTATCAAGTTTGCTCCTAGTCAACGTGAAGAATTTGCCACAAGCCCCAAATAGGGCTGTCGACAGGACAAACAGCATGCTCCTAAACCAAAATTAACAAGGCAACAAAAGGGTAAGATGCCAATGCATGCTCCCAAGAATGTCAAGCCCACTGTTGTTCATAAACCTCATCATGCAAAATCTGCAAAAAGGTCGGGCATACTGAAAAACAATGCTGGAACAATCCAAATAAATTGAAATACAAACAAGTTTGGATCCCTAAGCATTTACTGTTTGGCATGAATGATACAACGACACCCAAAGTCATTTGGATACCAAAACCTCTTGTCTGATCCACATGTGCAGGAATGCCTAGCATCCCACAATCAAAACAAATGGTACATGGATATTGGCTGCTCAAGGCATATGACGGGCGACAAAGGAAAATTCTGTTTTCTCGTGGAAAAAGACGGAGGTCAAGTGATTTTTGGAGGTAACAACAAAGGCCAGATCATCGGCTCAAGTAAGGTTGGTAAGTTTACCTCTAACTCCATAGACAATGTTTTACTTGTTGATGGCCTTCATCACAATTTGCTTAGCATAAGTCAATTGTGTGATAAGGGTCATAAAATTGTCTTTGAATCCAATTCATGTCAAATTATTGATAAGGAAATAAGAAGTTTGAAATTTTATGGAAAAAGAATAAACAACATCTACATGGTTGACTTAGATGATCCAGAAAATGATAATTTGTGTCTTGTAGCAAACAAACAGGACGAGCATACATTGCGGCATCGTAGGCTTGGTCATGCTAGCTATAATGTGTTGCACAAGATCATGAGGCTCAAACTGGTACGTGGACTTCCTGAAATTCCATTCAATAAAAATGAAAATTTTTGTGATGCATGTGCACAGGGAAAACAAACCCAGAAATCCTTCAAATCAAAAGCACCGATGAGTACTTCTAAAGCTTATGAACTGTTGCACATGGACCTATTTGGACCTACAAGAACACTAAGTCTCAATGGCAAGCGTTATGGTTTTGTCATTGTAGATGATTTCTCTAGGTTCACTTGGGTGAAATTTCTGGCTCACAAGAACGAAGCACTGAATGTCTTTGAAGATTTTTTCAATAAAATTGAGCATGGAAATGTCAACAAAATATGCTCCATCCTCACTGATCACGGGGGAGAATTTGACAATAACTCCTTCTCTGATTTTTGCAAGAACCAAGGTATAGAACACTTGTTTTCCTCCCCAAGGACTCCAGAGCAAAATGGGGTTGTGGAGAGGAAGAATAGAACCTGGTGGAGATGGCTCGCATGCTTCTGCTCAAAAATCAACTTGCAAGAACCTTTTGGGAAGAAGAGGTAAACACGTGATGCAACATTCTCAACAGAGCCATGGTAAGACCGGTATTCAAGAAAACTCCCTACGAACTTCGAAAGGTAAAAAACCACCATTGGGTAATTTAGAGTTTTTGGTTCAAAAGTGTTCATACATAACAATGATAAAAATGATTTGGATAAGTTTGAAGCCAAGAGCGATCAAAGTATTTTTCTTGGATACTCAGAACACTCTAGAGCCTATAGGGTGTTTAATCTGAAAACTAGAACAGTGGAAGAAACTCCACATGTTGTATTTGATGAATCTCAAACCAAGCCTAACAGTTCTAATCTTTATAGGTTTGCAGATGAAACTGAAGATACAACACTTGGAGAACTACAATGAAAACCAACTGCAATCTCTAAAACAAGTCTCAAAACTAAAAGTGGATATCTTCCCAGGTACGATGATGAAGATGACAGGCACTTGTTCAGAAATGAAGAAGAAGTACCTGCACAAGATCCACAACAACAAGATCAACCTCAAATTGAAAGTCCTCCAGCCACCCCTCCTCCAGAACAACCTCCTCAAATGCAAGATCAACTCGGACCTTCAACAGTCACTAATGTGAGGTATTCTAAAGACCATCCACTTGAGAATTTCATAGGTGACATAAATGACTCAGTTCAAACTAGGTCTCAGGTTAATCAAATAGTTGAACAGGATCATTTAGCTTTTGTATCCCAAGTGGAACCTAAAAATGTTGAAGAAGCATTAAAAGAAAAATCATGGATTGATGCTATGCATGAGGAGCTTGGGCAATTTCAACGAAATAATGGCTAGAGTTTAGTTCCTAGAACCCCTGAAATTTCTGTAATTGGGACAACATGGGTTTTTAGGAACAAACTCAATGAAGAGGGTAAAGTGGTGAGAAACAAGGCTAGATTGGTTGCAAAGGGATATAATCAGGAGTTTGGTGTGGACTTTGAAGAATCCTTTGCACATGTAGCTAGGCTAGAAGCAGTTAGAATATTGTTAGCATACGCATGCTCAAACAAGTTTAAATTGTTTCAAATGGATGTCAAAACTGCCTTCTTGAATGGCTACATAAAAGAGGATGTCTATGTCTCTCAACCACCTGGCTTTGAGGATCATGATAAACCAAACCATGTATTTAAACTGCACAATGCTCTTTATGGTTTGAAACAGGCACCCCGAGCTTGGTACGACAGGCTGAGCACCTATCTGGTAAGCAAAAACTACTCAAGAGGTAAAGTAGACCAAACTCTCTTTACAAAGAAAGTTCGCAATCACATAATTGTTGTTCAAGTCTATGTGGACGACATTATCTTTGGTTCCACTAATCCTTCACTGTGTAAAGAATTCTCTAAACATATGCACAGTGAATTTGAGATGAGTCTTATGGGGGAGCTTCAATTTTTTCTTTGTTTGCAGGTCAAACAATTTGAAGACGGATTCTTCATCAACCAAGAAAAATATGTTAAAGAGCTACTGAAAAAGTATCAGTTTGAACAAGCTAAACATGCCTCAACACCCATGAGCACAAGCATTAAGCTAGAAAGTGATGAGAAAGGTAAATCGGTAGATGCCAAACAATTTTGAGGTATGATTGGCTCACTCCTTTATCTTACTGCAAGTAGACCGGATATACAATTCAGTGTTTGTCTTTGTGCTAGATACCAATCTAGTCCAAAGGAAAGCCATTAATTGTAGTCAAGAAAATTTCAAATACCTCTCAGGTACGTATGATTTGGGCCTTTGGTATCCAGCAGGTAGTAGTTTGAGTTGATTTCTTATTCTAATGCAGACTATGCTGGATGTAAAATTGACAGGAAAAGCACTAGTGGTTATTGCCAAATGCTTGGTGGTTGCATGGTTTCGTGGGCATCCAAGAAGCAACACTCAGTTGCACTCTCCAAGTGTTGTGGATAAGGAGTCAACTGTGTGACTATAACATCGATATGGATGCACACTTATCTATGTGACAACACTAGTGCAATCAATCTATCAAAGAATCCCACTCAACACTCTAGGACAAAACACATAGAGATTCGTCATCATTTCTTGAGAGATCAGGTAGCCAATAAAACCTTGGAAATTAGCTTCATACCCATAAAAACAATTGGCTGACATCTTACCAAACCTCTGGCAGAAGATAGATTCACCACATTGAGAAGAGAATTAGGTTTGTGCAAATTGCAATGAAACTTAACACAAATGTTAAGCATATGTCCCTTGTGTGCACTAACTATGAGGTATATCAAATGGTGATGTCTGGAAGAACAAGTTATGCTTGTTTGGAAACTGTCATTATGCGTGAGAAAATATTCTTCGCCAAGTATCCATAGTCATGTGACATGAAAGGGGCATGTACTCTACATAAGGAATTAGTTTTAACAAGTAATGCCCATTCAAAATTCTCTTTGAAAATCTGAAAACATTTGATGGTCTGTCTTACTACATGCTTGGTGTGCTTAATTCATTGCTCTAGATGTGCAAATTTGTCTTCTCGAACTTGAGTAATTTGTACAAAATAGCACACTTTATGGGGGAGCAAGTTAAGGTTAGATGAATGCTAATGTGAAGGAAATCACTCAATTTTATCTATCTCAATCCATCACAACCTTTGAACAATTTTGTCTTTCATTCCATTCTTAAACTGCCTTTGACTTGGAATCTATCGACAGCCTACAAGTCCCCTGTCGACAGATCAGGCCAGACAGAACTCTATTTCTGCACACTGTCTACATCTGTCCACAGGTCCACTTTCCTCTGTCGACAGATATGCACAGTCTCTGCCCCCAGAACCTTAATCATCTGTCTGTGTCATCCTGTCGACAGGCCATTTCTCTCTGTCGACAGACACACTGAAAGTTGGAACTTCAAGCCCATTTCTTCACATATTCAATGAGCAGCTTCATGTTTAACATATAAGATGTCTATGAGGTGTTAATGCATGTTTGACCACACCATGTACAAATGATATTTAAGCTATTCCTTATACCACTATGATTTTCACATACTACTCATGTTTGGGTTTAGGTTCTATCATTCTGAAAACATTTCACAACTCTCAAGGACATTCACCTCACTCCTCTAAATATTACTTTGTAGGCAAACATAGATCTCAATTTACTTGATCAGTCTATTGGTCATGGAATGAATGTCTAATATGATAGCTAATCATATAAACTACTTGATCTTGAGCTTTTAAAGCAATACTTGGAGAACAACTACCTATTCTGAAAAATCATATTTTCATAAGAAAAATAAAAATCAACTTCAAATTGGGATAAATACAGAGCAATGTTGTTTTTTGCTGAGTAACCGGGGTGATGGGCATCACACATGTCTGCCCTCGCGTCAAAAGGCTCACTCATCAACTCTGTACAACAGTATGCTAGACACTTCCACTCAGTAACTGGGGGTATGGGCACTTGTAATGTCTGTCCTCACGTCAAAAGGTGTGAAGTCCTCTTAAGTACCACTTTTTCCCATTGTCTTTCTGACTTGCAAATAAAAATGAAATAGTGTGAAGCCTCCACTGAGTCATAAATCCCAAGGTACTTGGTTTATGATGTTTTAACATATACATATTCATTTCATGCATCATTTGCCTATCAACAGAATTGGGATTGTGTTGTCTTACACTGTGTTTATACAACGAAGGGTGAGAGTGCATTGTTCTTCATTTTTGTAGGTGTTTTCTTAATGCTCTAACTTAAAATTCCGTGGGTATTGTTTTAAACCATAAGGGAAAATGAAATGGCTTTTCATATCCATGTCTATGGTGGGTTCCAATGTGTGTATACCTATTTCCACTTATTCATAGAATGTGTACCCATTGCTCAGAATTTCTACTTCAAAATCCACACAAAAATTTTTTGGCAGATTTTTTGAAGGATCTGTCGACAGATCCCCTGGCGTCTGTCGACAATCGACGGCAGACCCGATTTGGGAAAGTGGACGGGCACGCCGTTTGGGGACGGATTTAGTTGGACCCTTGCCTTCTAAAATACCATCCACCCTCTTTAAAAAGGCAACCACGTCCCTTTCTTCTTCCCCACCTTCAAATCCCTCTCTTTCATCTCCAAACTGAGCCCCTGCTTCCTCCTGGACCAAACCCTACCTCTCATCTCTCCTATCCTATCTCTGCAGTGGGCCTCTTTTCTTCATCCTCCTTCTTTGCACTTCATCCCTCAACACTCTACATGGCTCCCAAGGCAAAGAAACTGCCGCTTGCTGCCGTCCCTCCTCATCTCGAGCCGGTGACGACTACGGGCTACTGCTGAGCGCCATACGAAGCTTGGGGACGACCGTTTACCCGAACATGTGGGTCCTCCCCATCCCATCTCACTCATTCTAAGGGGTCATTCAGAAAGTTTGTTCAGCCTAGGTATGTAGATTTTGAATCCTTGGCAGATCTCTTCCCAACCTCCAACCCCTATTTGGCACTCAGGGGTGGACGTCCTTTCTCTACAGTCACACGGCTTATTCTCCCACTTCCGTACGTGACTTCTTCAATCATCTTGGCTTCTCTCAGGACAAGCATTTCTACACAACTGTGAACGGCACCACTTTACAACTCACTTCCAACCTCATTAGCACGGCCCTTCAAATCCCCAACTCCGGAACAGACATCCTCACCCATACTCCGGATGCTACTGTGTACCATCATCTCCTCACTCTTGAAGAATATGATGGCACAAAGAAAATTGCCAAATTGAATGCCAATTCCTTCCCTCCATTGAACGGATGATCCATCACATCTTCACAACCATGATTGTGCCAAAGCATGGGAGTCGGGAACTTGTCACCGATGTTCATAAATCACTCTTCACCTTTTTCCTCCAGTGTGAACCCATAAATCTCCCTCTTCTCATGGTTGGTATCATCCACCAATGCTTCTACCAACCCCGGAGGTCCATGCCTTTTGCTTGTCCAATCACCTCCCTTCTGAAGTTCATTGGAATCGACATTCCGGACAGTGAATGTATCACGCTCAACACCCGCAGTAGTTTCGATCTCACTGTGCACATAGGATGGGATACAAGTCATCGATGGGGTCGTCACTCGTGAGCTCAAAGGAAAGGCACCGGTTGTTGCCATGGATGTAGATCATGAGATTGATGATGATGATGCGAATGATGCTGATGATGATGAAGATGCAGATGATGAAGACTCCCAGTCTGAGCCCTTGATGCTCCGGGAGATAATGAAGGTGATACAGATGATGAGCCTTCTCTGCGTGATCTTCTTGCTCAGATGCAACTCCAGATGTCCACTAGATTTGATAAGATTCATGCATGATTGGACACAGTGGATGCTAACATGGAAGCAATAACGGACACTCAAGTTCAACTACAGTTGCGTCTCACTAGGCTTGAGGAAAGCCGTCGAGCCTCTGCACCGCCTGGCGATGATGCTGCATAGAGAGTCTATGGGTCAAGGAGTCACTGTCTGTTTCTTATTTTTACATGTGTCTGTCATGTCTGAGTTATATTTTTCCACTTCATGGTCATGTAATTTCTTTCCTTTTCACTTCAGTCATCACATTTTGTACTGTCTATGCTTCATATCTCATCAATGAAATCACAGTCCTTTGTTATATCATTGTGTGTGACTATTGTGAATACCTTTAGATATTGTCAAAAGGGGGAGAAACCTCAATTGTGCAATAATTGAATAATTTTGTCATCATCAAAAAGGGGGAGAATATTGGGTTTTCATTCTAATGTTTTTAACAACATGTTTTTGATGATGAATAAGTTTAATTGAGGTTTGATACATGACAATGAACTTGATACAATACTTGGTTATCTGTGTATTCATTATACTTAACAATACATGTTTTATCATGTAGGAACAAATGCATAAAGCCAAGCTCTCACAAAACAAGTGAAAAAGATCACAAAAGCAAGGAACTAGGTCACCTGTCAACAGACCCCAATGTACCTGTCGACAGATTGCACAGGTGTGATCAGCCAGAAGACACAAAGTTCAGACAACATCCATCTGTTGACAGATGCCAAGTCGATTGTCGACAGATCCCACAGACCTGAACTTCCAGAAATCTGTCTTTTACACAATTGCAGATATCTGTCGACAGATGCCCATTGGCTGTCGAGAGATTGCACAGAACCGAAGTTCCAGACTTCTGGCTTTTGGAAAATGTTCTGCCTGTCGACAGATGCTCCCAGACCTGTCGACAGACGAAGGAGATCTTCAGATACAGAAAGTTTCCAAGTTTCCATAGATGGTGTTTCTCTCCACCACGACTCTCATATGTAAAAACACCATATATAAGCAACTTTTGTCAAACGGTTCTCGTACACAAGCAGCCTCCAAGCAACAACCCTAAAGAATTCTCAGGAGAAGTCTTGTTCTACTGCTCTGCTTCAACCTACTGCCCAGAACCAAGAAGAGAAGTCTCTCCAGCGGAAGGTGAAGCCTGAACGTCGTGGATTCAAGTGTCTCCATCAACTTGTGATCATCAAGACGAAGCTTGAAGTCCAGCCAGACGTTTACCAGAAGAGTTTACAAATTTGGATTGTTCTTCAACTCTCAAACTCTTCTCTGTTTCTATTTTTTCATATCTGTGTGTGTGTTGTGTCAAGCAGTCCTTGTGCTTGGTACACGTGTGGGGGTGTTGATCTGATCGTGGTTGCACATCAGATAACACGTGTGTGTGAGTTGTAGTTTGTGAACTAGCTCATAAGCATATTGTTCTGCGTGTGTGTGTGGCCCGTGGATGTAGGATACACGAGTTGTGTACTCCGAACCACGTAAATCTTCATGTCTTGTGGTTTGCACGAATTTACGTTAGATGATTGATAGGCACGGTGTCTCTACACATGCTTTATAGTTTGCTCTCTATCTGTTATCAAGTCACACACATCCACACTTAGTTTGAATTCTAAATATTGTTTCAACAATTTGTGTTGTTGCAAAAAGAAGGTGATAATCTTTCTAATAGACAGTAATCTATTCAGCCCCCCCTTCTAGATTACCATATTAGGAATTCTGCAACCCTTCACTACCGAGAACGAAGAACCAACCCACAATGGGGCCTTCACGATGAGCTTGCCACCTCCTCCTCTCTCCCACGGCGACGTGCCATCGCTCCGCACGAACCGTCGCCGCTCCACCAAGCCTGAACCACTGGATCGCTGGAGCGGGAAGCTTTCCTCCTCGGAGAGGAGAAGGGAAGGGAAGAAAGGAAAAGAAGGGAAAGGGGGAACCGGCCAAGGTTTTTACCCTCTGCCCCCTAGAACGCGACGGGGCGGGGCATCCCGAAACCAACCCTATCGAGATGGCCACCTAGACAACGACTAGAACGCGCCGACCCAAGGTGCTACGATAGCCTGATAGGTCGCTCTGACCCACCTGCCATCCTGACATGCGGCAGACGCCTAATAGAAGACCAAAAGCAGAACCTGTCGTGACCCGTTGACCGGGCACGACAGGAACGCGACACACCTAGTGGTCGCAACAGGGATGACTATCATGACAAGCACCGTCGTCGCGACATGGCCAGTCATCCCACACAAACGGAAAGCCGGAAACCTGAGATGTTACATATTCTTTGGGAGCTATGGAAGAGTAGCTGTGCTGCTCGATATGAAGCCAAGAAAATTCAGGCTAATGACATCATCAGGAATATTCACCTAAACATCTCTGTCGCCATCTCAAAAATATCCTTCAAACTTGCCCCAACAATGGATGAGATACAGACCCTTCAACAATACGGTTTTGATCCTCAATTTGCAAGCAAACATCTGAAACTTATTCGCTGGATACCACCTATTCAGAACTTTTGCCTCAATGTTGATGGAGTGTCCAAAGGCAACCCAGGTATCTCTGGGCGAGGCGGATGTATCGGGACACAAATGGGGTAGTTCTGATCGCTTTTGCTCACTACTACGGGGAGGGTAACAGTTTGATAGCTGAAGCCTGAGCTCTAAGTGATGGCCTTCGCTTGGCGGCAAATCTTGGCATCAGCCTTTCTGTTATATATTCTTATTCGTTAGCCCTTGTCAATTCCATGATACAACACAGATGCACGTCTTGGCCAACTTACAGATGGTTGTGTATTGCTAGGGACAAGCTTCATAAGCAGGGCGGCCAACTCTCACATGTATTCCGAGAAACCAATCAGGTGGCAGGCCAACTCGCCAACTATGTTATTATTTCCCAGCAAAATGACTTCTTCCTGAGAGAGCAGAGTCTTTCTTTTCTTGTAAGGGTCCGGTCATTCAGGATAGATTTGGACTGTTAAATGTTTGATCTGTCTAAAGGGGTAAGCCCTTTGCGTCTGTATAGCTTGCATTTATGCTTTATATATAATTTTGGCCCAGGCACTTTAACTAGTGGAGTGAGCCCATTCTCCCTCTCTGAGGGAGGGTGCATTCTCCTAGTTGATGCCTGAGGACCTCTTTGCTTAAAAAAAAAAGATAGCTCATCTAAAGACTCAAGCTCAGATGAACAACAACAAGAAAGGGCTTATCTTGCATATATGGAAAATCATGATGATAAGGTAAATTCTCATACTTCTTTTGATTCATTCTCAGATTCTGATGATGACAATCTAGAAGATGCTTTTAATGAATTACAGGGAACATATAATGATGTATGTAAACATTTAAAATCCATCAAGAAGAATTTCTCATGTCTTGAAATAACAAAATCAGATTTAAAATCTGAAATGGAACAACTAGAAAAATAAATACAAGAATTAAAACGAAGAAATGAGCTACTGTGTGAAGATGTAAAAACTATAAATGACATAAATACTATGTTTAGAAAACTAAGAAACTTTAATTAAGTCAAAAGAGGAAATCGAAATATTAACAAAAGACAATGAATATTTAAAAGCTACTATCAAAAATTAACTAAAGGAAAATCATCATTAATACTAAAAGGTGCAAGAAGATCAGGTAAGAAGAAATATGTAATTGGTTATAAACAACTAGAAAATGAAGAAACAATTATATATCTGGAATAATATCCTCTACCAAAATTGTAGCTGAGCAGAAGCCTGCCTATAAATCAAAATGAGAGAAAAATAGTAAGATAAGTGAAATAATAAATAAATTTACTTGTTGTACTCATTGTAATAAACTTCGTCATACAAAGAACACATGTAGAACAAAACATTTAAAATGGATAGTAAAAAGTTAGTCTATCGAAACTAACCACACAGAACCCAAAAGAACTTGGGTACCTAAATCTCACTTACCTATTTACAGGAGAGCCTTAGAGATGTAAGTGGTACTGGGATAGCGGGTGCTCAAGGCATATGACAGGCAACGAGAAGCTGTTCTCGTCAATCAAAACTGAAGAAGGAACAGTAACATATGGAGATAATGGAAAAAGGGCCAATAATTGGTTGCGGATCAATTAGCAATAAAGAAAAAACTC
The DNA here is from genome assembly GCA_014218235.1 of Colocasia esculenta. Taxonomy (NCBI): domain Eukaryota; kingdom Viridiplantae; phylum Streptophyta; class Magnoliopsida; order Alismatales; family Araceae; genus Colocasia; species Colocasia esculenta. Next base: position 98,722,342 of record CM024756.1, read on the forward strand.
TCATAGAAGAAGTACTTTACGTTGAAAGCATAAAACACAATCTGATCAGTATAAGTCCGTTATGTGACAAAGTTCGCCGAGTGGATTTCCAAGAACCCGTGTCTGATCATTAAGGAAGGAATAACAGTTTCGAAGCCTACAAAGAAAGAAATCTCTATGTTTTACGTTTGGAAGATTTGAAAGGTCAGGATGTATGCTTGACGGTAAGCAAACAACTTAATGCCAAACATTGGCACATGAGATTGGGTCATGCCAGTTTGGATGGAATCAGAAAACTCATCAAGCATGCCTTGGTCGAAGGATTTTCAAAGATTAACTCAAGTCTTGATAAACTTTGTGGACCATGTGTAGACACCATTTTTAGCCTATAAGTTGACCGCATTTCGTTCATATCATGATGTCCCAATTGGTCATCACTTTGGAGTCCTTCTTTGGCCTATCATGAGCCCATTCACCCTATTTTTCAAGTCCATTCCGAGGGCCCATGGCCAAAATCCACTTGAAACATCAAAAATGTGCAATTTGCCATATCCTCTAAAGATGCCTTCCTTTTGAGAGCTCATATCTTGCTTAGATTTAATCCAAATCAGTCACATCATACAATCATTTTATATTCTTTGAGTTTAGAATCCAGCGTAATAAACGGCTCGTCAATCTGATATCTGTGGAGAATGTTATGGCCCGTTTCGTGGACCCTGTGCGCACTGCTATGGTGACGCAATCAGGTGCATGGTCGCGACAAGAATGCGACTGCATGATTCGACAGCGCCATGTACATAAACACGTTTTTTATGTGACTTTCGGCCTCTTCTTCCATCCTAGAGCCTATCTAAAGTCTCTTTGACATAGATTACGACACAAACCTCCTATCCTAACCCCTAGGAAGCCCCCAAGTTCATCCAAACTCCAGATAGACTCTCCAACTCTCCCACATCTTGGACTCTCTCTCTAACTCGGGATTGGACTCTCTATTTCTCTTAAACACATCTTAGGACTCTCTAGATGATAGGGGAAGGCTACCACCACATGGAGAAGTCCCTGGAGGCTCTGCTCACGAGGCCCCATCACCCCCAACGCAGAGGAGGAGTAATTCTTCCTGTTTCATCCCTTTCTCTCTCATATCACCTCTAGGACCAGAAGGGCTTGCACGGATTATGGAGATTGAACCAGGCCAGGTATCTTGAAGGTGTCTTCATCAATGTTGCTCCCCACAGAGCCCTCTTCAACCTCGAAGTGGAATCACATCGATCGGTTGCCTGTGTGCAAAGTTACAGTAGATTATTCTTCACTTTCTCTCTCATATTGAGATCTGCACATGTGGGATTATCATGCCTTCCACAACCCAAACCAGGTCATATCTTTTGATGATGTCTTCATGAAAGTTGTTCCCAAGTCCTCCTGTACGACCTCAACCCAGAATCACATCAAACGGGGCAGTATTTGTTCACTTTTGATTTTTAATTTATTTTCTACATGTATACATGCTAGTTAGAGTTCCTCCCTCTCCTCTTCCATTAATTCTCCCCATGCATATTCCCTCCTAGTATTCCTATACCCAAAAGGGGTTTCCAAAACCACCCGGTACGCAGTCCCCATTCTCTCTACACGCTCTCTCATATGTGATGGATGCTACACTTATTTGAATGTCTAATTGGGTTCCCCTTTCATTTTTTATGACTTGCCAGGTACTTGGAACAAAGATCAAGCTAGGAAGCTCTTTCTGTTTGTCTGACCAAAGAGGAGGAAGGAGGTCCACATTCATCTCCCGCACTACTGAGAAGGCGTCGAGGGACCTGGTCGCGGCATTCATATCACGTCCGATTAGGCGGTCGCGGTAAGGTTGCCATCGCATCGCACATCGGCGACGCGTTAACAAGTAAGTGGCCTTCTCTTTCCTTTTTCCATGTTGATTAGCCCATGCTTTAGGAGTATTTCTTTAGGCAATCATCTGGTGGCGATCATGTTCCTTCATTCTATATATATATCATGATCTTTGTGTCTCAGAGGGGCGCCAACCCCGTAATTACACTGTTTGGCGATCAAGGTGGTACCTCCACTGCCAAACCTTGTTTGCTCCATCATTTACCTAACTTTTGTTTGTTTTTTTGAATTGTTAGAATCATCCTAGGATTGAGTTTTCCATTTTATTCCTTTTGTTGCTTTAGGGCCTTATCGTGACAAATCGGGCAGGCGCGACCTTCTCGCAACAGCGTTGGAGGACGCGATATCAGGTACGCTTTAGTTGGTACTTCTTTCCTTTCCATGGTTCTGTTTCTATTTGTTAGCGAAACTTTATCCTTTGTTTAGTTATTTTCACGTTGTACTGCGTTTAGTATAGTCTGTTTGCCATTTGCTTGTGTGAAGTTTACGGTTTCTGTACATAGAGTTTATTATGACTAACCCCACGGTCGCGATAAGGTCGCGGCGGACCCTGTCGTCGCGACTTTGAGAGAAACTTTCTAGACTGTTGTTTATTAGTTTAGGTTAGTAGTTGCATACACTTCGGTGTAATTAGGTTCATGCACACAATATTTCATGTATATAGGACTCCTACTTTGTAGTGGAGACCCACTCATCTGCGAGCAGTCGTGGGCTGACTAGAGCCTGCTACCGAGGGCCTCCACAAGTCACTGTTTCCGTACGCACGTTGCAGTCGCTGGGCTGGTTGTACCTGAAGCCCCCTAGTTTAGGTTGTTTGCGTGTGAGTTATGTGTCACCGCTTAGTCATATCGGAGTACTCGAGTACACACCTATTATGGTTCCTCTTTAGCCGAGTGCAATTAATTTAAATCAATTCGTTAAAAGGCTAAGTCATAACCTAAAATCCTAATGCTAATCATGTTAACTGGGGTTTTCTTGAGAACTCCCTTTCTCATCCCCTTCTTATGTGATTTTAACTATTATTGTACCCTTATTTGTATTTTAGTGTATCCTTTTAATTCCCCAATTTCTTATCCTCTCATGGCTTCTTTCACTTCACCTATCCTCCAACCTCTCCTCATGCATACCCTTGTCTCATGAGTCTCTTCCAAATTTGCCTAGTCTAGGGCCCATAGGGCCGAGGAGAGTACCTTTTCCCGCTCTGTCTCGTCACCATCCTCCTCTAATGTGGCGCTGATGTGGAGCGCCTCCTGCTTGAAATGGGCCCGAACCAGGCCCGCGAGTTGTTGTCTACCTTTGCTCTGAGGACTTCTTTTAGGATGGGCCCAACGGGCCCACATTATCTTGCTCATTCTAGTCCCCTCATGTTGCCACTCTTGGATTGGGCCACCCTTCTGTTTAGCCCACATTATTACAACTGGCCCATTATGCTCAATCTGGTCCGAACCTTGACCCTCGACTCCGCTCTCATGCCCAAGCTAGCCCTTGCTATCCACAATCTACCTCGGCTCAGCACTTCCAATCCGAGTTCGAGTCCATGAAGCAAGAGCTTAGCAACTTGTAGAGGCAGTTAAATCCCAAACCCTCCTTTAATGATACAATCCCTGATTTCCATGGTCTTCGGATCCCTCCACTCTCTTAGCTCCTCGTTTATCTCAAATATAGTGGAGTCGGAGACCCTTACATCCATCTGAAGGAGTTCCTGTATGTGTCGGTGTCCTATCAGCATGATCGCCGCTTATTGCTTATCTTTTTATGCGGTCATTGGATGGGCCCGCTCTAGAGTGGTTTATTCACTACCTCTCAATAAAGTCGACGACTTTGAAGTCGTCAAGGTAGATTCATACAGCAATACCAAGACTGGGCCGAGCCCTAGTATTCAATGGCCGATCTAGTGGCTGAGTAGATGAAGCATAATGAAGAGTTTGCGACTTATGCCGACTAGTGGCGTCATATGTCCACATGTGTCCAAATGCATATCCCAGAGGAAGAGAAGATTAAGCTCATCATTGCCATTGCAACACCCATGTACCACCACGTTTTGGCTGTGAATGACATCACTTCCATGCAACAATTGTTGAACCACTTTTATATTTTATCATTTATTTGGTGATAACAAAACTCATGATTAATTTAAATATTATGAATATATTTAATATAATGTTTTTCCTCAAAAATACAACATACTATGGCACTATTGTTTCATGATTTGCTGTAAGTCCACATCAACTACTGTTGTAAGCTCACAACAATTACTGTTTAAAGAACATCGATTACTGTTTTTAAAGTCCACATCGATTTCGTTTAGAACAACGATTTCAATTAAACTTCGATTCCGCTTAAACATCGATTCCATTTGAACATCGACTTCAGAACACGATTTTATTCAAAACAATGATTTCACTAAAACATTGACTTCAATTGAAGATCAATTCATTCAAACATCGAGTTCAGTTCAACATCAATTTCAACATCGATTCACTTAACATCAATTTCATTTAAACATCGATTTTGCTTAAACATCGATTTTATTTGGAACATCGATTGTATTTAAACATCGATTCACTTAGAACGTCGACTTTATTAATCGTCGACTTCATCTCAACATGGATTACATTCATACATGGATTACATTCAAACATCGATTACGTTTAAAACATCAACTCTATTTGAACATCGATTGTCTTTTAACATAAACATCAACTACCTTAAGACATCGATTGCCTCTACATTTCAAATGTTTCAAAATGTCTCTGGTGCCCAAATGAAAAATCAAATATACTTCACATGTTTATCTTATTATTTCTCTGTCTGACTGAAGATCGTCTTCCTGTCTATCCTTCAGGGTAGGTGAGATATTGTCAGCAGAAATCATGGACTTACACATAAGAAGGCATGGACTATCTGTCAGAAGACTTTTCTAGTCTAACTTTTTTCTTCCATGCATTAAATGTCTACAAGACTATTCTACTTATAGTCAAAACATCTTGGACCTATTGTTAGTATCTGTTATACACGTGTAGATGTTTGTTAGACATAAGATGAAGAAAAGGAGATGAAGAAGAAGATGAGCAACGGCTAGAAAGAACTCCAAAAGAATCCAAGAAGCTCCAACGGCTACTCTTCAACGGATCTGTTCAAGCTGCTCCATAAAAGGGAGAAGGAAAAGAAGAAGAAACACGAGTGAAGTTGAAGATCCTTCAAAGAGTGTACATCCAGTGAGCATACAAATCCATACACACTCAAGCAAGAAAGGAAGAGAGCCCGAGACTACTCAAGCTGAAGCATTGAAGCCATCTTGCTTCATCCTCATTCTCACTCTGTGCATCATTATAAATTTGGGGGAGAGTTTGTGGCTGAGAGCTAGAGTTCCCAGTGTTCATCTTGTAATAGCTCTCGGTCTGTTCTTTCTTTTCTAAGAAAGATTTCTGTTCAGTTGTAGGACTGTATACAGTGTTCCTCTTCCTATGTGAAGAGAAGGCCAGCGGGGTGCTGGTGGTTTTTGTTCAGTTGTGGGACTATACACAATGTTCCTCTTCCTGTGTGAAGAGAAGAACCGCACTAGGGTTTGTACCAAGAGGTTGACTTCTTGACCTGTAAGAGAAGTGGGCTGCCTTCTTGCCCGGGAAAGAGAAGAAGACCAACTGGGGTGCTGGGTGTTGTATGCCCCTTGTTTAAGAGAAGACCAAGGTTACTTGGTGGTTAGTGAAATCCTAAGCATTTGCTTGGGGGCTAGACGTAGGACTTTCAAGTGGAAAGGGCCGAACCAGGATAAATCTCTGTGTTCATTTGTATGATTGTTTAAATTTGCTTCCGCACTGCTACTCTCTATCACACACTATCACATTCACTAACCAAAGTTTTTAAGTTGTGATTTCTGTGTTTTAGTTTCAGAATTTCTGTAGCTATTATTCACACCCCCCCCCTCTAGAAAGCTTGCTGCCAACCATATGCGGGCCAACAAAACTATACAGTCGGGCTCGCTTTGTTAAAACCCAACTCATTGACTCCCCCATGCCATCCTTGTCTGAGGCCCAACAAACAAATTCTTCTTATCAAGGGGCCACCTATGAGGGAGTTCAAACCCATGCCCAAGTTGATACCATTCACCATCCCACGCCTACCCACTCCACTAACCACTATACATCTCCACCTCCATACAGCCAACTCGCTCCACTTCCATAAGAATAACCACCTCACCCGTGCCGCCACACCACGCCATCCACTACCCATCCATCACAATATCCACTTGGCCTGAAGTGAGCCCATTATCATCCATTGCTCGAAACCCTTTCAGATGTCTTCATAGCCCTAATGTCTATCAATGCATTGTAGCTCCCCCCAGAAAAGCCAAGTTTGGATGCTATCATGGACCGGTCTGAATATTGCTTATATCATTGTTATCCAGGGCATACAGTCACAAACTGCTGTGAATTCCAAGATGTGGTCTATGATCTAGAGCACAATATAGATTGGATTGAAATGCACAGGCTCATCCTACACTGTCAAGAAAACAAAAGAATACAAGCCCAGGGGAAACAATCCTCTCCATCACAGGTAGCGGAATAGCCACCAAAGCAGCCCCAAGGAGATCGGGTGCAGCAGCCATCACCAAGACAACAAGCACAAGCATCGAGGTAGTCGCCATCTCCATCAGCTCAAGGCTAGAGGCATTTCTTAACTGCCCCCCAAGTGCATCATCCGCTTCGTCACAACCTCAACAACCAACTCCACCAACCCTTGCTTAGGCCATTACCACCACACCAACCCCTGATGTCGCACCACACCATGATGACAAGATGTCAGCTCGACGTATATTGTGTCAGTGTGCCGTCGGTCATCTTTACCAACGCTGCAACCCACTAATCCCTCACCTGTTCCAAACCCTCCATCCTTACCCATTGCCATTACCTTTATGCCACCACCACCTGTGCCTCAGCAAGACACTACCATAATGCCAAAGTTCAAGCAAGCTCCACTCCACCTCCGAGCTAGAGTAACCACCTCCCACCTCCAAGCTTAAGGCTGACTCCCCTGTCATCAAGCTAGACAAAGAGGTCTCTACGCCCGAACTTGTCCATCCCACTATTCAATCATCTCACTCTAAACCAATGCCTTCCACCCTACCTTCCACCATACAGCCCACCATCACCACCCAACAGAGCGGGTGTGAACCACCACGGGCATGCCTCGAATCTACTCTCCGCAAGAAAGATAGTCTGAGCAAAGATGGCCCAGGCCTAGTCATGCATTTCGACCATCACAACTACATAAGTCGCATGCCGGTCTATGTCCTTATCTCGAGCACATTTGGGAAAGATGAGCCTTTCTCCCCTCATGAGATGATTGTCAAGAGATGTTCCCAAGCATTGGTGCAAGTCACTTTCAAAGCGAGGACGATAGTTGTTACACTGCTCATTGGATATGCTACTGTAGATGCCATCATTACCCGTTCGGTTCTTATCACTACAAATGACTGGACAAAGAAGGGCTTCTCCACAAATGTTGTGCTATGTACACTACTGCCAAGGTTGACATGAATTCAATGCTTAAGGTTGGCATTGGCGACCTCTACTTGAAGCTCTCAACAGCACAACCTCCACAATCTCTAAGAGTTTTCACTCAAGGGAAAGATGCCAAGCGGCCAAAATCCGAAGACTGTTCCGAAGACCATCCATGCCCCTTCCAGTTAGACCAGGGTCATATTGTTATGCCATCAAGAACACTCAGGTTTTCGAGAGTCCTTTGCAATTTGTCGTAGCTGTCTGTCACCCCCGACGCGGAATATCGGGAAAGTGAGGCAGTTGCAAGTAAAGGGGTAGAGCATATACTAGACATCAACCATTGCACTTGTATAATACTAAAGCAAACCTTTCTCATAATAATTTCCAATGTCTAGTTACAACCACATATCAGAGCCAATCTATAGGGCCCATTACATTGAAATAAAGTAAGGGACTAAACTCAAACCTAACTACTAACAACGCTAAACATAGTAATAGGCCGCCTAGGGTATTAATGACATCACTCCAGGTCGTTCCCGTCCTCTTGAGTGTATAGTTCATCCTCGGTCTCAATTAAGAACACAATGACAAATAAGCAGGGTGAGTGATAATGCCCAGTAGGACTTAAATCTCAATAGTCAAGCAAGCTTTAAGTAATTAATGCATTAAAGGTTAGCGTAACTGAATGATAGAGCAAGAGAGAGTCAGGTTTAAAAGATAGCACGTGAATGAAATAGCACACCTTCCAACTATAGACTTTCCAAAAATAGAACAAGTGTCGGGAATAGCACACAATAGCAGGATGGCATAGCACAATAGCACAAGTATAGCTATAGCACAACGAGATAGTATAGCACTTGGGGTCTTGTAGACAACGAGAGAATATAGCACGTTTGATTGTCATTTAGATAGTCGAGATAAATAGCACTCGAGGTGTAATCCAAACACTCTGATAATTTAAACTCCCATGGGCACTAGCACTTTCGGGTTGCAATCCCAGGACAGATCGGGCCCTTTATATATTGCTAGGCATTGGTTATATTGTTTATCTCTAGACAATCAGTCAATGGCCAATATAGAGTACAAGAATAGATGAGTGCCCTAGATGAATAGTCGAGACAGTTAGAGTGAACGTGAATAGATGAGGTGAATAGAGTGTAGATGAGGGCTAGTGGACATTGCACGTAAAGCGTCGAGTAACAGGCGATAGTAACAGTTGCACAACACGCGCACTTGGGTTGGCAGTCAGGTGGAACTCATAACCCTCCCGCTGGCCATGTTAAGCACAAGCCCAGAGGTCTGGTGTCATCAAGACAAGAGTGAACTTCTAATAGCCGTTTGGATCATATAGATCTAAGGGTATCATAGGTGTTAGGGTACAACCGGCTCATCGACCATGTAGGAATCAAGGATAGAGGAGACTTACGGAGGCCTTGAACAAGACTCACTAGTCAGGCAGAAGGAGTATCTGTCGGAGAGTTCGTCCAAGTCAAGAAAGAGGGTAAATGGAAACAGTGCTCGACATTCTAGAGGAGTTCTACAAAAAGTGGAGCGTCAAGATCAGTGTTTCAAAACAACACGAAAATCGAGAACAAGTTCATTTATAATTAAGTAATTTAATTACATAAATTACCAGATATATATGTCACATGTTCATGCCAATTAAGTCTATTTGGATGTCATGAACTCATGGATGGAAAGTAGTCATGTGTATGTATTTTAAATCACATATAAAA
>CM024756.1:98731562-99016144 GCA_014218235.1 Colocasia esculenta
ACGGCATCATCGCATGCCGCCAACTGAAGATCTTAACGGCAAGAGAACTTGCCGTCAAGTTCAGGTCTGAACAAAACATAGACCCGAGTTCTAAAAACAAGAGAATTTGGGGGATCCAGGACACGAGGAAAAATCTGTAAAAATGGTAAACCCTACTAGACTCATACATGAACGAATTGTATGGGTTACTTGCCTCTAATAACCTTCAAAGGGATCAAGAGGTTGATGAAGCTCTCCTTGGCAGTCCCAAGAAGCCTCCAAAACACCACTCCTCCGGGTTCTTGGTCGATCTCCTCATCAGCAGGTTGGAGTCGGGGAGCTTCCTCTAGGCTCTAGCTAGCTTCCAGTTGCTGTAGGTCGCCGGATGAGCTCCAATTGCTGGATCAAAGCATGCAAACTTCAGGTTTTCTCACAACTTAGTTAGGGTTTCCTCTCCTCTTGCAAAAAGCCAAGAGAGGTCTTCCTGGAGCAGAAGGGGTTTGGTTTATAGGAGAAGGGGTTGGGATAATCCCGGAGGGGTGATGGGATGTCTGATAGCCATTGGGGACATCTCCCCAATGGCTGGGCTTGCTTGCCCCCAGAATTTCAAGGTCTGCAACGCATGCAGGTCAGAGATATTAACGTCCACATCAATGGCCGTTTATTTAAGTGCTAGCGTCGAACGATGTTGACGTTGACTATAATGGACGTCCCCATGTTGACGCCAATGGGCCCTTCGGCCAGAACTTAAAACATGCAGAAAATCCATGCACATTCTATATACTTACATGCAATATGTATAATATCATGCACACACTACCACTATGCAATTCAAGCAATATTATAATCTAATTATACACATGCACACATAAGTATACTGCTAATATGTACATAAATTATCTACACATACATATACAAGTTACACACAAACCTGAATTCACATAAAATAGAATAAAATGACAAACAAATTCGAGGGCCTTACATATCCGCATAACTCTTTTGACGATTTTGAGCTACCTTCAATCTCTGCATAATCATCTGGATCTTCGCTGAGGTTTCCTGTACCACTTCCGGTCCAACTAGATGCATCTCTTACTTCTTCCCAACACAACGGGGATCTACAAGGTCTCCCATACAAAGCTTCAAATGATGCCATACCTATGCTCGAATAGAAACTATTGTTGTATGCGAATTCCACAAGAGCTAAGTGGCGTTCCCAATCTCCTCCCTAGTCCAGAACAGAAGCCCTAAGCATGTCCTCCAACGTCTGAATAGTCCTCTCGGACTGTCCATTTGTCTGTGGATGAAATGATGAACTCAACTTCAATTGGCTGCTAAAACTTGCTGCAAACTCTGCCAAAGTCTAGAAGTAAACCTCGGATCACGATCTGAGATAATCGACTTTGGAATCCCATGCAGCTCACAATGCCATCAATGTACAATCTAGCCAACTCTCTAACGGACTGCTTCTTCTTCATAGCCAGAAAATGAGCACTCTTTGAGAATCTATCAACAATCACCCATATAGAATCATTCCCTCTGGCCGATCTAGGCAATCTAGTCACAAAATCCATAGTCACCTATTCCCATTTCCACTGAGGAATATCCAGCTTCTGCATCAAACCCGAAGGTCGCTGACGCTCTACCTTCACCTGTTGACATATCAAGCATTTCGCCACTACATCAGCAACATCCCACTTCATGCCAGACCACCAAAAAGAACGCTTCAAATCCAATACATCTTCCCACTGCCTGGGTGAATAGAGAACTGCAATCTATGCGCTTCTTCCAGAATCTCCTTCTGCAAATCTACATCATTAGGGACACATATGCGATGATTCAGGCGAATAACACATCTTCATCTCTAACTATGCCAGACTTCACCAACCAAACTCCTACAATAGCGGGTCATATTTTTGCAAAGCAGAACCTATTATGCACAGAAGATCTAAGAGTCAACTGAGCTAAGAACATGCTGCCAACAGTGGCTCTAGAACAGCCAATGATCCTGATGCATCTTCCAACATCTCCAGTCTTGCCGCATCATTTGCCACTTCCTGCTCAATGCATCCTCCACCATGTTGGCTTTCCATGGGTGGTAAGAAAGCTCAAAGTCATATCCTTCAGAAACTCAATCCACCACCGCTGCCCCAGATTCAACTCCTTCTGAGGAACATATATTTGAGACTCTTGTGGTCTGAGAAAAGCTCAAATCTCACTCCATACAGATAGTGCCTCCATATCTTTAGAGCAAAGACCATTGCCGCCAGTTCCAAATCATGAGTGGGATAATTGCACTCATGCTCCTTGAGTTGCCTAGAAGCCATATGCCACAACTCTACCTCTCTGCATAAGAACACAATCAGCCTAATCGAGATGCGCGATAAATTGATATGAACACAAAAAGTCCCTGACATCGCGACTTTGGCAAAACCCTATAATTCAAAATCTGCTCATTGAAATTCGATGAAACTATTGGACATGAAACTATACTTGATGCTCTACACATTGGTATATGATTTGTTAATGTTTGGTCGGAGAAAACCTACCTTCTGGGTTGATGAAGTTTCATTCTTCAGAAGACCCTCATTCTGACCGTCTGTTGGAGAACGCCTAATACTCCCAGTGTACTGCATGAAAATTGTGCATTCCACTTTGGTTAGAACGTAGACTTGTCCCTCTTTCCAGGGGTGTAAGTGTTGCACGATGGGGTTTAGGTTTACCTTACCTTTGCTCGACTCCAAAGGGACAGGTTGCACAGGCTGAAGTAGACGAAAAGGGGAAGAAGATGAGTTTCTTGTGGTCGTTCCACAGCTCCCCAGCTGCCCAGCACTCCTCCACACGACCTCAACAAGTTGTAAAACTCGTCCTAGGTATGGTGAAGAGTATTTAAGCATCTATGGTGTTTAGGAGTCCTATTGTAACAAGGAAACTAGGGTTGCGGTTTTGCTTGTGTCTTTCCATATTTTAAAGATCTCTCCCTCCATTGGAGAGTCTTGGCCATCAAGCAATCCCCAAGGATGGCTAGGCACGAATTTGGGTTGCCAAGAGTGCATGATCTCATCCCAATTCAACTCTAATTGCCTCTTTCTAATTTCAGCCTATTTATGGTTACAAATTTCCATGTATTTTCTAGCTTCATTTGATTTTTGGGCCCAATAATGTCCATTGGCCCAATTATGATAATGGGTTATTAATATATAATGTTGGAAATCTTTCCAACATTTTTATTTAATTTATGGTCGTGTCGTATTTCCGTGTTAACGATTTTCTGACTTATTTTCCTTATTTGGATAATCAGTCATCATGTGATGTACACTTGGTTAATCGGATTTTTCATTACATGAATTTCTTCGTGGAACACTTAGGAATAATGTGTGGGGTTGATTTATAATTTTACGAAATTTTTCGATGTGTTTTAGCACATACGATGTATGTTTAAATACCCCGATATTATGGAAATTATTTATTTCTATTTATTTGAATTTTTTATGTAATTAAATTTTTCGGGTGCTACACCCTCCCACACTTTAGAGATTTGGTCCCCAAATTCATAGGTCATTAATTGGCTTTTGATAGTCATGATCCTGGAGGTCGTTTCCGATTTAATTCCTCTAACTTGTTTAAACATCGTGGATGCTAGTCCAACATCTACACCTATGGGCACCCGTACTATTCATTTGGTTCCTTCCACTCCTATTTTCCTTCCACAGTTGTTATAACTCCATCTTAATCCACCAGATGAACTATGGTATAATTATTAATTATTCTTTCTAATTTCTCCTAATGATTATAACTCCATCTTATTCCCCCACTTAAAATGTACTAATAAGAAAAACATCATAAGATCAGCCTAGGGGTTTAACAATCATACCTCTCCTTCCGGAGCTCCGCTTGCGCGTTATTGCATTCACGCGTCCTTGACGCTTTACCACTCCCTGGTTCCTTCCAACTTGGACTTTTAGCATGGGACAATTTAGTATACGATGTTCCTGACTCCCACATCGCAAGCAAGCCCCGGCCTTGTTCCAGCCTTGTCCGCTTGGTGCCCAGGCTGTCGCAAATTTACAAATTTCCACCCGTCGTTGTTTCTTCTACTTTGATCTTTTTATCCATGCCATAGTCCTTCCCAGTGGTTGGCCTTTTGTTGTAGTTGTAGTTGTTGTGGAAGGTTCCAGTTGTATCGAATGATCCTCTTTTTATGATGGTCGGCTTTGAGATGTCTTTCCCCTTTTTGCCTTCCACCACCTTAGCCATCGTGTGTCTTCTACCAGTTGAGCTCTTTGGACCATCTCAGTGTAGGTTTGGATGTTGTGTGGTCCGAGCTTTTCATGAACATGGGCCTGAGCCCATCCATGAAATAGTTAGCCTTTAATCTTCCGTTCCCACCAGATGTGGGGCATACATAGCTAACGCGCGAACTAAGCCTCATACTCAGCCACGAACATTCCTTTCTGTTTCAGTGTGGCAAATTCTGCACCTTCTTTTCCTTAACTCTTTCAGAGAAGTATTTTCCTCAGAAGATCTCCAGAAATCCCACCCATTCTAGTTCAGCTACATTTGGCAGATGGGCCGATGTGGCCTTCCACCATGCTTGGGCATCCTTAGTAAACTGAAAAGTGGCCAGAACCACCTACTCCCTGTTAGTGCATTGCATTATCTGGAAGATCCTTTCTATCTCCTCCTGCCAGTTCACTGCTTCGTCTCTAGATCAGGGGATCCAGAGAAGCGAGGAGGGTTCAAACTCCTAAAATTGCGATGTAGATCACCGGCTCTGTTCCTAGCAGCAGCACCTGGTTTCCAGCCCGAACTACATTTTGCAGGGCCTGAGTCAATCCAGCTACTGTTTCTTGCATGGCTTGCCACTGATTGCGAGCCATTACAGTGAAGAGAGAGAGTTATGAGGGTTCCTGAGAAAAGGATGGAAACCAATTATGTCTCTAGATACATTATAAGAGTCAATGGGTAAGGAGTGTTTTGTCATTCTAACATATTCCAGTCTCTACCCCTTTCTCACCAGGTACTATATTTAATTTCCATGACCTAGGTTTCATAGGTATCTCTTATTCCCAGACATATCCTATTTGGTTTTCCTAGGCTCTGATACCACTAAACTGTCACGTCCTGAGAATTACGCAGTGGATATTAATAATACGAAATATAATTCGAGATGATATTCGGAGACGAGACGTGAACAGTCGCAAATAAGCCGCTAGCTAGCACGCACTAAATGTATAACAACATACATCATCATAGGGCCCAATATTGAACTCAATGGAAATTGTATTCAAATCTCATATTTGTTTCAAAGGAACTAATACAGACTAAGACTCAATAAAAAAAAAAGTACATTTATTCCTCACTTCCTACAACATGAATCTAACACTCAAAGCAAACTACTATAACTAGACTCATAGTTGGAATGCTCATCACACTTGGACGCATTCCCATCCTCGACTTGCTCTTCCTCTTGATTGTCATAATCACCTAGAATGGTTGAGTAGGGGATGAGCAAACTAGCCCAGTAGGATTTATATCTCAATATGCGGGCAATGATATAAGTGATTAACAATTTAGAACTAGGTAAGTACAATGATTATCATGATATGCATGTACGAATAAAACCCATTAAAACATGATACAAGCTAGATAGAGTGATCATGATAGAGCAAGATCTAGAAGGATATAACAGATAGAACTAGCAATATATCACTTTGTACAGCACGCAAGATTTCACTTGAGTCAGAATTCAAGATATCACTAATTGCAATAAATGCAGGATGGCCATATCACGCAAGCAAGCAGCAAGAACGCATGAGCACGATCAGTAAACTAATCAGGCACGTAGACACTAATGTACACCAAGGAAAGATCCACCAAGAATGTACACTAGGACACTTTTATGTGGTTATTGTATCTATCATTCAACACGACACTCACAGACCCTAGCGCATGTTGGGTTGTGAGTGGGTTTTGGTGTTTTGGAACTTCCTAAAGTTGTAATTTAATGATATCCAATGAACATCACTCATACCTTGATTTTGATGATGACATACTGTGATATTGATGATGACATAGTGTGATTTTAATGATGAGATATTGTGACATGTTGTGATTTTGATGATGATATATTGAACATGTTATATTTTATACATATCACAATAATGCTTAAACACAACATGTTTTCTGATGTTTAATATCTCATATTTAATGATAATCTTTTACTAATGTTATGTGTTAAATTTTCAGGTTCACACATTTTTTTCTTGGTAGTGTCGACACTAGATCAAAGCAGTCGACACTAGTCCTAGATTCCAGAAGACCCAGTTGCTAGACTGGGACAGTAGGTCGACACTAGATCAAAGAGGTCGACACTAGTCCCAGATTCCAGAAGGGCAGGTCGACACTAGCTCAAAGCAGGTCGACACTAGTCCCAGATTCCAGAAGGGCAGGTCGACACTAGCTCAGGCCAGGTCGACACTAGACCCAGTTTCTAGCAGACCAGTTTGCAGAAATGGGACAGCAGGTCGACACTAGATAGGGCAGGTCGACCACTCCAGCTGAAAATCAAAATCGTGAATTTCTCTGTACACGTGGATGCTTGGGATTTAAGGATTTGACCTAGGTTCCATGCCCATGCACCCTAAAGCACTTTATGGACATATGGGCTATAAATACCCATGTTCCTTGTACTCCAAAAAAAAAGAGAGCCCATACACTTCCAGAAGAAGTCTTTTTGGCGGCCAAAGGGGGTTTTCCAGATCTGTCTCCATCTCCAGAAGCTACAAGCCATCCTTTCAGAGGAAGGACAAGGGAATCAAGGGGAATCCCTGGAGAGAAGCTTGCTGTGCAAGGAAAAGGAGCAGATCCAACTGAAGAGGCCAGGAGAAGAAGGATTTCTGGCATTTCAGATGCCATCAAAGCAGAGCATCGCCATTTGAGGAGAATCTCCATCGATTTCCATCAAGGCTCCTCAATTGAAGCGTCTGCAAGGCCTCTTCATCGAAGAACACTCTTTCTACATCTATTTTCCTCATCTCAGAGTTTGTTCTTCCTTATTTCGTCTGTGATATTTGTGCATGAAGTTCTGCACAAATTTCTGTGTACGAATCTGTCTTGAATCAGATCATTGCTAGAGGATCTGATCTCTTTTGTGTTTGATCTAGCTTTTGTACTGTGAGCCTTCGAGCTCTGGTTTGTGAGTCGTCGTACTCACTGTGTGGTTTGAGCCGTCGTGCTCAATTTGGAGTCATCGTACTCCGGTTGGTGTTTGGAGTCGTCGTGCTCCAGTGTTTCTTGAGTCGTCGTGCTCAAGGGTGTGTTGGAGTCGTCGTGCTCCTGTGAGAGTTGTACTCAAGGTTTTGAGTAGTGTGGCCTCACTGTGTGAGGGGTGGACGTAGGAGTCACTGGAGGTGATTTCCGAACCACCTAAAAATCCTCTGTGCAATGGTTTGATTTGTGGTTTGACTTTATATCTCGCTAGATGCATGCATAGGGATTTCGTTCACACTACTAATTGATTTGCTCACACACCCAATCACACTTCAGATCAGTAAATTGTTTGGGTGTTTTGATCTCTGATTAGAAGTAATTTTTAATTGCTTAAGCTTCCGCGTTAATTGGCATTAGATCTATTCAACCCCCCCTTCTAGATCTGATCCTTCCACCCATCCGTTCCTAACAATTGGTATCAGAGCGGGTTAATGTCGATCTCTGATCTGATTTGATTGCTTCTGTTTGATCTCTGTGTTAATTGCTTGAATTGTTTGCTTGCTCTTTCACCATCTCATTCTAATTGATGGATTCTCGAGGATTTATAGCTGAAGGTCATTCCATTAATAGACCACCATATTTTGATGGGTCTGATTATTCATACTGGAAAAATCGCATGCAAGTTTTTCTTAGGGCTCAAAACTATGAAATCTGGAGGATAGTTGAAGTGGGTCCTTATGAAAATCAGGGAGATGAGAAAATTGGACTAGAGAGCAGATTAGGAAAGCTACTCTTAGTTATAGTGCCATGAACATGCTTCAGTGTGCAGTCCACCCTAAAGAATATTCAAGAATATCCATGTGTAAATCTGCTAAAGAAATGTGGGATAAACTTGAATTGATGTATGATGGAACATCTCAAGTTAGGGAAATCAAAGCAAACATACTTGTTTCTGAATATGAATTGTTTATGATGAAATCTGATGAATCGATTTCTGAAATGTTTGCTAGGTTTATGATAATTGTCAATGGACTGAAGGCATTAGGTAAGGAATACACTGATGCTGATCTGGTAAGAAAAACCTTGCGCTCTCTATCATCTGTTTGGCACACAAAGGCTACAGTGATTGAAGATTCTAAGGATTTATCCAAAATCTCCTTGGATGAACTCATAGGATCTTTAATGACTTATGAAATAAATCTGAAGAGAAATGAAGAACACATGCTTAAAGCTAAACCAGTAGCACTTAAGGCTTCATCAAGCATCAAAGAGAAAAATCAAGAAACATCAAGTTCTGATGAGTCTGAGTTTAATGAAGATGAACTTGACATCATGACTAGACAATTCAGAAAATTTTTAAAATCAAGAAGAAGAAGATTCAATGAAAAGAAACAATATTCTTCTAATAAAAGGAATGCTTCTTCTTCAAATTGTAATGATAGCAGAAATCAAAAACTGATGAAGATATTGTTTGCTACAGGTACCACAAGAAAGGACACATGAAAGGTGAGTGTCCTGAGATCAAAAAGGACAAATATGAGAAGAACAACAAATTGAAGAAGTCAAAAGCCATGATTGCAACTTGGTCAGATGAAGACCAAAGTGAGGATGTGAAGAGAACTCTTCAAGTTCAGCAAATGAGGAGTTATGCTTCATGGCTAACAGAATTGATGGAAAGAACTCACAAAGAAAAGGAGCAAAAGAACTCAGAAAACTATGGCTCTCACAGCAAAGTCTAAGAGCTCAGAGCATTCTTCATCCTCTTCAGAACACAAGAGTTCAAATGGGTCTAAAAGGTCAGGTAAATCAACTCCAGATCCATTTGTGTATTCTATTCTGATTCTGATGAAGATGAAGTATGTCTTATGCTGAATTGATTAAATTCTGTGAAAAGATACAAAGTCTTAATGTACAACTGAACACTAAAAATAAAGACTTGAAAAAGACTTTAAAACATTGCCATAAAGAAAGTGAAAACTTGAAAAATACACTTGAATTGCTCCAGAAAAATGACAAAGATCCTTCAGAAGAAATTGAGAATTTGAAAATGAAGTTGAAAAATTAAATTCTGAAAAGAGAATTTGGAAGATGAAGTCCAAATCTGTGAAACTAAATTGAATGGATTGAAAGAAAACCATGAGCTATTGAAATCAAAAGTCATTGATCTGGAAAATGAAAAAGAAGAATTGATTGATCTCAATAACAATTTCAAATTTGATAATGATCAATTAAACAAACAAATTTCTAACATGGCTCATGATCATCAAATAAATGAAGATGCAAACAACTTGTTGAAGAAAATCATCATCTAAAAAGGAAGATTGAATGCTTTTTCCATGAAACCATTGGACAATGAATGTAGCAATTTGAGTAATAAATTTCTGATTTGGAAAAACAAATTGTTCAATCTGAAAATGAAAAGAACAAGATGAAAAATGGTTTGGATGTCATGTTAAACAAACTTCAAATTCAGAAAAAGAAGTTGTTGCATTAAAAGCTGAAAAACAGAAGATTCAAAATGAATTGAAGAACACAAGTTTGCTTCTGTAAAGATAAGAAAAATGAAAATAAAACAAAGTTAACATTTGTTAAAACTGCTGCAAACAAGAACTCTGCTAACTCTAATGAAAAACTAGTGAAAGTTCTTGTTCAGAAACAGAAAGAGAAAAAGGAGAATGCTAATGTCAAGAATTCATCTACCTTCTCCATCAGTTCAAAAAGCTCCAAGGCAAGTCCAAATTCACATCATGCCAAGAGCCACCAAAAGGTACCTCCTTCTTCTCATGGTAAGCCTCCTCACATGAAAATGAGATTCCAGCAAATGCATACATGCCAAGGTAAGAACCAGGTAAGAAATGCTCTCATTTGCTTTAATTGTAATAAACCTGGTCATCTTGCCAAACATTGTTGGAATAAAATCAAAATTTCAATAAACATGCCAAATCAGTCAAATGCTTTCATTGTCATAAAATTGGTCATATTTCTAGGGACTGTTGGTACAGAAATGATTTTGTTGTGCATGCTCAGAAATTCCAGTCTAATGCACATGCTCATACACATAGGAATAAACATCATGTTCATACTGAAATGTTCAGAAATTCCATGTGTATAGGCATAGAAATGTTGCACAAATCATTTTGTTTCTGCTCATATTAAAAATCCAAAATAGAAAACTTCATGAAAACATAGATGCATTGATCAAGGCAAAAAGAAAATCTGGAACTAATTCTGCTCATAGTTCTATCAATGAAAGAAATGCATCTATACAAAAATTAAAAGCATTTTGGATTCAGAAATCTTTGTTGCAATCTAACATGGATTTCATTGCAGGACCCAAACAAGTGTGGGTCCCAAAACCAGCTTGATCAGCAAGCTGAGAAGTCTTGCAGCCATACACTGTAAATGGATTCAAGATATTGGCTGTGCAAGGCTAGAAATGATTGGAGAACACAGGTAAAATCTTTGAAAAGAAATGAAGACCATTCAGGTAAAACTTCTTTATTATTTCAATTTTGAATTGCCTGAATTGAAACAATGTTTAATTTCTATCTGAAAAATGAGAAATGTGTTTCAATGCTACTCCCACAATGAACTTTGTGTCATAACAATTGGAATCATGTTTGTGTTATCATGCATGCTTAACTGTTCCCATGAGTCTGTGTGCATATTAACTGCTTTGACTTCTTGGTATATCAAATGATGACATGTGGAAAAATAGTTATGCTTGTTTGGAAACTATCATTATGCGTGAGTAAAATACTCCGCCAAGTACCAAAAGTCATGTTATGCTTAAAGCTAATTGTGCTCATAATCATGTGTGAATTGCTTGCTAACTTTTTCATTCCATGCACATATTAAGGGGGAGTAAATTTGAAAAAGTGCAAAAATGTTTTTCAATAAATGCAATGAATTTCATGCTAAAAATAAAGTGTAATTGACCTTTTTGCAGTGACTATGTGGTATATCAAATGGTGAAATGTGAAAGGACAAGTTAGGCTTGTCTGGAAACTATCATCATGCGTGAGAAAAATTCTCTGCCAAGTATCAATAGTCTTTTCTGCATAAAGGTCATCAAGCAAAATGAAAATCTCAAAAACTTTATTTTGAGTCTTTGCAAAATTCTTCTCCTTCAATAAATTGTCCTGTTGATATATGCTTGATCATGTTCATACTCTTTCTGTGCAAATTGCTTGGAATGAACATATCTGAATTGCTTAAATGATCATTTCATATCATGCATATCTTATGGGGGAGTGAATTCGAAAGAATCTTTGAGTGAAATGCTGGAGAAATTTGCTGGAGAAATATTCTGTCATATCTGATTCATCATCAACTCCCATTCAGTTTGTTGACAAATATTCTTGCTCATAAATTCCTCACTCTCACATTGCATTGACATTCTTGGTATATCAAATGGTGATTTGAAGAAAGACAAGTCAGGCTTGTCTGGACACTTTCACTATGCGTGAGTATATTTCTCCGCCAAGTATCAAGAGTCTTGTATGCAATTGTTGAGGGGGAGTCATTGTCATATCTCTTGACCTTACTTGTCTATCTTGAACCGCAAATTCATCAGAATTTTTGAGTCCTTGTGCTATTTTCTTATGAGAGAATTAAGACATTGAAACTAAACTCATTGTGCATTTAGTTTAATTTCAAAGATTCTGTATCATTTCAAGGTTAAGCAATTATAATACTGAATGTTTTTAAAATGATTTGCAAAACACTATTATAGGCACATGAGTGGCTTTAATATTTCACTTGTGTATGTTTAAGCTTTATTTTTACCACATGTTAAGAATAATTTTTCTAAATTCATAGTCATGACTTTTCTGGTCAAAGCAAAAATATTCCTGTAAAATGTCAAAAGAAAAATGATGAATCTGGAAAGATACAAACAGAGCAATGCAAATGCTTGAACCACTGAGTAACCGGGCCATTTCACCTAACAAGTGATTTGTTTCGCGTCAAAAAGTGGAAATCAAAATTTTCAACTCTGTATAAGATAATGAAAGTTAAACCACTGAGTAATCAGGAGGTCTTGCATCTGATCAATGTGATTTCTTGCACTGAAAAGTGAGATTTAACTAATTTATTCTTGTATTCTTTCCTAGTGAAAATTGAAGGAAAATAAAAAGACAGGATAGAAAAGCTTAAGACCTTAATTAAGTTCATGTTTACTGTGTTTAGACCTATTATTTTACATTGTGTTAAACTTAAAGCTCCTAACGTCCTTGTTAAATACTTCTGCTCACTCATATAGGTCACTTTATTTCACATGTGCATCATTATTTTAACCACATTCAGATTATTGTAATTTGCTATTCTTTGTGTTGAGTGTGTCTTTGTGATTAAACTTTGTTGCACAATAACAAAAACACAATAATTTCTCTCAACTGATAATATCACTTTGCCTCACTATTTTGAATGACTCTGACCATTTATTCCCTACATTTCATTCTTGATCTCCTACAATCTTTGTTTCTCTCTCTTGTCTATCCTTTTGATGCTGTCAAAAAGGGGAGAAAAAGGCACATCAAAAAGGGGGAGAAAAGGGCTTTCCAAAAGGGGAGAAAAGGCCTTCAAAGGGGGAGAAATCCTTTAAAGGAGAAAGGTCAAAGTGTGTATATGGTCAAAGGGGAATTATTGCAGTCAAGGGAGTCAAGATATTGGGAGATTGTGCATATGTTTTGTCATCACCAAAAAGGGGGAGATTGTTGGGTTGAGTGTGTCTTGGAACTTCCTAAAGTTGTAATTTAATGATATCCAATGAACATCACTCATACCTTGATTTTGATGATGACATAATGTGATATTGATGATGACATAATGTGATATTGATGATGACATATTGTGACATGTTGTGATTTTGATGATGATATGTTGAACATGTTATACATTTTATACATATCACAATAATGCTTAAACAACATGTTTTGATGTTTAATATCTCATATTTTAATGATAATATCTTATACTAAGTTTATGTGTTAAATTTTCAGGTTCACACATTTTTGTCTTGGTAGTGTCGACACTAGATCAAAGCAGGTCGACACTAGTCCCAGATTCCAGAAGACCCAGTTGCCAGACTGGGACAGCAGGTCGACACTAGATCAAAGCAGGTCGACACTAGTCCCAGATTCCAGAAGGGCAGGTCGACACTAGCTCAAAGCAGGTCGACACTAGTCCCAGATTCCAGAAGGGCAGGTCGACACTAGCTCAGGGCAGGTCGACACTAGACCCAGTTTCCAGCAGACCAGTTTGCAGAAATGGGACAGCAGGTCGACACTAGATTAGGGCAGGTCGACACACTCCGGCTGAAAGTCAAAATCGTGAATTTCTCTGTACACGTGGATGCTTGGGATTTAAGGGATTTGACCTAGGGTTCCGTGCCCATGCACCCCAAAGCACTTTATGGACATATGGGGCTATAAATACCCATGTTCCTTGTACCCCAAAAAAAAGAGAGCCCATACACTTCCAGAAGAAGCCTTTTGGCGGCCAAAGGGGGTTTTCCAGATCTGTCTCCATCTCCAGAAGCTACAAGCCATCCTTTCAAGAGGAAGGACAAGGGAATCAAGGGGAATCCCTGGAGAGAAGCTTGCTGTGCAAGGCAAGGAGCAGATCCAACTGAAGAGGCGTAGGAGAAGAAGGATTTCTGGCATTTCAGATGCCATCAAAGCAGAGCATCGCCATTTGAGGAGAATCTCCATCGATTTCCATCAAGGCTCCTCAATTGAAGCGTCTGCAAGGCCTCTTCATCGAAGAACACTCTTTCTACATCTATTTCCCTCATCTCAGAGTTTGTTCTTCCTTATTCGTCTGTGATATTTGTGCATGAAGTTCTGCACAAATTTCTGTGTACGAATCTGTCTTGAATCAGATCATTGCTAGAGGATCTGATCTCTTTTGTGTTTGATCTAGCTTTTGTACTGTGAGCCGTCGAGCTCTGGTTTGTGAGTCGTCGTACTCACTGTGTGGTTTGAGCCGTCGTGCTCAATTTGGAGTCGTCGTACTCCGGTTGGTGTTTGGAGTCGTCGTGCTCCAGGTGTTTCTTGAGTCGTCGTGCTCAAGGGTGTTTGGAGTCGTCGTGCTCCTGTGTGAGTTGTACTCAAGGTTTTGAGTAGTGTGGCCTCACTGTGTGAGGGGTGGACGTAGGAGTCACTGGAGGTGATTTCCGAACCACCTAAAAATCCTCTGTGCAATGGTTTGATTTGTGGTTTGACTTTATATCTCGCTAGATGCATGCATAGGGATTTCGTTCACACTACTAATTGATTTGCTCACACACCCAAATCACACTTCAGATCAGTAAATTTTTGGGTGTTTTGATCTCTGATTAGAAGTAATTTTTAATTGCTTAAGCTTCCGCGTTAATTGCATTAGATCTATTCAACCCCCCCTTCTAGATCTGATCCTTCCACCCATCCGTCATAACATCACTATGCAACGCCAGTACTCATTATAACCCTATAGTTAAGCAGTATATTATGACTCCTGTCATTGGGGCTAGAATGGAGCCCTTGGCACTCGTCGTGCCAGTCATCCTCTCACTTCACTTTTAAATGTAGATACCCACAGTTATTATAATGGGGCCTGAGAGTTTCAATAAGTAAGCATTTGTAATGTTATGTCCATGATGATGATGAAACAAGTAAAGGTAAATTGAACATGATTCATAATAACAATGGTCAAGCGATAAATTTTGGCAAGCATAACGACATGATGTTATACTTTAGTCCAATCATACATTAATGACCTGAGTCTAGATTTGAATCACACTCACGAGGAACAAGAAAGAAAGGAAAGTGCACCCTCTCTCCACAGGGAACTTGAATTGTACAACCAACTCGGTCTCCATATGGGAATCCATGGAGAACGGAGATTTACGGAGGTCTTAGGAAAAAGGTCGCTAGTCTACCGATTCGGAATGACTGATAGAGAGCTTCCAAATCCCCAAGAAAGGGCTGCCTAGATGTGCAAGTGTGTAGTGTTGTAACGCATCTCAATCCACAATCCACCAGTTTCAAACTTGCAGAAAACACTTAATGTAACATCTCGGGCTTTCCGGGTTTTTTCCGCCCCCTGTTGGATGACTGGCCACTAACGTGTCTGGCTGGGCGATGCGTTAGTGTAGAGATGGAGGTGCTCGTCGTGACAGTCATCCCTGTTGCGACAGCTTTCGACATCGCGTCCTTATCGCGTCCCGGTCAACGGGTCGCGACTGCTTTCTGCTTTTTGTGTCTCTGACGCCTATCAGAGTGGCAGGCTTGGTAGATTGACCTGTCGGGTTGTCGCGGTGTCCAGTGGGACACGTTCTGGTCGCATCTGGGCGACCATCGCGATAAGGTTTGAATCGTGATGCCCCGCCCCGTCGCGTTCTGGGGGCCGAGGCTAAAAGCCTTGGCCAGCTCTCCCTTTCCTTTCTTTGGCTCTTTCTCCTTTCCCTCCTCCTCTTCGAGGGGAAAGCTTTCCCCTCTCTCCGTCGGTTGGAGCTTGGTGGCGTCGGCGGCTCGTATGGAGCTCGGGAGCGGCGTCGTGGAGCGAGAAGGAGGCGGCCGTGGCTTCATGAAGCCCTTTGGGGGTTTGGTTCTTCCAAATCTGTAGGGATCTCTTGTGCCCTTTCCAATCCAGGTGATTGGGTGTCCTTTTGGTTGAATGCATTCTTTAGAAGCTTTCCCCATGCTCCCCTCCCCGTGTTTTGGTGTTTGTAGTGTGTGGACGATCCCGGAATGTAGCATCCCGGCGGTCTGCCTTCCAGCTGATGTCGCGACTGCCGAGCGCATCGCGACATCAGAGAAGGCATCGCCCCAGTCTGGCGCGACCTTATCACGGCGCGGTTGGCCGTCGCGATAAGAGTCGTGTCGCGACCCGTTTCCCGTCGCGACAAGGCTCTTGTTGCGACGCACCTTCCCATCATGACTCAGCGCTTGTCGCGGTGGCCCTGCCTATTGCAATTCCATCGCGACAGCCTTGTAGGTCGCAACAGCATCTGGTCTGCCTCGGGTGTTTTCGTGGCCGCCATTGGCGTGTCAGCATGTGCCCCAGGGCAGGTGTGCCCTTAGGACCTTCTGGTGGGAATGCGGCAGGTTGCCTCCCTGCGTTCAGTGATTGAAGTGACACCTTCGTGGCTGTGTCCTAGCGGCAGTGCTAGGAGCCTCGCGTCTGTCTAATAATCAATTGTCTATCGGTCAATCGATTATTAGAAGAGAGTTTGGTTTCTATTATGTTTGGTGGTGTTCCAGTTTCTCAGGCCATGTCGTGTGTGCCGGCATGGCTGACGGCCCTTCTGGGGATTTCTGAGGGGGTCCATGCGTGCCTGTGGCCTGCTGGGCTTGTCTTGGTTACAAGCCAGCTGTGCCGTTTCTGTGGTGGTTGCCCCGCCAGTTCTCTTTTTTTTCCCGGTGCTAGGTACTTGAGGCTTGTTCGTGAGAGAGGTTGTTACCGTTACCTGGGACCCCCAGCCTCACTCGTCTGTTAGAGGGAGTTCTTCGGCGGTGGCGTGCTCAAGTCACGGACTTGGAGTAGAAGGGGAAAACGGTGGAGACAGTGGCGTAGAGTCATTTGTAGATCTCTCTTAGCTGGGTCTGGGTCACCGAGGTGGTTTAGGCGCTCTTCCGGTGCGGACCAGCTAGTCCTTCTCACTGCCTCGCTCTTTGTTGTTCCGGAGCCATGTAGGGAGGTTAAATGTGGGGCGCAGCTGGCCGTGATGCGGTGGTTGTGGTTTTTCTTGCTGTGACTCGCTAGCCTCACTCTACCAGGGAGGTTGTAGGCAGGAGTTGACGGCTGGTGAGCGAGAGGGGTGGACTGTGTGTCCCTCTCTTAGTTGCCTGTGGCGGTGGCTTGGTTGTTCTTGTTGTGATGGTGGTTCACATGTTTCCGAGAATGTGTTCTCCATTGCCCCAGCCTGCACGGTGGTTGTAGCCTGTCCGTTTCTAGTTTCAGTGGCCTCCATTGGTTTGGCCTTGGGGCCGTGTTTAGTGGCTTTCGTTCTGCGGGTTCTCCGAAGTGTCTTTGTAGACACCCGACCATTGGTTCGGTAACTCGTTCCTTGGTGCCGTCCGTGGTGGCACCGGAGTGTGTAGTTGCTTGACCTCGTGCATGTCCGAGGTCCAGGGTGGTTCTTCTTGTGGGCCCTCAACCTGGTGGAGGTCTGAGGTGGCCGTGCCTGTGGTGAGACGGTGCTTCTCACGTGGTTGCTCGGTGTCTCTCTTGGTGACACCTGGTGTTCCTTCCCGACCTCGTGGAGGTCCAGGATGTTTGGTGCTTGTGTTGTTAGACTCGGGTCTCACGTGGTTGCTCCAGTGTTTCCGTGAGCTCCTTTTGTCTCAGAGGGTGTGTGCCGAGGTGTTGCTTCCACATTGTGTTTGACTCCACTAGTTTTCTGCGGGAGTCGTGTTTGGCCCGACCCTGGTTGTGGGTCGTGGTGTTTACTCTATTCGCTGCTTTGTAATACTCTGTGGTAAGCGTTTCTCGCTTTACTGCTTTGTAGAGTAGTTTTGCTTCCGTTCTGTTGGAGTTCCTCTGCTCTGGTTGGTAAGGGACTAGTTATCCCTACTGAGCCTTGTTCGCGAGGCTCACCCCCCTACTCTCTCCAGGTAAGGACTCGCTGTCGCAGGAGTTGTTGCCGGACGGTTGTGGTAGCAGTGTGTTGCGCCGCGCATTGCCAGCAGTGTGAGTTGTGAGCATGAGCGCTTGTACCGTGAGTTGAGAGTGGCCTTTTTGCAAGTCCTCTGGGGTATGCCCTTAAGGACTGCACCTTTCTTTCTATACCTGTACTTTTATTTGGGACATGTTGGAATTTATTCCTTATTAATGTACGAACTTTCTTGTTATAGTTATTTTAATTCATTGCTTATCTCACTGGACTAAATTCTTAACCCTTCTGTGTCTTCGGATCCGTGGGTGCGGCACGACCTTCGGGTCCCTGGCGGGGTCCGGGAGGTCGGGTCCGTTACACTTAACATGATGGCATGACATGAAACTTTGCACTTTAACTAATCATGTTTGCAAGAACAAATTATCATTTTAATCAGCTAGAGCAGTAACCAAGAGTGAATCACAAGTTTCATGAATGATCACGTCATTAAGAAAGCAATTAGAATATGTTCGTGTAATTATAGAGCTTTTAAACGGTTAATCACTTTTAAGCCGTTAAAACCGACATCATGTAATGATCAGACCCAGATATGCAAATTACACACTTGATACCATGTTAAACTGACCTCGGGTTAGCATTGAAATACGCGTCCTACACAGTGGACGCACTTCAAAAACACATTGCACAGGAAAACGGTGAAACGAGGAAAAGTCAAAATTGCGTCCACCCTGGTTGCCGCCTTCATGCTTGAAAGGCGTCGGGGAAACGGACCGCGTTCAAGGAAATCCATTTTATAAAAGCTTGAGCGGGAAAACTGCCTAAAACGCGTCGGGCCCTGCCTGCGCGCCGCAGTTTAGACGGCGCTGACTCCCAGGCGGGCGCGAAGACCCACGTACGGTTGACTCGTCAATGCGTTAATGCGTCGGGTCCAGAAGCCGCCTCCTCACCGAATCGCATCGGCCACGAGTGACACGATTCCAGACACTTAAAACCGTCGTCTGAACCGGACGTGGTTCAGAGACAGACCGAAAACACAGGAAAATTCTGAAACACAGGAGTTTCGATCCATGCAACGCCTATATCATCTAAACTAGTGATTTTCTCTAACAAAGTCCTCAACTTGAAAGTTGTTGGGAACATGGAATAGGTGCGAACTATGATTTTAAATAATTTAAAATGACCTCGAGAGGCACAATAAATCGATATGAACACAAAAGTCCCTGACATGGCGACTTTGGCAACGCCTATAATTCAAAATCACTCATTGGAATTCGATGAAACCAATTGGACATGAAACTAGACTGATGCTCTACACATTGTATATGATTTGTTAATGTTTGGCCCGAGAAAACCTACCTTCTGGGTTGATGAAGTTTCTTCTTCAGAAGACCCTCGTTCTGACCGTCTATTGAAGAACGCCTATACTCCTAGTGTACTGCATGACATTGTGCATCCACTTGGGTTAAACGTATACTTGACCCTCTTTCCAGGGTGTAAGTCTTGCACGATGGGGTTTAGTTTTACCCTACCTTGCTTAACTCGAAGGGGACAGGTTGCACAGGCTGAAGCAGACGAAAAGGGAAGAAGATGAGCTTCTTGTGGTCGTTCCACAGCTCCCTAGCCGCCCAACACTCCCCACCGACCCCACAAGTTGTGAAACTCATCCTAGGGTTTGGTGAAGAGTATTTAAGCATCTATGGTGTTTAGGCGTCCTATTGTAACAAGGAAAGTAGGTTACAGTTTAGGCTTGTGTCTTTCCATATTTGAAGATCTCTCCCTCCATTGGAGAGTCTTGGCCATCAAGCAATCCCCAAGGATGGCTAGGCATGAATTTGGGTTGCCAAGAGTGCATGATTTCATTCCCAATTCAACTCTAATTGCTCTTTCTAATTTCAGCCTATTTATGGTTACGAATTTCCATGCATTTTTCAGCTTCATTTGATTTTGGGCCCAATAATGTCCATTGGCCCAAGTATATAATGGGTTATTAATATATAATGTTGGAAGTCTTTCCAACATTTTTATTTAATTTATGGTCGTGTTTATTTCTGTTAACGGTTTTCCGACTTGTTTTCCTTATTTGGATAATCGTTCACCATGTGATGTAACACTTGGTTCATCGGATTTTTAGTGCATGAACTTTCTTATTTCTTCGTGGAACACTTAGGAATAATGTGTGGGGTTGATTTATAATTTTTATGAAATTTCCGATGTGTTTTAGCACATACGATGTATGTTTAATACTCCGATATTTGGAAATTATTATTTCCATTTATTTGAATTTTTATGTAATTAAATTTTCTGGGGTGCTACATCTCCAGTGGAATCTTCAGTGGTTGACACGTATAGCAATAAAGGCCGACCCGGGACTCGAGGAGCGAGAATAAGGGGATTGAAAAGATAACTCTTCAATTCTTCAAAGGCCTTTTGACACTTATCATTCCAATCAAACTTAGTCTCTCCTCTAAGCATCTCATAGAAGGGCTTACAACGGATTGAATGTTGATAAATAACCTCCTAATGAACTGAAGTCTACCAATCAGCCCTCTAACTTCTTTGATATTCCTGGGAGGACGTGTCGATATTGCTTTAGCCTTGTTAGGATCAATCTCAATTCCCCTCTTACTAACTATGAACCCAAGTAACTTCCCTGAGGATACTCCTAAAACACATTTCTTGGTCTTCATCTTGAGCTATGTTCTCTAGACTGTTGGAGAACGCCCGAGGACTTCAACATGGCCATGTCGAGTTCTAGATTTAACCAAGACATCATGAACGTAGACCTCCATGTGCGTATGCATCATGTCATGAAAGATTTCCATCAGTGCCCTTTGATAGGTTGCTCCCGCATTTTCAGTCTGAAGGGATCAACGACATAACAATAGTGCCCCAGGGCGTGGTGAAGAAGCTTTCTCCTGGTCTTCCTCCTCCGCCAACGGATCTGGTTATACCCGAGAAACCATCCATGAAAGACAACATCTCAAAACCAGCAGTATTGTCCACTAGGACATCTATGTGGGGAAGAAAAAAATCATCCTTAGGGCAAGCACGATTAAGGTCACAAGAAATCTATGCAAACCTAACCATAACCGTCCTTCTTCATCACAGGGACGATGTTAGCTACCCATTGCGAATAAAGCACACCCTAATGTAGCAACCTGAATTTTTGAGAAAAATAAAAAAAACAATAAAATAATAAATTAAAAACTCAGCTAAAGGGATATTCATGAAAAGAGTATTAAGTAAAACCCATTAAATGGAAGAGAGTAATGGGCTTGCTTAATGGATCCTCTAGAACTTATTGGGTCAAAAATATGAATTTACAAAGGGAGAATAAAAAAAATACCCTAAATTCGGAGTTTAATTATCTCCTAATGGTGGAAGGGGTTATTAAAGCAATAAAGTGCCAATTAGAGTTGGAATTGGATTCCCTAAACCTACTCCATATAGTCTAGCATGAATTTAGATACTATCCCTAACCCAATTAGAGATTGGAAAGCAAGAGAGGAAAGGTGGAGTTAGGAAATCTCGTAATTAAGAGGAATTTGGTAGTAGTAGGAATATGAACTTTATTTATATAATACACCTCTTAAACCCTCATGGCCGGCCTTAGCTCGTGCAAAGGAGTTCTTGGACGTGGAGAAGAGGCCAAGGAGGAGGAGAAATCGAGGAGAGGAAGATCCATCAAGCTTCTTCCTTCGTTCTTGGAGTTCTAAGCCTTAGAAGATAAATCGAGTCAAAGGTAGGCATTCTCACGAGCAAAATTTAATTAAACTCGTCTGTAGGTAGCTCCAATCACCAGGAACAAAAGCCTCTTGAATTCCCTCTTTTTCATCGAGCCAATCTTTTGTTCTTGATTTTAGAAGATCTGCAAACATGATAACCCCGAGACATCATGTTTAATTCAAATCTCTATGTATACTTGATCCCATGCTACGGAATTCTTACTGTAGATATTTCATGTTGTTAGGGATCTTTTGCCCCTAAAAGCCCTAAATTTCATCGAGCATGCTGATCAAATTAATCAATCTTTATCTCTATGTCATGTTCTGAATAACTCGTTCTTGCTATGCTCAAACCATGTATGAACCATGCTCTCTCTCTCTAATCCCGATTTACTGGAAGTACCCTTACATGTCTACTTTAATTGCAACTTGTTTTGTGATTTTTTCATCGACGATGTATTAGTTATGATTTTTCCCGCTCGAACTCAGGTGAAGTACCTGAGAACGTGACGGCTTGACACGCCGCGTTCTCAGAGCCATCAGACCAACATCTTGTCGCATTCTGAACGCGACAGGAAACCCCGTTTGCATTCTGGCCGCCTGAGCAGACAGTCCTGTCGCGACCCGTACAGGACCCTGTCGCGTTTCATCATGACCCTGTCGCGACCCTTACATGGGTACGTTGCTGTTCACAGAATTTTGACGAAAACCCATAAAATTTATTGCTCTCACTTTCTACAATATTCCTACGCCTTTTTAACAGTCATACACGCAGTAAAAAACCTGTTTTAAAATGGAGCTTTATTGAATGCTTTAAAAAACATATTCACGACTTCTTGTTCTATCTATGATTTCTCTTACACATGCACACACATGAACCATCCATATATGGCTGAAATCTGGCATAAAATATCTCATAATGTATCTGGTAATTTATTGTAATAAAGATATTAATTGCCCTATTTTAAAGGACTTGTATTGTTTCTTGTGTTGTTTATATACCGATATCGACGCTCCACTGTTCTAGAATTGCTCTAGAACGTCGAGCACCTATTTTTATACACACTTTACTTGGCTTGTGGTGAACTCTCCGTCGGATATTCCTTTCGAGGACTAGTGAAACCCTTGCACAAGGCCTCCATAAGTCTCCTCTGATCATGGATTCTCACATGGTCGACGAGCCGGTTGTACCCTAACACCCATTACACCTTTATGGATCGATATGATCCAAACGGCTATTAGAAGTTCGCTCTTACCTTGAGTCACGTCGGACCTCTAGACTTGGCATAACATGGCCGGCGGGAAGATCGTGAATTCCAACTGACTGCTAAACGACGTGTGCGAGTGTTGTGCAACTGTTACTATCGCCTGTTTATCATTGTTTTACGTAATGTACCTTAGCTCTCATCTATACTCTACTCGCTCGTCTATTCATGTTCTATCTACTATCTCGTCTAGTCATCTTGTGCTCTTAACTATTCTTGGTACTCTATTGGCCATTGATGATTGTCTAAAGATACAATATAACAATGCCTGGCAATATATAAGGGGCCGATCTGGTCCTGGGATGTGCGCCCGAAAGTGCTAGTGCCCATGGGAGTTAAATGATCGAGTGTTTGGCATTACACTCAATTGCTATCTATCTCGACTATCTATATGACAATCAAAACACAAGAAGTGCTATACTCTCTCGATGTCTAGATGACAAAATGTGCTATACTCGTCGTGCTATATTATACTTGTGCTAGTTGTGCTATGGCCATCCCGCTATTCGTGCTATACTCGATACTTGTGCTATTTTGGAAACCATACTCGATCTTGTGCTATTGTGCTATCCTGTTACTGTTGTGCTATCTCTTACTATATTTTGACTCTCTTGTACCTGCTATCTTTAGATACTTTGCATTAAATGCGTTATATTAAAGCCTGCTTGAGCCTGAGATTTAAGTCCTACTGGGCGTTACGCTCCCTACGTTATTTGATGTTGTGTTCTCAGGTGAGACCGAGGATGACACATACACTCACGAGGAAGGGAATGACAAGAGTGAAGCCAGGAGTACCCTCGAGTCATTAGGTTATCTTAGAGTTGTTAGATAGTTATTTCTTCTATTGCATGTGAATGGGTCCTATAGAATGGCTCTGATATTAGTGGTTGTAAACTAGATATTTGAAAAGTATTAATGAAATGAATTCGCTTTAGTATTATTCACTGTGCAATAGTTTGATGTCTAGTACTCGCTCTATACCCTTTCTTGCAACTGCCTTCGCGCTCCAATATTTCGCGTCGGGGGCGTGACACTAATGAATTTGGCTTTGTGCAACTTGTCAACCTCCTCTTTGATCTTGAGCACAAGCTTGGGGTGTAACCTCCTTAGCTTTGTTTGACGGTTTTGCATCGGCTTTTAAGACTAACGGTGCTTGACCAAAGAGGTGTCAAGCCCCAACATGTCCTCGTAGACCCAGGCAAAACCATCAGGAAATCTTAAGGATAGCTACAATGGCTTCTTATTCTTCTACGCTCAAGCGGGCACTAATCAAAACTACCTTCGAGAATTCTTCGGTGCCAAGGTTGATCTCTTTGGTTGGCTCGTCCGCAGCCATGGTTGGCTCATCAATCCTCTTCGTGCCATCCACATAGGAGCTCACTGGGTCCTCTTCTTCCAAACCCAAGATCTCCCGGTTCATCTTTTTCTTCAAAATCTAGCAGATATACTCCTAAAACCATCATCTACTGATTCACTTCTACAAGACTGCTGCTACCAGAGTAGGTTCCTCAAGAAATTTTGGGACTTGACTTAACTTAGACATCTCTCAGCCAAAGCCAAAACATATCGGGCAGGAACTTGCCTACCCTTCTCTTGTGAATGCATGATTGAGAGGGACTAGACTCCTCTAAACCTAGACCTGACTCTAGACTTAATCCTAAGCATGAATATAAACTACTATGTACAGGACCATGTACAAGGGAAGTGCCCTTAGATGGTCGAGAATGAGAATTTAAGATGAAGAGAGTCGGCCTCTGGCCAATCGGAGGAGACTCCACAGAGGAAGGATGCTCGACGGAGACCTCACATTCCCACCTTTGAAAATTCCTCATTTTTTGGGAGGCAAGGGATAGAACCATGGGTTGTTGACTCAAGGTTGCCTTGACTGGCCAGGGAGTAGTGGAGGGAGGATAGGTTGGAAAAAGGGGGGAGGGAAAGTGGCTAGAGAAAGAAACTCGTGGCCGAGCAACTTTAGCTGGGGAGAAGATGAAGGAGATGGGGATGGAAATGGAGATGGGAGGTCGGGACCAAGAGTGAGGGAAGGCCAAAGTCCTCACAGACTTCCTCAATTTCAGCAGCTTCCTCTTCTTCTTCACTCTTCGACCCAGACAATTCCTCCACCACGGGCTCCCTTGTTCCCGGTTGAATGGGTCCCCGAATGAAATGCTCTTTTAGGGTCCAGGTAAGAGGTGTGTAGGGTATGAATGGATCCGGATGAATAGGGTCTGGATGAAATCTAGATCAGCCCTAGCCGACAATCTCTTCACCTGGACACTACTAACTGGACCCTGCCTGTCTATACCCAAACCCTCGGCCATGGATATAGCTGATCTTCGCCATCACCTCCCAACTTTCCTTGAGGACATATGACGGTCTCCAACTCTTCATTGATGAAGGGAGGTTGGTTCAAGTCAAGGAGGGATGGTAAATCAATGATGGACATGATGAGTTTCTTCCTCTTGTCTGGAATGAATAGGGTGGCATCTGCTCCGATGTGATGGGAGTGAGGGTTTCCATGGTAGGGATGCTCTTGATTTTGATAACCCGCACAATTGAATGGAAACTTGAAGCATGATGGGTGGTGGAGGGGACTCCTAGAGTTTGCTCTGACCAAGGATGACTGAGAATGGCCTTATAGGCCGGATCGACGTCCAAGACTAGGAACTCGGAAGACATGGTAACCGGTCCTATTTACTAGTTGAAGGGAAATCTTTCCTTTGGCAACCCTCTGGAATCTCATAGGCAGCGATGGTTGGAGCATATTTTCTCCAGATTTTCTTCCCCTAAACCCAACTATTTAAGAGTCTTCATTAGACAAACATTGATGGATGCCCCTGTGTCGATGAGAGTGGAGTCCACCGAGACCCCATTGAGGGTGATGGTGAGGCAGAGAGGGAGTGAATGACACTCGAGGGCTGCTAGATCTTTGTCTGAGAAGGAGATGGAGGGTCCTTGGGTAAGGGAAGGAATAGCATTGGTCACCCCACTAGCAGGAAGGTCATCATTGACCATGATCTTTTGGAGGAATTGGAGGAGAGTGGACTGATGCGATGGTGACTTCCGAATCAGTTCTAAAATGGATGCCCTTGCAGGGGTCTTGTCCAAGTGCTAAAGAATATCATATTCGGTGCCGGCAGGTGGCGGGGGTCCATTATCCTCCTCATCTTGTGATGGCCATGGGAGGGGGGGAACAATGCGGTTCCGGAGAGTAACATGAATGTTATCCTGAGGCTAGGGAGAATGAGTTGGAGGGGTTGGAGCCATAGGTGGGGGACTCATAGGAAGGGGGAATGCGAATAGATGGGGCATCTTGACGAGCAGGTCGGAAAAGCACTAGGGGCCGCTCTTCTAGGATAGCATCTACAGTGGTGGAGGGTTTCTGGGGACTCTACGATAGAGCACGAGTACCACTCTTTAAAACCTTCTACCCCCCACTGTTGTTCTTCCTCACAACCCGAGGTTCTTGATGTGTCATGGTGTGACCTTTTCTGGGACTTGGAGGAGGATGGGTTGTTGTTTTGGTGGTTGGGGAGGGGGTTCTGCACTATACCCAGATCCCTTCTTGTGTACCTAGACTTGGCAATGGCGACCTTGACATCGTCGCAATTGATCTACCCTGATCATCATGTCGTACACCCAGTCACGGAAAGTGAAACAATTGTGGATTTCATGACGGGGGCCCTATGATACAGATAGTACTTTGAGGTGTCAGCCCTTGGATGCAACACCTCTTTCTGTGGTGGAAGTTGGATGTCATCGCAAGACATGAGGGCAAAGAATATGTCCCAAGGGATTTAGGGAGAGCAGGATAGTGAGATCTCGGGGACGGGACGAGTTAGCCAGAAGGTGGGACGAACAGCTGAATAGGCCTAGAGGGATGTGATGGGAATGGTGAGGATTGGAGGTGGGAGTGGAGGGTTTGTAGGAGGCCTAGTGGCTGATGCAGGCACTAAGGACTCATTGACGGTCACCCCTTAGTGGTAGGTGCGCGGGAGCCTTACGTCCCTTAGGCTTCCCTTCAAAGAATGGGGGGAGGAGGAGTCCTTGATTTGGTTTTGAACCACCCTAGCTCGATGTAGAGATGTGCAAAGGAGGGAAACTCACTAAGCATCAATATGGATTTGAGGGAAAAGGGGTGGTGTTGGCGACTATCATAGTGATGGCTTGGGACTCGGGATGGGGAGGTCGGCCTCGAAGCCATGGATCTCCAGCGGTTAGCAAAAGTGACAAAAATCTTCATCCGGCCTCATCTTTTCCGCCACCAAGTCAGGAGGGTGTTGGGACTGGGTGGCCATGTAAGAGAAATGAGAGATGAAGTGTTCGGAGACATGTCAAAGTTAATAAGATCGGAAGCAGGAAGGGAGGTGAACCACCTCAAAGCCTCCCCTTCTAACGATTGTTGGAAGAGGTGAACCATGAGGACCCGATCATATAACCACCGGTGGGAATCCATGAGAAAGCCGGCGATATGGAATTGGGGTCGGAGGTGTCGGTCCCATACTTGCAGTATTTCGGGGCCTTGAAACTTGGGGGAAAGTAGACATTCGGGAGCTTGCAGTAGTTTGAAGGGAGTGAGTGTCACGCCCCGATGCGGAATATCGGAACGCGAGGCAGTTGCAAGAAAAGATATAGAGCAAAGACTAGACATCAAACCATTGCACAATGAATAATACTAAAGTAAATCTTTCTCATTAAAAATTTCAATGTCTAGTGACAACTACTCATATCAGAGCCAATCTATAGGGCCCAATTACATTGAGACAAAGCAAGAGACTAAACTTCAAACTAACTACTACAACGCTAGAACATAGTAATAGGACTCTAGGGTACTCATGACATCACTCTAGGTCATTCCGTCCTCATGGTGTATGGTTCATCCTCGGTCTCACCTGAGAAACACAATGACCAATAAGTAGGGTGAGGCGATAATGCCCAGTAGGACTTAAATCTCAATAGTCAAGCAGGCTTTATATGATTAATGAATTAAAAGGCAGAGTAACTAATGATAGAGCGAGAGAGTCAAGTAAATTTAATGTGGTAGGATATCACGTGAACGAAATAGCAAACTTTCCAAATATAGACGAACGTCAATTATAGAACGAATAGTAGATGGCCATAGCACCTAGCACAAAGTATAGCAATACACAAACAAGTATAGCATGGCACATTTGTTGTCAAACAGACAACGAGAGAATATAGCACTTTTGATTGTCATTAGATTAATCTTGATAGTATGGCACTTGGATGTAATGCCGACATCTTGATCATCTAAATCCCATGGGCAAATGGACACTTTCAGGTGCTCTCCCTAGGACCAGATCGGGCCCCATTGTGCTGGCATGGGTTATATTGTTTATCTTTAGACAATCAGGCAATGGCCAATATAGAGTACCAAGGAATAGATGAGAGCACTAGAGAATAGACGAGATAGTAGAGTGAATGTGAATAGATGAGCGAGTAGAGTATAGACAAGAGCTATGGACATTGTACGTAACACGTCGAGTAAGCAGGCGATATATAACAGTTACACAACATGCACACTTGGTGTTGGCAGTCAGGTGGAATCATGACTTACCACTGGCCATGTTAAGCACAGGTTCCACAGGTACGACGTGAGTCAAGATAAGAGCAAACTTCTAATAGCCGTTTGGATCATATCGATCCCTAAAGGGGGTAATAGGGTGTTAGGGTAGTCAACCGGCTCGTCGACCATGTGGGAATCCATGGACAGAGGAGACTTACGGAGGCTTGAACAAAGACTCACTAGTCGGTAGAAGGAATATCCAACGGAGAGTTCGTCCAAGTCAAGAAAGTGTGTATATAGAAACAAGTGCTCGACGTTCTAGAGGAGTTCTAGAATAGTAGAGCGTCGAGATCGGTGTTTCAAAACAACGCGGAAATTGAGAACAAGCTCATTTATAAATATGGCAATTTAGTTACATAATTTATCAGATGAATATGTAACATGTTCATGCCATTAAGCCATATTTGGATGGTTCAAGTGTGTGCATGTGACATGAAATCATAGATGGAAATTAGTTATGTGTATGTATTTTAAATCACATATAAATATCAATTCATATAAGTGCAATTACTGCGATATAACTGAGATTAAAGGGTATAAGCACACTAGGCAATTAGAGCATTGCAATCAGGGGTTTTTCTGCAAAAATCCTATGATCGCGACGGACACTTGTAAGGATCGCGATGGGGTAGGATCAGAACGCGACAGTGCCTTGTAAGGGTCGCGACAGGCTTGTCTGATCAGGCATTGAGAACGCGACAGAGACCTGTAAGGAACGCGACAAGCCGTTCAGGCCAGGCACAGTGATCATGACGACGATGCGCTGTCTGGTTCAAAAGCTACTGGCAGACTGTCTAACCAGACCACAAAACGTAGCACTATCGGGCCGTCGTGTGTTCTGGTGGTCTGCGCCCGAGTCGACATGAGTCAACATGTCTTAGATTGCGGACCAGACTTTCCTATTTTGACACAGGGTTGTTCTAAAACTAAGACAAATTGTATAGTGCAAGAAAAACACAAACAGTTTAAACAGATCCAAACATGCACGGGTAATTCCAGTAATTCAGAATCGGAAAGACAACGAAGGTTTTCAAACATGGTTTAATAGAGAGTATTCATGACGAACATAGAACTGTGTACAGTTCAGATCAACGAATTAATTCGAATGATAGGGTGGATGGAATTTAGGGCTTTCAGGGGCAAAAGAAACCTAATATCTATCAGAATCTCCAATAAAAAATTTCATGGCATGAGATCGTGTAGAAGGAGAACAAGATTTATAAGGGGGTTCGGGGTCAAGATAAGTGCAGAACTTCAAAATTAAGAAGTAAATATTGATCATGATAAATCATGAAACTTGAGAGTATTTTCTTATGATGATGAGAAGAACCTAAGTTAAAATTTTATAGTTATGCTCGTGAGAATGCTACCGTTAGTCGTTTCACTTCTTAGGGCAAGAACTTGAAGAAGAACTCAGGGAAGAACTTAGGGAGATCCCTCTTCTCCAAAAAATCTCTCCTCTTGGCTCTCTCCTGGTCCAGCAAACCCCTTGGCACGAGCTAGGGCGGCCATGAGGGTTTAGGAGAGTATTTAAGCTTTCCCCATTCCCTTTCCTAATTGGACTCTAATTCCCTTTAATCCGATATTTCCTCTTTTTCTCTTCCCTATTTAAGCAAGAGATCTCCTAATTGGTGAGAGAGAGAGGATTTTGTGGCCAAGCAATTGGGGTAGGTTTAGGATTCCAAATCTAACCCAAATCATGTATTTTAATGCATTTAAATACACTCTTTTATGTAAGTAATATTTTAGTACGAATTTCAGATATTTCTATTATTCCCCTTTTAAAATCTCTATTTTTAGCCCACTAATTTCTAATGGGTCCATTTAACAAAGCCCATTATATTTCATTGATGGGTTTTATTTAATCTCTTCTCTTTGATTTCTAATTAATTTAATAGTTTTCTCTTATTTGATTTTCAATTATCAAGATTTTAATATTATGTAATTTTTTTAAATTTTAATTTCTCCAAAAATTGAGGTTGCTACATCCTCCCCTCTAAAAAGAATTTGGTCCCAAATCATATGATCATAAGGGAGCGGAAATGTCTTACGAAAAGATCGGGGGTAGTTCCGTTGATAATTCCTTCTGGTTCCCATGTGGCTTCTTCCATTCGCGGTTATTCCATAAGACCTTCACCACGTGGATGGGATGGTTTGAGCTGAGCTGTTGTACTCTCGTTCCAGTATCTGACTAGCTTCTCTTCGTATGTCACATCCTTGTTCAGCACCAACTTCTCGTGGCAAATGATGTGTGTAGGGTCATAGACATATTTCCTGAGCATGGAGACACATGGAACATTGTGTATACATTCCAGATCCAGTGGCAATGCCAGTCAGTATGCAACCTCACCAATCCTTTCGAGTACCTCAAAAGGACCAATGATCTATGACTGAGCTTTCCTTTCACTCCAAATTTTTGGATGCCACGTGTATGTGACACCTTTAAGAATACATGATCACTGACTTGAAATTCCAAGTCTCACCTTCTTTTGTCGGCATAGCTCTTTTGTCTGGACTGAGCAGTCTTAAGCCGGTCTCTAATCACTGTACGTCCTTTGTGGTACGTTGTACCATGTCTGGGCCTAGCCATTGCTGTTCTCCAACCTTATTCCAGCATGCAGGAGATCTACAATTCCTTCCGTAGAGTGCTTCGAACGGTGCCATCTTGATGCTCGCCTGTTAACTGTTGTTATAGGCGAACTCAATAAGAGATAGATGTTCGTTCCAATATTCATGGAAGTCTATAGTGCAGCTCTCAACATGTCTTCCACTATTTGGTTGGTTCTTTCAGTTTGCCCATCAGTTTGTGGATGGAATGCGGTACTAAAGTTGAGTTTAGTACCCAGTGCACCTTACAGTCCTTTCCAAAAATGAGATGTGAATCTCGGATCTCGATCTGAAACAATAGATGATGGAATTCCGTGCAGTCTCACTATCTTCTGACATATGGGGCAGCTAGTACCTCTATCGACCACTTACTCTTTATGCTAGGAAGTGGGCAGATTTGGTTAG
This sequence comes from Colocasia esculenta, assembly GCA_014218235.1. NCBI lineage: Eukaryota > Viridiplantae > Streptophyta > Magnoliopsida > Alismatales > Araceae > Colocasia > Colocasia esculenta. The sequence goes on from CM024756.1 coordinate 98,762,940, forward strand.
TCGGTCTACAATAACCATATGGCGTCGAGTCCACTATGAGTCTTGGGTAAACCCATGATGAAGTCCAGCCAATGCTTTCCCATTTCCATCCGAATATCTAGCGGTCTAAGTATGCCAGCAGGGCGCAGGTGTTCCGCTTTTACTTGTTGGCAAGTAAGGCAGTGCCGACATGTTCAGCTACCTCTCTTTCATGTCGGCCACCAAAACGTTCTTTTCATGTCTTGATACATTTTGGTACCTCCAAGATGAATAGTGTACTTTGTCTTGTGAGCTTCATCCATTAGCTTCCTCTTCAGTCTTCATTGTCAGGTGTTGAACCACTCCTATATTTTACCCTTTTTTTTGGTGATAACAATTTATGTTTAATTAATTTTATTAAAATATTTAATATCATGTTTTTTCTTAATAAATATAATTTACATGATTAATTGAATATTAAATATATTTAATACCATGAATTTTCTAATAATAAATTAAATATCATGATTTTCTAATAAATATAATTTTATGACATTATTCTGTAATGATTTGCACTAATCAGATAAATCGATGTCCATTCAATATACATCGATTTCAGTTCGCAAAGTGCCATAAGGATTCACTGCTATAAGGATTCGCTCTCATAAGGATTCACTGCTATAAGGATTCACTCTCACATCGATTTGGTCCCATAACGATTTGATAAGTGACTTTCATATCGATTTGGTCCCATAACGATTTGATAAGTGACTCCACATCGATTTGGTCCCATAACGATTTGATAAGTGACTCCACATCGATTGGTCCCATAACGATTTGATAAGTGACTCCACATCGATTTGCTCTCATAACAATTCGCTCTCATAAGGATTCGATAAGTGACTCTCATAAGGATTCCTTTGTAACTCACACAGACTCCTTTGTAAAAACATGGATTCCTTTGTAAAACATGGATTCCTTTGTAACTCTCATAAGGATTTGATAATGAAACATGGATTCCTTTGTAAAACACAGACTTCTTTGTAAAAACATAGATTTCCTTTATATTTCAAAGTGCCTTTTGGCATCTAGTGAAAAAGTCAATATTCTTGATTTGCGTAATCCTCTATCTTTCTGACAGGAGATCTTTTTGCTTATCTTTCTAGATCTCTTCTCTCCTGCCAACAAAAGAGAGATTACTTACCACTTCTGGGTGGCATCAGGAAACATAAAGGTATGAGCCTTTTTGACAGAAACACTATTTTATCTAAACACTTTTTTTCTATGCTTGCAGACCTCGTAGACCACAAATTATCAGAAGAAAGAGAAGATGAGCAACGGCTAGAACTCCAACGGATTTATTCAAGCTGCTCATATAAAGATGAAGCATGGCTGAAGAATACAGAGAGCTTTCCTGAAGATTTTTCAAGAGTGTACATCCGGAAGAACCTCAACTCCAAATACACTCAAAGAAAAAGAGAGAAAGAGCCTGAGCCCAAGAAGAAGTGTTCAAGTATCTGAAGCACTGAAGCATTCAAGCTCCTTCTCCTCTCTTCTCTCTCTCTCTCTGTGCATCGTGTAAATTTGGGGGAGAGAGTCTTTGCTGAGAGTTCTTGTAGTTGGTTTTTATTTGTTCCAACTCTCAGCTTTGTTCTTTCTTTTCTAAGAAAGACTTCTGTCCAGCTGTAGGACTGTATACAGTGTGTAACCCAGCTAGGGGTTTGTGTCTAGCAGAACCGCACTGGGGTTTGTACCAGGAGGTTGGCTTCTTTACCTGTAAGAGAAGTGGGTTGCCTTCTTGCCCGGGAAAGAGAAGAAGACCAGCTGGGGTGCTGGGTGTTGTAGTGTCCTTAAGGGGGACTGTACCCTTGGTTAGTGAAATCCCAAGAGGTTGCTTGGGGACTGGACTTAGGACTTCCATGTGGGAAGGGCCGAACCAGGATAAATTTCTTGTGTCCTTTGTGTGATTGTTTATTTGCTTCCGCATTGCTACTCTTCATCACACTAAACTAACCAAACCTTCAAGTGTTAATTTCTGTGTTTAAGTTTCCATTTCAGATCTCAGAAAACCTATTCACCCCCCCTCTAGGTTAGCTTGCTGCCGTACCAAAAGGGCCAACATCAGGGACGCATGTCCTCCCTTGAAAGATAAGCCTTCCATCCTCTGTCATAGCGAAGTCCGGTCTTTCAGTTAGAGTTTCTTTGACGCGAACCAAGAATGGATCATCATCTTGTTGAGCTTTGATCTATTCCAACAAGTTGGATTGAATCTTGATGTTTGCAACCAAGACTCGATCATCCCTATGTTCAATATTTAAGTCTAACCTTGCGAATTGTTCTAGTAGTTGCATCTCGCCAAGAACTAGACTTGAAACAGATGCCATCGGTTTTCTACTAAGAGTATCAGCCACGACATTCCCTTTGCCTGGATGGTATTGGATGTTGAAGTCGAAATCTTTGAGGTATTCCAGCCATCTTCTCTGTCTCATGTTGAGTTCTTTCTGGGAGAATAAATACTTCAAACTTTTATGGTCTGAGTAGACAGTGAATTTCTCTCGATACAAGTAGTGTCTCCAGATCTTCAAGGCGAAGACCACGACAACCAACTTCAGATCATGCACGGGGTAGTTGACTTCATGAGTCTTCAGTTGTCGAGAAGAGTAGGCGATGACTTTCTCCTTTTGCATCAGTACACACCCTAGCCCAATCCCTGAGGCATCGGTGTAGACAGAGAAACCTTCTCCCTCTCTTGGCAGATCGAGAACAGGTGCTGAGGTAAGACAGTCTTTAAGAGTTTGGAAACTTTTCTTACACTCTTTACTCCAAGAGTAGGGATTCTCCTTTCGTGTCAGTCGCGTGAGGGGAACGGCAATCTTTGAGAAGTCCTTGATGAACCGCCTATAATAGCCAGCCAGTCCTAGGAAACTTCTAATTTTGGTGACATTGGTTGGTCTCTCCCAGTTGAGTACAACTTCGACTTTGGAGGGATCAATAGAGATGTCGTCCTTGGAGATGACATGGCCCAAGAAGGACACTTCTTCGAGCCATAATTCACACTTGCTAAGCTTTGCATACAGTCTGTTATCTTGCAAGACTTGCAGTGCTATCTTCAGGTGTTCTTCATGCTCTTCCTTGGTCTTGGAGTATATGAGGATGTCGTCGATAAAGACGACCACAAACTTGTCGAGGTAGGGCTGATATATGCTGTTCATGAGTTGCATAAAGGTTGCAGGAGCATTGGTTAGCCCAAAGGCATAACAATGGATTCATAGTGCCCGTACCTACTCCTGAAAGCCGTCTTGAAGATATCGTCCTCTTTGATCCTCATTTGGTGATAGCCAGATCGAAGATCGATCTTGGAGAAATATTGATCTCTAGATATTTGGTCGAACAGTTCATCAACTTTGGGCAAAGGGTACTTGTTCTTGATGGTGAGTTGATTGAGTTGTCGATAGTCGATGCAGAGCCTCATCGATCCATCCTTCTTCTTGACGAACAGCACATGCGCTCCCCATGGGGAAGTACTTGGTCTGATGAACCCCTTTTCTAGTAGCTCCATCAGTTGCGCCTTCAACTCCTTTAGCTCGGCAGGTGACATCTGGTATGGTTGACGCGATACTGGGGCAGCTCTAGGGATGAACTCTATGGCGAAGTTGACATCACGTTCCAGTGGAATCCTTGGCAGATCTTCGGGGAATACATCTGGGTAATCCTGAACTATGTGAATGTCTTCTATCTTAGAACCCTTCTTGTCCACTACTACGGCTGCTAGGAAAGCAATACAACCTTTCCTTATCATGTTATGGGCTTTTATGGTGGAGATTAGAGACATCCGTCTCTTATGTCTAATCTCGGAGAATGCCAATTTAGGAAAGTCACTAAAGGTAACCTCCCCTTTCTTACAGTCAACACTTGCCCAATAAGTGGACAACCAGTAGGCTCCCAAAATTACATCATAGCCTTCCATGGGCATACACACCAGGTTAGCTTTTAGGTTATGGTCTCCGATCATTACATCGGCAGAGGGAAAGTATTTGTTCAATTTCTCCTTTTCCCCTAGTGGCGTTGTGACAGAGAACTCACAACCCATGGATATAGGTTTGGTATTCACAGTATCAGAAACGTTTTGAGATATAAATGAATGAGTGGCTCTAATATCAAATAAAACAAATGCTGATAATGAGAAAACTTGAAGAGTACCTTCTACCATGCCACCTTCCATAGCAAGTTCCTCATCATGCAGGGCTTGCAGTCGGCCCTGTTTCTTAGGCACATTAGGGTGCCTCTCATTCTCTTTTAGTAGCGGGCACTCGGGGATGTGGTGTTCGTGACTTCCACAGCGCAGACATGCGCCGACCTTCCTCCAGCATTCATCAGCCGTGTGACCCGGCTTGTCGCAGTTTTTGCAGTTGCTTTTTGGTGGAGTGTATAAAACTATCGCCTTGGGTTTCCTTTATTGGCTAGGACCCTCTGTGAGGTTGAGGGGATGCTTCTTGCCATTGTTTGGCCTAGCAGATGATTGACCCGAGGTCAATTCCTTCTTCATGAACTTCCCTTTGATACGGTCGGTGAAGTCCGTAGATCTTCCAGTAGCTGAGCTTTCTTTACCATCTCGGCATAGGTCTGGATGTCGAGAGGTGCTAGTTGGGTGATGTATTGTGGCTTAAGGCCGTTGAGAAAACGCTTAGCCTTCATTCTTTCAGTGTTCACCAGATGTGCAACATAGCGCACTAGTCTTGAGAACTGGGCTTCATACTCGGCCACAGTCAGGCTCCTCTGTTTAAGAGCAGTGAATTCCGCAGCCTTCCTTTCTTGGACATGCTCGGAGAAGTACTTGGTGTTAAATGCTTCCTTGAATTCGGTCCAGGTGAATTGACTGTTCTCCCTAGTAGCTTCCACTGACTCCCACCAAGCGCGGGCGTCCTTCTCTAGTTGGAAAGTAGCTAGTTGCAGCTTATCCCCCGCTGCACATTACATAACACGAAAAATTCTTTCCGTTTCCTTCAGCCAGTGCTCGGCTTCATCCGGATCCGTGGATCCACTGAACCTTGGCGGGTTCAGACTCCTGAAGTTACAATGCAGCTCGCCTGCACAGCCACGGTTACCCCCGCCTTAGGTCGCCTACATGATGGCACGAGTCAACTCTTGGATGGTTTGTTGCATGCCCCTCATTTGAGCACGTTCAACAGCCATCTCGATTGCTTAGTTCCTACAAAAATAGCTTACCGTTATGATACCGAAGTGAGATTTAATTCGTGCGTGTGTGAGTTTATTTTAGCTAGTTACCCTTGGCTCTAACCACAACTCACATAGGTAGGATAATTGACTCTAGTCGAGGCAGGTTAACCTAGATCATCCTATACTTAAGAACAACCTAGGCTCTGATACCACAAAACTGTCACGTCCCGACGCGGAATATCGAAACGCGAGGCAGTTGCAAGTAAAGGTATAGAGCAAGTACTAGACATCAAACCATTGCACAATGAATAACACTAAAGCAAATTTTTCTCATTAATAACTTTCCAATGTCTAGTTACAACCACTAATATCAGAGCCAATCTATAGGACCTAATTACATTGAAAATAAGCAAAGACTAAACTTCAAATCAAACTACTACAATGCTAGAACATAGTAATAGGACGCTAGGGTACTCATGACATCACTCTAGGTCATTCCCGTCCTCTTGAGTGTATGGTTCATCCTCGGTCTCACCTGAGAACACAATGACAAATAACGCAGGATGAGCGATAAGGCCTAGTAGGACTTAAATCTCAATAGTCAAGCAAGCTTTAACTGATTAATGAATTAAAAGGCAGAGTAACTAATGATAGAGCGAGAGAGTCAAGTAAAAGATGGCAGGATAGCATGTGAACGAAATAGCACAACTTTCCAAATATAGCACGAATGTCAATTATAGCACGAATAGTAAGATGGCCATAGCACAATAGCACAAAGTATAGCAATAGCACAACGAGTATAGCATGGCACTTTTGTTGTCAACGGGCAACGAAAGAATATAGCACTTTTGATTGTCATTAGATTAATCTTGATAGTATGGCACTTGGATGTAATGCCGACATCCTGATCATTTAACTCCCATGGGCAAATGGCACTTTCGGGCGCTCTCCCTAGGACCAGATCAGGCCCCATTACGTTGGCATTGGTTATATTATTTATCTTTAGACAATCAGTCAATGGCCAATATAGAGTACCAAGGAAATAGATGAGAGCACTAGATGAATAGACGAGATAGTAGAGTGAATGTGAATAGATGAGCGAGTAGAGTATAGACGAGAGCTAGTGGACATTGTACGTAACACGTCGAGTAAGTAGGCGATAGTAATAGTTGCACAACACGCACACTTGGTGTTGGCAGTCAGGTGGAACTCACGACTCTACAACTGGCCATGTTAAGCACAGGTCCAGAGGTCCGGCGTGATTCAAGATAAGAGCGAACTTCTAATAGCCGTTTGGATCATATCGATCCTTAAAGGGGGTTATAGGTGTTAGGGTACAACTGGCTCGTCGACCATGTGGGAATCCATGGACAGAGAAGACTTACGGAGGCTTTGAACAAAGACTCACTAGTTCGGCAGAAGGAATATCCGATGGAGAGTTCGTCCAAGTCATGAAAGTGTGTATTTAGAAACAAGTGCTCGACGTTCTAGAGGAGTTCTAGAACAGTGGAGCGTCGAGATCGGTGTTTCAAAACAATGCAGAAATCGAGAACAAGCTCATTTATAAATAAGACAATTTAGTTGCATAAATTACCAGATAAATTATGTAACATGTTCATGCCATTTAAGCCATATTTGGATGGTTCAAGTGTGTGCATGTGACATGAAATCATAGATGGAAATTAGTTATGTGTATGTATTTTAAATCACATATAAATATTCAATTCATATTAAGTGCAATTACTGCGATATAACTGAGATTAAAGGGTATAAGCACACTAGGCAATTAGAGCATTGTAATCAGGGGTTTTTCTGCAAAAATCCTGTGATCGTGACGGACATTTGTAAGGATCGCGATGGGGTCGGATCAGAACGCGACAATGCCTTGTAAGGGTCGCGACAGGCTTGTCTGATTAAGCACTGAGAACGCGACAGAGACCTGTATGGAACGCAACAAGCCGTTCAGGCCAGGCACAACAATCGCGACGGTGATGCCTGTCGCGTTCAAATGCGACTGGCAGACTGTCGCAACCAGACCACAGAATGCGGCCTATCGGGCCATCGCATTCTGGTGGTCTGTACCAGAGTCCGACATGAGTCAGACATGTCCTGGATTGCAGACCAGACTTTCCTTATTTTGACACAGGGTTGTTCTAAGTTGTATAGTGCATGAAAAATCGTGAAACGAGTTTTAAACAGATCCAGACATGCATGGGTACTTCTAGTAATTCAGAATCGGAAAGCAACGAAGGTTTCAACATGGTTTAATAGAGAGTATTCATGATGAGCATAGAACTGTGTACAGTTGGGATCAACAAATTAATTCGCATGATAGGGTGTATGGAATTTAGGGCTTTCAGGGGCAAAAGAAACCTAACATCCATCAAAATCTCCAATAAAAATTTTGTGGCATGAGATCAAGTGTAGAAGGAGAACAAGTTTTAATAAGGGGGTTCGGGGTCAAGATAAGTGTAGAACTTCGAAAATTAAGAAGTAAATATTGACTCGATGATAAATCATGAAACTTGATAGTATTGTTCATGATGATGGAAGAACCTATAGTTAAAATTTTATAGTTTATGCTCGTGAGAATGCCTACCTTTAGTCATTTCACTTCTCTAGGGCAAGAACTTGAAGAACTCGGGGAAGAACTTGTGAGATCCCTCTTCTCCACAAATTCTCCTCCTCTTGGCCTCTCTTCCTGGTCCAGCAACCCCTTGGCATGAGCTAGGGCCGGCCATGAGGGTTTTAGGAGAGTATTTAAGCTTCTCCCCATTCCCTTTCCTAATTGGACTCTAATTCCCTTTAATTCCGAATTTCCTCTTTTTCTCTCCCCTTGTTAAGCAAGAGATCTCCTAATTGGGTTGAGAGAGAGAGGATTTCGTGGCCAAGCAATTGGGGTAGTTTAGGATTCCAAATCCAACCCAAATCACTTATTTAATGCATTAAATACCCTCTTTTTATTTAAGTAATATTTTAGTTACAAATTTCGGATATTTTTCTATTATTCCCCTTTTAAAATCTCTATTTTTAGCCCACTAATTTCTAATGCGTCCATTTAATAAAGCCCATTACTTATTTTCATTTGATGGGTTTTATTTAATTCTCTTCTCTTTGATTTTCTAATTAATTAGTTTTCTCTTATTTGATTTTCCAATTATCAAGATTTTAATATTATGTAATTTTTTTAAAAATTTTAATTTCTCCAAAAATTCAGGTTGCTACAGTGAGGCTTAGACAAGGACAGAGATTCAGCCAAGAGTCTCCTAACAAGACCCTCCATCTCAGACCTAGAGATGGATTCGGATTGAGAGGGGGGTGTGGGTTGGACATAGGGTGGATAGACAGAGGGGGGAGTTGGAATGGGAGTTGGTGCAGGAGTGGTAGGAGAAAGAGTGGGGATGGGGATCCGGGATGGAGTGACATGCCTTGGAGTGGGCCTGGATGGAGAGGCATTGAAAGGGAAGGTGAGGAAGGGGAAGCCATTGCCCGAACGGTATGCTTGTTGAGCATAGAAATGATGTCCTCGAGCGAATAGCGGGATAGGAGTTTGGAGAATTCACGGTCATCTTGGGTTTCTTGGGCATATGTGGGATTGACCCTCGAGGAGGATTGAACTGACTCTTCAGGCTGAATGTTAGAGTTAACCATTCCGACAAATTCATCATTCACATTATCATCATATTCAAAAGTCGGATTGTTAGTCATGCTGATAGAATTCAACCAAGAGTCCATTAACACACAATCTACTGATTTTTTAAGATGTTTAGGCCAATTAACTACACTGTTATTAGGAGAAATCTAGATTTCTACACAAACAATGTGGTCAAACAACGTCCCAAAATTTTAAATGTTACGATTGTGTGTTAACTTAACTTATGATGGCCAATGATTCTCTCACCTCTCACTCAAAGCCGGGTGAATGGGCTAACTAGCTGGGAGGGTAAAGGTCCTCCTGCCCCATACCATAAGGGAATCCACAAAATTTAGGGACTTATGGAGTTCTTCTTGAAACCAATCCGATTTACCCGAGAGGGAATCTGTAATGCCCCGGAAATTTTATTTGTTAGGAAAATATGAATAATGTGGTTATTAAACCTAACTATTGTCATGAGTTGTAAATAATTGAAATTTGAGATTAATTAGTGTTAATAAACATTACTCTAATGTCGTACTTAGAGGTGCGCACTCCGACAGGGCGACACCGAAAAACTGTAACAACATTGGAATTCGAAAGCACCACAATTTATAGAAAAATGTGATGATATCAGAAATGTAAATATCCGGATCTGTTGACATGCAGATTTCGAGATTAAGCCGACGCAACTATTTTCCGGGCAATTTTTGCTGGGTGAAAAATAAATTCTAAAAATTGAACTAAAATCACCATAATTAGTAAAACCTTTCCATTAGCCTATGGTAGAAATTTAAAATGAATGGATACCATTTGGACACCTAAACCTAAGGTTAAATGGGCCAGTTGATTTATTGCCCATTTACGGTAATGTTTTTGGGGATTTTTCCTGCTTACGTAGCATGGGCTAAGCCCATGTCATTGGGGAGTTAAAACTCTACACGTTTGTTACCTACATGTAAACATGGGGAGGCTTGCATGGGCTACGTGTTACAGTAAAAACCAAACAGTTTTTACCATGACACCTTGATGGCCGACGTGCCATCGTGCATGGGGAGGCCACTGGGTTATAAAAACACCCCATTACCCCCCGTACGCACCTTTCCACTGTTTGCTCTTGTTGCTGCTGTTGGGCTATTGTTGCTGGAGCTACTTCCTTCTTCTGCTGCTGTTGTGGTGCTGCTATCATTGCCAGGAGGAGCTGCAACTACTGCCCTACTGTGGTTGCCGCACTACAACTTCACCTTCTGCACCTGCTCCTTCCTGCTACAGCTCATCTCCACGTTGAGGAGAAGAAGAACTTGTTCTCTCCTATGTAGGATTCCTTTCCTTCTTCTCCTACCCCTACCCTATATACATATATAGAATCTCTTGTTTAGATGTTTGAACCTTTAAATCTTTGTTTTGAATCCACAAACATCTTTAGAATAGTGTGTACATCTTCTGTTTAGGTGTTTGAATCCTCAAGTTTTTGCTTTGACTCCATAAATACTTCTGGAACTATGTGTTCATCACGTAGGAATCTTTTTGTTGAGTGCATAACCACTGTTATAGGAGTTGTTCTTCCAGTATCATGTTGTGTTAAGTTCTTAAGCTATCCATGTGTAGATTGTATTCCTCACCCTTCATCTTGTTCCTCATGTAAGTTATTCTTGAGAGCTAGAAACAAGTTCTTCTAGTTGTTAATAATCAATTTTGATCCATAGGTTTCATTGTTAAAGTCTTTAAAATGATTGTAGAGCCGTTTCTGGAAGTTATCTGGGCGGCTGTTGACAGATGGGAAACACCTGTCGACAGACCCCATGCTCCCAGAACCCAAAGTTTTTGAACAATAGTAGCTGTCGATAGATGGCTTCCATCTGTCGACAGATGAGTCTGTCCTGTCGACAGCCAAACTTGGCCTATCGACAGGTACTGTCTAGGCTCTAGAAATCTGGTTCTGGAAGCCTGCACTTGTCGACAACCAATTCCTGGCTGTCGACACATGCTGTTCTGTCTAGTTTTCTAGCACCTTTCCTTGTCGAGTATATTGCTAATACTTCATGCTATTAACCTAGCAAGCTACCATCTTCATTCTCTTGGGTATTTACCATTATGTCACCAAAGAAACTACTCAAATTGTTTCCCCTTTCCTACTTTGAATTGTTCTTGAAGTCACCAAGTACAAGTAGTACCACAGTTGGTTATGAATGACTTGTGATGACAATTATTGGGTCCCTGGACCCCACTTGATTAATATGCCTGTGCAAATAGGACTGGTCTAGTCTTGGGAGGAGCACCCGAATTCATTTACGGGCCATACGGAATGATAAAGGATCCAAGGATGTTTGGCATTGCATCAACACAAGCTTGATTAAGTCATCATGTTATCTTTCATGTGTGAATGTGTGTAAACCAGAATATGAGTATTATCATGAATTCCTGACCATGTATTTGTATCCAGTATTTCTGTTTCATGTCTATGATCTTATTGACATGTTTGATCAGTCATCTTTGACATTCCATATTGATATCATTCTAGTCACTTATCTTGATTTTGGTATATCTTAATCCTTTTTGATTTGAGGATTTGAATCCTACTGGGCTAGTTAGCTCACATATCCTACCCTTTTAGGTGACCAAGATGGGGGTGAAGCTTAAAGGGAAAAGTGTGCTGAGTGGATATTTCGACCTCAAGGAGCCAACTACTTTGTTTTCTTTAGTGTTAAGTATATAGATTGTAACCTAATGAAGTTTACTCTATCCTGCTTCTCATTTAGACTGTAATGAGGAGTATCATGTAATAATGCTCCTGCTAAGTTAATTATGAATGGATATACACCAGTGTTGTTACTTGTGCTTGATTTCTATCATTCCCGATAAATAGACTTTTATTAGGACATGACAGATAATTTGGTATCATAGCCTTAGGTCGATAAACCTAGGGAATAACCAGTGAGATGGGGTAGAAACTTGAGATTAGTTATAATAGTCATGATGATTTTATAATTACATAGAAATTTAACTTGGTTTTTGCAAGTAATTTCCACGACCTAGGTTCATAGGTATCTCTTAATCCTGAGACATATATCCTATTTTGCTTCCCTAGGCTCTAATACCACTAAAATGTCACGTCCCAAAGCACGGCAGCAGAAGAATTTATTTGGTTGTTGAGACGTGAACAGTCGGCAAATAAGCCTCTAGCGAGCAATCCCATATAACACAAGTACTTGTGCTCATAATAAAACTCAAACTCTTTATTTTATTTCAATGATGAGAACTAGTACATGCTCCAATTCGAAATCGAACTACAGGACTAAGACTCAATAAAAGGGAAAAGTACATACTATCCTCACTCCTACTATAATTTTCTAGTACTCTCATTCTCAAACTATGACACTATGATGCTAAGATAACAAGACTTCGATGTGAGCACTCTTCACTCTTGTTCATCCTTAGTATAGTCTTGGTTCTCTACATCATCAATGCCTTGATCACCTGAAAGATTGGAAAGTAGGTAAGGAGCACACTCGCTCAGTAGGATTTACATCTTCCAGCAATGATATAAATATTTAACAGTTTAAAAGCTAGAAGGTATGAACATGATATGTACAATGCACTTAAAATGACAGTAGTAGCACGTGTACAGTGTATCATGCAAAATAGTATGATCAAGAGATGTAAAGATCAGTCTAGAAAGAAGGTTGTATTCAAGATCTCAAGATAGAGTGAACAATGATCTAGCAATATGGTAACGAGCAAGAACAAGATAGCATGTAATAAGATTGGCCATTTCACTAGCAAATAAGCAAGCACGCACGAGTAAGAACTTTTAACATGTAACAGTAATCAAGCACAAAGCCACTAATGTGCACTAAGGATCTATGCCACCTTGGAATGCACACTAGGACACATGTATGTGGTTTATGTATGTAGCATTCAACACGCAAGTACTCCAAGTGCAGCTGCAACGTCAGTAATCATTATACCCCATGGTTAACAGTATATTTATGACTCACCGCCATTGGGGCTAGACTCGAGTCCTTGGACACACGTCGTGCCCTGTCAGCATCTCACTATTTTCAAATGTAGATACCCACAGTCATTCATGGCCAGTAACAAGAGTTCAATAATGTTAAGATAATTGAGGTGATAGTTCAAGAGTTCAATCCGACAGCATAACGACGTCTTTTGAATTTAGTCCAATCACTTATTAGTAACTTGGTCTTATGTTCAATAGAGGTGTACTCTAGAATCAAGATGAGAAGAGAAAGATCTTGTCAAGAATGCCAAGAGAAGAGAGATACGTGCATGCTAACTTCTGGGTACTTCAATGGTACAACCTGCTCATCGGCCATGTGGGAATCCATGGTCAGAGGAGACTTACGGAACCCTTGGTCAAGGGGTCACTAGTCCGGCAGAAGGAATATCCGACGGAGAGTTCACCACAAGCCAAGAAGGGACTTTCCTATCGTGCTAGAGTGTATGCGCATGCCGATTATGGAAATTCTAGTTATGGAAACTTTGTTTAGGGAAACTTCATTTTTGGAAACTCTATATATGGCAAGTATCATGACTACTAAAACATGCATGACCAATGTTATCAAGTAACTATGCATTTTTAGCAAGTTTGATAACAAGGCAAGAAGTGGACAATCGGCAAGTAGAAAGCATGATTGTAAGTTCCTAGTTTTTCTGTGTATTTGTGACTGTTATTACATTTTTAATTTTCTACCGAAAATCTTATTAACATCAACATCCCTTGACGTTAAGGGTGAGTCGACAGCAACAAGTGTGTCGTTTACTGTCTGGCCGGAAGATCTAGACATCAACATCGATTGCCGTTTATTTATGGTTAATGACAGTAATGTGGACGTTTACTTCTTCGGATGCGTTTGGGATTCCAGATCTAAAACCGTCCCTATTTCTCCGGGAGACGGATCTGGAAGCGTTCCAACGGTCAGGTCTCTTCACTCCTAGCCTGACTATGACTCCTATTACCTATATAACTAGGTCATGTCTCCAAGGAGAGGACTTTGCTCACCTTGGGTTATTTGGGTTTCGGGGAGAGAAAAAGGAGAGAGTTTGAGAGGGTAGATCGACCGAGTTGCTGATTGTTCGAGGATGATGCTGTGACGACAAAGGTTCCACAACTTGAGAGGAAGGCTCTAGATGAGGAGATCGTGGCCGGATCGTATTTAGGACAAAGGATTTGATCGTGTTTGAAGGTTATCTCTTTGGGTGTGAAAGAGGGTTTCATCGACTAAATTCTCTTGTTGAAGAATTTTCTAAGGGTAAGTAACTTAGGGTTTCTCTCTGTGGACTTGTCCCTTAGGGTTTTGAGATTTTTACGGAATTTTAAATCATGCCCTGGACCTCCCAAATTCTCTATTTTCTGTGTTTAGTCTGCACCTTCTACAGACAGGAGGATGACGACAACAACCTTGCCATCAAGTTCCTGAGTTGACAGTAGTCGATCGTGCCGTTAACCCCTGTTGACGTCCAACCCTTTGACATCAAGTTCATCTGCTTCTTCCAGAACAGTGTTTGATTATGTGTGATGTGATTTTCTGGGGAAAGTGACTATATGCATGTGTTTAGAAAATTTTGTCTCGTCAGATATGTTTATTAGATCAAACCATAAAATCCTGATAATTTTATGATCATAATTGTTATTTATGGAATTTCTGTTATGAGTAAATAAGCATGTTATGTTAGATTTAAATTCAGAATAAATATGTATGATTAATATTATCTTCTCAAAAATTTTCCATGAATGTAGGATTACTGTGAGCATCTTTCAGGACTGTTAGAACCATCCGTTTGCTATCTACCATGTTTAATTGAATTATCTTGTTAGATTACATGAGAACTCTCTTAAATATGAAAAATAGTTTTACTAATCCAAAAATTATGAAAACTTACTGATATGTTCTATTAAGTATATCTACACCATGGTTAAAATTTAAGCATGTTTTGATTACTGTACAATTAGTTGTGAATTTCTGAAATTTTTTGTACCATGTTTCAACAATAAGTCTCAACTATGTTTAAAAATGGGATTAGTGTCATGACAAGGTTATGTTAATTACTATTCTTGATTAAATTAAGCATCCAGAAGTGATTAATATATGTTTCATGATATATGTGTGCATGTGCACGGAAGGAGAGAGAATGTGTGGCATGTGTGTGTGAAATATGTGTTAATGTGAAAAGATAAAAGTTGTGCCAATGAGACACTGCCACCATAGATTGCGTGGAGCCGTACTGTAGTAGTGCCCCTACGGGAAGGCTCAATTATGTTATGTGATACCCAGGACAACAAGTCGTGTGAAATCCTGGAGGTGGACAAGTTCCACTGGTAATGGTGGGGAGGGCTTCCCCCAGTTCTATGCAGTAACCAAGACTTGATCGTTTTGCCTGGCGATTAAGTATGTGTATATGACTATGTGATCTTTGTAGTGGTGGTTTGGGCTGTGTCTTGGCAAGTGTAAAAGTGAACATGTTTATAATGTGTAAAGTGATATGTGAACGTGGCACATGGTATGTGCAAAGTGATGTGATATGTGGTCGTGATCGTGCAAAGTGAAAACTATGTGAAAGCTAAGTGAAACCAAGTGTAAGTGAATCATGTGACGAATTTGAGAATAAGTGCATGTGAAAGCAATGGTAAAAGTGCATGTAAATATGCAATGAGAAAATAATCCATGTGTAAATGTGATTTATGTTAAATGATAATTGTGATATCATGATAGTACCATGTGTAGAAGTATGTTAATTATGCCCATGAGTTAGTAATTACTTGATTAGTATGTTAGTAGTATCATGTTATATGTTTTTATATAAGCCATGTGTTAGTGTTATGTAAAAGTAAGAATTGTAAGCATGTGATTATATGAATGCTCTCATGTTAGTGACACCATGTTTAGAATTCTTATTTTACATGAGTTAGTATAGCCTTGTTTAATAGATTCCACACTTAATTATCCATGTTATAGCATGAGCATGTTTTAGTTTAATTGTTAATTACAAATAGTTAATGATGACATGATAGCTAGTAAAGTGTTAAATTGTTTGAAAGCATGTGTGGTAAGTGTGTGGTTTGCAATTCTAAGTTGCTTGCTGAGTCTATTGTGTAGACTCATCCTTGCTAACATTTCAGGAGATTTAATAGCCGAGGAGTTAGCGAGATCCAACGTGGAGCGTGAAGAGTAGATGGAAAATTTATAGTTTATTTCTTAGTATGTCATGAAATTGTAATATGGACTTTTTCATTTATTGTACTTGGAAAGTGGCTATATTTAGTGGACATTATGTTATGTCATTTCTTTCTTGGACTATATAGACAGTGGAGTTGATGGAATAAGAGTTATTTATTTTCCACTACAATATTCCTTTCTATTTGTGTATATCTCAGCCCATGAGACTATCGTTGAAGTTTCCTCCTCTGTAGCGACTTGCTCTCGTTCGATGTGGGTTGGTATAACCATACTGGGCGGAAGTGGGCCGTTACAGAGATGGTATCAAAGATATGGGGTTGAGATTATACATGGATAGCCATCAACTTGATTAACATCCCAAAGACTTTATAGTGGATAGCCAGATCCATTGAATAACTAAGATAGGACTAGAAAGGTTATAAGATGAATGCATGAGAATATACTAGGTGTGGTAATAAATGAAGCTTGACTTGGTATTTATTTTGTAGGCTATGGCTGGAATGACTCGTCGTTCGAGTGTACCCATTCAAGATGAGGAGCCAAGGAGGACTGCAAGTGAGCAGCAGAGAGTCCCAGCAGCTCATTGACCACCTGCGCCACCCCCGCCACCGTTGGTTGACTACAACACATTCATGCAAGGGCTGGTACAAGTGATGCAGACACAGGCAGCTCTTTAGGCACAACTTCAGGCTCATGTTCCGGCACCAGCTCAGCAGGACCGTGGTATAGGAGGTGTGACGGTCATGGAGAGGTTTAAGCGGATGGCTCCGCCTTCTTTTAAGGGGGAGAGTCAGCCGTTGGTTGCAGAGAGTTGGCTTAAAGAGAAAGAGAAGATATTTAGAGCTATCAGGTGTGCAGAGGATGACAAGGTCAGCTTGGCGACATACATGCTTCAGGAGCGAGCAGACGTGCGGTGGTCTTCCATTCTTCGCACGTAGTTTGAGGATTTGGAGCTAGTGGTGACTTGGGGAGAGTTTGTGAGGTTGTTCGAGGCTAAGTTTGTTCCCGAGCACATCCAGGATAAGATGGAGCATGAGTTCTTAGCGTTGACTCAAGGTTCCATGTCAGTCTTGGAGTATGAGGCCAGATTCGCAGAGTTGTCGAGGTTCGCACCACACATAGTTGCTGACGAGAGGCACAAGGTAAAGAAGTTCATGATGGGGCTCAAACCATCATTGAGAGACAGACTGGTAGCATTCAACCATAGGACTATGGACGTGGCTCTTAGTGCAGCATGTAGGCAGGAGAGCAAGATGGAGTTGTACCAGGAAGAGAAGAAGGCTCAGATGAAGAGGTTACTAGAACCGTTCCAGTGGCAGGACAAAAAGATGAAGAGGCTCGTGGAAGATCAGCAGCTAGCTATAGTACCAGCAAAGTCAGCACCCCAGTCAGGAGCTTCTACAGTCAGCGAGAAGCTCGAGTGTGTACACTGCGGCAAGCGTCATGACGGAGATTTGTGTTGGACAAAGGCAGGGAGATGTCTCAAGTGTGGCAGCCCAGATCATCGGATTAGAGAGTGTCTGAAGCTGAAGATGTTCATTCTATGAAGTGTTCCAATAGCAAGAACACAAGCACCGGTCGGGATGCATGCGTTTGCCAGAGATGACGCCGACGATGTCACCACAGGTACTTGATCTGATCTTCGAGGACGAAGATCTTTTTAAGGGGGAGAGGGTGTAAGGCCCTAGTTTTTCTGTGTATTTGTGACTGTTATTACATTTTTAATTTTCTACTGAAATTCTTCTTAACGTCGACATCCCTTGACGTTAAGGGTGAGTCGACGGCAACAAGTGTGTTGTTTACTATCTGGCCAGAAGATCTAGACGTCAACATCGATTGACATTTATTTATGGTTAACGGCAGTAATGTGGCCGTTTACTTCTCCGGATGCGTTTGGGATTCCTGATCTGAAACCGTCCCTATTTCTCTGGGAGACAGATCTGGAAATGTTCCAACAGTCAGGTCTCTTCACGACTAGCCTGACTACGACTCCTATTACCTATATAACAGGGTCATGTCTCTAAGGAGAGGACTTCGCTCACCTTGGGTTATTTGGGTTTCGGGGAGAGAAAAAGGAGAGAGTTTGAGTGGGTAGATCGGCCGAGTTGCTGATTGTTCGAGGATGATGCTGTGAAGACAAAGGTTCCACAACTTGAGAGTTAGGCTCTGGACGAGGAGATCGTGGCCGGATCGTGTTCAGGACAAAGGATTTGATCGTGTTTGAAGGTTACCTCTTTGGGTGTGAAAGAGGGCTTGATCGACTAAATTCTCCTGTCAAAGAATTTTTCAGAGGCAAGTAACTTAGGGTTTCTCTCTGTGGACATGTCCCCTAGGGTTTTGAGATTTTTTTGGAATTTTAAATCATGCCCTGGACCTCTTAAATTCCCTATTTTCTGTGTTCGGTCTGCACCTTCTGCAGATAGGAGGTTGACGACAACAACCTTGCATCAAATTCCTGAGTTGACGACAGTCAATCGTGCCGTTAACCCTTGTTGACGTCCAACCCTTGACGTCAAGTTCATCTGCTTCTTCCAGAACAGTGTTTGATTATGTGTGATGTGATTTTTTTGGGAAATTGACTATATGCATGTGTTTAGAAAATTTTGCCTTGTCAGATATGTTTAGTAGATCAAACCACAAATTCCTGATAATTTTATGATCATAATTGTTATTTATAGAATTTCTGTTATGAGTAAATAGGCATGTTATGTTAGATTTAACTTCAGAAATAAATATGTATCATGAATATTATCATATCAAAAAATTTTCATGAATGTAGGATTACTGTGAGCATGTTTCAAGATAGTTAGAACCGTCAGTTCACTATCTACTATGTTTAATTGAATTATCTTGTTAGATTACATGATATATCTCTTAAATATGAAAAATAGTTTTACTATTCCGAAATTTATAAAAATTACTGACATGTGTTTTTAAGTATATCTACACCGTGGTTAAAATTTAAGCATGTTCTGATTATTGTACAATTAGTTGTGAATTTCTGAAAGTTTATGTACCATGTTTTAATAATAAGTCTCAACTATGTTTAAAAACAT
This sequence comes from Colocasia esculenta, assembly GCA_014218235.1. Classification (NCBI taxonomy): domain Eukaryota; kingdom Viridiplantae; phylum Streptophyta; class Magnoliopsida; order Alismatales; family Araceae; genus Colocasia; species Colocasia esculenta. Next base: position 98,781,965 of record CM024756.1, read on the forward strand.
GATTAGCATCATGACTAGGTTCTGTTAATTATTGTTCTTGATTAAATTAAGCATCCAAAAGTGTTTAATATATGTTTCATGATATATGGGTGCATGTGCATGGAAAGAGAGATAATATGCGGCATGTGTGTGTGAAATATGTGTTAATGTGAAAAGATAAAAGTTGTGCCAATGAGACACTGCCACCATAGATTGCGTGGAGCCATACTATAGTAGTGCTCCTACAAGAATGCTCCATTGTGTTACGTGATACCTGGGACAACGGGTAGTGTGAAATCCTAGAGGTGGACAAGTTCCACTGGTAATGGTGGGGAGGGCTTCCCCCAGTTCTATGCCGTAACCAAGACTTCATCGTTTTGCCTGGCGATTAAGTATGTGTATATGACTATGTGATCTTTGTAGTGGTGGTTTGGGCTGTGTCTTGGCAAGTGTAAAAGTGAACATGTGAATAATGTGTAAAGTGATATGTGAACGTTGCACATGGTATGTGCAAAGTGATGTGATATGTGGTCGTGATCGTGAAAAGTGAAAACTATGTGAAAGCTAAGTGAAACCAAGTGTAAGTGAATCATGTGACGAATGTGAGAATAAGTGCATGTGAAAGCAAAGGTAAAAGTGCATGTAAATATGCAATGAGAAAATAATCCATGTGTAAATGTGATTTATGTTAAATGATAATTGTGATATCATGATAGTACCATGTGTAGAAGTATGTTAATTATGTCCATGAGTTAGTAATTACTTGATGAGCATGTTAGTAGTATCATGTTATATGTTTTTATATAAGCCATGTGTTAGTGTTATGTGAAACTAAAAATTGCAAGCATGTGATTATATGAATGCTCTCATGTTAGTGACACCATGTTTAGAATTCTTATTTACATGAGTTAGTATAGCTTTGTTTAATAGATTCCACGCTTAATTATCCATGTTATAGCATGACCATGTTTTAGTTTAATTGTTAATTACAGATAGTTAATGATAGCTAGTAAAGTGTTAAATTGTTAGAAAGCATGTGTGGTAAGTGTGTGGTTTGCAATTCTAAGTTACTTGCTGAGTCTATTTTGTAGACTCACCCTTGCTAACATTTTAGGAGATTTAATAGCCGAGGAGTTAGCGAGATCCAACGTGGAGCGTGAAGAGTAGATGGAAAATTTATAGTTTATTTCTTAGTATGTCATGAAATTGTAATATGGACTTTTTCATTTATTGTACTTGGAAAGTGGCTATATTTAGTGGACATTATGTTATGTCATTTCTTTCTTGGACTATATAGACAGTGGAGTTGATGGAATAAGAGTTATTTATTTTCCACTGCAATATTCCTTTCTATTTGTGTATATCTCAGCCCATGTGACTATCGTTGAAGTTTCCTCCTCTGTAGCGACTTGCTCTCGTTCGATGTGGGTTGGTATAACTGTACTGGGCGGAAGTGGACCGTTACTGAGATGGTATCAGAGATATGGGGTTGAGATTATACATGGATAGCCATCAACTTGATTAACATCCCAAAGACTTTATAGTGGATAGCCAGATCCATTGAATAACTAAGATAGGACTAGAAAGGTTATAAGATGAATGCATGAGAATATACTAGGTGTGGTAATAAATGGAGCTTGACTTGGTATTTATTTTGTAGGTTATGGCTGGAATGACTCGCCGTTCGAGTGTACCCATTCAAGATGAGGAGCCAAGGAGGACTGCAAGTAAGCAGCAGAGAGTCCCAGCAGCTCATGGACCACCTGCGCCACTCCCGCCACCGTTGGTCGACTACAGCACATTCATGCAAGGGCTGGTACAAGTGATGCAGACACAGGCAGCTCTTTAGGCACAACTTCAGGCTCAAGTTCCGGCACCAGCTCAGCAGGACCGTGGTGTAGGAGGTGTGACGGTCATGGAGAGGTTTAAGCGGATGGCTCTGCCTTCTTTAAGGGGGAGAGGCAGCCGTTGGTTGCAGAGAGTTGGCTTAGAGAGAAAGAGAAGTTATTTAGAGCTATCAGGTGTGCAGAGGACGACAAGGTCAGCTTGGCGATGTACATGCTTCAGGAGCGAGCAGACGTGTGGTGGTCTTCCATTCTTCGCATGTAGTTTGAGGATTTGGAGCTAGTGGTGACTTGGGGAGAGTTTGTTTGAGGCTAAGTTTGTTCCCAAGCACATCCAGGATAAGATGGAGCATGAGTTCTTAGCGTTGACTCAAGGTTCCATGTCAGTCTTGGAGTATCAGGCTAGATTCACAGAGTTGTCGAGGTTCGCACCACACATAGTTGCTGATGAGAGGCACAAGGTAAAGAAGTTCATGATGGGGCTCAAACCATCATTGAGAGCCACACTGGTAGCATTCAACCATAGGACTATGGACGTGGCTCTTAGTGCAGCATGCAAGTAGGAGAGCAAGATGGAGTTGTACTAGGAAGAGAAGAAGGCTCAGATGAAGAGGTTACTAGAACCGTTCCAGTGGCAGGACAAGAAGATGAAGAGGCTCGTGGAAGATCAGCAGCTAGCTATAGTACCAGCAAAGTCAGCACCCCAGTCAGAAGCTTCTACAGCCAGCGAGAAGCCCGAGTGTGTACACTGCGGCAAGCGTCATGGCAGAGATTTGTGTTGGACAAAGGCAGGGAGATGTCTCAAGTGTGGCAGCCTAGATCATCGGATTAGAGAGTGTCCGAAGCTGAAGATGTTCATTCCACGAGGTGTTCCAGTAGCAAGAACATAAGCACTGGTCGGGATGCATGCGTTTGCCAGAGACGACGCCGACGATGTCACCATAGGTACTTGATCTGATCTTCGAGGACGAAGATCTTTTTAAGGGGGAGAGGGTGTAAGGCCCTAGTTTTTCTGTGTATTTGTGACTATTATTACATTTTTAATTTTCTACCGAAATTCTTCTTAACGTCAACATCCCTTGACGTTAAGGGTGAGTCGACGGCAACAAGTGTGTTGTTTACTATCTGGCTAGAAGATCTAGACGTCAACATCGATTGACATTTATTTATGGTTAACGACAGTAATGTGGTCGTTTACTTCTCCGAATGCGTTTGGGATTCCAAATCTGAAACCGTCCCTATTTCTCTGTGAGACAGGTCTGGAAATGTTTCAACGGTCAGGTCTCTTCACTCCTAGCCTGACTACGACTCCTATTACCTATATAATAGGGTCATGTCTCCAAGGAGAGGACTTCGCTCACCTTGGGTTATTTGGGTTTCGGGGAGAGAAAAAGGAGAGAGTTTGAGAGGGTAGATCGGTCGAGTTGCTGATTGTTCAAGGATGATGCTGTGAAGACAAAGGTTCCACAACTTGAGAGTTAGGCTCTGGACGAGGAGATCGTGGCCAGATCGTGTTCAGGACGAAGGATTTGATCGTGTTTGAAGGTTACCTCTTTGGGTGTGAAAGAGGGCTTGATCGACTAAATTCTCTTGTTGAATAATTTTCTAGAGGCAAGTAACTTAGGGTTTCTCTCTGTGGACATGCCCCTTAGGGTTTTGAGATTTTTATGGAATTTTAAATCATGCCCTGGACCTCTTAAATTCCCTATTTTCTGTGTTCGGTCTGCACCTTCTGCAGACAGGAGGTTGACGACAACAACCTTTGCATCAAGTTCCTGAGTTGACGATAGTCGTTCGTGCCATTAATCCTTGTTGACGTCCAACCCCTTGACGTCAAGTTCATTTGCTTCTTCTAGAACAGTGTTTGATTATGTGTGATGTGATTTTTTGGGGAAACTGACTATATTCATGTGTTTAGAAAATTTTTTCTTGTCAGATATGTTTAGTAGATCAAACCACGAATTCTTGATAATTTTATGATCATAATTGTTATTTATAGAATTTCTGTTATGAGTAAATAGGCATGTTATGTTAGATTTAACTTCAGAAATAAATATGTATCATGAATATTATCATATCAAAATTTTTCATGAATGTAGGATACTGTGAACATGTTTCAAGATAGTTAGAACCGTCAGTTCACTGTCTACTATGTTTAATTGAATTATCTTGTTAGATTACATGATATCTCTCTTAAATATGAAAAATAGTTTTACTACTCCAAAAATTATGAAAAATTACTGACATGTTTTTTTAAGTATATCTACACTGTGGTTAAAATTTAAGCATGTTCTGATTACTGTACAATTAGTTGTGAATTTCTGAAATTTTATGTACCATGTTTTAATAATAAGTCTCAACTATGTTTAAAAATATGATTAGCATCATGACTAGGTTCTGTTAATTATTGTTCTTGATTAAATTAAGCATCCAAAAGTGGTTAATATATGTTTCATGATATATGTGTGCATGTGCATGGAAAGAGAGAGAATATGCGGCATGTGTGTGTGAAATATGTGTTAATGTGAAAAGATAAAAGTTGTGCTAATGAGACACTGCCACCATAGATTGCGTGGAGCCATACTGTAGTAGTGCTCCTACAAGAATGCTCCATTGTGTTACGTGATACCCGGACAACGGGTAGTGTGAAATCTTTGAGGTGGACAAGTTCCACTGGTAATGGTGGGGAGGGCTTCCCCCAGTTCTATGTAGTAACCAAGACTTGATCGTTTTGCCTGGTGATTAAGTATGTGTATATGACTATGTGATCTTTGTAGTGGTGGTTTGGGCTGTGTCTTGGCAAGTGTAAAAGTGAACATGTGAATAATGTGTAAAGTGATATGTAAACGTGGCACATGGTATGTGGAAAGTGATGTGATATATGGTCGTGATCATGAAAAGTGAAAACTATGTGAAAGCTAAGTGAAACCAAGTGTAAGTGAATAATGTGACGAATGTGAGAATAAGTGCATGTGAAAGCAAAGGTAAAAGTGCATGTAAATATGCAATGAGAAAATAATCCATGTGTAAATGTGATTTATGTTAAATGATAATTGTGATATCATGATAGTACCATGTGTAGAAGTATGTTAATTATGTCCATGAGTTAGTAATTACTTGATGAGCATGTTAGTAGTATCATGTTATATGTTTTTATATAAGCCATGTGTTAGTGTTATGTGAAACTAAAAATTGCAAGCATGTGATTATATGAATGCTCTCATGTTAGTGACACCATGTTATAAGTAACCATGTTTAGAGTTCTTGTCTTACATGAGTTAGTATAGCTTTGTTTAATAGATTCCACACTTAATTATCCATGTTATAGCATGAGCATGTGTTAGTTTAATTGTCAATTTCAAATAGTTAATGATGATGTGATAGCTAGTAAAGTGTTAAATTGTTAGAAAGCATGTGTGGTAAGTGAGTGGTTTGCAGTTCTAGGTTGCTTGCTGAGTCTTTTGTGTAGACTCACCCTTGCTAACATTTCAGGAGATTTAATAGCTGAGGAGTTAGCGAGATCCGACGTGGAGCGTCAAGAGTAGATTGAAGATTTATAGTTTATTTCTTAGTATGTGATGCAATTTTAATATGGACTTTTGGTTTATTGTACTTGGAAAGTGGCTATATTAGTGGATGTTATGTTATGTCATTTCTTTCTTGGACTATATAGACAGTGGTATGTGGATTATAAAGTTGATGGAATAAGATTTATTTTTATTCCGCTGCAATATTCCTTTCTATTTGTGTATATCTCAGCCCATGTGACTATCATTGGTGTTTCCTCCCCTATAGCGACTTGCTCTCGTCCGGCGTGGGTTGGTATAATCGTATCGGGCGGAAGTGGGCCGTTACAATGATCATTAACTTAAGATCAATTAAACACCATGTAAACATGTTTTAATCTTTATATGGGTTGATATATGCATTATATCAGTATCTAACTTTGTACAGGAGAAGATGGGGCATGAAAATGACGCAAAACGGAGCAAACTGGGCTGAAAAACCCAGTGTGGTCAGAAGGCAACAAGCAACATGTCACCTTCGTGAAGATGACCAGAAGGGTGTCTCCTTCTAATCCCTGAAGGCAACAGGTGGACACATCATCTTCCCGTTTCCACTGCAAGGGTGCTTTATGGGGGGTTTTCCTATTCCGAATCAAACTACATTTGATACCTATGGATTATAACAAATCATAACTAATGCTAGGGTGATCCACATCGGATGAAACCACCTCTGTTAGTTAGGGTACTTCCTATACATTGTACAGTAATAGGTAATCGAGAAACAAAGGTCATTTGACTGGGTAATAAGATGTATCGTGACTATCTACATGAATCAGACATAGTCCTCATGTTAAGGCTAATACTCTCTATATAGATAATGAAAATTGGGGAAACCAATTCCAAATGAAACTAGACTCATAGGGTAACATGTTCTATGTTGAATGTTTGGTCTAAAAATGACTCCACAGAAAGTTATAGAACTCGTAAGACAGGACAATGTTTAATCAAGACAACACAATGCTATGATCATACCAGATTTAATTCATGAAACCCACATGATAAAAAATGGGGAAAATAGTAAGAACATGATCTATACACATGAATGAAAGCATGAACAAGTTTAATTAAAGTTTGGAATGGAGATGACCTACCTTTTGGGTCGAATAGATTCGTCCTCCAGAAAACCCTAGTTCTGACCACTCGGGGAAGAACGCCTAATACTCACTATCTACTCGGTAGTGTAGGTATCGCTTTTGGGGTTCGTTTTTAAGGCGAGGACTCCGAGGCGCCCACAAAGAGGGGGGGGGTGGAAAATAAAAAGAAGAAAATGTGGCGATGAGAGTGGAGATGGAGTGGAAAGAGGGAAATGACGGAAAATAAAAAGATCGTGATCGTCAGGCACACGAGGGTGCCGAATGGAGACGCACGAAGAGGGGTGCAAGATGGAAGAAGTGATCGCGGATGTTACCTTTTGGAGCGTGGGGAGGTTGCGCGAGGGATGCAGGTCCTTTCTTCCTCTATGAGCACGGCCGGCCGTGGTAGAGAGCATTTTCTGTGTTGATTACCCTGACAAAAAAGACAAAGAAAGAAGAAAAAGGGGATTAGCCATGGGTGTAGTATACAATCCTGAAAGGTGAATGAATAAAATGACATAAATAAAGAATGAGAAACTCACCGCGTGGTGGATTTTAAACCCCTAAATGTAGGTATGTGTGTGTGTGTATGCATGCATATGTGTGTGTGTGTAAAAAAGGAAGTATGGGGGCCACGTAGGACCCAGAGGAGATGAAAATAAAAAGGACCACGTGGGGCTCGGAGGAGGTGGATGGAGAGAGAAAAGAGGAAAGGGAGGGGGTGCTTCTCCGAATGTTGGATGGCGCGGCAGCGTTGCCGGTTGGACGGATGGAGGAAGACGAGGAGGAACGTCGCTTTCGCCTCACCCCGCTCCGGTACGCGTGGAGGAAGACGACGGGGATACCGGCTCCAGGCTCCGAGGGACAGCGTCGATCGGCGCGAAGTAGAAGGTCCCTTTGGGCTGGGGTCGAGACGGGAATCCGGCAGGGCTTCGTCGCAGTGAGTGGACCCCCTCTTACAAATGACCCTCGGGGGTCCATTTATAGAGGTGAAATCTTAGAATCGCGTTCGGTACAGCGGATGCGACCTTCAGAGTGAAATGCGTCTGAGCGGCAGGCCGCGATTAGAATCGCGTCGAGACAGCGCGTCGCGACTTGAATTGGATCGTGTCTGGGCGGCAGGCCGTGATTCGCAAGGTCGGTTTGATGAGACTGGCGCACGATTGCCGCCATGCTTTTGAATTGCGTCCTGTCAGGATGCCGTGATAAGGAACATAATCACATCCTCCAGTGCTACCGCGACTTGAAACGCGGCGGCCATGGCCGATGTGATTACCTTAGGGGTAACTTACGAGGCATGGGGCTTACATACACTATCTACTGATGTGGAATTATGATTTGACCTCTCTGAATCACGTCTGCTGACAAGGATGCGATTACAGAATTTTCTCATGATTACGGGCCTGGGCGCGACGTCTTTCTGGGTCACAACCGACTTTGAATCGCATCCTGGAGGCAGGACGCGGCTGTGCATAGCCGACTTTTAAATAGCGTCTGGAAGGAGGGACGCGACTATAACCTGAATCCCGTTGGCACCACACGATGCGATAAGGTTTTGAATTTTATTTATGAAAATGCTACCAAAAGTGGAATTGGGATCGCGTCGCCCATGGCGGGCGCATTCATGAAGAAGGTAGTTTTCATAAATAAAATGGGAATTCATTGTTGTGTCGTGCAGGGCCGACGCGTTAAGCGCATAGTCGCGGCCGACTTGCGCGTCGCATTAAGGTAGCGCCCATCAAAGCCGTCACGTTAAGCCAGGGTATCCTGAATCACGTCCGGGTTACTGGATGCCTTTAGAAACGCCACTGTCATACCCATCGCGACATGGAATTGATGCCTATAATTTTTGAGGGGCTCTGGAAATGAAGGGGAAGCACCAGGGAAAAAGGGGGTGACCCAAAATGATGGGGAAAACACTCTTGCAAGGCAAAAAGAGGGACATTTGTGGCATTATGACGCAATATGAAATTTGCCCGCGGTGGAGTCTAATTCGCGTGTCTACAGCTGCCACACCTTGGCGTCTGCTTTGCAGGGGAGCGAACCGAAGGGAGACAGAGTGGAATGCAATGGAGTGTAACGAAATGAAGTGTAGCGAAGTGGAGTGAAGCGGGAGCAAACTGAAAAGTAGATGCCAAAGTGAAAAATAGACACGCTTAATCATTGGTGACTGCCACCTGATGAGAGTCTTTCCCCAACACCCAAGGAAGTCACCACCAGGAAGAAGACCTAAAGAAACAAATGCTTGGACAAAGGAAAGGGATAAGGGTGGAAAGGTGCCACGTGGGACACAAAAGGAAAGAAAAGATCAACTTCCAGTGTCGGAAAAGTACCTAAGGATACAATCCGTTAGGTTTCACCATTGGGGGAGTCTGCCACTGCCGCAGGTGGATCTTGGGAGAGAAGGAGAGACCAACTTCTAGCGAAGGGGAAGTACCTAAGGACACAATCCGTTACGTTTCACCTTTGGGGGCGTCTGCCACTGCCACAGGTGGATCTCTGGGAGTAAAGACGAAAAATGAAAAGGATAAGGCTAAACAAGGGGTTCCAAGGAAATCAGCCCGGAGGCAACATCAAAGGGAGTGGGTACTTGACCCGGAGTGGAATATTTCAAATTGCTTTTGAATTTGAGGCGCAAATGGCCCTCAAATTGCATTGTAAGAGTGGTTTTCCACTGTGATTTTAACATGCATGTATGCTGGGTTAAAAGAAAAATAAGATTAAAAGGAGTAGGAAATAACCAAGGATAATATTCTTACGATGGCGTTGAGTCAGGACCGGGGGGTATGCATGGGTCCGTCGTCCTCAAGTGCCAAGCGTAACAGCCTATCCGTGCGGCTAAGGATCCTCTGGGATAATCATTGTTTTTGGTAAAAGGGAACTCAAATCCCAGATTCCTCAGAGCCACAAGGTCCTTGGTGTGCTCTAAGAGTATACTTATAGATAACTTGATGGTGGGGGCAGCAGTTGCAGCCTGACATAGCGCCGGATGCGGTAACTCAAATCCTGTACTCAAAGCTTCATTAGCCAAGAAAACAAATTTCACGGAACAAACAACATTCATGGCTTGGAGCATTAATAAATCATTAAATGAACAACTCGTTCAGTTTGTTTGTTTTAACCATGAGGATAAAGGGTCTTGGATGAGGGAGTTTGGAGTGCAAGAGATGAGGTACCGATGATTGGAAGAATTAATGCGAGGCATAGACATGATCTTCTTGCCATGTGCAATACCATCGAGATTTTTTTTTTTGAAAGTATTTGAATTTTATGGATTTTGGAAAAATATTTGAATTTTTGTGGTGTTTTGGAAAATATTATGAGTTTTTGTTGATTTTGGAATATCTGGATTTTTATGGAGATTTTGAATATTTTGATTTTTTTTCTGGATTTTAGAAATGTTTGGATTTTTCTGGATTTTTGGAATATTTGAATTTTTTATGAAATTTTTAGAGATATCTAATTTTTGTTGACTTTTGGAAATATTTGATTTTTTTTTGTGATTTTTGGGATATTGCCATGCCATGGCGACATTAGGGTTATGAAAATTGATTGGCGAGGGGTCTTTGTTACCTCCCATTTCATTAAGGGTTGCCCAGAGTAGGGCGTGTGTTTTAACGTGGCGCCCACGGGCTAATTACACTTGGTTGACAGTGTTACTGCCAAAGCTTCGCCTGAAAAGGCGACTGGGTCTGACAGGGAGAAGGGAAGAAAACTTGGGGATAAGCTTGATATGGGTTATTGAGGAGTTGGGTTTGAGTGCCTTCCCTGGCACGACCGTCAGAAGGTTCAGTCTCATTTGATTATTGGGGCTTTTGGAATTGGATTTATGACCATTCATTTGTAGGGACATGCGTACGGCTGGGTCCATTTGGATCTTTGCGGGGACTTTGCCACTCTTTGCCATGCCCTATTATAATTGATTGGGTTTTGGATTTTGCATGCATACGTCCGGGTCCATTTGGATCTCCGCGGGGACTTTGCCGCTCTTGACATGCATTTGACTTGATTTTTCATTTGGTCATTTAATTTACCCATTTTGGGGACGTTCTCTTATGACAGATTGCTTTAGGTAGGTTGCCTTGCCCAGACTACTTCTATTACCCATATTTTGGCTGAATAGGAGGAGAAACAGACATTTGTGCCTTTTAGGCGTGGTTGTGACAGTGACGGCATCTTCCGGGAGCAATCGGCTTAGGGCGCCATGAAGTGTGTGCGAGTGTCCATGCCAAGGGCAACTTTAATGACCCGGGAGGGAACTTTGGACTCCTGGCGCGGAATTCTCATAATGAAAATACTGCGATAGCATGGCAATGCTGAAATATTCATCTTTTCATGGATTTTTGATATTGATAAATATAGTAAGAGTTCGGAGGATAAAGGAAGGACGAATGCCCTACGCTGGGGCGAGACTCAGATGTTTACAAGAATTTACATTTTATTTTTGGAAATTAGAAAAACACATGGGGACTAAAGCCTCGAAAGAGGGTAAAAGAGAGGACGAATGCCCTACATCAGGGCGAGACTTGGGGGTCTACGAAGAATTTACATTTTATTTTGGAAATTTAAAAGGACAAGTGGCGGATAAAACCCAGAAAACAATGGGAGAAGGGTCGAAGGAACCGATTAAAGGCGGCGAGGAGAGAGTGGAGGAAATGTTTTGGAGACTCTGGCGGGCCGGAGGGGTTTGGAGAAGAAGGAGGACGCGATGCCTTGAAAGAGGAGAATCCGGATGGCCCGGAGGAGAGAAAGGAAAAAGTGGGCCACGAGGGGCCAGAAAGGAGGGCGCGCCACGTGGGGCGCAAGATGGGGATGTGCCACGTGGGGCACAGGATGGAGACGTGCCGCATGGGGCACAAGAAGGAGATGTGCCACGTGGTGCACGGAGGGGAGACGTGCCAGGCGTGGCACAACAGGAAGATGTGCCACGCAGGGCATGGAAGGGAGACGTACCAGGGGTGGCACAATGGGAAGATGTGCCACGAGGGGCATGGAAGGGAGAGTAAGGAGTACAAAAAGGGGCGCGATGCCCAGTGCAAGAGGATGGATTGTACAACAAATTAAAATAAAATGCCTCCCGTGGGGAGGGAATGTGGAGAACCCACGGAAAGTGCTAAGCAACATAAAAGATGATGAAAAGGAAAAGGATGGAGTAGATCCCCTCATCTTTTGCCTTGCCCTGCGTTCAATATTCCGCTTGGGAATCGGCCTTTTGACCCTTAGGTACTTCCTCATAAATTTTGCCCAGCGGGCAGATGGTCTTGCTCTTATCACAAGGATTGAACGACTCTTAATGATTGGATTGTTGACTTCTGTCAGAGTTTCAATCAATAGTGGTAACTCCCTTGGAATGTAGTGGAATGAAAAGGTGGGGAGTTCCACTGGTAGAGTTGGAAGCAACAATGTGGGGATCGTGCCCAAAGATTCTATGATGTGTGATGTGGGAAGGGGCACGACCCCTTGGGTAATAGATTTTGCCAATGATTTGGCTTTGGAGTGCGTGAGCACAATTTGAATGGTTGACCCCTTCACTAGAGTGGGAAGGTTCACAACAATGGTGTGAGGGGTCATGAGAGCTTGGAGGGTTTGATTCCCTATGAGTATTTTGAAATAAACCCGGTTGGCAACGGGTATGAGTGGCATAGATTTAGAAGGCCTCTTGAAGGCCATGATTGGAGGGGAGGACTTCCGCTCAACGAATGTGCCTGGTATTTTGACAATGACCGGCATGCGAGGAATGTAATCCTGGGTTTAAAAAGCATGCCCGGTCCTGGGGCTTCCTTCTGCTGATGCTTGCAGCTCCTCAAATGTTTGCACCTACTCCATTGGATGGGGGTGGATACCTATGGCCAGTGGAGGCGCGATGGGTATGAAGTGGAAGATTTGCTCGGGCTGGGTCGCCAGGGGTGTCGGCGTAGTGGGAGATGCAATGATTAGTGTAACTATGGGTGGAGGCTTAATTATGCAAGGTTTAATGGTAAGGGATGGCAATGTGGGAGGCGTAGGTAAATGGCGTACAAACATGACCTCGGAAGGATCATTGTTGTAACACCAAGTGGTTTCGCAAATGGGTTAGGCATTGGCAACTTTGGCCCGAGCGACGGGCCGAGGTGGAGGTTGTTGTGGTGGAGGTACAGGAATCGGCATGGGAGCCGGAGCAGATGCAACGTAGGGCACATGAGCTTCTTCTTGCATAGGGGCAACGTAGGGCTCGGTTGGAGGTTGTTGAGTCCGAAGAGAACGAATCAGTGGATGCCTGAGTGGAGGCATGTTGTGGTAGATGGGTAGTGTATGTGTAGGGGTATATGATGTGGGAGGTGGATGGCGGATGGTGTCCACTGATCCGTTCTTTCTCAGATTAATTTGATCAAAAAGGTCTACGATCAGCCCGGTCGTAGAACTCTTCCATCGAGGTGATTTGGTTCATGGCCAGGATGTGCCTGAACCTCGGAGTAGAGTTAGAAATGATTATTTTGACTTGATCTAACTCTGAGAGCTCATGATACAGGCAGGTGGCCATTGACCTCCAACAGTCAGCAAATCGAACAAAATCCTCGTCGGCCCCCATCTTCTCGGATGCTAGATCCGTGATAGAGAGATAAGGGCTGACACGGTCTTTGTACCTTTGAAGGAATTTTTTATGCAGGGGGCGGAAGTCTCCTGCCTCACCTGGCTCTAGGGAGTAGAACCATTTGAGTGTAGGGCCATCAAGGGATTTTCTAAAAAGATATGCCAAGGTAATGGGGTCTCACTGCCAACGAGACTCATAGAGGAATTCCTTGACATGAAGGTAGGGATTACCCGTGCCATTGTACAATCGGTACGTTGGCATCTCCGAAGGATGTATGTAAATTTGCGGGAGGGCCGGTATGGCGGCGATGAGGTCACCCATGGGATTAAGTATATTTATTTGATTCTCCAATTATTCAATTTGTGGAGAAGAGCATTTTGGAGTGGAGTGGGATGCTGCTGGGCATATGAGGGAGTACATGGGGGCAGCCTTGAATTAGTGGGCCTTCCCAAGGGGCGGTCTGTTCGGATCGAAGCACGGGAGTGCAAATGGCCAGGGGGCCGAGGTGACGAAAAATGTACAGGGGTATGTGGCGAAGTCGCCGGAATATACAAAGGCGAGTGCCTGGGGGAAGGAGAGGGAGAAGGAGAGGAAGAGGGAGTCACACCCTCAACTAAAGATTGGATCAAATTTAGTTGTTGAGGGGTGAGTTGATCCAGGGCATGCAGGACAGTCTGCACAGTGGGATCTTGGCGGGGGAAGGCTCTCGCCGGGTTTTGATTGGAGGTAGATGTGAGGGGATATCAAATTGGTTAGTGCGCGGTGTGTGCACATAACCATAGGAAGTTGAAGGTTGTCCCTCACGGTGGTGAGATGGACGGACATGGGATTGAAAGGATGGTGATGTGACATTATCCTTATAGCCCATATTAAAATTAGCATGATGATATGGGTCCATTTTAACAAGCAAGCAACAAACCAGGTTGAACAAAGATTAATCAATCAAAGATGTTTCAAACAAGTTAGAATGCATAACACTTGTTTTAGGAGTTTCACAATTAATTAAATGGATTTAAGCATAATTGTGTCACTCTAGGTGAGACCCTAGTTGTGTATGAGTATGGAACTTCGGGTACAAATAGAATCACCTCTTACTACATGATGGGATAGCTAACCCGGGTCAACAAAGGGGTACAACTAGCTCGGTCCACCGTGAGGGAATCCACGGGGTACCGAGACTTACGGTGTTCCGGGAGAAGGTTCGCTAGTCCAAAGGGATGGAATGCCCAATGGAGAGCTTGCCTTCACCGAAAGAGTGTGTGGAGCCTAGGATATGAGGGAAGGAGGTCCCCCGACCAATCAAAAAAAATGCCCTACATGTAACAATTATAACAAAAATACGGCAGAGGGGGTGCGTTTCTGTCAGCACTGTGAATCGCACGCGGGCACAGTCGCCGCAACTCACTAATCACGTCCAGTCACTCGGACGTAGAACTGAGAGCCCTGGAAGGCTGTCAGCGACGCGTCTGGTCCCTGTGGATGGACTGCTGGCAGAGAACACGTCAGCCTTTGCCGCCGCGACAACAGAAACGCGTTGGCTTAAGCCACGCGATAGAAATCAGAATGCGACCGACCTGCACGTCGCGTTACCGATCAGTGAATAGCGTCCGCTGTATTGGACGGTATTCCAATGGCAACCCGAAAACAACAGAAGAAAAAAAAAACAAGAAATAGCAGGATGAATGTACAGGAAAGAAAAATTAAGACATACAAAGACGCGTCGGGCTTAGCCGCCGCGACAACAAAATCGTGACGCGTCAGGTTTAACCGACGCGACAAGAAGAATGCATCCGGTTAGGAGGACGCGTTAATAAGCTTGAATCGCGTCCTCTGTTTTGGACGTGATTCCAAAGGCAAATCGAGAAGCAAAAACAAAGTAGGAAAGGAGGCAGGATATGTGTATAAAACGAGAAAAAATAAAATTAAACACACAACATGATTTGTAGAGTAAAAATAAAGGATAAAGAAGAGTGCCACGTGGGGCACGAAGGAGGGGGGTAATCAAAAGGAATACGCAGAAAGGGTCCCACCGTGATCGCCAATCTGTAGGTATCGCTTTTGGGGTTTGTTTTTAAGGCGAGGACTCCGAGGCACCACAAAGGGGGGGGTGGAAAATAAAAGAAGAAAATGTGGCGAGGAGAGTGGAGATGGAGTGGAAAGCGGGAAATGACGGAAAATAAAAAGATCGTGATCGCCAGGCATGCGAGGATGCCGAATGGAGACGCACGGCGAGGGGTGCGAGATGGAAGAAGTGATCACAGATGTTACCTTTTGGAGCATGGGGAGGTTGCGCGGGGGATGTCAGTCCTTTCTTCCTCTACGAGCATGGCCGGCCGTGGTAGAGGGTGTTTTCCATGTTGATTACCCTGACAAAAAAGACAAAGAAAGAATAAAAAGGGGATTAGCCATGGGTGTAGTATACAATCTTAAAAAGTGAATGAATAAAATGACATAAATAAAGAATGAGAAACTCACCGTGTGGTGGCTTTTAAATCCCTAAAATGTAGGTATGTGTGTGTGTGTGTATGCATGCATGTTTGTGTGTGTGTAAAAAAGAGAGTATGGGGGCCATGTGGGACCGGAGGAGATGAAAATAAAAAGGACCACGTGGGGCCGGAGGAGGTGGATGGAGAGAGAAAAGAGGAAAGGGGAGGGGGTGCTTCCCCGAATGTTGGATGGCGCGGCGGCGTTGCTGGTTGGATGGACGGAGGAAGAGGAGAAGGAACGTCGCTTCTGCCTTGCCCCGCTCTAGTATGCATGGAGGAAGATGACGGGGACGCTAGCTCCGGGCTCCGAGGGATGGCAAGGATCGGTGCGAAGTAGAAGGTCCCCTTGGGCTGGGGTCGAGACGGGAATCCGGCAGGGCTTCGCCACAGTGAGTGGACCCCCTCTTACAAATAACCCTCGGGGGTCTATTTATAGAGGTGAAATCTTAGAATTGCGTCCGGTACAGTGGACAAGACCTTCAGAGTGAAATGCGTCTGAGCGGCAGGCTGCGATTAGAATCACGTCGAGACAGCACGCCGTGACTTGAATTGGATCGCGTCAGGGTGGCAGGCTGCGATTTGCAAGGTCGGTTTGATAAGATAGGCGCACGATTGCTGCCATGCTTCTGAATTGTGTCCTGTCAGGATGCCGCGATAAGGAACATAATCGCGTCCGCCAGGGCTACCGCGACTTGAAACACGGTGGCCATGGCCGACGCGATTACCTTGGGGGTAACTTTCGACGCATGGGGCTTACATGCGCTGTCTGCTGATGTGGAATTATGATTGACCTCTCTGAATCGCGTCTGCTGACAAGGACGTGATTACAGAATTTTCTCATGATTACGGGCCTGGGCGCAATGACTTTCTGGGCCACAATCGACTTTGAATCGCGTCTTGGAGGCAGGACGCGACTATGCATAGCCGACTTTTAAATAGCGTTCAGAAGGAGGGACGCGACTATAAACTGAATCGCGTCGGCACCATACGACGCGATAAGGTTTTTGAATTTTATTTATGAAAATACTGCCAAAAGTGGAATTGGGATCGCATCGCCCATGGCGGACGCGTTCATGAAGAAGGCAATTTTCGTAAATAAAATGGGAATTCATTGTCGCGTCGTGTAGGGCCGACGCGTTAAGCGCGTAGTCGCGGCCGACTTGCGCGTCGCGTTAAGGTAGCGCCCATCAAAGCCGTCACGTTAAGCCAGGTATCCTGAATCGCATCCGGTTACTGGATGCCTTTAGAGACGCGGCTATCATACCTGTTGTGACATGGAATTGATGCCTATAATTCCTGAGGGGCCCTGGAAATGAAGGGGAAGCACCGGGGAAGAAGGGGGTGACCCAAATGATGGGGAAACACTCTTGCAAGGCAAAAAGAGGGCTATTTGTGGCGTTATTCCACAATATGAATTTGCCCTCGGTGGAGTCGAATTCGCGTGTCTACAGGTAGAAATTGGGAAAAATGGTGTCATAAGAAACTAGACTTGAACATCTTTCGAAGGGTATATGCCTTGCATGGTTTGGTCGAGGTTTGACTAACCTTTGGTGATGATATGGAGGCCTCGTGTGCAGGTCGCAGATGAAGAAGGCACGAGTTACTTCTTGCTCAAGCCTCCTCCTTGTGTTTCCCTGCCTCCAAAGACTCCAAGCACGACCTCACAAACCTAGGGGTCATCCCATGGGAGAGAGGGGGCTTTTAAAGAGGTATGGGTCTATACTTGCCTAATTTAAATTAGGAAACTTATGGGTACGAATTTGTGTATCCTTCCCTGAATGGAGGATTTCTCTCCCCAATTCATGATGGGAAGCTTATGGAAACCTCCCTTAGGTGGTAACCATGAATTGGGCTTGGTTTGAAGTCCAATGGTGGTCTATTGGGTGAGAATTTACCTTATCATGGTCCATTAGTGAGTATTTTTGAATTTCGGGGTTATGAGCATGAATATTTTGTGGCCCAAAAGACTTTTTTTGGTCCAATTATTTCAATGGGTTGTGAATACCCATTATTTCTAGTTCATCTATGAATGTTATTTTATTTTTGGATTCACTTTAGTACCAGTAATAGTAATTATCCGACTTATTCCCTAATTACGATAATAAGTGGCAAACACTTTAAACTCAGTTAATACGATTTTTCTTCTCACGAATTCCTTCGTGGGTCATTAGGTAGTATTGTTTAGAGTTGAACTAAGATTTTTATGTACTTTTCTCATGTGTTTCTGCATCTGTTGTAATGGTATGTATGTGTTTTCTAATTCGAGAATATTAAATTATTTCTTTTGATTTATTCTCATTTTTCAATTTAATGAAATTTTCGGGGTGCTACATCATTAGTCAATTATTTTTTATTGAAAGTTGACATTATAAATATTGAATGGATGTGAAAACATTCTACCCATTTTTAAACGATATCCATTTCCTCATATGATGACGATATATCTAATTCAGCCCCATCTTCATCATCATCTTCACATTCATTGCTAGTATGTTCCCCCTCCTCATCAGAATCTTCACCAAACAACTGACCTACATGAATATTTGTTCGCCTTCCACTACTCCCTTTTATTTCATGTGAATCGACTTCTTCAACCTCATTTCCTTTAGACAAGCAAATTGGCTCTTCAGATTCGTCTACTCCAGTATGAGCTGTCAACTCTACATCATCAACCAAGTCTACTTGAAAGAATTCGGCATTGACCTCTTCAGGTGTCTAATCAATCATGTCCAATTCATAATCAGAGAATAGTCTTGATCTAACTTTGCAAACTACCCACCAATAACATCGTTCTTTGTTTGTAGATGATTATCTCTTGTATAGTACACTTGCTGGGCTTGTGTGGCTAAAATGAATGGCTCATAAGTATTCAATTTGGACTTATGTTTAATCTTGACAATCCCATGTGTTGTGTCATTTTGATTGGAGTTTGGATCAAACCAATGACACTTGAACAAGAATATACGATTGTCTTGTCCTAGATATTACAACTGTAAGATCTCCTCTACAATACCATAGTAGTCATAATTTTCATTGTACATACTTCCTTTAAGACATACGCCACTGTTCATGGTAGACTTACTCTGCCCATAGTCTCTTGGGTAAAATCTGTACCCATTCACAATAAATCTAGGGTAGTTCTTTGAGATTTACGATGTGTCATAGGCTATCTGATGAACTCTTTCATCAGTAATTAAACCTTGTTCAACCTACGTATAGAGAATACTAGTTAAAACGTGAACATAACTTATCTCTCGTACTCTTTGAGCATGTACACTTACGCATTTTTTAGTCATAAGGTCAATGCTTGTTCTTTTTCAACCTCATAATCACTAAGATGTGGATTTCTTTGAATTATTTCTGAGTCAAATTGCCTGCAATATGAATGGAAGACCACCTTTAATAGCTAAAAGAAGGGCAAAGAAGTTATATACACAATAAATTGTGACTTCAAGACTTACTCAACATAAGACTCCTTTTTAAACAAAACAAAACAAAACAAACTTTCTTATTGTGAATTTCAGCGCCGAGCTCAAACTGAGAGTCCGAATTGAACTCCGTTAGTTTCCACAAGTCACAATCATCGCCCTGGTCGTGCTGGAACAAACCGGAGGCCAATTGGATTAGTATTTCTAATTTTTAACCCCCAAACCTAAGTTCTTCGTTTTTAAACTAAACTAAATTGGTTTATGTGAATTTAAGTGCCGACTTCAAACCGGGAGTCTGAATTAAACTCTGTCAGTTTCCACAAGTCACACTCATTGCCCTGACTGTGTTGGAACAAAGTAGTGGCCGATCAAATTAGAATTTCTAATTTTGGACTCCCAAACCTAGTTAAGTTCTTCCTTTTGAAATAAAACTAAACTAAACTAACTTTCTTAATTTGAAATTGAGTGTCGAGCTCAAACCGAGAGTCCAAATTGAACTCTGTCAATTTCCACAAGTCAAACTCATTACCCCGGCTGTGCTAGAACAAACCAGAGGCCGATCGGAATAGTATTTCTAATTTTGGTCCCCCAAACCTTGTTAAGTTCTTCCTCTTTAAACAAAACAAAACAAAACTAACTTGCTTAATGTGAATTTGAGTGCCGAGTTCAAACCGAGAGTCCGATTTGAACTCCCTCAATTTCCACAAGTCACAATAATTGCCCTGGCCATGCTGGAACAAACCAGAGGCCAATCTTATTAGTATTTATAATTTTGGTTCCCCAAACCTAAGTTTTTCATTTTTAATCTAAACTAACTTGCTTAATGTGAATTTGAGCGACGAGCTCAAATCGGAAGTCCGAATAGAACTTCGTCAGTTTCCACAAGTCACAATCATCGCCCAGGCCGTGCAGGAACAAACTGGAGGCTAATCGAGTAGTATTTCTAATTTTGGACCCCCAAACCAAAGTTCTTCATTTTTAAACTAAAGAAACTTACATAATGTGAATTTGAGCACCGAGCTCAAATCGGGAGTCTGAATTGAACTCCGTCAGTTTTCACAAGTCACACTCTTTGCCCTGGCCAGGCTGGAACAAACCAGAGCAGGATCATATTAGTATTCTAATTTTGGACCCCAAAACCAAGTTAAGTTCTTCCATTTTAACTAAAACAAAACATAACTAACTTGCTTAATATGAATTTGAGTGCCGAGCTCAAACCGGGAGTCCGATTTGAACTCCATTAATATAGACAAGTCACAATCATCGCTCTGGCCGTGCTGCAACAAATCGGAGGGCAATCGGATTATTATTTCTAAATTTTTATGCCCAAACCTAATTTTTTCATTTTAAAACTAAACTAACTTGGTTAATGTGAATTTGAGCGCCGAGCTCAAACCGGGACTTCGAAATGAACTCCATCAGTTTCCATAAGTCACACTCGTTGCCCCAGTCGTGCTGGAAAAACCAGAGGCCGATCGAATTAGTATTTCTAGTTTTGGACACCCAAATATAATTAAGTTCATTCATTTTAAGCCGATCTAAACTAAACTAACTTACTTAATGTGAATTTGAGCACCGAGCTCAAATTGGGAGTCCGAATTGAACTTCGTTAGTTACCACAAGTCACAATCATCACCCTGGCCATGCTAGAACAAACCGGAGGCCAAACAGATTAGTATTTCTAATTTTGGACCCCCAAAACTAAGTTCTTCATTTTAAAACTAAATTAACTTGCTTAATGTGAATTTGGGCACTGAGCTAAAACCGGGAGTCCGAATTGAGCTCCGTCAGTTTCCACAAGTCACAATCATTGCCCTGGCCGAGTTGGAACAAACTGAAGGCCAATCGGATTAGTATTTCTAATTTAGGACCCCCAAACATAAATTCTTCATTTTTAAAATAAAAAACTTGCTTAATGTGAATTTGAGCGCCGAGCTGAAATCGGGAGTCCGAATTGAACTCCGTCAGTTTCAACAAGTCACACTCTTTGCCACGGCCGTGCTAGAACAAACCAGAGCAGTATCGGAATAGTATTTCTAATTTTGGACCCCCAAACCTAGTTAAGTTCTTACTTTTTAAACAAAACAAAGCTAACTTGCTTATTGTGAATTTGAGTGCCGAGCTCAAACCGAGAGTCTGATTTCAACTCCGTCAATATACATAAGTCACAATCATCTCCCTGGCTGTGCTAGAACAAACCAAAAGCCAATCAGATTAGAATTTCTAATTTTGGACTACCAAACCTAAGTTCTACATTTTAAAACTAAACTATGTTGCTTAATGTGAATTTGAGCTGCGAGCTCAAACCGGGAGTTCGAATTGAACTCTGTCAATTTCCACAAGTCACAATCATCGCCCTGGTCGTGCTGGAACAAATTGGAGGGCAATTGGATTATTATTTCTAATTTGGACCCCCAAACCTAAGTTCTTAGTTTTTACACTAAACTAACATGGTTAATGTGAATTTGAGCATCGAGCTCAAACCGAGATCCCGAATTGAACTCCATCAGTTTCCACAAGTCACACTCATTGCCCCGGCCATGTTGGAACAAACTAGAGGCCGATCAGATTAGTATTTCTAATTTTGGACCCCCAAATCTAGTTAAGTTCTTCCTTTTAAAACCAATCTAAACTAAACTAACTTGCTTAATGTGAACTTGAGCGCTGAGCTCAAACCGGGAGTCCGAATTGAACTCCGTTAGATTCCACAAGTCACAATCATCGCCTTGGCCGTGGTAGAACAAACTGGAGGCCAAATGGATTAGTATTTCAAATTTTGGATCCTCAAATCAAAGTTCTTCGTTTTTAAACTAAACTAACTTACTTAATGTGAATTTAGGCACCGAGATAAAATCAGGAGTCCGAATTGAACTCCGTCAGTTTCCACAAGTCACAATCATCGCCCTGGCCGTAATATAACAAAATGAAGGCCAATCGGATTAGTATTTCTAATTTAGGGCCCCGAAACCTAAGTTATTCATTTTTAAACTAAACCAACTTGCTTAATGTGAATTTGAGTGCCGAGCTCAAAACGAGAGTCCCATTTCAACTCCATCAATATACACAAGCCACAATCATCTCCCTAGCCGTGCTGGAACAAACCAGAAGCCAATCGGATTAGAATTTCCAATTTTGGACTACCAAACCTAAGTTCTACATTTGTAAACTAAACTATGTTGCTTAATCTGAATTTGAGCTGCGAGCTCAAACCGAGAGTTCGAATTGAACTCTATAAGTTTCCACAAGTCACAATCAACGCCCTGGTCGTGTTGAAACAAATCAGAGGCCAATCGAATTAGTATTTCTAATTTTGGACCCCCAAACCTAATTTCTTAGTTTTTACACTAAACTAACTTGGCTAATGTGAATTTGAGCACCGAGCTCAAACCGGGACTCCGAATTGAACTCCATCAGTTTCCACAAGTCACATTCATTGCCCCGACTGTTCTGGAACAAACCAGAGGCCGATCAGATTAGTATTTCTAATTTTAGACCCCCAAATCTAGTTAAGTTCTTCCTTTTAAAACCAATCTAAACTAAAATAACTTGATTAATGTGAATTTGAGCGCTGAGCTCAAACCGGGAGTCCGAATTGAACTCCGTTAGTTTCCACAAGTCACAATCATCGGCTTGGCCATGCTGGAACAAACCGCTGGCCAAACGGATTAGTATTTCAAAATTTGGATCCTAAAATCTAAGTTCTTCATTTTAAAACTAAACTAACTTGCTTAATGTGAATTGGGCACCGCGATAAAATCGGGAGTCCGAATTGAACTCTGTCAATTTCCACAAGTCACAATCATCGCCGTGGCCGTAATATAACAAACTGAAGGCCAATCGGATTAGTATTTCTAATTTAGGGCCCCAAAACCTAAGTTATTAATTTTTAAACTAAACCAACTTGCTTAATGTGAATTTGAGCACTGAGCTCAAGATGAGAGTCCGAATTGAACTCCGTTAGTTTCCACAAGTCATACTCATTGCCCGGGCTGTGCTGGAAAAACCAAAACTTGATCAGATTATTATTTCTAATTTTGGACCCCAAAACATAGTTATGTTCTTCCTTTTAAGCAAAACAAAACAAAACTACCTTGCTTCATGTGAATTTGAGTTTTGAGCTCAAATCGGGAGGCCGATTTGAACTCCGTCAACTTCCACAAGTCACAATCATCACCCTGGCCATGCTAGAACAAACTGGATGCCAATCGGATTAGTATTTTTAATTTTAGACCCCCAAACCTATGTTCTTTATTTTTAAACTAAACAAACTTGCTTAATGTGAATTTGAGCGCCGAGCAAATATCGGGAGTCCGAATTGAACTCCATTAGTTTCTAAAAGTCACACTTATTGCCCTGGCCATGCTAGAATAAACCAGAGGCCGATTGGATTAGTATTCCTAATTTTAGACCCCCAAACCTAGTTAAGTTCTTCCTTTTTAAACAAAACGAAACTAAACTAACTTGCTTAATGTGAATTTGAGCGTCGAGCTTTAACTGGGAGTCCGAATTGACTCCATTAGTTTTCACAAGTCACACTCTTTCCCTTGGCAATACTAGAACAAACCAGAGGAGAATCAGATTAGTATTTCTAATTTTGGACACCCAAACCTAGTTAAGTTCTTCCTTTTTAAACTTAACTAACTTGCTTAATGTGAATTTGAGTGCCGAGCTCAAATCGGGATTCTGATTTGAACTCTAACAATATACACAAGTCACAATCATCGCCCTGGCCGTACTTGAACAAATCGGAGGCCAATCAAATTAGTATTTCTAATTTTGGACCCCTAAACATAAGTTCTTCGTTTTTAAACTAAACTAACTTGCTTAATGTGAATTTGAGCGCTGAGCTCAAACCAGGAGTCCGAATTGAACTTCGTCAATTTCCACAAGTCACAATCATCACCCTAGCCTTACTGGAACAAACCAGAGGACAATCGGATTAGTATTTCTAATTTGGACCCCCACACCTAGGTTCTTCATTTTTAAACTAAACTAACTTGGTTAATGTGAATTTGAGCACCGAGCTCAAACCAGGAGTACGAATTTAACTCCGTTAGTTTCCCCAAGTCACACTCAAATAAAACAAAACTAAACTAACTTGCTTAATGTGAATTTGAGTGTCGAGCTCAAACCGGGAGTCTGATTTGAACTCCGTCAATTTCCACAAGTCACAATCATCTCCCAGGTCGTGCTAGAACAAACCAGAGGCCAATCGGATTAGTATTTCTAATGTTGGACCCCCAAACCAAAGTTCTTCATTTTTAAACTAAACTAACTTGCTTAATATGAATTTGAGTGCCGAGCTCAAACTAGGAGTCTGAATTGAACTTCGTTAGTTTCCACAAGTCACAATCATCGTCCTGGTCATGCTGGAAAAAATCGGAGGCCAATTGGATTATTATTTCTAATTTGGACCCCCAAACCTAAGTTCTTCATTTTTAAACTAAACAAACTTGCTTAATGTGAATTTGAGCGCCGAGCTTAAACTGGAAGTCCGAATTAAACTCCGTCAGTTTTCACAAGTCACACTCATTGCCCTGGTCATGCTAGAATAAGCCAGAGGTCGATCGGATTAGTATTTCTAATTTTGGACCCTCAAACCTAGTTGAGTTCTTCCTTTTTAAACAAAACGAAACTAAACTAACTAACTTAATGTGAATTTGAGCGTCAAGCCCAAACTGGCAGTCCGAATTGAACTCCGTGAGTTTCCACAAGTCACACTCTTTGCCCTGGCCATGCTGGAACAAACCAGAGGAGGATCATATTAGTATTTCTAATTTCGTTCCCCCAAACCAAGTTAAGTTCTTCCTTTTTAAACAAAACAAAATAAAACTAACTTTCTTGATGTGAATTTGAGTGCCGGGCTCAAACCTGGAGTCCGATTTGAACTCCGTCAATATACACAAGTCACAATCATCGCCCTGGCCATGGTTCTACCAACCGAAGGCCAATTAGATTAGTATTTCTATTTTTGGACCCCCAAACCTAACTTCATCATTTTCAAACTAAGCTAACCTGCTTAATGTGAATTTGAGCACCGAGCTCAAACCGCGAGTCCGAATTGAACTTCGTCAGTTTCCACAAGTCATAATTATCACCTTGGCCATACTGGAACAAACTGGAGGCTAATCGGAGTAGTATTTCTAATTTTGGTCCCTCAAACCTAAGTTCTTCATTTTTGAACTAAACAAACTTGCTTAATGCAAATTTGAGCGCCGATTTCAAATCAGGAGTCCCAATTGAACTCCGTTAGTTTCCACAAGTCACACTCTTTGCCCCGACCAGGCTGGAACAATCCAGATAAGGATCAGATTAGTATTTCTAATTTTGTATCCCCAAACCAAGTTAAGTTCTTTTTTTTTAAACAAAACAAAACAAAACTAACTTGCTTAATGTGAATTGAGTGTCAAGCTCAAACATGGACTCCGATTTCAACTCCGTCAATATACACAAGTCACAATCATCGCCATGGCTGTACAGGAACCAACCAGAGGCCAATCAGATTAGTATTTCTCTTTTTGGTTCCCTAAACCTTAGTTTATCAATTTTAAACAAAACTAACTTGCTTAATGTGAATTTGAGCACCAGGCTCAAACTGGGAGTCCGAATTGAACTCCGTTAGTTTCCACAAGTAACAATCATTGTAACGACCCTCTTTATACCGATACGGTTATACCAACCCACATCGATATAGAAAGCGTCGCCACAGTGGGACATTTACCCAACACATTCAATAGGCTGAGATGTACACAAATATGAACACATAACAGTGGAATAAAAGAACTGAATGTAAATTTATTATTCCATCATCCACATTTATCCACAGTCTATATAGTACAAGAAAGAACTAAAGTTCCCATAACTGAAATTTAAATCAAATAAATTGTCCACAACTTAAGTACATGTCGCTCTTTATTACATACTTATGCAAATAAACTACAACGCCGATATTTTCACAAGATCTCCTACTCTCGCTCCGAGTCACCCCTGACTGTCTCCTCGGAAGAAGTAGAGATACTTGCACCTGTATGCCGAAGCAAGAGTGAGTCTAAAAGACTCAGCAAGTAATTCAATTCACATTAAGCTTACATGCATCACATGGACATTTTACCTCCTAAGCAAAATAACTAATGCGTATATCATGGATTGGATAACCTTTAAAAGAAGGCCTAAACATGATACTTCTACAATTTTATCATACATGGTACATCCTTATGTCTCTTTTACAATAAAGTAAACCTATCACATGCTTTCTACACATTCTTTAAGATGCTAATCCAAATCACATTTTATTATATTTATCTTGTAATACAATGGCATGTTAAGCATGGAAATTACACATAATGAAAGAGATATTCCTAGCATGGATTCTATAGACATTCTCACATGCATAACACAATTTTATACTTAAATAGCTTGCTGTTTTGACATGATTTTTAACACATTCATATAATAATTCACAAATTCACATGTTCTCACATTACCTTACACATTCACATAACTATTTACACTTTACAAAATTTCACATTTCACATATACATAATCACATTTTTCTCATTTAAATGCCATGACACATAGTCCAAACCACCTCTAGAAGGACACACACTTATCTCATCACACACATATCCATCACCTAGGCAATATAGTGATAGACCTTAGTTACTGCGCAGAACCGGGAGAAGCACTCTCCACCCTAACTAGTGGTACTTGTCCACCTCCATGATTTTATCCCAATGCCCATGGGATCTCATACTCATATGAACCTTCCCGTGGGGACTTTACTACGGTACAATTCCTCAGCCCTCTAAGGTAGCAATGTCACCCATGGCACATTTACACATTTTCCATTTTTAAACAAACACGATTTGTACACCGTTTAACACATTAAGTCCATATTCACATACATGTACATGGTTCAGGTTACCTAACATGGTACTATTGTTTACAGAGTTAAACATTTACAGGTCAATCATAAATCATACTGTAATTATCTAATTTATCACTAATTACTCTAAATATGTTTTAACTGGCTATTTCAACATATAATGATCAAATCAGTACCTACTATTGTCTAATTCACATGAAAATTTAACTACAAATTGTTTATAGATTGCGCATCATGCATACCTAATTTCATATTTTTTGGAGTCATACACAATTTATGTTAATTAAAAAATGCATTCTGCCTAATTTATGAAGTCATCAATTAAGCATGGTACACAGTGCCATATACATATTTATTGATTCTAAAATCTGTGTCCATAGTCATGATATTACATGCAATTTTTGAGAATTTATTTTACATCATACAATTTATTAGAGATTTAAAACCACTAATGCATGCTAACTGGTTTTTAGTTTAGAAAATATAACCATTTACACAGGTATCAAAAAATTTCCAAACTCTCATGGCATGAACTGATACCCATAAACATTGTACAAAAATTCTCTAACATCTAAATTCCACATGGATCACACAATCAGTAACTTTCAAGGTTGGAAAACCTGTCTGACATACATTTCAAGAATTTTAATAAATAGAATATTCAACAAAATTCCACAAAATTTCACATCATCATCCACTCAAAGTATTACATAGCATATAAAATTTACAGTATACCCTCATGTGCAAAAATCCGAAAATAAATTATAAAGGGGCAAACAACACACTATTCTTGCTTGAAGAACTCAGCGGCAAGGGTGTGGCCGCTTACCTAGTTGACGGCAATATAGGTGGCCGCTAACCTCGGATCTTAATGGTAGCAAGGCTTGCGTTAAGTTCCCGTCTGTGCAAAATATAGACTGAACTCCAGAAATTTGATAGAAAAGGGGTTCCAGAACGCGAATAAATTTCGTAAAAATGCCTGTGACCTACAAGACGTATGTATAAACAATGGGTATGGGTTACTTGCCTTTGAATAAATCTTCAAATAGAGATTTGGGTCGAAGAAGCCCTCCTCAGCCTGAGCCAAAGAGTCCTCAAATCCTCCTCGATCCGGGTTCTGTGTCAATGCAGACTGCCACCCAGTGTCAGAGAAGCTTTCCCCAATGTTTAGACTCCCTTCCAGCCGCAGTAGTTCACCAGAAAGAGTCACCAATCATCGGATCCACAGGTCCAAAGATCAGGTTTCGCACAAGAGAACTAGGGTTTTGACAAAAGAGTCAAAAGGGATCATTCGGCTGGAGATTGGGTATTTTATAGGGTTAGGGGTCGGAGACGTGCTTAGGTAGGGTTTCCTGACCGTTGGGGGTCGGTTACCAAAACAAGAGGCGACATTTCCGGAGGCGTTTCCGGATCTGAAGATGCAACAGATCTGGGAGGTTAACGTCAACATCACTGGTCGCCAGTCTGGGGTTGCGTCCATCGATGTGGCCGCTTACTCCCCATTAACGTCATCTCATGTTGACGCCAACAGGTCATTTGGCCAGAACTTAAATACTGCAGAAAATTATATTTACACAATGCATGTACATGAAATATACAATGTATACATTAAATAATACTATTTATGTAATGTAAATAAATAACATGCACAATAATATATATATATATACACATATTTACAACAATACATCCAATAGTATATAAGTATATTTATATCTACACACACAAGCATAATTTCTCACAAAATCAAACACCTATATATATATATATTTATATAAGAGGGCAAAATTCAAGGGCCTTACACCCTCTCCCCCTTAAAGAAACTTCGTCCTCGAAGTTAGACCGATACTACTCAAATAATTGAGGATACTTCTACTTCATTGCATCCTCAAGCTCCCAAGTAGCTTCCTCTCACGAGAAGTTGCGCCATAACACCTTCATCGACGCAATGCTCTTGTTCCGGAGATGCTGAACCTTCCGATCAAGAATAGCTACCGGTTGCTCCACATATGATAGATCTGGCTGAATCTCCACTGGCTCGTGGCTAATAACATGAGATGGATCTCTGACATACCTCCTGAGCATAGATGTAGCAACTCGAAAAATTCAGTATTTAAAAAATTTGAAATAATAAATTTCTATAAAAATAGAATAATAGAAACATACGTACCATTATCGTATGTGCAAGAACACATCTAAAATTTCATAATAATTATAAATCAACCCCAAATATTATCCCTAAGTGTTCCACGAAGAAATTCGTGTAACAAAAAATCCGATTGGCCAAGTGTACATCACAATGTGACTAATTATCCAAATTAGGAAACTAAGTCGGAAAACCATCAACACGGAAAGATAACGCGCCCATAATTTAAACGATCATGTCGGAGAGACTTCCAACATCATGAAATGATTACCCATTATCGGAATTGGACCAATGGACCTCTCATAGTCCATGGATAAATTAGGTATGAAAAATATAATAAAAATTCGTAACCTTATTATTCCCTAATTAAAAGGGAAATCCCAAAAGATAAAATCTAATAAATAATGGGCTTTGATAAATGGACCATATAAAATTTATTGGGCCATAATAGGGATTTTTAAAAGAAGAATAATAGGAAAATACCCTAAATTCGTAACTAAAATATTACTTAAATAGAAAAAGGGTTCAATAATGCATTAAAAAGAAAGTTTGAGTTGGATTGGGATTCCTAAACCCACCCTAAGGGTTGGCCACGAATTTAGCTCCCATCCTAACCCAATTAGGAGTTCTCATGCCTAAAAAGGGGAGAGGAAATAGGAAATCCTGAAATTAATAGCAATTAGAGTCCTATTAGGAAGTAGAAAGAGAAGAAGCTTAAATACTCTCCTAAAACTCTCATGGCTGGCCCTAGCTCGTGCCAAGGGATTGCTGGATCAGGAGGAGAGGCCAAGGAGGAGGAGATCTCGTGGGGAGAAGAACCTTTCAAGCTCTCATCCCCGTTCTTCAAGTTCTAGCCCTAGAAGAGGAAAACAATAAAAGGTAGACATTCTCATGAGCAAAACTCAATTAAATCAATCTGTAGATTGTTCCATACATCAGGAACAATAAGCCCTCTTGTTTCACTCTTTTTTCATCGAGCCAATCTTTTGATCTCTATTTTTGAAATTCTGCAAATATGATCAACCCGACCCTTCTTCTTTATTCTTGATCTCCATGTACACTCAACCTCGTGCTCTCAAATTTTAACTGGAGTTACTGATGGATGTTAGGCATCTTTTGCCCCTAAAAGCCCTAATTTTTATCCATCCTTTGTCACGAATTAAATCTTGCATGATTTTGACAATGTACTGTTGCAGTTTAACCTTGACTTGTGTTACAAGTTCCATACCTCTTTGTGGAGTTGTTTTTAGACCAAGTGTTCAACAGAGAACATGTTACCTCATGAGTCTACTTTCATTTGGCACTGTTTTCCCCAATTTTTGTTGATCATACTAAGAGTATTAGCCCAAACATTAACACTGTGTCAGATACACACAGTCAGTTACAATATGTTTTATTACCTAGTCAAACGACCTTTGTTTCTCAATTATTTGCTACTGTACAAAGTAGTGGAAGTAATCTAACTAAAAAATGTGGTTTCACTCAATTTGGATCACCCTAGCATTTGTTTTGATTTTTCAAACCCACAGCTGTCAAACCCAATCCAAGTCGGAGTTGGAAATAGGTAGAAAAAGCAACCCAAACGTCATTTTCAGGTAGCGACAGGTCGACATGTCGCTACCATAACGCGACAACATCATGGTCGTGACCCATACCAAAAATCAGGCCGTTTCGTGGTCTTTTTCAGAAGGCGACAAGTTCATGGTCGCGTTCACTTTCAGAAGGCGACAGGCAATGCGTCGCGTTCTGCCTGTGTCCGCTTAATCGGCCATAATGTTTTTTATAGACCTCGGATTGACAAGCCGTTTTCTTTGATGGATTCCTCATTCAAAGGGCTTCAATTTTGTATATTAATGTATGAGATTTGAATGAAAAATCAATGAGTCATGAGCTTAGGAAGTGAAGGGATGGGATTGCATTTGCCTTCTAAAAGGCATACATCATGGTTTTCGTCGTTTTGCGTCGTTCCTTGCATGTGTGAGTTTGATCTCTTCTAAGAAGGTTCTAGAAAGTCTTAACATGCATTTATCAACCCATATCAAAGTTAAAACATGTTTACATAATTTTTAATTGATTTTAAGTTCATGATCATGCTCTCTACTTGCCGATTATTCACTTCTTGCCTTGTTATCAAACTTGCTAAAAACACATGTTATAAAATGGAGTCATATTGAATGATTTAAAATGTAATAATATGACATCTTTCTATCTATGATTTCTCTCACACGTTCACACACTTGAACCATCCATATATGGCTGAAATCTGGCATAAAATATCTCATAATATATCTGGTAATTTATTGCAATAAAGTATATTAATTGCCCTATTTTAAAGGACTTGTATTCGTTTCTTGTGTTCTTTATATACCGATATCGACGCTCCACTGTTCTAGAATTCCTCTAGAACGTCGAGCACCTATTTTTATATACACACTTTACTTGGCTTGTGGTGAACTCTCCGTCGGATTTTCCTTTCGCCAGACTAGTGAACCCTTGCACAAGGCCTCCGTAAGTCTCCTCTGATCATGGATTCCCACATGGTCGACGAGCCGATTGTACCCTAATACCTATGTTACCCTTTAGGGATCAACATGATCCAAACAACTATTAGAAATTTGCTCTTCTCTTGAATCATGCCGGACCGCTAGGCTTGTGCTTAACATGGCCAGCAGAAGGGTTGTGAGTTCCACCTGACTGCCAACACCACGTGCGCGTGTTGTGCAACTGTTACTATCGCCTGTTTACTCGACGTGTTACGTGCAATGTCCACTAGTTCTCATCTATACTCCACTCGCTCATCTATTCACGTTCACTCTACTATCTCGTCTATTCATCTAGTGCTCTCATTTATTTCTTGGTACTCTCTATTGGCCATTAAATGATTGTCTAAAGATAAACAATATAACCAATGCCAGTGCAATAGGGCCCGATCAGGTCCTGGGAGGAGCGCCCGAAAGTGCCATTTGCCCGCGGGAGTTAAATGATCAAGATGTCGGCATTACATCCAAGTGCCATATTATCAAGATTAATCTAAGACAATCAACACAAAGTGCTATATTCTCTCGGTGTCTTTGACACACAAAGTGCTATATTCTCTCGTTGTCTTTTGACAAACAAGTGCTATACTCTCTCTCGGTTATCTTCGGATAACCAAAGTGCAATTACTATCTCGATTGACGAACGTTAATCAAAAGTGCCAGACTATTTTGATTGATAAGAAAATCAATCAAAGTGCAATTTACTCTCTATATGGCCAACTACGTTTTCTCTCCTTTCTATACATGTGTCGTGCTATTGCTTGACGTTGACATTATTTGTTATCGTGTCATTGTTGCTTTCTATCGTGACTTGATCTTATTCATTGTGCTATACTTGATTCATCTGCTATTTAAACCATGTTACTTGTGCTCTTACTTTCTCGACTTTACATAACTCTCAGTATCTTTAGTTGCTCTGCCATTTAATACATTAATTATTTAAAGCCTGCTCGAGCATGAGATTTAAGTCCTACTGGGCGTTATCGCTCACCCTTCGTTATTTGTTATTGTGTCTCAGGTAAGCTAGATGACGATATTCACACCAATGGGACCGGACTGGAGTGATGAGCGACCTGGAGTCACATGATGAAGTCACCCTAGTACCATAGAGTCTAGTAGTTTTACTTTAGAATTTTCCCTCGCTATGTAATGATGTCATTAAGCCTTACGTATTGGCTTCGAATTAGTGATTGTAATAGTCTCTAGTTTTATAATGGAATAAAGAGTTTATCTCAATTATTGATCATTAGATGCTCTGATTTACTCAACTGATCGCACAATTTTCTCTACTATGTACTTGGTTCGTGTTTCCTCCGATTTATTCCGCTGCTAATTGGAGGGGCGTGACAATAGATACGTGGAAAACAGGATGAACACTAGCTAAGACTGGGGGTAAAGCTAGCTCATATGCCACGTTTCCCAATCGTCTGAGAATCTCATATGGGCCAATGAATCTAGGACTTAACTTACCATGCTTGCTAAATGTAACTACACCACGAGTAGGCGAAATCTTCAAGAAGACATGCTCACCTACCTCGAACTCCAAATCCTCCTCCTGTTGTCGGCATAACTCTTATGCCTATCTTGTACTACAATAAGCCCCTTCCTAATTAGTTGGACCTTATCTGAAGTCTCCTGAACTAACTCCGGACCAATCATCTGCCCATCACCTGTCTCCTCCCAACATAAAGGAGATCTGCAAGGCCTACCATACAATGCCTCAAATGGAGCCATACCAATACTCGCATGAAAACTATTGTTGTATGCGAACTCCACTAGAGGCAAATGGCGCTCCCAATCATCCTTCCAATCCAGAACACATGCCCTCAACATATCCTCGAGCATTTGGATAGTCCTCTCGGACTATCCATCTGTCTGGGGATGGAACGCCAAACTGAGCTTCAGCTCCGAACCTAACGCATCCTGAAGACCTTTCCACAGCCTCGAAGTAATCTCGGATCTCAATCCAAAATGATCGACTTCAGCACACCATGCAATCTAATAATACTACTAACATACAATCTAGCTAAACTCTCAACCGACTACTTCTTCTTCATAGGCAAGAAATGCACAGTCTTCAGGAATCTATCTACTACTACCCAAATCGAGTCATTATCCCGCCTAGATCGAGGCAACCCATTACAAAATCCATAGTGACAGCTTCCCACTTCCATACTGGGATCTCCATCTTCTGCATAAGACCAGATGGTCGCTATCGCTCGGCCTTCACTTGCTAGCATACTAAACACCTAGACACATATTTTGCTACATCCTTCTTCATGCCAGACCACCAAAAAGATATCTTCAAATCCTGGTACATCTTAGTGTTACCTAGATGAATAGAGAATCTCGACCTATGAGCTTCTGCTAATACGTGCTCACGCACATCTACAATGTCGGGAACACAAACATGATGATGGAATCTAATCACACCATCCTCATCACGAGCAATGCCTGCCTTGCCCACCAACTCTTGAAGTCTAGGGTTGGCTTTCTGTTGCTCGATCACTTCATCCAACACCGAAGACCTAATGGACAACTGAGCTACAAATGCCTGACATAGAGATGGCTCTAACTCAGTAATCGCACACGTCGCATCCTCCAACATCTTCCAATCCTGCTGGAGTGATGGCCTCTTCCTACTAAGGGCATCTGCTACAACATTCGCCTTTCTAGGATGATACTGGAGGTCAAAGTCTAGTCCTTCAGGAACTCAATCGATCTTCTCTGCCTCAGGTTAATTCCTTTTGGGAGAAAAGATACTTTAAGCTCTTGTGGTCAGTGAACACCTCAAATCTGACACCATAAAGATAGTGCCTCCAGATCTTCAATGTATGAACCACTGCCGCAAGCTCCAAATCATGAGTCGGATAGTTACGCTCATGCTCTTTCAATTGCCGAGAAGCATATGCTACTACCCTTCCTTGCTGCATCAATACACAACCAAGGCCAATCCGAGATGCATCCGTATAGATGGCAAAACCTTCATCACACTAGGTAATACCAATACCGGAGCGGAAGTAAGCTAGTCTTCAATAATTGAAACTACTCTCACATTCCTCGGACAGAACAAACTTCTCACCCTTCCTGGTTTGCTTGGTCAATGGGGCGGCAAGAGATGAAATCCCTCAATAAATCACCGATAATAGCCCGCCAAACCAAGGAAACTACGAATCTCCGAAGGGGTCCTGGGAATCTCCCAATCCAATACAGCCTGGACCTTCGCTGGATCTACTGCTACACCAGCACCAGAGATAACATGCCGAAGGAAATGAACCTCATACATCCAGAAATCGCACTTGCTGAACTTTTCATATAGCTTATGCTCTCGGAGAACTCCCAACACTACCCTCAAATGCTGACGGTGTGTGGCCTCATCCGGAGAATAGACCACACATCATCGATGAAACCACGACAAAACTATCTAGATAAGGTCTAAACACCCCTGTACATGAGATCCATGAACACTGCAGGGGCGTTGGTCAGACCAAACAGAAGGACCAAAAACTCATAATGTCCATAACGGGTTCTAAACGTCGTCTTGGACACATCCTCACTCCTAATCCTCAACTGATGATAACCAGACCGCAAATCAATCTTAGAAAACTGATGCATTTTGTAGTTGGTCAAACAAATCATCAATTCAAGGTAAGGGATACCTGTTCTTCACAGTCACTTGGTTTAGCTTTCTATAATCAATGCATAACCTAAGTGACCCATCCTTCTTCTTCACGAACAATACAGGTGCTCCCCAAGGAGAAACACTAGGGTGAATAAATCCCTTATCTAACACATCTTGCAACTGCTTCCTTAGCTCTGCTACTCCGTAGGTGCCATCCGATAAGGGGCTTTGAGATAGGAGAGGTGCTTGGAAGCACTCTAGTGTGAACTCTATCTCTCTAGCCGGTGGTAATCCAGATAAATCATCGGGAAAGACATCTGGAAAATCCTGTACTTCATCTATCTCCTCAAGAGTAGGTGACTCATCTGCCTTGGGTACTAATACCACGGTGACAAGAAAAGCATCACAACCCTTACTCACCATTCTCATTGCCTTCATGGCGGAGATGACAAACTTTCCCACTATGTTCCTTGGCAATGGATGTGAAAACTCATCCTCACCAGGAATGCAGAAAACAGTCTTCTTCCCATGACAATCCACTAATGCATAGTGCTCCTCTAGCCAATCCAGACCAAGAATAGCATTGTAGTCCTTCATCTTTAGCAAGAAGAAACACCCTTCTGGGACTCTATCCTCAATGCACACCAGTAAAGACGGAATACACTTCCCAGTCGATATCGTTCCCCGCCACAGACAAAGGGACTTCTAACTCCTCAGACTCTAATGACTCTAAAGATAACTGCCTAGCAAAACACTCGGAAATGAATGAGTGAGTGGCACCCGTATCAAATAAAACTTGAGCGTGCACACCCATGAAAAGAACCATACCTTCGGTAATATGCTCCGCCTGCTCGGCGTCCTCATGGGCTAACGCAAACACTCGAGCTGGGGCTCGAGGTTTCCCTGGTCTTCCTATCATTGGCGCTGCTGCCGTTGCTGCTGTTGGGGCTAGTGCTGGTCACTGGACTCCCTGCTAAAGTCTAGGACAGTCCTTTATCTTATGCACGCTGCTCCCACACTTCAAGCACTTCCCCGCCATCTTCCAACACTCCGTACCACCATGTGCCCTTCCGCAATGAGGACACTCCTTCTGGCCACTCGGGGAACGCTGAGAAGGTACCTGACGACTGCCGGATACTACGGAACGCTGCGGTGACTGATACGCCACCTTCTTCTTCTCCTGCATCTGGAATGGAGCTGCAGGCCTCTTCTGCGAAGCCTTCTTCTCCTCCAGGTACTGCTCCATATCTCCTTCCTGCCGACAAGCCGCGCTAAGAGCCTCATCGAGGGTACGATGGTCAAATGCCACCAACCTCGTCCTCAGTGATGGCCTCAGACCCATCACGAACTTCTTCTCTTTCATGCACTCATCAACAACGATATGAGGGGCATACTTCGATAGCTCGGCAAACTTGGCCTCGTACTCCAGTACGGTCATGGAGCCCTGAGTCAAGGAAAGGAACTTCTACTCCATCTTGTCCTGGATGTGCTCGGGGACAAACTTGGCCCGAAAGAGCCTCACGAACTCGTCCCAAAACACCTCTACAGCACCGCCCTCGAACCGGGTACGAAGTAACGAGGACCACCATACATCGGCTCGCTCCTGCCAAAACATTCCATAAGGACCTATCCAAACAATCTAGGCTTAAAGAAATAAATACATAAATAATTTACACATACCTGTAGCAATAGGTGGCTAGCGTGACCCTATCGACGTCAGCACACCTTATAGCTCGGAAGATCTTCTCAATCTCCCTCAGCCAGCTCTCTGCCAATAGCGGATCGCTCTCCCCCTTAAAAGAGGGTGGCGACATCCTCTTGAACCGTTCTATGATGGAAGGTCCACCATGGTCATGAGCCTGGGGAACTGGCACCTGAGCCTGCTACAACAATCAACATAAGACACACATATACAATATAGAAACATAACAAACACATATTTAAATAAAACAGACTACTCTATCTTATTGATCTAACCTGAGCTTCCAGCTGAGACTGGAGTGCAGCCTGGGTATGGGCCTGCATCTGCATAGCCTGAACTAGACCATGCATGAACACTCCATAGTCTACTGGTGGCAGTGGAGGAAGCATAGGACCCTGGGGTGCTGAGGACTGCTGCTCACCCTGATCCTCACGCTAGGCTCAACTCTCTCCTCTCTCCTATGCTCACCCTTATGAGCAGACCCACGCCTACCACACGAAGCCATATCCTACAAAAAGATTTAATCCATTTAGAAACTTTACTATATAATTCCTAACTATGTGGACAATCTATAGAGACTTAGTATATAATGAAGATGATGGTATATGCATATTTATGTACAATCTCAACCGGGCTCTGATCCCAATCTCTGTAACGACCCTCTTTGTACCGGTATGGTTATACCAACCCACATCGATATAGAAAGCGTCGACACAGTGGGACATTTACCCAACACATTCAATAGGCTGAGACGTACACAAATATGAACACATAACAGCAGAATAAAAGAACTGAATGTAAATTTATTATTCCATCATCCACATTTATCCACAGTCTATATAGTACAAGAAAGAACTAAAGTTCCTATAACTGAAATTTAAATCAAATACATTGTCCACAACTTAAGTACATGTCACTCTTTATTACACTTATGTAATAAACTACAATGCTGATATTCCACAAGATCTCCTACTATCGCTCCGAGTCACTCCAGACTGTCTCCTCCGAAGACGTAGAGATACCTGCACCTATACGCCGAAGAAAGAGTGAGTCTAAAAGACTCAGCAAGAATTCCATTCACATTAAGCATACATGCATCACATGGACATTTTACCTCCTAAGCAAAATAACTAATGCGTATATCATGGATTGGATAACCTTTAAAAGAAGGCCTAACATGATACTTCTACAATTTTATCATACATGGTACATCTTTATGTCTATTTTACAATAAAGTAACCTATCACATGCTTTCTACACTTCTTAAGATGGAATCCAAATCACATTTTATTATATTTATCTTGTAATACAATGGCATGTTCAGCATGGAAATTACACATAATGAAACAGATATTCCTAGCATGGATTCTATAAACATTCTCACATGCATAACACAATTTTATACTTAAATAGCTTGCTGTTTTGACATGATTTTAACACATTCATATAATAATTCACAAATTCACATAATAATTCACAAATTCACATGTTCCACATTTTACACATTCACATAACTATTACACTTTACAAAATTTCACATTTCACATATACATAATCACATTTTTTCTCATTTAAATGCCGTGACACATAGTCCAAACCACCTCTAGAAGGACACACACTTATCTCATCACACACATATCCATCACCTAGGCAATATAGTGATAGACCTTAGTTACTGCGCAGAATCGGGAGAAGCACTCTCCACCCTAATAGTGGTACTTGTCCACCTCCAGAATTTTATCCCAATGCCCATGGGATCTCATACTCATATGAACCTTCCCATAGGGACTTTACTACGGTACAGTTCCTCAGCCCTCTAAGGTAGCAGTGTCACCCATGGCACATTTACACATTTTCCTTTTTAAACACACGATTTGTACACCGTTTAACACATTAAGTCCATATTCACATACATGTACATGTTCAGGTTCCTAACATGGTACTACTGTTTACAGAGTTAAACATTTACAGTTCAATCATAAATCATACTTTAAATATCTAATTTATCACTAATTACTCTAAATATGTTTTAACTAGCTATTTCAACATATAATGATCAATTAGTATCTACTATTGTCCAATTCACATGAAAATTTAACTACAGCCTGTTTATAGGTTGCGCATCATGCATACCTAATTTCATATTTTTCAGAGTCATACACAGTTTATGATAATTAAAACATGCATTCTGCCTAATTTATGAAGTCATCATTAAGCATGGTACACAGTGCCATATTCATATTTATTGATTCTAAATCTGTGTCCAACATTCATGATATTACATGCAATTTTTGAGAATTTATTTTACATCATGCAATTTATTAGAGATTTAAAACCACTAATGGATGCTCACTGGTTTTCAGTTTAAAAATATAACCATTTACATAGATATTAGAAAATTTCCAAACTCTCATGGCATGAACTAATACCACAAACATTGTACAAAAATTCTCTAACATCTAAGTTCCACATGGATCACACAATCAGTAACTTTCAAGGTTGGAACCTGTTTGACATACTTTAGGAGTTTTAATAAATAGAATATTCAACAAAATTCTAAAAAAATTTCACATCATCATCCACTCGAAGTATTACATAGCATATAAAATTTACAGTATGCCTTCATGTGCAGAAATCTGAAATAAATTATAAAGGGGCAAGGGTGCGCCGCTTACCTGGTGACGGCAATATAGGTGGCCGCTACCTCGGATCTTAACGGCAGCAAGGCTTTCCGTTAAGTTCCTGTCTGTGCAAACATAGACTGAACTCCAGAAATTCGATAGAAAGGGTTTCTAGAATGCGAATAAATTCCGTAAAAATGCCTGAGACCTACAAGATGTATGTATGGACAATGGTATGTGTTACTTGCCTTTGAATAAATCTACAAATAGAGATTTGGGTCGAAGAAGCCCTCCTTGATATGAGCCAAAGAGTCCTCAAACCTCCTCGATCCGGGTTCTGTGTCGATGCAGACTGCCACCTAGTGTCGGAGAAGCTTTCCCTAATGTTTAGACTCCCTTCCAGTTGTAGTAGTTCACCGGAAAGAGTCACCAATCGCCGGATCCACATGTCCAAAGATCAAGTTTCACACAAGAGAACTAGGGTTTGACAAAAGAGTCAAACGGGATCTTTCGGCCAGAGATTGGTATTTTATAGGGTTAGGGTCGGAGACGCGCTAGGTAGGGCTTCCTGACCGTTGGGGGTCGGTTACCAAACAAGAGGCAACATTTCGAAAGGCGTTTGCGGATCTGAAGACGCAACAGATCTGGGAGGTTACGTCAACATCACTGGTCACCGTCTGGGGTTGGCATCCATCGATGTTGCCGCTTACTCCCCATTAACGTCATCTCATGTTGTCGCCAACAGGTCGTTTGGCCAGAACTTAAATACAACAGAAAATTATACATGAAATATAAAATGTATACATTAAATAATACTATTTATGTAATGTAAAAAATAACATGCCAATATATAATATATATATATATATATATATATACATATTTACAACAATACATCCATAGTATATATGTATATTTATATCTACACACACAAGCATAATTTCTCACAAAATCAACAACTATATTATATTTATATAAGAGGGCAAAATTCAAGGGCCTTACAATCATTGCCCTGGCCATGCTGGAACAAACTGGAGGCCAACGAATTAGTATTTCTAATTTTTGACACCCAAACCAAGTTCTTCGTTTTTAACTAACTAACTTGGTTTCTGTGAACTTGAGTGCTGAGCTCAAACAGGGACTCCGAATTGAACTCCATCAGTTTCACAAGTCCCACTCAGGCCCCGGCCATGCTGGAAAAACCAGAGGCCATCGGATTAGATTTCTAATTTTGGACCCCCAACCTAGTTAAGTTCTTCCTTTTTAAACAAAACGAAACTAAACTAACTAACTTAATGTGAATGTGAGCGTCAAGCTCAAACCGGCTGTCCGAATTGAACTCCGTTAGTTTCCACAAGTCACACTCTTTGCCCAGCGTGGGCTGGAATAAACCAGAGGAGGATCAGTTTAGTATTTCTAATTTTAGAACCCCAAACCAAGTTAAGTTCTTCCTTTAAACAAACACACAACTACTTGCTTATGCGAAGTTGAGTGTCGAGCTTAAACGGGGAGTCCTGATTTGAACTCCATCAATATACACAAGTCACAATCATCGCCCTGACAGTGCTTGAACAAACTGGAGCTTAAATTGGGAGTCTAATTTGAACTCCATCAATAACACAAGTCGCAATCATCGCCCTGACTGTGCTTGAACAAACTGGAGGCCAATCGGATTAGTATTTCTAATTTTGGACCCCCATACATATTCATCATGTTTAAACTAAACTAACTTGGTTATGTGACTTTGGTGCCGAACTCAATCGGGAGTCCGAATTGAACTCCGTCAGTTTCCACAAGTCACAATCATCGCCTTGTGGCCGTACTGGAGAAATCGGAG
Source organism: Colocasia esculenta (assembly GCA_014218235.1). NCBI lineage: Eukaryota > Viridiplantae > Streptophyta > Magnoliopsida > Alismatales > Araceae > Colocasia > Colocasia esculenta. The sequence goes on from CM024756.1 coordinate 98,823,262, forward strand.
GCCAATCGGATTAGTATTTCTAATTTTGGACCTGCAAACCTAAGTTCTTCATTTTTTAAACTAAACTAACTTGGTGAATGTGAATTTGAGCACCCGACCTCAACCGGGACTCTGAATTGAACTCCATCAGTTTCCACAGTCACATTCATTGCCCCGACCGTACTGAAACAAATCAGAGGCCGATCGGATTAATATTTTCTAATTTTGGACACCCAAACTAAGTTTCCTCATTTTTAAAACTAAACTAACTTGCTTAATGTGAATTTGAGCGCCGAGCTCAAAACCAGGAGTCCAAATTGACTCTGTGAGTTTTCACAAGTCACAATTATCGCCCAAGCGGTGCTGGAACAAACTGGAGGCTAATGGAGTAGTATTTCTAATTCTGGACCCCCAAACCTAAGTTCTTCATTTTGAACTAAACAAACTTCTTTAATGTGAATTTGAGCGCCGATCTCAAACCGGGAGTCCGAATTGAACTCCGTTAGTTTCCACAAGTCAGACTCTTTGCCCGGCCAGGATGGAACAAACCAGAGAAGGATCATATTAGTATTTCTAATTTTAGACCGTAAACCAAGTTAAGTTCTTCCTTTTTAAATACAATACACAAAACTAACTTGCTTATTGAGAATTTGAGTGCTGAGCTCAAATCGGGAGTTCGATTTGAACTCTGTTAATATACACAAGTCACAATCATCGCCTGGTCTTGCTGCAACAAACCAGAGGCCAATCAGATTAGTATTTTTAATTTTGGACCCCCAAAGCTATGTTCTTCATTTTTAAACTAAAATAACTTACTTAATGTGAATTTGAGCGCGGAGCTCAAACTGGATGTCCGAATTCAACTCTGGAAGATTTCACAAGTCAAATCATCGCTCTTGTCGTGTTGGAACAAATCAGAGGCCAATAGGATTAATATTTCTTATTTTGGACCCCCAAACCTAAGTTCTTCATTTTTAAACTAAACTAACTTGGTTAATATGCATTGAGCAACGAGCTCAAACCGGGATTCTAAAATGAACTCTGTTAGTTTCCACAAGTCACACTCATTGCCCCGACTGTGCTAGAATAAACCCGAGGCCGATCAGATTAGTATTTCTAATTTTGGATCCCTCAAACTGGGAGTCCGAATTGAACTCCGTCAGTTTCCACAAGTCACACTCTTTGCCACGGACGGGTTGTGTAAGGCCCTCAAGTTTTGTCCTTTTATTTTGTCGTGTGTGTAGATTCGTGCTTGTGTGTAAATATTATGTATGTATATGTAGATATCTACGTACATATTAGCTAGGTGTACTTATGTATGCATGTGTATGTTTAGATGTAATTATTGTTTGTTTGCATAGTGTAGTAGTGTGTACACTATACTATATATATTGCATGTATATATATAGCATATATATATGGTTTCCTGCATGGTTTAATGCTCTGGTAGAAGAGCAAATTGACGTCAACATGGATGGACGTCCATGTTGAGTAAACATCCATGTCGATGGACGCCAGCTATGAGGTAAACGGCATGGATGTTGACGTCTACTTCTCTGATTTTCTGTGGCAGCAGACCCCAAAATTCCGGGTTGGGTTGCTCACCGATTGGGAAGATGTCCCCAACAACTCTCACCTCTCCATCATGCCTGCGTGAGATCCCAAGCCCCACCTTATAAAAACATTACCCTTGCAACCTGAAAGAGCTCTCTTGGCTCTGTGCAAAGAGAGAAAACCTAGCTGAGAGAACAGAGAAAAACCTAAACTTTGAGAGCTTAGATCCGGTGATTTGAGGCTTCTTCCGGCGAGCTTGTTCAACTTGGAGGGAAGATTGGACGTAGGGGAAGGCTTTCCCAACGCTGGACTGAAGACTACCTCATCCTAAAGCCCGGAGGAAGGAGATTGTGGAGGCTTCTTGGCACTGCCCAAGGAGAGCTTCATCACCATTTCGATCCCTTTGGAGGTTTTTTCTAAAGGCAAGTAACCCATCCCCGTGGTGCATGTACATGTCCAGTAGGTCTTAGGATTTTATGGGATTTTATTCGTGTCCTGGAACCCCACATTTCCCCCATCTTTGGAGTTCGATCTGTGTTTCTGCACAGACAGGAACTTAACAGCAAGATCCTTTACCGTTAAGATCTCCAGTTGGTGGTAGACGATGCTACCTTTAACCTCTGTGAACGGCCGGCTTTGCCGTTTAGTTCTTTAGGATAGAATAGGAACTGTTCTTCCATATATATGATTATTTTCCAGATTTTTCGCATGAGGATATTGTAAATGTTATATGCTATGTAATATAGATAATGGAATGCATTGTGAGATTTTGTAAATTCTGTAATTTGTATAAATTGTTAGGTTTATGTGGAATGCATGTTAGATAAAGACCTTGGATAGGATAGCTTTCTGTTCACTGATTCGTGAAGAGTTTGAATGCCATAATTTTTCTAGATCATGCGTATGTATGTCAGTCTTTGTCCCGAAAATTTGGGAATTTTCCCATGTCATGTGATTTATTACAATTTTTGTACTGAAAATAGAAACCATGTGTAGGTTCTTGTAAAACTCACAGTAAATTTTATGATGTGAAATAATTCGGGGGAAACTTCTGTGATAATATGAATGATAGATGCAGGTTAGTGCACTGTCAAAATAGACCATGATATTATGCTTCCATGATAACTGATTTATGAATGCCATGTGGTTGAATGTTTTATTTTCTGTATATTTAATATAGTTCACAAAAATATGAAAAATTGTATGTGTGGTCTGAAACCAGCAAATAGCCTGTGGTTAAAATCTCATATGATTTGGGCAACAGCAGAGTACATTGTGAAATTTCCATGTGAAAATGAGCTATTAATGATGTGCTTAACATGATTACCGTAGGATAGTGTGTTTTCAGCATGATTATAGTAAGTTGCTGAGTGTTTAAATTTTGTCAACAGTAGTATCAAGTTAGGGAAAAATAGAGCCATGTGTAACCGTATGAAATGTGTGTTGTAAAATCGGAATGTGTAAAATGTGCCGTGGTGTGACACTGCTTCCATAGAGGGTTGTGGAACTGTACCGTGGAAAAGTCCCCACAGAAAGGTTCAATGTGTTAAGATCCTAGGGCATTAGGATGAAATCCTGGAGGTGGACAAGTACCACTGGTTAGGGTGGAGATTACTTCTCCGGTCTGCGTAGTACCAAGAGCCGTCACTGTGTTGCCTAGGTGGCGTCTATGTGTTTTGTGATGTGAATGTGTCCTTCTAGTGGTGGTTTGGACTATGTGTCACGGCATTAAATGTGAAAATGTGAATGTGTATATATGCAAATTGTGTAGTGTGTGAACATGTGAATGAATGTGTAAATGTGAATAATGCGAACTTGTGATTATGTTATGAAAATGTTAGATTCATGTCAAAACAGCAACCTTAATGTGTTTATAATGGTGTTTTATATGTGCAAAAGTGTGTAGAATCCATGTTAGGGATATTTCCTTCTTATGTGTGAAAATCTCATGCTAAATTTGCTATCATGTTGTAGTTAAATGTAAGTGTAGTTCTCATGTGAATGAATGCGTAGAAAGCATGCGGTAGGTATTTCATTTTGGATTGATATAAACCATGTATCATGCATAGTGAAATTAGTAGAAATATCATGATAGGTAGTTTCTATTATTGTACAACCATGCTACTGTTTTGATTAATAAAATGAATGAATGGCCTTTGTGATGTATGCATGTATGATGTGTATGGAGTTTACTTGCTGAGTCTTTTAGACTCACTCTTGCTTCGGCGTACAGGTTTAGCAGGTGACCCTACTTCCTTGGAGGAGACCGTTGAGAGCGACTCCGAGCGAGGAGAATAGAGTGTTGTGGAGTCACCGTTGTTGTACCTTACTTTCATAGTATGTAATTGAGACTTAAATTGAAGCTTATGTAATTTGTGGACGAACAATGTAATTTGAATTTTGTATTTCATTATGTGGACTTAGTTCCTTAAATTGCTATATGGATCATGTATGTTTAATGTGGATGATGAAATGAAAAGACAATAGTTCTTTTACTTCCGCTACTCTGTATTCATATTTGTGTACATCTCAATCATGTGTGTTAGTGCTTGGGTAAATGTCCCACTGTGACGAGACTCACTATACCGACGTGGATTGGTATAATCGTACCGGTATAAGGAGGGTCGTCCCAGAGATTGGTATCAGAGACGACTGGTTGAGATTGTACATAAATATACATAAGTCATCATCTCCATTACATGCTAAGTCTTTATAGAGTTGTCCACATGTGTAGAATTGATTAATAATGAATGAAAGATAGATAAGAAAGTGGTTAGGGACTAAATAATGTAGTTTCTAATAGTGATTAAATTAATTGCAGCTTATGGCTTCACGCGCGGTAGAGTGGTGGTGTACCTACTCGCGATGGCGAGCAGAGGAGAGATGAGCCTAGGCGTGAGGAGCAGACTGAGCAGCAGGCCCCACCTCAGGGTCCTGTACTTCCCCCACCGCCACCAGTGGACTATGGAGTGTTCATGCAGGGTCTAGTGCAGGCCATGCAGACGCAGGCACACCCAGGCTGCACACAGGCTCAGATGCTGCACTCCAGGCTCAGATGGGGCTCAGTTGGAATAATAAAATAAAGAGTAGTCTGTTTTATTTAATTGCATGATGTTGTGTTAAATATGCATTGCTTGTTGTTTGTTGTAGCAGGCCCAGGTTCCAGTTCCTCAGGCTCAGAACCATGGTGGACCCTCCATCATGGAAAGATTCAAGAGGATGTTGCCACCCTCTTTCAAGGGGGAGAGCGACCCATTACTAGCTGAGAGCTGGATGAGGGAGATCGAGAAGATCTTCCGGGCTGTTAGGTGTGCGGACTAGGACAAGGTCACTTTAGCCACCTATATGCTACATATATGTGTTAGTTATATATGTTTGCTTATCCTGTTAAACTAGAGCTGTTAGTTGGTGCTTATGAAGGTTGTGTTGCAGGAGAGAGCTGATGTGTGGTGGGCTTCCTTACTGCGTACCTGATTCGAGGACGGTGCTATTGACATTGCTTGGGACGAGTTCGTGAGGCTCTTTCGGCCAAGTTCATCCCCGAGCATATCCAGGACAGGATGGAGCAGGAGTTCCTTTCCTTGACTCAGAGCTCCAAGACTGTACTCGAGTACGAGGCCAGGTTTGCTGAGTTATCTAAGTATGCACCTCACATAGTAGCTGATGAGCGCAGGAAGGAAAAGAAGTTTGTGATGGGCCTTAAGCCATCACTGAGGACGAGGCTAGTGGCGTTCGATCATGTACCTTGGACGAGGCCCTTAGCGCTGCTTGTAGGCAGGAGGGTGAAATGGAGCAGTACCTCGAGGAGAGAAAGCTTTGCAGAAGAGACTTGCGGCCCCTTTCCAGCGATAGGATAAGAAGAAGGCAGCGTACCAGACACCGCAGCGTCCATGGCAGCCAGCAGTACTCAGGTACCTTCTCAACGTTCCCCTGGTGTGAAGAAGGAGTGTCCCCATTGCGGGAAGACACACGGTGGTACAAGTGTTGGATGGTAGTGGGAAAATGCTTAAAGTGCGGGAGCAGCGACCACAAGATCAAGGATTGTTCGAGACTTCAGCAGGGAGTCCAGCGCGGAGCGCCAAACCACAGTAGTGGTAGCAGCAGCAGCGCCAGCTACAGGAAGACCAGGAAGGCCTCGAGCCCAAGCTCGAGTGTTTGCCCTAGCACGAGAGGATGCCGAGCAGGCGGAGCATGTTACCGAAGGTACGGTTTTTACTTCTAGGTGTGCACGCTCGGGTTTTGTTCGATACGGGTGCCACTCATCGTTCATCTTCGAGCATTTCGCTAGGCAGTTAGCTCTAGAGTCAGGCGTAGAGTCTGAGGATTTAGAAGTCCCGTTGTCTGTACACACACCGCGGGTACGGTATCGACTGAGAAGTGTATTCCGTCGTTACCTGTGTGCATTGAGGATAGAGTCCTAGAAGGGTGTTTCTTCTTGCTAAAGATGAAGGACTTTGATGCTATTCTTGGTCTGGATTGGCTAGAGGAGCACTATGCGTTAGTAGATTGTCGTCGGAAGAGGATTGTTTTCCGCATTCCTGGTGAGGACGAGTTCTCTCATCCCTTGCCAAGAAACTTGGCGGGAAAGTTGGTCATCTCTGCCATGAAGGCGATGCGCATGGTAAACAAGGGTTGTGACGCTTTTCTTGCCAGCATAGTATTAGTACCCGAGGCTGGTGAGTCACCTACTCTTGCAGAGATCGAGGTAGTGCAGGATTTTCCAGACGTCTTTCCCGATGATTTGTCTGGATTGCCACCGGATAGAGAGATAGAGTTCACCATAGAGTTGCTTCCGGGCACCTCTCCTATCTCGAAGGCTCCATATCGGATGGCACCTGCGGAGTTAGCCGAGTTAAGAAGCAGTTGCAAGAATTGCTAGTTAGGGATTTATTCGCCCTAGTGTTTCCCCTTGGGGCGCACCTGTCTTATTTGTAAAGAAGAAGGATGGATCACTTAGGTTATGCATCGATTATAGGAAGCTAAACCAAGTGACAGTGAAGAACAGGTATCCCTTACCTCGTATTGATGATTTGTTTGACCAGCTGCAAAATGCATCAGTCTTTTCTAAGATCGATTTGCGATCTGGTTATCATCAGTTGAGGATTAGGAGTGAGGATGTGTCCAAGACGGTGTTTAGAACCCGTTATGGACATTATGAGTTTTGGTCCTTCCTTTCGGATTGACCAACGCCCCTGCAACGTTCATGGATCTCATGAACAGGGTATTTAGGCTGTACTTAGATAACTTTGTTGTGGTATTTATCGATGATGTTGGTCTACTCTCGGATGAGGCCACACACCGTCAGCATTTGAGGGTAGTGTTAGAGGTTTCCGTGAGCACAAGCTGTATGCAAAATTCAGCAAGTGCGATTTTTGGTTGCGTGAGGTTCATTTTCTTGGGCATGTTATCTCCGTGCTGGTGTAGCAGTTGATCCAGCAAAGGTCCAGGCAGTTATGGATTGGGAGACCCCCAAGACCCCTTCGGAGATTCATAGTTTTCTTGGTTTGGCTAGTTACTATCGGCGATTCATTGAGGGATTTTCATCCATCGCCGCCCCATTGACTCAGCTTACCAGAAAGGGGGTGAAGTTTGTGTGGTCCGAGACATGTGAGAGTAGCTTTCAATTATTGAAGGCTAAACTTACTTCCGCTCCGGTATTGGTATTACCTAGTGGTGCTGAAGGTTTTGCCATTTATACGGATGCATCTCAGATTGGCTTAGGCTGTGTGCTAATGCAGCAAGGAAGGGTAGTGGCGTATGCTTCTCGCCAATTGAAGGAGCATGAGCGTAACTATCCGACTCATGATTTGGAGCTTGCGGTAGTGGTTCATGCACTAAAGATCTGGAGGCACTATCTTTATGGTGTCAGATTTGAGGTGTTTCGACCATAAGAGCTTGAAGTATCTCTTCTTCCAAAAGGAACTAAACCTACGGCAGAGGAGATGGATTGAGTTCCTCAAGGACTATGACTTCGACCTTCAATATCATCCAGGGAAGGTGAATGTCGTAGCGGATGCTCTTAGCAGGAGGAGGTCTTCGCTCCAGCAGGATTGGAAGATGTTGGAGGATGTGTCGTGTTCGATGACTGAGTTAGAGCCTTATGTCAGGCTTTTGTGGCTCAGTTGTCCCTTAGGTCTTCGGTGTTGGATGAGGTGATCGAGCAACAGAAAGCCGACCCTAGACTCCAAGAGTTAGTGGGCAAGGCAGGCATTGCTCGTGATGAGGATGGCGTGATTAGATTCCATCACCGAGTTGTGTTCCTGACATTGTAGATGTCCGTGAGCATGTATTAGCAGAAGCTCATAGGTCGAGATTCTCTATTCATCCGGGTAACACCAAGATGTACCAGGATTTGAAGAGGTCTTTTTGGTGGTCTGGCATGAAGAGAGATGTAGCGGATTATGTCTAGGTGTCTAGTATGTCAGCAAGTGAAAGCCGAGCGCAGCGACCATCTGGTCTTATGCAGAAGATGGAGATTCCAGTATGGAAGTGGGAAGCTATCACTATGGATTTTTTTTCGGGTTTGCCTCGATCCAGACGGGTAATGACTCGATTTGGGTAGTCGTAGATAGATTCTCGAAGACTGCGCATTTCTTGCCTATGAAGAAGAAGCAGTCAGTAGAGAGCTTGGCTAGATTGTATGTCAGTAGCATTATTAGATTGCATGGTGTGCCGAAGTCGATCATTTCGGATCGAGATTCGAGATTTACTTCGAGGTTGTGGAAGGGTCTTCAGGATGCTTTAGGTTCGGAGCTGAAGCTCAATTCGGCGTTTCATCCCCAGACAGATGGACAGTCTGAGAGGACTATCCAGACGCTCGAGGATATGTTGAGGGTGTGTGTGTTGGATTGGAAGGATGATGAGAGCACCATTTACCTCTAGTGGAGTTCGCATATAACAACAACTTTCATGCGAGCTGTAACGCCCCGACGAGAATATTCCCGATGGAGAGGTGGTCCAAGTCAAGAGACAGTGTGTAGAAACACGTCCGTCGTGCCTCGAGTGCTCGAAGGCCAAGGGGAAAACGATAACGATATTTAAAATGCGCGAGTAAAACAGAAACAATTGTATTTAATAAAATAGGGTAATTTAGTCATTTATTTCGCTAATTTACCGAATACATTATTGCATAATTTATCAAGGTCAAATGGCATTTAATAATGTTGTGGTGTGTAAGTGTAAAGAAATCTTGAGGATATGACAAGTTGTGCAAATGTCATTTTAAATAATTAAATTATATCATTAATGTCATTTATTAATTCACCAAGTCGAATTAACTATAACATGATTTAATCATGGCTAATTAAAGGGTATAAAGCTTAAACAACTGGGCATATGCATAATTTTCCATTCTGGTCAGATTCATGAAAACGCGGCAGACTTACCCGTCGCGATTCAAGTCGCGACAGGGCGGTCGGGCGCGACACGGGACCTGGCTGGTCTGGCCCAGTCCGGAGTGGAATCGTGGCAGCTTATGCCGCCGCGTTCTTGACGCGACGCCATCGGCCGGCGCGACCCCGCTGATATCACGGCGGATCGCCCCGTCGCGATAACAAGTGGGATTGCCCTTTTTCCCTTTTTCCAGGGCGAGTCCTCTGTGATACAGAGACGTTCTAAATTCTATATAAAATAGCATGGTGATTAAAAAATTACGAAACTAGTTTAAACGAAAGTAGACATGTATATCTATCAACATGCATGATTAATTTGAAAATAGACAAGGTTTAGACATGCATTGATCGGGCTACTTTTCGGTGACCTAAACAGGCACAGTCAGGGTTCAACGAATTAATATGAGATGAATACATGATGAAAAATTCTGAAACTAGGGGCGTTCAAAAGCTAACAAGATGTAGTATTTATGATAATTTTCTCATGATCTAAAGTCATGTATAAATGAGGTTCACAAGCAAACATGAAGGGTCGGTGCATGTATCTGACAGGGATTCAAAGAATTAATTCTCCCTCATGGGAGATCGAAATAGAACGAAACTAAGGGCGTATGAAAGCTATTGCATTGTAGTATCAATGAGAATGTTCTCATAGCATGGCAACATGTAGCAACCTAAATTTTGTGAAAAAATAAAATTTAAATAAAGAATTAAAGCCTAGCTAAATGGATATTTAAATGAAGGGAGCATTAATAAAACCCATGAGCTTTGCTTAATGGATCCTCTAGAAATTATTGGGTCAAAAATATGAATTTAAAAACGGAGAATAATAAGAAAATACCCTAAATTCAGAGTTTAATTATATCCTAATTGGAAATGGGTTATTAAAGCAATAAAAGTGGCAATTAGAGTTGGAATTGGATTCCTAAACCTACCCCATATAGTCTAGCATGAATTTAGATACTATCCTAACCCAATTAGAGATTGGAAAGCAAGAGAGGAAAGGTGGAGTAGGAAATCTCAGAATTAAGAGGAATTTGAGTAGTAGTAGGAATAGGAACTTGTATATATATAAATACACCTCTTAAATCCTCATGGCCGGCCCTAGCTCGTGCAAAGGGGTTCTTGGAGGTGGAGAAGAGGCCAAGGAGGAGGAGAAATTGAGGGGAGGAAGATCCATCAAGCTTCTTCCTTCGTTCTTGGAGTTCTAAGCCCCAGAAGATAAATCGAGTCAAAGGTAGGCATTCTCACAAGCAAAACTAAATCAAATCCATCTATAGGTAGTTCCAATCACCAGGAACAAAAGCCCTCTTGTTTCATAATTTTCATCAAGCCAATCTTTTATTCTTGATTTTTGAAGTTCTGCATCCATGATAACCCCGAGTCATCATGTTTAAATCAGATCTCCATGTACACTTGTTCCCATGCTACGAAAATTTTACTGTAGATACTACTTGTTGTTGGGATCTTTTGCCCCTAAAAGCCGTAATTTTTATGAAGCATGTTGCTCAAATTAAATCATTCATCTCTACTGCAACTGGAATCAGGTTGCTTCTTGTTCAACTTGTTAGAACTATGTTGATACCATGATTGTTTTCAAATTCCTAATTACTGGAAGTACCATTGCATGTCTAGATCAATTTAAAACTAGTTTCATGATTTTTAGTAGTGTATACAATTAGTTATGATTTTCTGAATGACCCTGTATCAAAATATGATAATTCTGGACCGCAATCCAAGATAGATCAGAACTCTGTCAGACTCAGTCCACAGACCTGAGAAGGCGATGGCCCGACAGGTCGCGTTCTCAAGCCCATCGCGACGCCTTGCTTGTCACGTTCTGAACGCGACAGTACCCGCGTTCTGGCAGCCCTGTCGCGACCCGTACAGGACCCTGTCGCGTTCTATTATGACCCTGTCGCGACCCTGTTAATTGCCCTATTTTAAAGTACTTGTATTCATTTCTTGCATGGTTTATATACCGATATCGACGCTCTACTGTTCTGGAATTCCTCTAGAACGTCGAGTACCTGTTTTATATACACACTTTACTTGGCTTGTGGTGAACTCTCCGTCGGATATTCCTTTCGTCGGACTAGTGAACCCTTGCACAAGGCCTCCGTAAGTCTTCTCTAATCATGGATTCCCACATGGTCGACGAGCCGGTTGTACCCCAACACCCCTTACACCTTATGGATCGATATGATCCAAACGGCTATTAGAAGTTCGCTCTTACCTTGAATCACGTCGGACCTCTGGACTTGTGCATAACATTGTTAGTTATGGATGTCCTCAAGCCAATCATAACTTGTACAATCTTGTCTTTGATAATAATAATAAGGCTTTTATATTCATTCTGTGTAATTCATTTAAGTTTCATTATGAAGTCCATGAATATGCGCAATGGATATTAATTATGATGAGATCATAACAATGAGATTAATATCCTTTAAACGTATTCTTAATTGTTCCTAGTCGGAGGATATCCGAGGAGGACATCGGATATCCGGTTAGACTAGTACAGGTTGCACCTGCTCATATGATGAGGGTGACTAGTCTCATAGTCACTTGTGTGGAGACACTAAGGTGAATCTGTAGGTGCTCATTAGAGAATGAGTTCACTGAACTGATCCGTTATGAATCGCTGGATGGTAATGTTACCTAACTGTCAACCAGCTAGATTCATTGTCACAGTGGCGTGATTGGTCCTTAGACCTGAGACACCAAGGACACCTTGTTGGTGGACTTCTGGGTTTTGACCTTGACTTATAGATCTCTAGCCATGAGGTCTTAATCAGTTAAGTGATCGGATCTAGGGGAATACCTCGAAGGTGATTGTGTGGTCAATATGGGATCGCTCGCTCTCGGTAATAGGAGAGTGAATGCTCTACGGAAGGATGCCTGATAGTCCTTGGCCAGGGCAAGACCAATTATCAGAAAAGGAGTTTTCTGATATAGTTATGCGGCATCTAAACCGAGTGAGTGTGAATTTAGGGTTTGACAGTTGACCATACCCTAAGTGCACTCGGGAGCATTGTACGAGCGAAGGATTATAGTCATGTGGTAACTGATGATACAAAAGGTTCCTTGAATGGGTTGCTGAACCCCAATGCTTTCCAGGATCAAGTGGTGTTGCTTGGCACCCAACTTGATTGGAAGCCCGGTCAATTATCGTGAGATGATAATTGATTATGTGATTATTAATATGAGATGTTAATTAATTACCATAAGTCAATAAAGAGTTATTGAGCTTAATGGGCTGAAAAGTGGACTAGCAGTTGGGCCTAGAGGGTCACACGCATAAGAGTTCCGAGCAGACTGGGCAAGGTGTTCTTTATAGACAATGACTGGGTTTTGTGAAAAACCGCGGTGTCTATAATATACGTTGAGAGTTAAACCCTGGGCCAAGCTCCAGGCTTAACCCTGGCCGCCCCCCTCCTCTCTCTCTCCCAGGGCGCCCCCCCACCCTCTCTCTCCTCTCTTCGGCACATGGTGGAGCTGAGATCCAGGAGACGCGTGGAGAACGAGGAGATCCCGTCTGCGTCCGGAGCTCGCGTGGATACGTCTAGAGGCCGGACACTTTAACGGCTTGAAGCACCGGCGCCTCCTGCGCCACCTCCTCCCCGGATTCGGGAGTTACGCAACCCCGCAAAGGTAAAGATGAGATCTGCCTGTGCGTGGTTTTCCGTTTTAAGTTCGATTCCGACGGCCGGCAACGATATCTACTTGAGGGATTCGCGTTTCCGCTGCGCTCTGTACGAAACCCAACAAACATGGCCAGCGGGAAGATCGTGAATTCCACCTGACTGCCAATACGACGTGCACGTGTTGTGCAACTGTTACTATCGCCTGTTTACTCGTCGCATTACGTACAATGTCCATTATCTCATCTATACTCTATTCGCTCGTCTATTCACGTTCTCTCTACTATCTCGTCTATTCGTCTAATGCTCTTAACTATTCTTGGTACTCTATATTGACCATGAACTGATTGTCTAAAGATAAACAATATAACTAATGCCTGGCGATTATAAAGGGCCTGATCTGGTCCTGGGATGTGCGCCAGAAAGTGCTAGTGCCCATGGGAGTTAAATGATCAGAGTGTTTGGCATTACACTCAAGTTCTATCTATCTCGACTATCTATATGACAATCAAAATACAAAACGTGCTATACTCTCTCCAGTCTAGAATGACAAACAAGTGCTATACTCGTCGTGCTATTATTATACTTGTGCTAGTTGTGCTATGGCCATCCTGCTATTCGTGCTATACTCAATACTTGTGCTATTTTTGGAAACTATACTCGATCTCGTGCTATTGTGCTATCCTGTCACTTGTTGTGCTATCTCTTGCTAGATTTTGACTCCCTTGTACCTGCTATCTTAGATATTCTCCCATTAAATGCCTTAATTATTTAAATCCTGCTTGAGCCTGAGATTAAGTCCTACTGGGCGTTATCGCTCACCCTACGTTATTTGATGTTGTGTTCTCAGGTGAGACCGAGGATGACACATACACTCACGAGGAAGGGAATGACCAAGAGTGAAGCCAGGAGTACCCTCGAGTCATTATGTCATCTTAGAGTTGTAGTTAGTTATTTCCATTTATTGCAATGTAATTGGGCCCTATAGAATGTCTCTGATATTAGTGGTTGTAACTAGACATTGGAAAAGTTATTAATTAGAAAGATTTGCTTTAGTATTATTCAATGCGCAATGGTTTGATGTCTAGTACTCGCTCTATACCTTTTCTTGCAACTGCCTTCGCGCTCCGATATTCCGCGTCGGGGCATGACAGTTTTGTGGTACCAGAGCCTAGGTTATTCTTAGTACAGGATGATCTAGGTTAACCTGCCTCGACTAGAGTCAATTATCCCACCTATGTGAGTTGTGGTTAGAGCCAAGGGTAACTAGTTAAAATAAACTCACAACGCACAAATTAAACTTTCAATCAGCATTATAACTATCAAACTATTTTTTAGGAACTAAACAGCTACAATGACTGCAGAACGTGCCCAGATGAGGGGCATGCAATAGTCCTCCAGGAACTGACTCGTGCCATACTACAAGCCACCCAGAAAGATGGTGGTAACGCGGAGGGAACCAACTAGGTGCAGGCGAGCTGCATCGAAATTTCAGGGGTCTGAACCCGCCTAGGTTCAGTGGGTCTACGGATCCAGATGAAGCGGAGCACTAGCTAAAGGAAACGGAAAGGATCTTCCGTGTAATGCAATGTGCCGATGGAGACAAACTCCGTATTAGCGACAATTCACACTGGGAGAAGGTGCCTGCGCATGGTGGGAGCCGTGGAAGCCACAAAAGCTAACGACCAATTTACTTGGCCGAATTTAAGGAAGCTATAATGCTAAGTACTTCTCTGAACGAGTACAAGAAAAGAAAGCTGCTGAATTGGCTGCTCTTAAACAGCGAAGCCTGACAGTCGTGGAATATGAAGCCCAGTTTTCTAGACTGGCAAAATATGCTGCACATCTAACCAACACTGAGAGAATGAAGGCTAAGCGCTTTCTAAATGGCCTTAAGCCTCAGTACATTACTCAATGGCGCCACTCGACATACAAACTTATGCCGAGATGGTTAAGAAGGCCCACTACTAGAAGGCGCTATGGACTTCACTGACCGTATCAAGGGGAAGTTCGTAAAGAAAGAAATGACATCGGGACCAGCATCTGCCAAGCCGACCAACGGAAAAAAGCGTCCTTTCCACCCAACCGAGGGATCCAGCCAAGATAGGAACCCAAGGTCTTCATCCCCAGCACTCCAGCTAAAGGTAACTGCAAACACTGTGACAAACCTGGTCACACCGCTGATGTGCTGGAGAAAAGTCGGAGCGTGTCTGCACTGCGGAAGTCGCGAGCATCGCATACCCGAGTGTCCGATGCTGAAAGAAAATTTGAAGTGCACTGCTATGCCTAAGAAACAGGGCAGGCTGCAAGCTCTGCACAATGAAGAAACCATCGAGGAAGGTGGCGTAGTAGAAGGTACCCTGCAGTCTTTTCTTTGCCAGCATTTGTGTTATTTGATACTGGAGCTACTCATTCATTTAGATCTCAACACTTTGCTGACACCCTGACTGCAAAACCTACAACCATGGGTTGTGAATTCTCTGTCACAACACCCTTGGGGGAGAAGGAGAAACTAAACCAATACTTTCCATCTGCCGATGTAATGATCGGAGACCTAACTTAAAGGCTGACCTAGTATGTATGTCCATGGAAGGGTATGATGTCATATTGGGAGCTGACTGGTTGTCCACATATGGGGCAAGCATCGATTGTAAGAAAGGAGGGTGCGTTTAGTGACTTCCTAAATTAGCATTCACTAGGATTAGACATAAGAAGCGGATGTCTCTAGTCTCCGCCCTAAAGCCCATAACATGATAAGGAAAGGATGTTTTGCTTTCCTTGCGGCCATCATAGTCGAAAAGAAGGGTTCAAAAATAGAAGACATCCACATAGTCCAGGATTACCCAGATGTATTCCCTGAAGACTTACCCGGAGTTCCTCCTGAACGTGACGTCAACTTCGCCATTGAGTTGACTCCTAGAGCTGCAACCGTACTGGATGTCGCCTGCTGAATTGAAAGAACTAAAAGCACAACTGATGGAGCTGCTAGAGAAGGGGTTCATCAGACCAAGTACCTCCCTTGGGGAGCACCTGTGCTATTCGTCAAGAAGAAGGATGGGTCGATGAGATTATGCATCGACTATCGTCAACTCACCCATTGACCATCAAGAACAAGTACCCATTGCTAGGGTCGATGAACTATTCGACCAGATATCTGGAGCCCAATACTCTCCAAGATCAACCTCGATCTGGTTATCATCAAATGAGGATCAAGGATGACGATATCTTCAAAATGGCTTTCAGAAGCAGGTATGGACATTACGAATTATTGTTAGCCTTTTGGTCTAACCAATGCTCCTGCAGCCTTTATGCAACTCATGAACAGCATATATCGGCCATACCTTGACAAATTTGTGGTCATCTTCATCGACGATATCCTCATATATTCAAAGACCAAGAAAGATCATGAAGAGCACTTGAGGACTGCACTGAAAGTCTTACGAGACAACAAACTATATGCAAAATTAAGCAAGTGCGAGTTCTTGGCTCGAAGAAGTGTCTTTCTTGGGCCATGTCATATCAAAGGACGGCATCTCTATTGATCCTTCCAAAGTCGAAGCTGTACTTAACTGGGAGAGACCAACCAATGTCACAAACAGAAATCAGAAGCTTCCTAGGACTGGCTGGCTACTACAGGCGGTTCATCAAGGACTTCTCAAAAATCGCCGTACCCCTCACGCGTCTGACACGAAAGGAGAATCCCTACTCCTGGAGTAAAGAGTGTGAGAAGAGTTTCCAAACTCTCAAAGACTGCCTTACCTCAGCACCGTTCTCGCGCTCTACCAGTAGAGGGAGAAAGTTTCTCTGTCTACACCGATGCCTCAGGAATCGGGCTAGGATGTGTACTCATGCAAAAGGGAAGGTCATCGCCTATTCTTCAAGACAACTGAAGACACATGAAGTCAACTACCCTGTACAGATTTAGAGTTGGCTGTCGTGGTGTTTTGCATTAAAAATCTGGAGGCACTATCTCTATGGTAAGCAATTCACTGTCTATTCAGATCATAAAAGTCTAAAGTACCTATTCTCCCAGAAAGAACTCAACATGAGGCAGAGAAGATGGTTAGAATATCTAAAGGACTTCGATTTCAACACCATACCATCCAGGTAAGGGAACGTCGTGGCTGATGCTCTTAGTAAAAGCCAATGGCATCTATCTCAAGTCTAGTCCTTGGCGAGATGCAATTACTTGAACAATTCGCGGGCTAGACTTAAATATTGAACATAGGGATGATCATGTTTTGATTGCCAATCTCAAGATCCAATCCGATATGCTGGAGGAAATCAAGATGCAACAGGACAACGATCCATTCTTGGTTCGTGTCAAGGAAACCTTAGCAGACAGACCGAATTTTGCTATGACTGAAGATGGAAGGTTAGTATTCCAAGGAGAACTTGTGTCCCAGACAACGAAGCTCTAAAAAGGAAACTAATGGATGAAGCTCATCAAACTAAGTACACTATTCATCCAGGAGGTACCAAAATGTATCAAGACATGAAAAGAACATTTTGGTGGCCGAATATGAAGAGGGAAGTAGCCGAGCATGTAGCTCATTGCCTCACATGTCAGCAGTAAAAGCGGAACACCTGCGCCCTGCCGTGTACTCAGACCGCTAGATATTCCAGAGTGGAAATGGGAAAGTATTGGCATGGACTTCATCATGGTTTACCCAGAACTCGTGGTGAACTTGACGCCATATGGGTCATCGTTGACCGGTTGACCAAATCTGCGCACTTCTTACCCATAAAGAGTACATGGTCTGTGGAGGTGCTAGCTGCATTATATGTCAAGGAGATTGTGCAGTTGCACGGTATTCCGTCATCTATTATCTCAGATCGAGATCCAAGGTTCACCTCTCATTTTTGGAAAGGTTTGCAAACTGCCCTTGGTACGAAGCTTAATTTAGTACTGCCTTTCACTCGCAGACTGATGGGCAAACTGAGAGGACAAATCAAATTGTAGAAGACATGTTAAGAGCCTGCATTATAGATTTCAAGGGTCATTGGATGAGCACTTACCCTTGATTGAGTTCGCCTATAACAACAGTTCCCAGGCGAGTATTAAAATGGCACCATTTGAAGCACTTTATGGTAGGAATTGTAGATCTCCTGTGTGCTGGAATGAAGTGGGAGAACAACAATGGTTAGGACCTGACATGGTACAGTGTACACCTGGGATATACAGATGATACGAGATCGACTCAAGATTGCTCAGTCTAGACAGAAGAGCTATGCTGATAAGAGAAGACGGGATCTGGAATTTCAAATAGGAGATCATGTGCTATTGAAGGTATCTCCTACCCGTGGTATTCAAAGATTCGGAGTGAAAGGAAAACTTAGTCCAAGATTCATTGGTCCCTTCGAAGAACTTGAAAGGATTGGTGAAGTTGCTTACAGACTGGCCTTGCCGCCAAATTTGGCAAGTGTGCACAATGTCTTCCATGTCCCATGCTTAGAAAGTATGTGTACGATCCTACACATGTCATTCGGCATGATGATCTGGTGTTAAACAAGGACATGACGTATGAAGAGAAGCCGATCAAGATATTGGACCGGAATGTACAACAACTTAGAAATCATCCCATTCACGTGGTGAAGGTCTTATGGAATAACCGCGGAATGGAAGAAGTCACATGGGAACCAGAAGGAATTATTAGACACAACTACCCTGATCTATTCGGTAAGCCATTCTCTCCTATAAGGTCATATGATTTGGGGACCAAATTCTTTTAAGAGGGGGAGGATGTAGCAACCTGAATTTTTGTGAAAAAATAAAAATTTAAATAAAGAATTAAAGCCTAGCTAAATGGATATTTAAATGAAGGGAGCATTAAATAAAACCCATGGGCTTTGCTTAATGGATCCTCTAGAAATTTATTAGGTCAACATTATGAATATACAAAGGGAGAATAATAAGAAAATACCCTAAATTCGGAGTTTAATTATATCCTAATTGGAAAGGGGTTATTAAAGCAATAAAAGTGGCAATTAGAGTTGGAATTGGATTCCTAAACCTACCCCATATAGTCTAGCATGAATTTAGATACTATCCTAACCCAATTAGAGATTGGAAAGCAAGAGAGGAAAGGTGGAGTTAGGAAATCTCGGAATTAAGAGGAATTTGAGTATTAGTAGGAATAGGAACTTGTATATATATAAATACACCTCTTAAATTCTCATGGCCGGCCCTAGCTCGTGCAAAGGGGTTCTTGGAGGTGGAGAAGAGGCCAAGGAGGAGGAGAAATTGAGGAGAGGAAGATCCATCAAGCTTCTTCCTTTGTTCTTGGAGTTCTAAGCCCTAGAAGATAAATCGAGTCAAAGGTAGGCATTCTCACAAGCAAAACTAAATCAAATCCATCTATAGGTAGTTCCAATCACCAGGAACAAAAGCCCTCTTGTTTCATATTTTTTCATCGAGCCAATCTTTTGTTCTTGATTTTTGAAGTTCTGCATCCATGATAACCCCGAGTCATCATGTTTAAATCAGATCTCCATGTACACTTGTTCCCACTATAAAAATTTTACTGTAGATACTACTTGTTGTTAGGGATCTTTTGCCCCTAAAAGCCCTAATTTTTATGAAGCATGTTGCTCGAATTAAATCATTCATCTCTGCTGCACCTGGAATCAGGTTGCTTCTTGTTCAACTTGTTAGAACTATGTCGATACTATGATTGTTTTCAAATTCCTAATTATTGGAAGTACCCTTGCATGTATAGATCAATTTAAAACTAGTTTCATGATTTTTTGTAGTGTATACAATTAATTATGATTTTCTGAACGACCCTGTATAAAAATCTGATAATTCTGGACCGCAATCCAAGATAGATCAGAACTCTGTCAGACTCAGTCCACGGACCTGAGAACGCGACGGCCCGACAGGTCGCGTTCTCAAGCCCGCCGCGACGCCTTGCTTGTCGCGTACTGAACGCGACAGTACCCTACGTTGCGTTCTGGCCTTCTATCCTGGTAGCCCTGTCGCGTTCTATCATGACCCTGTCGCGACCCTTACATGGTACGTCGCGATCACAGGATTTTGCATGAAACCCATAAAAATTATTGCTCTCACTTTCTAAAATATTCTTACTCCTTTTTAACAGTCACACACGTGGTAAAAACACCTGTTTTAAAATGGAGCCATATTAAATGCTTTAAAATACACATTCACGACTTCTTTTCTATCTATGATCTCTCTTACACATGCACACACATGAACCATCCATATATGGCTGAAATCTGGCATAAAATATCTCATAATGTATCGGGTAATTTATTGCATTAAGTATATTAATTACCCTATTTTAAAGGACTTGTATTCGTTTCTTGCGTGGTTTATATACCGATATCGACGCTCCACTGTTCTGGAATTCCTCTAGAACGTCGAGCACCTGTTTTATATACACACTTTACTTGGCTTGTGGTGAACTCTCCGTCGGATATTCCTTTCGCCGGACTAGTGAACCCTTGCACAAGGCCTCCGTAAGTCTCCTCTGATCATGGATTCCCACATGGTCGACGAGCCGGTTGTACCCCAACACTCATTACACCTTTAGGGATCGATATGATCCAAACGGCTATTAGAAGTTCGCTCTTACCTTGAATCATGTCGGACCTCTGGACTTGTGTATAACATGGCCAGCGGGAAGATCGTGAATTCCACCTAACTGCCAATACGACGTGCACGTGTTGTGCAACTGTTACTATCGCCTGTTTACTCGTTGCATTACGTACAATGTCCACTAGATCTAATCTATACTCTACTCGCTCGTCTATTCACGTTCTCTCTACTATCTCGTCTATTCGTCTAGTGCTATTAACTATTCTTGGTACTCTATATTGACCATGAACTGATTGTCTAAAGATAAACAATATAACCAATGCCTGGCAATATATAAAGGGCCCGATCTGGTCCTGGGATGTGCACTAGAAAGTGCTAGTGCCCATGGGAGTTAAATGATCAGAGTGTTTGACATTACACTCAAGTGCTATCTATCTCGACTATCTATATGACAATCAAAATACAAAATGTGCTATACTCTCTCGATGTCTATAATGACAAACAAGTGCTATAGTCGTCGTGCTATTATTATACTTGTGCTAGTTGTGCTATGGCCATCCTGCTATTCGTGCTATACTCGATACTTGTGCTATTTTTGGAAACTATACTCGATCTTGTGCTATTGTGCTATCCTGTCACCTGTTGTGCTATCTCTTGCTATATTTTGACTCCCTTATACCTGCTATCTTTAGATACTCTGCCATTAAATGCGTTAATTATTTAAATCCTACTTGAGCCTGAGATTTAAGTCCTACTGGGCGTTATCGCTCACCCTACGTTATTTGATGTTGTGTTCTCAGGTGAGACCGAGGATGACACATACACTCACGAGGAAGGGAATGACCATGAGTGAAGCCAGGAGTACCCTCGAGTCATTATGTCATCTTAGAGTTGTAGTTAGTTATTTCCATTATTGCAATGTAATTGGGCCCTATATAATGGATCTGATATTAGTGGTTGTAACTAGACATTGGAAAAGTTATTAATGAGAAAGATTTGCTTTAGTATTATTCAATGCGCAATGGTTTGATGTCTAGTACTCGCTCTATACCCTTTTCTTGCAACTGCCTTCTCGCTCCGATATTCCACGTCGGGGCGTGACACAACAAGTACGTGCAGGGAATTTAGAGAACATGAGATTTCGGGTTCATGGTGACAGCAGGGTTTCATGAATTAAATTCACCCAAATGGATAAGCAGAATACAACAAAACCATAGGGCTTTTTAAGAGGTACATGAAGGCTACCTAGGATAATTTTTACACGATTTTTTCTTGAGAGATTGCCTACCTTTTGTCGAATCCAAGAAGAACCCTAAGTTGGAGACGAAAACGGGATGAAAACTCCTTTGTCCAAGCTCCCTTCTCCAAGCTCCCACAATCTCCAGCCTCTCCCCTCGTCCTCCAAAGCCTCTACTGTGGTTTAGGGTTGCTAGGGACGAGTTTTAGGGTGTTTAGCTTGCTAATTAGAGTCCTAGCCATTCTAAGTGTCCTCCCTTGCATTAAACTCCGAATTTCCTTCTTTATCTACCACTTTCTCTTATTTATCCATCTAATAGAGTTGGGATGGGATCCAATTTCGTGGGTAAAGGTTTAGGGTAAGTCTAGGACTCTTTTTAGGATGGATATGGACTATTTAATATTATTTAAACCCTTTCCTAATTATCACTTATTTTTATTCCGAATTTGACTTAATTATTTCTCATCCCATGATGGGCTAACCCTATTTGGGCCCAATTTATTAGGTTTGGGTTATTAGAGTACCCATTAATAATTTAGCTTAATGGGTATTGTTTTAATTCCATTTTATTCTAATTAAATCAATTTATCTCATTTATTAAATAATAAAATTTTATTTTTCTTGATTTTAAAAAATCAAGGGTGCTACACGAGCCTTTGTATGGCTCCATTTAAGGCGTTGTATGGAAGGCCTTGCAGATCTCCTTTATGTTGGGAGGAGATCGGCGATAGTAGTTGATCGGTCCGGAGTAGTTCAGGAGACTTCGGATAAGATTCAGCTTATCAGGAAGAGGCTTGTTGCGGCACATGATAGGCAGAAGAGCTACGCCAACAACAGGAGGAAGGATTTGGAGTTCGAGGTGGGTGAGAATGTCTTTTTGAAGATTTCACCTACTCGAGGTGTCGTCAGGTTTGGCAGGCATAGCAAATTAAGTCCCAGATTCAGTGGCCCATATGAGATTCTCAGGCGTTTAGGTAGCGTGGCTTACGAGCGAGCTTTGCCTCCAGCTTTAGCTAGTGTTCATCCCGTTTTCCACGTATCAATGCTCAGGAAGTATGTTCGAGATCCATCTCATGTTATTAGTCACGAGCCAGTGGAGATCTAGCCAGATCTGTCATATGTGGAGCAGCCAGTAGCTATTCTTGACCGAAGGTCCAGTATCTCCAGAACAAAGTATTACATCGGTGAAGGTTCTATGGCGGAACTTCTCGCGGAAGGAGGCTACTTGGGAGCTTGAGGATGCGATGAGGAAGAAGTATCCTCATTTGTTCAAGTAGTGTAAACTTTGAGGACGAAGTTTCCTAAAGGGGAGAGGGTGTAAGGCCCTCAGGTTTTGTCCTTTTATTTTGTCGTGTGTGTAGATTTGTGCTTGTGTGTAAATATTATGTATGTATATGTAGATATCTACGTACATATTAGCTAGGTGTACTTATGTATGCATGTGTATGTTTAGATGTAATTATTGTTTATTTGCATAGTGTAGTAGTGTGTACACTATACTATATATATTGCATGTATATATATATATAGCGTATATATATGGTTTCCTAGATGGTTTAATGCTCTGGCCGAAGAGCAAATTGACGTCAACATGGATGGACGTCCATGTTGAGTAAACGTCCATGTCGATGGACGCCAGCTATGAGGTAAATGGCCATGGATGTGGACGTCTACTTCTCTGATTTTCTGTGCGCAGTAGACCCCGAAATTCTGGGTTGGGCTTGCTCACCGATTGGGAGATGTCCCCAATGGCTCTCACCTCTCCCATCATGCCCTGCGTGAGATCCTAAGCCCCACCTTATAAAAACATTACCCCTTGCAACCTGAAAGAGCACTCTTGGCTCTTTGCAAAGAGAGAAACCCTAGCTGAGAGAACAGAGAAAACCTGAACTTTGAGAGCTCAGATCTGGCGATTTGAGGCTTCTTCTGGTGAGCTTGTTCAACTGGGAGGAAGATTGGACGTAGGGGAAGGCTTTCCCAAAGCTGGACTGAAGACTACCTCATCCTAGAGCTCGGAGGAAGGAGATTGTGGAGGCTTCTTGGCACTGCCCAAGAGAGCTTCATCAGCCATTTCGATCCCTTTGGAGGTATTTTCTAAAGGCAAGTAACCCATCCCCGTGGTGCATGTACATGTCCAGTAGGTCTTAGGTATTTTACGGGATTTTATTCGTGTCCTGGAACCCAACATTTCCCCCATCTTTGGAGTTCGGTCTGTGTTTCTGCACAGACAGGAACTTAACGGCAAGATCCCTTGCCTTTAAGATCTCCAGTTGGCAGCAGACGATGCTGCCGTTAACCTCTGTGAACGGCCAGCCTTTGCCGTTTAGTTCTTTAGGACAAAACAGGGAACTGTTCTTCCTTATATATGATTATTTTCCAGATTTCTTCGCATGAGGATATATTGTAAATGTTATATGCTATGTAATATAGATAATGGAATGCATTGTGAGATTTTTGTAAATTTCTGTAATTTGTATAAATTGTTAGGTTTATGTGGAATGCATGTTAGATAAAGACCTTGGATAGGATAACTTTCTGTTCACCTGATTCATGAAGAATTAGAATGCCATAATTTTTCTAGATCATGCGTATGTATGTCAGTCTCTGTCCCGAAAATTTGGGATTTTTTCCATGATCATGTGATTTATTACAATTTTTGTACTGAAAATAGAAACCATGTGTAGGTTCTTGTAAAACTCACAGTAAATTATATGATGTGAAATAAATTCGGGGAAAATTTTTGTGATAATATGAATAATAGATGCAGGTTATGCACTATCAAATAGACCATGATATTATGCTTCCATGATAACTGATTTATGAATGCCATGTGGTTGAATATTTTATTTTCTGTAAATTTAATATAGTTCAGAAAAATATGAAAATTTGCATGTGTGGTCTGAAACCTGCAAATAGCCTGTGGTTAAAATCTCATATGATTTGGGCAACAACAGAGTATATTGTGAAATTTCCATGTGAAAATGTGCTATTAATGCGTGCTTAACATGATTACGGTAGGATAATATGTTTTCAGCATGATTAGAGTAAGTTTCTGAGTGTTTAAATTTTGTCAACAGTAGTATCAAGTTAGGGGAAAAATAGAGCCATGTGTAAACCGTATGAAATGTCTGTGTAAAAATCAGAATGTGTAAAATGTGCCGTGTGTGACACTACTTCCATAGAGGGCTGTGGAACTGTACCGTGGAAAAGTCCCCACGGGAAGGTTCAATGTGTTAAGATCCTAAGGCATTAGGATGAAATCCTGGAGGTGGACAACTACCACTGGTTAGGGTGGAGATTACTTCTCCCGTTTGCGCAGTACCAAAGCCGTCACTATGTTGCCTAGGTGGCGTCTATGTGTTATGTGATGTGAATGTGTCCTTCTAGTGGTGGTTTGGACTATGTGTCACGACATTTAAATGTGAAAATGTGAATGTGTATATGTGCAAATTGTGTAGTATGAACATGTGAATGTGAAATGTGTAAATGTGAATAATGCGAACTTGTGATTTATGTTATGAAAATGATAGATTCATGTCAAAACAGCAACCTTAATGTGTTTATAATGGTGTTTTATATGTTCAAAAGTGTGTAGAATCTATGTTAGGGATATTTCTTTCTTATGTGTGAAAATCCCATGCTAAATTTGCTATCATGTTGTAGTTAAATGTAAGTGTAGTTCTCATGTGAATGAATGCGTAGAAAGCATGCGGTAGGTATTTCATTTTGGATTGATATAAACCATGTATCATGCATAGTGAAATTGTAGAAATATTATGATAGGTAGTTTTGTATTATTGTACAACCATGCTACATGTTTTGATTAATAAAATTGAATGAATGGCCTATTTGTGATGTATGCATGTATGATGTGTATGGAGTTTACTTGCTGAGTCTTTTAGACTCACTCTTGCTTCGGAGTATAGGTTTAGCAGGTGACCCTACTTCCTTGGAGGAGACCGTTGAGAGCGACTCCGAGCGAGGAGAATAGAGTGTTGTGGAGTCACCATTGTTGTACCTTACTTTCATAGTATGTAATTGAGACTTATGAAATTGAATCTTATGTAAATTTGTGGACGAACAATTTAATTTGAATTTTGTATTTCATTATGTGGACTTAGTTCCTTAAATTGCTATATGGATCATGTATGTTTAATGTGGATGATGAAATGTAAAGACAGTAGTTCTTTTACTTCTGCTACTCTGTATTCATATTTGTGTACATCTCAATCATGTGTGTTAGTGTTTGGGTAAATGTCCCACTGTGACGAGACTCACTATACCGACGTGGATTGGTATAATCGTACCGGTATAAGAAGGGTCGTCCCAGGTTGGTACAAGCCAGAGTAGTAACAGATTAGTATTTCTAATTTTGGACCCCTAAACCAAGTTAAGCTCTTCCTTTTTAAACAAAACAAATAAAACTAACTTGGTTAATGTGAATTTGAGTGCCGAGCTCAAACCGGGAGTCTTATTTGAACTCTGTCAATATACACAAGTCACAATCATCGCTCTGGCCGTGCTGGAACAAACCAGAGGGCAATTGCATAAATATTTCTAATTTTGGACTCCCAAACCTAAGTTCTTCGTGTTTCAAGTAGACTAACTTGGTTAATGTGAATTTGAGCACCGAGCTCAAACCGAGAGTCCAAATTGAACTCTGTCAGTTTCCACAAGTCACACTCATTGCCTTGGCCATGCTGGAACAAACCAGAGGCCGATCGGATTAGTATTTCTAATTTTTGAATTTAAAATCTAGTTAAGTTTTTCCTTTTTAAACAAAAGTAAACTAAACGATCTTGTTTAATGTGAATTTGAGCGTCGAGCTCAAACCAAGAGTTTGAATTGAACTCCGTCAGTCTCCACAAGTCACAATCATTACCCTGGATGTGCTGGAACAAACCGGAGGCCAATTGGATTAATATTTCTAATTTTGGACCCCGAAACATAAGTTATTTGTTTTTAAACTAAACTAACTTGCCTAATGTGAATTTGAGCGTCGAGCTCAAACCGAGTGTCCGAATTGAACTCCGTCAGTTTCCAAAAGTCACAATCATCGCCTTGGTCATGCTGGAAAAAACTAGAGGCCAATCGGATTAGTATTTTTAATTTTGGACACCCAAACTTAAGTTCTTCATTTTAAAACAAAACAAACTTGCTTAATGTGAATTTGAGCATCGAGCTCACACGAGGAGTCCGAATTGAGCTTGTTAGTTTTCACAAGTCACAATCTTCGCTCTGGTCATACTAGAACAAACCAGAGGTCAATCAGATTAGTATTTCTATTTTTTGACCCCAAAATCTAAGTTCTTAGTTTTTGAACTAAACTAACTTGCTTAATGTGAATTTGAGCGCCGCACTCATACCGGGAGTCCAAATTGAACTCTGTCAGTTTCCACAAGTCACAATCATCGCCTTGGATATGTTGGAATAGACTGGACGGCAATCTGATTAGAATTTCTAATTTTGGACCCCCAAACATAAGTTCTTCATTTTGAAACTAAACTAACTTGCTTAATGTCAATTTGAGCACCGAGCTAAAACCGAGAGTCTGAATTAAACTCCGTCAGTTTCCACATGTCACAATCATCGCCCTGGTCATGCTGGAAAAAAAGAGAGGCCAATCAGATTAGTATTTTTAATTTTGGACCAGCAAACCTAAGCTCTTCATTTTCAAACAAAAAAAACTTGCTTAACGTGAATTTGAGCGCCGAGCTCATACCGGGAGTCCGAATTGAACTCGTCAGTTTCCACAAGCCAAAATCCTCACTTTGGCCATGCTAGAACAAGCGAGAGATCAATCGGATTAGTATTTCTAATTTCGAACCCCCAAATCTAAGTTCTTCATTTTAAACTAAACTAACTTGGTTAATGTGAATTTGAGCGCCGAGCTCAAATCAGGAGTACCAATTGAACTACGTCGATTTCCACAAGCTACACTCATTGCCCCAGCCATGCTGGAACAAAACCAGGGGACGATCAGATTAGTATTTCTAATTTCGGACCTCCAATCTACTTAAGTTCTTCCTTTTTAAAGAAAACTAAACTAAACTAACTTGCTTAATGTGAATTTGAGCGCCAAGCTCAACAGTAGTTAGAATTAAATTCCGTCAGTTTCCACAAGTCACAATCATCGCCCTGGCCGTGCAGGAATAATCCGAAGACTAATCGGATTAGCATTTCTAATTTTGGACCCTCAAACCTAAGTTCTTCATTTTTAAACTAAACTAACTTGGTTAATTTGAATTTGAGCGCCGAGCTCAAACCGGGAGTCCAAATTGAACTCCATCAGTTTCCACAAGTCACACTTGTTGTGTGTAGAGAGATTATCTAGAGGGGGGGTGAATAGAGAATCTTCCAAATTTTTTGACAATTCAGAAGTTAAAAGCCTCGATATGACAATACCAATTAGACAATCAACACACAAAGCAAATAAGGAACAAACCACACACAAGAGAGGAAAATTTTAAGGTGGTTCGGCTCTAATGAGGAGACCTACATCCACCCCTCACAAAACCAGTGAGGTACGACTATGAGAACCACTGTGAAGAATTCTCAAACACCTGCTAATTCACAGCTTCTTCACACCTGCTGACTCACAGCTTGAACATTCCGCTGATACACAGCTACAACCCAATTGATCCAATCACAACATGTGAATGATCAATACAATCTACTTCACAAAGAAGCAGATAGCACACAACTCAAATGCTCAGAAGAAATCGAAAAGATGAAAAATGAAAAGATGCCAGAACGTGTTTGGGGATCATCAAACTCCCTGCTCAGGATCCAGATTCGAATTGCAACACTTCTAGTATTCAGATTAGATCCCTCTACAGATGAATTTCTCTTGAAATTTGTTCCAATCGGATCATAGAGATCAATGTTGGAGAAGCTTCACGATCCTCTATTCATAAAGACTCAGCACCAGCTTTTCGAAGCTTTAATTCAAGCTTGATTCAGCAACACATCCATCTGATCACCGCTCCGATCTGAAATTGCATCTTCATGCTGATTACAGAGCCTCTGATCTCCTCTCACGCACGAATTGGAGCACTCCCCGTTTTTGTTATCTGATTGTGCGGGATTCTGTGCAGTGGGCCCCTCAATAGATTCTCTAAAAAGTGGAGGAATCTTTTTGCCGCCGAGCATCGGCACCTTCCAGAACAGTTGACGTGTAAAAAAAGATCCCAGTCATTGGGCCTTGGATCATGTGCTCGCGTGATGACTTCTGTTCTCTTGAAAATTCTAAGTGTAGTAGTGTCGACACTTCCAAGGTCTAGCATCGACACACACACATTAGTCTTAAGTGAACCACATGTTTTTAGTAAATGAGGACACGTGACAAACCTGAGATTTCCATGATATCAACTTGATCTTCCTTCTGAGTTAGCCTGATAAACAGTTGGTGTCGACCTTGGTACAATTAGTGTCGACCTTAGTTCCAATTGTTTTTACAATGAACTCGGCCCTTGTATAGTGTCGACCTTATCATTACTGAGTGTCGACCTTATTAGATTACATCTCCTCATTAAGACTTGTAACCATCTCAAGTATTGTCATACTCTCTGAATAGCGTTGATCTGACTTGATCACATTTTCTCAGCGTAACATAAATAGACCACTAGTGTCGACCGATATTCCAGGTAGTGTCGACCTTATCTGAATTTTCCTTGTTGTAAATGAATTGTACCTGTAAAGCAAATGTTGTTTGTCAAATATCTATACTTTTTACTTCAAGTGTGACATCATCAAAATTAGGGACACAACAATCTCCCCCTTTTTGATGATGGCAACAATTTGTCATGGATGTTTGAACTCTGTAAAGTTGAGAATCAGAAATTTATCCAACCTATTGACACAGGTATACAATCCATTGAAGTAAGACAGACGACAGGTAAACAACTTCATTTGCAAAAGTCATTCTATGATGTTTTCATTTCAAGAACTGAGATTTTTACAAAAAAACATCAACCATAATAGTTCAACAACCAAAATGAGACATACAAAAAGAAATCGGCACACAAACATCCAACCACATTTCTAAGATCAAACATCAACCTTCTCCCCCTTTGACATAATCAAAAAGAGGACATCATGGAGGAGGAGGTGGTGGCTGTGAGGGAAAAAGTCTGTGTTCCATCCTTGTTAGGCGAAAGTACAGATCATCATAGTTCTCCTGAAGATATATCTGAATAGCATTGAATCTGGTATTCAAGAAATCTTTCAACTGATCAAACTGGTGTTCAACAAGCACTGGAATGTTGTCAGCCCCATGAGGCATGGTGGGTGCCATAGCTGAGGAGGTGGCTTGATTGCTAGCATCAGACTCATCAATGTCATGTAATCTCCAGACTCTGTTAAATTCATCTCTCATGTACCGAAACTCTTTAGAAATGTCCTCATTGTGGCATTTCAGTACATTCATTCTGTTAAGAATTTGCTGAACAGATTGAACAAGTCCAAGAATGGCATTGAACTGAGCAGCACCTTGCTGAAGGTCCTAGGCAATTGCTTCAACTTTATCAAAGATTTTGGCCTGTATGAAGGCCACTTGGTCAAATACATATCCAATAGTATGAACCAACTGATCAGACCTGATTTTTGTAAATCTATGAATTTGCTCTTGCCGGCCTACATTTGCTTGCAGATGTTGCTTAATCATCTGTAGTCGACTGTCAAAATGTGAAGCTTGCTCCTCCATCTTGGTGTTCAGAAGGTCAAGAGACTGATGGACATAAGCAAATCGCTCTTCTAGAAAAGTGATAAGAGTGGGAGGAATTAAAGCTACTGCAGTGGATGATGAAGGAATATCATGCACAGATGGAGTATGTTCAGAATAAGGAATATGAGGAGGGGAGATATGTGGAGGATCAACTTCAGGAACCTCATAAGAAGGAACAAATGAAGGAGAAGGAATTGGAAGTGACTCTTCTGGCAGATTCTCCTCAGGCATATCATGATCCTGACCTTGGTGTTCTTCCCCAGCTAGATGTGCTTGTTCAAATTCCATTACTTCATTGGTGTTCTCCTGAGGACCCAAATTAAGCTTCATGAATTTCACAATGTGGTCTAAATCATACATGTGGAATCTGGCAATCTTTTGAACTTTTGATCCTACAGTAGGAACAACCAACAACTGAAAGATGGAGGATAGATGAGCTAAATATGGCAAGCTCCTTCTCAATTTCGGTATTGTCACTTCATGAATTAGCTGGCAGATAATAGTAGCCAGATTGATCTTCACTTTCTTAATCAAACATAACATAATGCATCTTTGTAAACTTGTTACTCTCTACCTTCCTCCTCCCTGAGGAGTTAGAATAGTTGTATAGTAATGGTGCAAAAGCCGATGTGCAGGTGGAAATCTGTTGGCATTCAATTGAGACATCTTTGCTTGATTTTCATCAAGTACATTGTGTGGATGATCAGTCAGGACTAAAAAGGCTTCATGTGCACAAAAATTGAGATTCTGAGGATTGCAACCCTCATTTGGTATCCCCAACAATTGACTCACAATAGAATTTGTGAGTACAATGTGAACCCCTCTTACACTGGACTCAAGAGAATACTTTTTGCTAACAAGGTTTATAAAGAACTCTTGAACCAAGAGAGGATAGTGTGTCCTATGCACACTAACAAAGTCTGTCCACCCCTGAAATTCCAACATCTCAAGGAGTTCTGGCACCAAGCTTGACATACCTTCATCGTGAATGTTGATAATCCTTGAATGTAGAAGAGATTTGTTCCCAATAATCATCCTTTTTGCTCTTGAGGGTGTATGCTGCTCTTCTTCATCCTCAGAATCAGTATCATCATGCTCTGACTCATCTTCTTCTTGTTTTAAATCCTGTTCCCGCCCTTCAGAACTTGACTCTTTAACAACATTGCCACTTCTGTCCTCTTCATTGAGTTTAGAACCCTCATCTTCTTTCTCGACCATTGGCTGGTCAAAATTGACATCCTCAGTTTTCTTAGAAGAGACTGTCTCATTGTCACTGGATCTTTGAGAAGGATTATATAACTCCTCTTGCACATGTTGACTACCAGAGCCATTATCTGTTTCCTGGGAATTAGGGCTTCCTCCTAGTGACATCTTAGACCCTTGCTGGCTTGAGGCATTCTCATCAGAACTGCTTAAATCAACAAATTCCAACTTCTTCTTACCCTTAGAAAAGTTCTTTTCCTTAGCAGTTTGAGGATGGGAATATCTACGGCTCAAAAATGCTGGAGCAGCATGCTTCTTGTCACGAATCACAATGCCCTTCGCAGCTTTGGTTTGCCGTTCTGAACCAAAAGACTCATCTTGCTTCCTCTTCCCGCCGCGACGAGGCTGCAACTTAGGAGCCATAAGAGAAGGAATAGAGTATCAGGAAGGAGAAGGAACGGAGATGCAGTTGCAGGGAAACCAGTTTTCCTAGAAAGGGTTGAGGAGGAAGAAGAGGTTTCAGAACAGCTTTTGGGAATGGCGACATCTGAAGAGACGTGACTTTAAAAAGGTTGACCTACCCCGGAAGTATCGTGGTTCTACGGAACAATAAAGATGTATCATGATCCAAACCACAGGGTAGAGTAGTGTTGACTCTATGGTGAATAGTGTCGACACTCATGAATCTGAGTTTGAGGCCAGACTTCAATAAATTTGAGGAGGTGTCATTTCACTATGATCCACTAAATTCCTTGAAGATCCTGGAGAAGTTAACAACAATTACGCACTTTTTACACTCTTTCTCATTATTATTCAGATTAATGGTTTGAAAATTATAAATTTTTTGTATTAACCATTAAAGAAAAATTGAAGAACTCATGTGAGTAAATAACAGATAAGAGAAAAATCTTTCAGATAGAGAATTTGCATCAGTATGAAACCATTTACTCATCACATGTAGCAGGGTGACATTGGAAGATTATGTGAGCAGGCTAAAAAGTGTTGAAAATGATAAATCTGTCTTGATTCTTCCATAAAATTGAATCTCTTGAATATCAATTTTTTTTTTTAATTTGATACAATTGAACAATCTGATCTCCCTCATGTTTCATGCAAGAGCCCATGTTTTGTACACACCAGAGCTCTTGATTACTTATTTAGGAAATCATTTTGCTTCAGGAAAAATTAAGATTCATCTTTTCATGTGAGGATACATGTCTATCAAACACCAGAATCCCCAATTACTCAGACTACATCAAATTCATTTTGACATCCTGAACAAAATTAACTAGCTCATCTTGACACACAATGATATTTTTGATTTTATTAGAGATTTGCAGTTTCTCATAGGATAGTCATTGTTCTATCATTTGTAAAGACTGTATCAAACAATTAGTTTCTAGGTTAAGAAGATTTTTCAAATCAAAAGATTTCAAATGCCTTGAAAACCTGACCAATGAAACCAAGTTATAAGTGAATTTTCAAGGATTACTAGAGATGCACTTCTCACTAAAAGAATTTCTTTCTGCACTGTTAGTTAATTGATTTGAATTCTTCAAAGAATTTTAACAGTTAACCCAAAAATTTATAACATTCAAACCACAATCTTTTAATTTCTGAAATAAAGGAGTTTTCGAAGAATGTGAAATTGAGATTAACTCCCCCTGAGAAAATGCCTAGAAATTTTGCTTCTCATAATGAAACAACTTCCTCTCAGAAAATGAATTCTTGAACCAAGAAGGATAGTTAGCAAAAGAAGAACTCCCCCTCAACAAGTGCATGAAGACCTTTGGTACTTGGCGGAGACATATACTCACGCATAGTGAAAGATTCCAGACAAGCTTAACTTGTCCTTCTTCAACTCACCATTTCATATACCACATAGGCCAATGCAAAGTATGAATCAAGGATTTTATTTGCTGGAGGAAGAGGAATTTATTTACTGAATGGAAACAAAGATGTGTGAATTGAAAAAAATGGCAAAAGCTTTTGGTGTGAAAGAGAATAATGTTGACTCTGTTGTCAATGGAGTCGACCTTTGACATAAAAGACACCTCCGAACCACAGTGAAACTTTCACTTCTCCAACTGCACAAGAACTGATTGCATTCCAACCATCTCAACTGACAAACTGATCCATCAAACATAGATTTTCACCCAATTTCCTTCTCACATACTTGATAGAAATCACATATTTATAGCAAACATCAATAACTTATTTCAACACTATCATCCATTCAAACACACTTTCACAGCAATTTCAACACAGTCAATCATGGATCAAGCAAACACAAACCAAGTTCTCTTCTTAAACACGAAAATCTTTCATTGCACAAAGGTTTAGTAAAAATATCAGCAATTTGTTTTGAAGTTTCAACAAAGTGCAATTCAAAGGAATTTTTGCTTACCTCATCTCTTAAGAAATGATGCCTGATTTATGTATGCTTTGTCATAGAATGCTGGATGGGGTTCTTTGCCAAACAAATTGCACTCGTGTTATCGCACAAAATTGGGACACATCCAAGATCTACTTGATAGTCTTGCAGTTGATGTTTAATCCATAGCACTTGAGTGCCACAGCTTCCTGCAGAAACATATTTTGCTTCTGCAGTAGAGAGGGCAACTGAGTGTTGTTTCTTAGAAGCCCAGGAAACTAAACATCCTCCCAAAAATTGACAATAACCACTAGTGCTCTTCCTATCTAACTTACAACCAGCAAAATCCGCATTAGAATAGGATATCAAATTAAATTCACTGAATGTAGGATACCACAGTCCCAACTCATGAGTTTCGACAAGATACCTGAAAATTCTTTTCACTGCACTCATGTGGGATTCTTTGGGACAAGCCTGAAATCTAGCACACAGGCACACTGAAAATTGAATGTCCGGTCTAGATGTTGTTAAGTAGAGCAAGGAGCCAATCATACCTCTGTACACTTTTGAATCTACCTAATTACCTTTCAGATCAGCATCTAAGCTCACAGTGGTGCTCATTGGAGTAGCCATCACTTTGGTGTTCTCCATTTTGTACCTTTTCAGCAAATCTTGGATGTATTTGGATTGGTTTATGAAGATCCCTTCTTTTGATTGAACAACCTGCAATCCAAGAAAGAACTTGAGTTCTCCCATTAGACTCATTTCAAATTCATTAGTCATTAATTCTGAAAATTCCTTACATAAGGAGGATTTTGTTGATCCAAAGATAATGTCATCGACATATATTTGGACCACCAAGATATCCTTTTCTTGAATTTTTGTAAGAGTGTTTGATCAACTTTACCTCTTGAGTACCCCTTACCTGTAAGGAATGTGCTCAACCGATCATACCAAGCTCGGGGAGCTTACTTCAGACCATATAAAGCTTTATCCAATTTAAACACATGGTCAGGATGGTTAGTACATTCAAACCAGGAGGTTCTTCAACATAAACTTCCTCCTTAATCAAACCATTCAAAAGGCACTCTTTATATCCATTTGCTGCAATTTAATACTATGAGCACAAGCAAAGACAAGCAAAATTTGGATAGCTTCAAGCCTAGCTACTAGAGCAAAAAACTCTTTAAAGTCTATTCCAAATTCTTAATTATAACTTTTTGCTACAAGTCTAGCCTTATTCCTTATTACTTTTCCATCTTCACTAATTTTATTTCTAAAAACCCATTTAGTTCCAATGACACCTTGAGATGAAGGTCTTGGAACTAAATGCCACACTTTATTTCTCTCAAATTGATTTAATTCTTCATGCATTGCATCTATCTAGAAAGTGTCTTTGAGAGCTTCCTCTATGTTCTTAGGTTCAATTTGAGACACTAGAGCTATTTGATCAAGTTCAGAAATTGCCTTAAAATGAGTCCTTGTCCTAGGAGGGTCAAGCAAATTACCTATGATACTTTCCTGTGGATGGTCTCTTAGCATTCTTATGTTCATTCCATCTCTTTCCCTGAATTCATTGATTGGTTCCTATGCCTCACTGTGGTCTGAACTCTTTTTGCTTGCATCTTCCTTTTCTTCTTGCTCTTTAGAATTTTCTCCTTCTAGAAACTTCCCATCTTGCTTTTCTCTGCATAAATCAACATTAAATTCATCAAAAGTGATATGAGGTGATTCCTCAACAATTTTATCTTTCACATTGAATACTCTGTAAGCTCTTGAATGATCAGAATAGCCTAGAAATATTCCTAAGTCACTTTTGGGCTCAAATTTGTCCAAATCATGCTTGTTGTTAATTAAGATAAAGCATTTTGTTCCAAACACTTTAAAGTGTGCAATTGAAGGTTTCTTACCTTTAAGAAGCTTATAAGGAGTCTTTTTGCAGAAAGGCCTTACCATTGCACGGTTTATAATTTAGCAAGAAGTGTGAACTTGATGAATAGAATATTTCATCCATATCTGGATCGGTTTATAGTAGTTTTTATCGATGATATCTTGATATATTCAGCATCAGAAGAGGAGCATGCAGCCCATTTAAGAATCACATTGCAGACATTGAGGGAGCACCAGTTGTATGCTAAGTTCAGTAAGTGCGAATTCTGGTTGAAAGAGATACATTCTCCACAAGTGTCATGTTTCTTCTTTCCACAACTCCATTTTGTTCAGGAGTTCTTGGTGATGAAAACTTGTGGAAGACTCCTTCTTTCCCGCAGAAAGTCTCAAAATCAGCATTCTCAAATTCACCACCATGATCAGACATAATTGAAATAATTTTAAATTTCCCTTCCTGTGAAACTTTCTTGTAAAACTCATGAAATTCTGCTAATGCATCATTTTGTGAGCAAGAAAGAAAACCCAACTGAATCTAGAAAAGTCATCAACAAGAACATATCCAAACCTTTTTCCATTTAGATTGTTTGTCCTAGTGGGTCCAAACAAATCCATGTGAATAAGCTCAAAAGGTTTGGTGGATTGACTTTCTGATCTACTTTTGAAGGATTTTCTTGTTTGCTTACCTTGAGAACATACTTCACACAATTTCAAATTATGTTTGAAGGAGATTTCAGACAAGCCTTTAACCATGTTGAACTTGACCAACTTATGAAGCATATGGTAGCTAGCATGACCTAGTCTACGATGCTACAAGCTAGCTAAGTCATTTTTATTTGCAGTTAAGCACAGGTTGGTGTTTTCAGATTCATCAAGATTAACCATGTACACATTGTTTGTTATTTTTCTAGTAAACTTAACAATATCAGAGTTCGGTTCAAAAATTGTGCAGCCCAAAGAATCAAAGATTACCTTGTGACCTTTGTCACACAATTGACTTATGCTCAGGAGGTTATAATCTAGACCTTCCACCAGAAGAACTCCATCAATCAAGTTGGATTGATTCCTACCAACCTTACCTGAACCAATGATCTTACCTTTGTTGTTGCCTCCAAATGTAACATGACCAGCCTTCTTTTCAGATAATAGACTGAATTTATCCCTATCTCCTGTCATATGTCTTGAACAACCACTATCTAAGTACCACATGTTCCTCTTGGCTGTAAGACATACCTGCACACACAATCAAAGAAGATTCTTTGGAACCCAAGTACATTTGGTTCCCACAATGCCTCCCAGATCAAGAATATAAGAAAGCAAGTCTTTCAGAATCCACAGTTGTTTATTCACTTTTAAGTTTTCCTTATTTCTAAAATCATGCTGACTTTTACTCTTTTTCCTATTTTCATTGTGTTTTGAATCATTTACATTTATGTATTTTTTGTTATGTTTTTTCTCAACATTTTTAGAAAGAGATTTGAACTTGGTTTGACTTCTTAGTCTTCCAGGATGTTGTGTTTCATTACATCTGGCAATGTCATAGACATGTGTCGACACTCTGAAGGGATAGTGTCGACCTAAATGATTCCATTTCGACCAGTTTTGAGTATTGAAGTAAGTGGATCTTGATTTCCCATGTGCCCACTTGGTGTGAGACCAGTTCTGTGATAAAGTTGACTTGTTATTTGTCCAGTTTCCCAAATTTTGTGATTTTCTGTATGATGGTGTCGACCTATCATAAGTGTAGTGTCGACCTTGCCAGGCAGGTGATTTCAGCTTTTGATTCCTTTGAAACATTTGTTCATTTTCAGCCTTTGTTTTCTTTCTTCCATTTGTTTCTTTGTTGACAACCATTTTCGTTTTTCCATCTTGTCTTGTATCTTTTCCATTTTTCTCATTTCTCTGTCCTTTTGAAGTAGAAACTTCTAAAGTTTTTAAAGAAACAAATGTTATGGTCTTCATTCATACTTCCTTTTTCTTTGTGGGATTAAAGCCTAACCCCTCTTTGTTGAAATTTACTCTCGTGCCTAGAAGGACTTCAAGATTGTTCTTGCCGCTTACAAAATTTTCAAGAACTTCCTGCCTCTTGTTTATTTCATTTCGCAGAACTTCAACTTCCTTTTTAATTCAGTGTTAACACTGTGTAAGGCAGCATTTTTTTCAGAGACAAGAGCTATTTCATCAAGACATTCAATATTCTGAGATTTCAGTTCACTTACAACATCTTTTAGAGCATTTATCTCCTGTGAGAATTATTTTTCTTTTTCTTCTGTTAAGATGTTCTGAGAAGAATGTTTCAGTTTCTTCTTAAGCTTTTTATTTTCCTTTTTAAGAGCATCATACTGGTCCAGAAGTTCGAAGTAAACATGCTCCCAATCATCCAAATTAAAATATTTAAACAAAGAGATTACCTCTTCTTCTTCTTCTACTTCTGTTTCTCTGGCCATCAGACATAACTTTGAGTGAGTGTCCTCAGCATCTGAGCTCTCTTCTTCTTCATCTTCTTCTTCTTCACTCCATGTTCCAACCATAGCCTTTTGCTTGTTCCTGTTCCATCTAGGCTAAGATTTCTTCTGAGCCTCAGGACATTCCAACTTGACATGTTCTGGTTTCCTGCAATTGTAGCAAACAATTCTGTCAGTCTTTTTATTTATATTTACTTTGGGTTTTGACAGATTGTTGTTATACTGTTTCTTTTTTAGAAAACCCTTACCTTCCTTTCTCAGAAATTTCTTGAATTTTCTAGTGATTAATGCAAACTCTCCTGAGTCATCATCAGAGGTAGATGATTCACTGTCTTCAGTGGCCTCTTTTATGCTAGGACTTGCTTTAAAAGCAGAGGCTTCTTCTTCTTTAGATCATCCTCGATTCTTCTTATAACTCATATGTCATTAAGGAACCTATCAACTCATCTGCAGTAGTTGTGGATAAGTTTCTAGATTCTTCAATAACAGTAGCTTTAGTATGCCAAATGGGTGTCAAAGATCTAAGAATTTTTCTAACCAATTCCTTATCAATGTAAACTTTACCCAAATTTTTAGCCCATTTGTTAGCAAAGTTAATCTGCCATACATTTTGGAGATAGTTTCATCATGCTTCATACGAAATGCCTCATATTCAGAAACTAACATATTAACCTAAGTTTCTTTTACCCTAGATGTGCCTTCATAAATTACCATAAGGCGATCCCAAATTTCTTTTGCGCTTGAGCATGAGGAGACTCGAGAAGACTCTGTTGGATGCAGTGAGCATTGCATTATATTCATTGCACTCCAATTTGCGTTCAACTTCTTGATCTCTTATGGAGTCCACTTCTCTTCGTCTTCGGACAACTCATAAGGTCCATTGTTCACCACTCTCCATATTTGATGGTCTTGAGCTCGCAAGAAAACCTGCATACGAGTTTTCCAGTATGCATAATTAGTACCAAAAAATAGGGTGGTTTGTTCACAGAATGACCCTCAGCAATGTAGCCCCAAGAATCCATCACACACTAAATTCTCCTGGTCGTGAAACCAAATAAATTGGAGAACCAGGCTCTGATACCATGTGTTATGTGTAGAGAGATTATCTAGAGGGGGGGGTGAATAAAGAATCTTCCGAATTTTATGACAATTCAGAAGTTAAAAGCATCGATATGACAATACCAATTGGACAATAAACACACAAAGCAAAGAGGGAACAAACCACACACGTGAGAGGAAAATTTTAAGGTGGTTCGGCTCCAATGAGGAGACCTACATCCACCCCTCACAAAACCAGTGAGGTACCACTATGAGAACCACTGTGAAGAATTCTCAAACACCTGCTGATTCACAGCTTCTTCACATCCGCTGACTCACAGCTTGAACATTCCACTGATACACAGCTTCAACCCAATTGATCCAATCACAACACGTGAATGATCAATACAATATACTTCACAAAGAAACAGATAGCACACAACTCAAATGCTCAGAAGAAATCGAAAAGATGAAAAACGAAAAGATGCCAGAACGTGTTTGGGGATCATCAAACTCCCTGCTCAGGATCCAGATTCGAATTGCAACACTTCTAGTCTTCAGATTAGATCCCTCTACAGATGAATTTCTCTTGAAATTTGTTCCAATCGGATCACAGAGATCAATGTTGGAGAAGCTTCACGATCCTCTGTTCATAAAGACTCAGCACCAGCTTTTCGAAGCTTCAATTCAAGCTTGATTCAGCAACACATCCATCTGATCACCGCTCCGATCTGAAATTGCATCTTCATACTGATTACAGAGCCTCTGATCTCCTCTCACGCATGAACTGGAGCACTCCCCTTTTTTGTTATCTGATTGTGCGGGATTCTGTGCAGTGGGCCCCTCAACAGATTCACCAAAAAGTGGAGGAATCTTTTTTCCGCAGAGCATCGGCACCTTCCAGAACAGCTAACGTGTAAAAAAAGATCCCAGTCATTGGGCCTTGGATCACGTGCTCGCGTGATGACTTCTGTTGTCTTGAAAATTCTAAGTGTAGTAGTGTCGACACTTCCAAGGTCTAGTGTCGACACACACATTAGTCTTAAGTGAAGCACACATTTTTAGTAAATAAGGACACGTGACAAACCTGAGATTTCCAAGATATCAACTTGATCTTCCTTCTGAGTTAGCCTGATAAGCAGTTGGTGTCGACCTTGGGTACAGTTAGTGTCGACCTTAGTTTCAATTGTTTTTACAATGAACTCGGCCCTTGTATAGTGTCGACCTTATCATTACTGAGTGTCGACCTTATCAGATTACATCTCCTCAGTAAGACTTGTAACCATCTCAAGTGTTGACATACTCTCTGAATAGTGTTGATCTGACTTGATCACATTTTCTCAGCATAACACAAATAGACCACTAGTGTCGACCTATATTCTAGGTAGTGTCGACCTTATCTGAATTTTCCTTGTTGTAAATGAATTGTACCTGTAAAGCAAATGTTGTTTGTCAAATATCTATACTTTTTACTTCAAGTGTGACATCATCAAAACCAGGGACACAACAACACTCATTGCCCTGGCCATGCTGGAACAAACCAGCGGCCGATCAGATTAGTATTTCTAATTTTTGACTTCCAAATCTAGTCAGGTTCTTCCTTTTTCAACAAAAGTAAACTAAACTAACTTGCTTAATGTGAATTTGAGCGTCGAGCTCAAACCAAGAGTCGGAATTGAACTCCGTCAGTCTCCACAAGTCACAATCATCGCCCTGGATGTGCTGGAACAAACCTGAGGCCAATTGGATTAGAATTTATAATTTTGGACCCCCAAACATAAGTTCTTCATTTTTAAACTAAACTAACTTGCTTAATGTGAATTTGAGTGCTGAGCTCAAACCGAGAGTCCGAATTGAACTCCGTCAGTTTCCATAAGTAACAATCATCGCCTTGGTCATGCTGGAAAAAACCAGTGGCCTATCCGATTAGTATTTTTAATTTTGGATCCCCAAACCTAAGTTCTTTGTTTTAAAACTAAAGAAACTTGCTTAATGTGAATTTGAGTACCGAGCTCACACCGGGAGTCCGAATTGAACTCGTCAGTTTCCACAAGTCACAATCCTCGCTCTGGCCGTTCTAGAACAAATCGGAGGTCAATTGGATTAGTATTTCTATTTTTGGACCCCTAAATCTATGTTCTTAATTTTTAAACTAAACTAACTTGCTTAATGCGAATTTGAGCACCTTGCTCAAAAGGGGAGTCCGAATTGAACTCCGTCAGTTTCCACAAGTCACACTCTTTGCCCCGGCCATGTAGGAACAAACCAGAGGCCGATCGGATTAGTATTTCTAATTTTTGACTTCGAAATCTAGTTAAGTTTTTCCTTTTTAAACAAAAGTAAACTAAACTAACTTGCTCAATGTGAATTTGAGCATCGAGCTCAAACCGAGTCCAAATTGAACTCCATCAGTCTCCACAAGTCATAATCATTGCCCTGGATGTGCTGGGACAAACCTGAGGCCAATTGGATTAGTATTTCTAATTTTGGACCCCCAAATATAAGTTCTTCATTTTTAAACTAAACTAACTTGCATAATGTAAATTTGAGCGGCGAGCTCAAACCGAGAGTCCAAATTGAACTCGGTCAGTTTCCACAAGTCACAATCATCGCCTTGGTCGTGTTGGAAAAAACCAAAGGCCAACCAGATTAGTATTTTTAATTTTGGACCCCCAAACCTAAGTTCTTCATTTTTAACAAAACAAACTTGCTTAATTTGAATTTGAGCACCGAGCACACACCGGGAGTCCGAATTGAACTCGTCAGTTTTCACAAGTCACAATCCTCACTCTGGCCATGTTGGAACAAACTGGAGGTCAATCGGATTAGTATTTCTATTTTCGGACCCCCAAATATAAGTTCTTCATTTTTAAGCTAAACTAACTTGCTTAATGTGAATTTGAGCGCCGTGCTCATACCTGGAGTCTGAATTGAACTCCGTTAGTTTCCACAAGTCACAATCATCACCCTGGATGTGCTGGAACAAACCGGAAGGCAATCGGATTAGCATTTATAATTTTGGACCCAAAAACATAAGTTCTTCGTTTCTAAAGTAAACTAACTTGCTTAATGTGAATTTTAGCACCGAGCTCAAACCGAAAGTCCAAATTGAACTCTGTCAGTTTTCTTAAGTCACAATCATCGCCATGGTCATGCTAGAAAAATAAGAGGCCAATCGGATTAGTATTTTTAATTTTGAACCCCCAAACCTATGTTCTTCATTTTAAAACAAACCAAACTTGCTTAATGTGAATTTGAGCGTCGAGCTCACACCGGGAGTCTGAATTGAACTCGTCAGTTTCCATAAGTCACGATCATAGCCTTGGTCGTGCTGGAAAAAACCAGAGGCCAATCGGATTAGTATTTTTAATTTTGGACTCCCTAACCTAAGTTCTTTATTTAAAAACAAAACAAACTTACTTAATGTGAATTTGAGCGCCGAGCTCACACCGGAAGTCTGAATTGAACTCATCAGTTTCCACAAGTAACAATCCTCACTCTAGCCAATGTGGAAAAAATCGGCGGCCAATCAGATTAGTATTTCTATTTTTGGAACCCTAAATCTAAGTTCTTCG
The DNA here is from genome assembly GCA_014218235.1 of Colocasia esculenta. NCBI lineage: Eukaryota > Viridiplantae > Streptophyta > Magnoliopsida > Alismatales > Araceae > Colocasia > Colocasia esculenta. Next base: position 98,865,892 of record CM024756.1, read on the forward strand.
TTTTTAAACTAAACAAACTTGCTTAATGTGAATTTGAGTGTCGTGCTCATACCGGGAGTCTGAATTGAACTCCGTCCATTTCCACAAGTCACAATCATCGCCCTGGATGTGCTGGAACAAACTGAAAGGCAATCGGATTAGCATTTCTAATTTTGGACCCACAAACATAAGTTCTTCATTTTAAAACTAAACTAACTTGCTTAATGTCAATTTGAGCGCCGAGCTCAAACTGAGAGCTCGAATTGAACTCCATTAGTCTCCAAAAGTCACAATCATCGCCCTAGCCGTGCTAGACAAAATCAGAGGCCAATCAGATTAGTATTTTAATTTTGGACCCCCAAACCCAAGTTCTTCGTTTTAAAACAAAACAAACTTTCTTAATGTGAATTTTAGCACCGTGCTCATACCGGGAGTCCGAATTGAACTCGTTAGTTTCCACAAGGCACGATCATCGCCTTGGTCGTGCTGGAAAAAACCAGAGGCCAATCGGATTAGTATTTTTAATTTTGGACTCCCTAACCTAAGTTCTTTATTTTAAAAGAAAACAAACTTGCTTAATGTGAATTTGAGCGCCGAGCTCACACCGGAAGTCTGAATTGAACTCATCAGTTTCCACAAGTAACAATCCTCACTCTAGCCAATGTGGAAAAAATCGGCGGCCAATCAGATTAGTATTTCTATTTTTGGAACCCTAAATCTAAGTTCTTCGTTTTTAAACTAAACAAACTTGATTAATGTGAATTTGAGCGCCGTGCTCATACCTGGAGTCCGAATTGAACTCCGTCCATTTCCACAAGTCACAATCATCGCCCTGGATGTGCTGGAACAAACTGAAAGGCAATAGGATTAGCATTTATAATTTTGGACCCACAAACATAAGTTCTTCATTTTAAAACTAAACTAACTTGCTTAATGTCAATTTGAGCGCCGAGCTCAAACTGAGAGCTCGAATTGAACTCCATTAGTCTCCAAAAGTCACAATCATCGCCCTGGCCGTGCTAGACAAAATCAGAGGCCAATCAGATTAGTATTTTAATTTTGGACCCCCAAACCCAAGTTCTTCGTTTTAAAACAAAACAAACTTTCTTAATGTGAATTTGAGCACCGTGCTCATACCGGGAGTCTGAATTGAACTCGTTAGTTTCCACAAGTCATAATCCTCGCTCTGGCTGTGCTTGAACAAACTAGATGACAATCAGATTAGTATTTCTAATTTCGGAGCCCCAAATCTAAGTTCTTCATTTTAAAACTAAAAAACTTGGTTAATGTGAATTTGAGTGCCGAGCTCAAATCGGGAGTACGAATTGAACTCCTTCAATTTCCACAAGCCACACTCATTGCCCTGGCCATGATGGAACAAACCAGAGTTCGATCATATTAGTATTTCTAATTTTGGACCTCCAAATCTAGTTAAGTTCTTCATTTTTACACAAAACAAAACTAAACTAACTTGCTTAATGTGAATTTGAGTGCCGAGCTCAAACCGGGAGTCAAAATTGAACTCTGTCAGTTTCCACAAGTCACAATCATCGCCCTGGCCATCCTGGAACAATTTGAAGGCCAATCCAATTAGTATTTCTAATTTTGGACACCCAAATCTATGTTCTTCATTTTTAAACTAAATAAACTTGGTTAATGTGAATTTGAGCGCCGAGCTCAAACAAGGAGTCCGAATTGAACTCCATCAGTTTCCACAAGTCACACTCATTGCCCCGACCATGCTGGAACAAACCAGGGGCTGATCGGATTAGTATTTCTAATTTTCAACTTCCAAATCTAGTTAAGTTCTTCCTTTTTAAATAAAAGTAAACTAAACTAACTTGCTTAATGTGAATTTGAGCATCGATCTCAAACCAAGAGTCTGAATTGAACTCTGCCAGTCTCCACAAGTCACAATCATCGCCCTGGCCGTGCTGGAACAAACCTGAGGCCAATTGGATTAGTATTTCTAATTTTGGACCCCAAACGTAAGTTCTTCATTTTTAAACTAAACTAACTTGCTTAATGTGAATTTGAGCGCCGAGCTCAAACTGAGAGTCCGAATTGAACTCCGTCAGTTTCCACAAGTCACAATCATCACCTTGGTCATACTGGAAAAAACTAGAGGCCAATCAGATTAGTATTTTTAATTTTGGACCCCCGAACCTCTTAATGTGAATTTGAGCACCGAGCTCACACTGGGAGTCTGAATTGAACTCGTCAGTTTCCACAAGTCACAATCCTCGCTCTGGCTGTGTTGGATCAAACCAGAGGTCAATCTGATCACTATTTCTACTTTTGGACCACCAAATCTAAGTTCTTCATTTTTAAACTAAACTAACTTACTTAATGTGAATTTAAGTGCCGTGCTCAAACCCGGAGTCCGAATTGAACTCCATCAGTTTTCACAAGTCACACTCTTTGCCCCGGCCATGCTGGAACAAACCAGAGGCCGATCGGATTAGAATTTATAATTTTCAACTTACAAATCTAGTTAATTTCTTCCTTTTTAAACAAAAGTAAGCTAAACAAACTTGCTTAATGTGAATTTGAGTGTCGAGCTCAAACCAAGAGTCCGAATTAAACTCCGTTAGTCTCCACAAGTCACAATCATCGCCCTGGATGTGCTGGAACAAACCTGGGGCAAATTGGTTTAGTATTTCTAATTTTGTACCCCCAAACATAAGTTCTTTATTTTTAAACAAACTAACTTTCTTAATGTGAATTTGAGTGCCGAGCTCAAACCGAGAATCCGAATTGAACTCCATCAGCTTCCACAAGTCACAATCATCACCTCGGTCGTGCTGGAAAAAACCCGAGGCCAATCAGATTAGTATTTTTAATTTTGGACCACCAAACCAAAGTTCTTTGTTTTAAAATAAAACAAACTTGCTTAATGTAATTTTGAGCGCCGAGCTCACACCTGGAGTCCGAATTGAACTCGTCAATTTCCACAAGTCACAATCCTCGCTCTAGCCGTGCTGGAAGAAATCGGAGGTCAATCAGATTAGTATCTCTATTTTAGACCCCCAAATCCAAGTTCTTCATTTTTAAGCTAAACTAACTTGCTTAATGTGAATTCGAGCGTCGTGCTCATACCGGGAGTCCGAATTGAACTCTGTCAGTTTCCACAAGTCACAAACATCGCCCTGGATGCGCTGGAAGAAACCGGAAGGCAATCGGATTAGCAATTCTAATTTTGGATCCAAAAACATAAGTTCTTCATTTTTAAACTAAACTAACTTGCTTAATGTCATTTGAGCGCCGAGCTCAAACCGAGAGTCTGAATTGAACTCCGTTAGTTTCCATTAGTCACAATCATCTCTTTGGTCATACTGGAAAAAATCCGAGACCAACCTGATTAGTATTTTTAATTTTGGACCCCAACCTAAGTTCTTCGTTTTAAAACAAAACAAACTTGCTTAATATGAATTTGAGCGCCGAGCTCAGAACAGGTGTTCCAATTGAACTCGTTAGATTCCACAAGTCACAATTCTCGTTCTGTCCATGCTGGAACAAACCGGAGGTCAATCGAATTAGTATTTCGTTTTTTAGACCCCCAAATCTAAGTTCTTCGATTTTAAACTAGACTAAGTTGCTTAATGTGAATTTGAGCGCCGTGCTCATACCCGGAGTCCGAATTGAACTCCATCAGTTTCCATAAGTCACAATCATCGCCCTGGATGTGCTGGAACAAACCGGAGACAATCGCATTAGCATTTCTAATTTTGGACCCCCAAACATAAGTTCTTCGTTTTAAAACTAAACTAACTTGCTTAATGTCATTTTGAGCGCCAAGATAAATCCGAGAGTCCGAATTAAACTCTGTCAGTTTCCACAAGTCACAATCATCGCCCTGGTCGTGCTAGAGAAAACCAGAAGCCAATCGGATTAGTATTTTTTATTTTGTACCCCCAAACCTATGTTCTTCATTTTAAAACAAAACAAACTTGCTTCATGTGAATTTGAGCGCCGAGCCCATACCGAGAGTCCGAACTGAACTAGTCTGTTTCCACAAGCCACAATCCTCGCTCTGGCCATGCTGGAACAAACCAAAGGTCAATCGGATTAGTATTTCTAATTTAGGACCCCAAAATCTACGTTCTTCATTTTTAAACTAAAGTAACTTGGTTAATGTGAATTTGAGTGCCGAGCTCAAATCGGTAGTACGAATTGAACTCCGTCAATTTCCACAAGCCACACTCATTGCCCTGGCCATGCTGGAACAAAGCAGAGGACAATCAGATTGGTATTTATAATTTTGGACCTCCAAATCTAGTTAAGTTCTTCCTTTTAAAACAAAACAAACTTGATTAATGTGAATTTGAGCGTCGAGCGCAAACCGGGAGTCCGAATTGAACTCCGTCAGTTTCCACAAGTCACAATCATCGCCCTGGTTGTGCTGGAACAAACCAGAGGCCAATCGAATTAGTATTTCTAATTTTGGACCCCCAAACCTAAGTTTTTCATTTTTAAACTAAACTAACTTAGTTAATGTGAATTTGGGCGTTGAGCTCAAACCGAGAGTCCAAATTGAACTCTGTCGGTTTCCAAAAGTCACACTCATTGCCTCGGCCATGCTGGAAAGAACCAGAGGCCGATCAGATTAGTATTTCTAATTTTCGAATTCCAAATGTAGCTACGTTCATCCTTTTTAAACAAAAGTAAACTAAACTAACTTGCCTAATGTGAATATGAGAGTCGAGCTCAAACCAAGAGTCTGAATTGAACTCTGTTAGTGTCCACAAGTCACAATCATTGCCCTGGATATGCTGGAACAAATAGGAGGCCAATTGGATTAGTATTTCTAATTTTAGACCTCCAAACATAAGTTCTTTGTTTTCAACTAAATTAACTTGCCTAATGTGAATTTGAGCGCCGAGCTCAAACTAAGTGTCCGAATTGAACTCCGTCAGTTTTCATAAGTCACAATCATCGCCTTGGTTGTGCTGGAAAACACCAGAGGCTAATCGGATTAGTATTTTTAATTTTGGTCCCCAAAACCTAAGTTCTTTGTTTTAAAACAAAACAAACTTGCTTAATGTGAATTTGAGCGCCGAGCTCACACCCAGAGTCCGAATTGAACTCGTCAGTTTCCACAAGTCACAATCCTTGCTCTAGCCATGCTGGAACAAACCGTAGGTCAATCGGATTAGTATTTCTATTTTTAGACCCCTAAATCTAAGTTATTCATTTTTAAACTAAACTAACTTGCTTAATGTGAATTTGAGCGCCATACTCATACCGGGAGTCCGAATTGAACTCAGTCAGTTTCCACAAGTCACAATCATCACCCTAGATGTGCTGGAACAAACCGGATGGCAATCTGATTAGAATTTCTAATTTTGGACCCCCAAACATAAGTTCTTCATTTTTAAACTAAATTAACTTGCTTAATGTCAATTTGAGCGCTGAGCTAAAATCAAGAGTTTGAATTGAACTCTGTCAGTTTCCACAAGTCACAATCATCACCCTAGTCATGCTGGAAAAAACCAGAGGCCAATCGGATTAGTATTTTTTATTTTGGACCCCCAAACCTAAGTTCTTCGTTTTAAAACAAAACAAACTTGCTTAATGTGAATTTGAGCGCCGAGCTCAAACCGGGAGTCCGAATTGAACTCCGTCAGTTTCCACAAGTAACACTCATTACCCCGCCCATGCTGGAACAAAATAGCAGCTGATTGGATTAGTATTTCTAATTTTTGACTTCCAAATGTAGTTAAGTTCTTCCTTTTTAAACAAAAGTAAACCAAACTAACTTGTTTAATTTGAATTTGGGCATCGAGCTTAAACCAAGAGTTCGAATTGAACTCCGTCAGTCTCCACAAGTCACAATCATCGCTCTAGATGTGCTAGAACAAACCTGAGGCCAATTGGATTAGTATTTCTAATTTTGGACCCCCAAACATAAGTTCTTCATTTTTAAACTAAACTAACTTGCTTAATGTGAATTTGAGCGTCGAGCTCAAACTGAGAGTCTGAATTGAACTCTGTCAGCTTCCACAAGTCACAGTCATCACCTTGGTCGTGCTGGAAAAATCCAGAGGCCAATCGGATTAGTGTTTTTAATTTTGGACCCCCAAACCTAAGTTCTTCATTTGAAAACAAAACAAACTTGCGTAATGTTAATTTGAGCGCCGAGCTCACACCAGGAGTCCGAATTGAACTCATCAGTTTCCACAAGTCACAATCCTCGCCCTGGCCGTGCTGGAAGAAACCGAGGTCAATCGGATTAGTATTTCTATTTTTGGATCCCCAAATCTAAGTTCTTCATTTTAAAACTAAACTAACTTTTATCATTCTAGGTAATTCTCTCTCTAGTTTCTAGAGAGAGAAGCTCTAGGTTTCTTACGCAAAGGGGTGCTCGCTGGAGGCTGGCTGCCGGCCTTGGGCCGTTGGGGCTTCTTCTGTTTGGTGCGATGGCGTCTACAACGCCTGGTGGGGAGGCTGCGTAGGTGACTTCGGCGACGGGTAGGAGAACATATGCACATATCATTGTTGAGTCAAAGCCACCTCCCCAGGTGAACATAGGTATCAAAGTTCCAGGTTTTACAGATGCGGGTGAACCAGCAGTCTTCTTCTCCAGGAAGAGGTTGGTAAGTCCATTGTCACATTGAATCGGGCAGTTATAGTGAGGTGTACTTATGGTAGGAGCTCTATACCGGAATTTAAAATTTGTTTATCTTAGAGGCTGTGTCTCAAAGTATATTTTATTGTAAGTGTGCTAAACCCGAGACATCTTCTTCTTCGGTTTGAAGAAGAGGAGAATTACCTGAATGTGATTTTAAGTAGGAGTCTCTACATCAAAGGGTTGCTGTTCAGATTTTTCAAGTGGGATGCAAACTTGATTTCCATGCAGATCCAACCGTTATGCCGATCTGGATTGGTTTGCCAATGCTACTTGTGAATTATTATTACCCAGATTTTATTAAGTCTATTGTTGGGAATATTGGCACAGTTCTTAGAATTCATGAACCCACTCTGGCTCTTACCCAGACACAGGAGGCTTTTGTTTGCGTTGAAATGGATATTGCTAAGGTCAGGCACGAGAAGATTGGGATAGGCTGTGGGCAAGAAGGTTTTTGGTAGAAAATAAACTATTATAGGGTGCCGACAGTCTGTGATTTCTATAAGAAACTGGGTCATGTTCAGTCGGAGTGCCTTAAGAAAGCTAAGGATGCAGGGGTGGCGACTATTCTTAAGGGTCAGAACCTTCTTCCTGTCAAGCAAGGTGGAGAGGTTGCCCATCAAGTTTGGCGACAGAAGGAATCTACTGTTGATCAGATGGCCCATGGTAAGGATGGTGTGGAACCTAAAGCTAATGCAAATGCTTCGGGGATGTCGGGTGTTCCTTCTACTGTTATACATGTTCCCTGTCTTCAAGATATCAGAAGGCCGGAGGAGGCCCTTAATCCTTCAAAGCCCGGTGCAAGTTCTCAGGGTTGTCTCAACCATGTTCGTTCCTTAGAGGTTTTGGGTTCACAGGAAGTTCAAAATGTGATGGAGCAGCAACACCCTACATCAACTGGTTTGCATGGTTTGCATGGAAGCTCTCCAATCGGTCTGCATGTAGTTTCGGGTCTCAACTGCAAGAGGAGCATCCTACTTTCAAGCTTTTGCAGGTTCTTCAGGAAGTGCATGAGGGTAGACCTTCTATTGCTTCTTAAACTCTGGCGGATGGGAGATTACTGTCTTGGCTTCTCCGGTGGCACCCGCCGGAGAGGAGAGGACATGCCAAAGATTGATGTTTCCATTTGTGTTCCTCCGGATTCTGTCCTCCAAAAGCCGGCGATTCTTGCTACTATGGAAAACAATTTCATGCCTGTTATGGCTGCTCTTAATAAGGAGGGTCAGGAAAAAGCGAAGGGTGCAACGACTCGTTCTAAAGCAAAGGTTGTGGTTGGTTCTTCTCCTCGCCATCTGTCCTTATGACTCCTTCTATATTATACTGGAATATAAGAGGCATTGCAAGTCTTGCCTCTAGGCGTTCCCTTAGAAGACATATTAAAAAGAATAAAGTTGATTTCCTGGCAGTTTCTGAGCCCATGGTTTCTATTGATAGGGCCAATTCAGTTCATTCTTTTCTTGGGATGGAGTCTGGCACGCCCCGACGCGGAATATCGGAACGCGAGGCAGTTGCAAGAAAAAGGTATAGAGCGAATACTAGACATTAAACCATTGCACATTGAATAATACTAAAGTAAATCTTTCTCATTAATAATTTTCCAAATGTCTAGTTACAACCACTAAGATCAGAGCCATTCTATAGGGCCCAATTACATTGCAATAAAAGGAATAACTAACTACAACTCTAACATAACGACTCGAGGGCACTCGTGGCTTCACTCTTGGTCATTCCCTTCCTCGTGAGTGTATGTATCATCCTCGGTCTCACCTGAGAACACAACATCAAATAACGTAGGGTGAGCGATAACGCCCAGTAGGACTTAAATCTTAGGCTCAAGCAGGCTTTAAATAATTAACGCATTTAATGGCAGAGTATCTAAAGATAGCAGGTACAAGAGAGTCGAAATATAGTAAGAGATAGCACAACAGGTGACAGGATAGAACAATAGCATGAGATCGAGTATAGTTTCTAAATTAACACAAGTATCGAGTATAGCACGAATAGCAGGATGGCCATAGCACAACTAGCACAAGTAAAATAATAGCACGACGAGTATAGCACTTGTTTGTCATTCTAGACATCGAGAGAGTATAGCACGTTTTTTGTTTTGATTGTCATATAGATAGTCGAGATAGATAGCACTTGAGTGTAATGCCAAACACTCTGATCATTTAACTCCCATGGGCACTAGCACTTTCGGGCGCACATCTCAGGACCAGATCGGGCCCTTTATATATTGCCAGGCATTGGTTATATTGTTTATCTTTAGACAATCAGTCAATAGCCAATATAGAGTACCAAGAAGTAGATGAGAGCACTAGATGAATAGATGAGATAGTAGAGTGAACGTGAATAGATGAGCGAGTGGAGTATAGATGAGAGCTAGTGGACATTGCACGTAATGCGACGAGTAACAGGCGATAGTAATAGTTGCACAACACGCGCACGTCGTATTGGCAGTCAGGTGGAATTCACGATCTTTCCGCTGGCCATGTTATGCACAAGTCCAAAGGTCCGACGTGATTCAAGGTAAGACGAACTTCTAATAGCCGTTTGGATCATATCGATCCCTAAAGGTGTAATGGGTGTTAGGGTACAACCGGCTCGTCGACCATGTGGGAATCCATGATCAGAGGAGACTTACGGAGGCCTTGTGCAAGGGTTCACTAGTCCGACGAAAGGAATATCCAACGGAGAGTTCACCACAAGCCAAGTAAAGTGTATATATAAGAACAGGTACTCGACGTTCTAGAGGAATTCTAGAACAGTGGAGCGTCGATATCGGTATATTAACAACGCAAGAAACGAATACAAGTCCTTTAAAATAGGGCAATTTATATACTTTATTGCAATAAATTTCTAGATACATTATGAGATATTTTGTGCCAGATTTCAGCCATATATGGATGGTTCATGTGTGTGCATGTGTAAGAGAAATCATAGATAGAAAAGAAGTCGTGAATATGTATTTTAAATCATTCAATGTAGCTTCATTTTTTTAAAACAAGTTTTTTCTGGGGTATAACTGTAAAAAGGCGTAAGAATTATTTAGAAAGTGACAGAAATAAAATTTTATGGGTTTTCATCAAAAACCTGAGAAGGCGATATAGGCCTGTAAGGGTAGCGACAGGGACAGGCAGATCGCGACAGGGCATGAAAAGGGTGGCGACAGGGCTGTCTGCTCAGGTGGCCAGAACGCGACGGGGTGTCCTGTCGCGTTCAGAATGCGACAAGAAAGGCGTCGCGATGGGCTTGAGAACGCGACCTGTCGGGCCGTCGCGTTCTCAGGTCTGTGGCCTGAGTCTGACAGAGCTCTGATCTGTCTTGGATTGCGGTCTAGAAACTTGCCTTTTTGACATAGGGTAGTTCAGAAAATCATAACTAATTGTATACACTACGAAAAACCATGAAACCAGTTTTAAATTGATCTAGACATGCAAGGGTACTTCCAGTAATTAGGAATTTGGAAATAATCATGGTATCGACATAGTTCTACTAAGTTGAACAAGAAGCAACCTGATTCCAGGTGCAGCAGAGATGAATGATTTAATTCGGGCAACATGCTTCATAAAAGTTAGGGCTTTTAGGGGCAAAAGATCCCTATCAACATGAAGTATTTACAGCAAAAATTTCGTAGCATGGGATCAAGTATGCATAGAGATCTGATTTAAACATGATGACTCGGGGTTATCATGGATGCAGAACTTCAAAAATCAAGAACAAAAGATTGGCTCGATGAAAAATTATGAAACAAGAGGGCTTTTGTTCCTGGTGATTGGAACTACCTATAGACAGATTGATTTGGTTTTGCTTGTGAGAATGCCTACCTTTGACTCGATTTGTCTTCTAGGGCTTAGAACTTCAAGAACGAAGGAAGAAGCTTGATGGATCTTCCTCTCCTCGATTTCTCCTCCTCCTTGGCCTCTTCTCCACATCCAAGAACCCCTTTGCATGAGCTAGGGTCGGCCATGAGGATTTAGGAGGTGTATTTATATAAACACAAGTTCCTATTCCTACTACTACTCAAATTCCTCTTAATTCCGAGATTTCCTAACTCCACCTTTCCTCTCTTGCTTTCCAATCTCTAATTGGGTTAGGATAGTATCTAAATTCGTGCTAGCTATATGGGGTAGGTTAGGAATCCAATTCCAACTCTAATTGCTTTAATAACCCCTTTCCAATTATGATATAATTAAACTCCGAATTTAGGGTATTTTCTTATTATTCCCCCTTTGTAAATTCATATTTTGACCCAATAAATTCTAGATGGTCCATTAAGCAAAGCCCATTACTCTTTTCCATTTAATGGGTTTTATTTAATGCTCTTTTCATTTAAATATCTATTTAGCTAGGTTATAATTCTTTATTTAAATTTTTATTTTTCTTAAAAATTCAGGTTGCTACAAAGTCTGTCATTGGCACTAGTGGGAGAACGCTAAATTATGGGTCTTCTGGAGAAACTACCATTTTTAGATGGTTCAGTGTTCTGACCAGCAAATTACTATGGCTGTTGTGAAAGATGATAAAACTTTCCTTCTAATAACGGTTGTGTATGCTAGCTGCCTCCCTGTCCGTCGTTGCATTTGTTTGATGAGCTGCAAAATTTTTCCAGGCATGTGGATGTTCCATGGCTTGTGGGGGCACCTTTAATTGTGTCTCCACCCCTGCGAAGAAGCACGGTGGCAGTCCTGCCAACTTGCATGGAATGCTGGATTTCAACTCTTTCATTTCTGGTGCAACTTTGTCTGACATGGGTTTTATTGGAACTAATTTCACTTGGTCAAATAATCGCACTGGACTGGCATCAGTAAAGGCCAGGCTGGATCGTTTCCTATGTAACCATTTGTGTGGGATACTTATTCTGGTCTTCTTTTAAGACATCTCTCGCGGGGTCCCTCGGATCACGCCCCTCTTCCCCTCACATTCCTAGCCACTTCTCGCCCTCCTGCCAGGTTCATTTTTCAGTCCATGTGGTGTTCTCATGAATCTTTTCAGAATATAGTTAAAACTGCCTCAGAAAATCCAACTGCCTGGCATTGATGACTCCCTCCTTAATGTCTCCCCCTAGCATTACTGAGGATCAGAACAAGTTCCTTACTATTATTCCTACCAAGGAAGAGATAAAAGAGGCAGTCTGGAGTTTGAAGGCGGACAGTGCCCCGGGACCTAATGGGTTTATGGGCCATTTTTACACTTCATGCTGGGACATTATTCAGCAAGACGTGGTACATGCGGTCACTGGTTTCTTTAATGGGTTACCTATGCCTAGAGCAGTGACCTCTCTTATTGCATTGGTCCCCAAGATCCATACTCCTTCCTCTTTGGGGGATTTTAGACCGATCAGCTTGTGTAATTTCTGCTATAAAATTGTTTCTAGAATCCTATGTGATAGGTTGGTCAATACTCTTCCTCAAATTATCTCTGAAGAGCAAGGGGCTTTTGTTAAAGGTAGAATGATCCAGGATAATATCTCTCTTGCTAGACAACTTGTAAGAGACCTTGGTAGAAGGGTCAGAGGCAGCAATGTTCTATTCAAACTTGATGTTAAAAAAGCTTATGACAACGTGGAGTGGGATTTCCTTTTTGCAGTGTTGGGTAAATTTGGTTTCTCTAACAGATTTATATCTTATATTGTTATGTTGATTAGTAATTGCTGGTTTTCTATTCTTTTCAATGGATTGCCTGCTGGATACTTTTATTCTACTCGGGGTCTCAGACAAGGGGATCCTCTAGCCCTAGCTCTTTTCATCATTATGGTAGAAGCTCTCAGCAGAGGCATCAAGCATTTGGTTTAGGTGGGTCATCTTAACCCTTATGCTGGGCCGAGAGGTAGTCCATTGATATCCCATCTCATGTATGCGGATGATACTCTTATCTTTCTCAATGGAGGAATTCGTAATGTGAAGAGATTGATTGAGTTCCTCAATCGATACTCCACTTCCTCGGGTCAGGAAATTAATGCAGCGAAGAGCAGCTTCATGATCTCAATTAAGGCTTCTGCTCAGGCAGTTAACAAGATTAAAGATGTGACTGGTTTCAAAAGGCAAGGAGGGCCACTCATTTACCTGGGAGTTCCATTGCGTCCAGGGAGAGTCCTTGCTTCTGACTTCCACGAACTCATTCAGAAAGTTAATGGCAAAATGGCTTCTTGGAAGCCTAGATTTATATCGCAAGCTGGGAGAATAACATTGATCAACTCGGTGCTGGCCTCTATTCCTGTTTACCTGGCTGCTTCCTCCTCTATTCCAGTTAGTATTCTGAATTACATTGATAGAACATGTGCTAACTTCTTTTAGGATGGTACTGATGGTATGAGGAGGTCACTGGGTTGCTTGGGCCAACATTTAGCCCCCCATTGATGAAGGTGGTATGGGAGTTTGGAACATTAAAAAGGTTCAGATGGCTTTGGCGGTGAAGCAAATTTGGAATGTCTATCTTGGCTCCTCTCTTTGGCCTCATTACGCTAGAAGTCGCTTCTTCATGCTGGGAATTCCAGGATCTTGGGCATTCTGGGCATCTCATCTAAAGTCTGTCTGTGGCCCATCAGCTTGTTCTAAACCATACTATGTGGGTGCATGGGAATGGTTCTAATATTGATGTTTATCGGATGTCTGGCTTGGGGATTGGCCTTTGGCTAATCAGCTCTCCTCTCCTTATGGGGGGAACATTATCACTCTTTAGGAGGTCATCTCCAATGCTAATCACCCAATTAGAAGCCTCCTTCCCAGGAACACCTTCCAGGGGGTTGTTCTTAGTGAGGACAGCGACCAATGCATCTGGAGTCCTGCTCAAGATGGTTGTTTTTCTGTCAAGTCTGCCTATAACCTAGTCCGCTCTGTGGGGGTTAAGAGAAAGTTCTGAAAAAAATCTGGCATAATAGCTTTAATAGAAGAGCTTCGGTGTTTTGTTGGATGCTTATGAATAGAGCTGTCCATGTTGATCAACGGGTTGCTGAATGTGGTATTCCAATGGCTTCTTGCTGCTCTTGTTGTACTTCTCCAAGTATTGAGGACTATAATCATCTCTTTATCAATGGCGAACTGGCCTCCTCCCTCTAGAACTGTTTTCTCCCTCTCTGCAACCCAAGGTTAACCTCCACAGTCATATCACGGTGAGAATATGGAATGTGTTGACTGCATTGAACGGTTCTGATCCCTTTGGTTTCATTTCCATCCACTGCTTTATACTATTGCTTTGGGAAATCTGGAAGGGCAGATGTAGTGCCAGATTTGAGTCGAAAAAAATTTCTGCTGGAACGACTATAAACAACATTAAAACTATGGTTGCCCATTCTCATACCATACTAAGTTCAAGCAAGCTCCCTCCTCAGATGAACTCAAGGTTTTGCAGTGGTATGCTTTTACTCCTCATTTCTCTCTCAAGCATTTGAAGCTCATCCGTTGGATTCCTCTTATAGTAGATTTTTGCTTAAATGTGGATGGCGCTTGTAAGGGCAATCCTGGAGACTGTGGAGAAGGAGGTTGCATCCGGGATAGCAAAGGTTCAGTGTTTGTCACTTTTGCACATTTCTATGGCCCTGGCAACAACATAACTGCAGAAGTTAGAGCCCTTTGCGATGACATCCGGCTTGCAGATAACCTTGGTATTCGGCTTTCAATGGCTATTCCGACTCTTCAATTTGGTTAATTCTTTCAAGTCGAGGAGATGTCCTTTGTGGTTGCATACCAATGGTGGCGGGTTGTTGATGAGTTCATTCAGGAAAAATCGTTCTTGCTTAATCATGTATTCTGCAAATGTAACCAGGTGGCGGATTACTTAGCTAACCATGGTATCTTGACAAAGAAAAAATAGGCATTTTGGGGACATGGTAACGTCCCTCACCTATGTAAAGGTCCCATAGTCTTGGACAGATCGGGTCTCTTTCATGTTCGGTCTGTATGACCACTTATTTTTCATGTATTGTTCCTTACCATTTGATTATAAAATTTCAGCCCAGGTTTTTAACTGGTGGAGTGGATCCATTTCCCCTTCTGGGGGAGGGTGCACTCTCCCAGTCCTTGAACCTGAGGACCACTTTTGATTAAAAAAAAAAAAAACTAACTTGCTTAATGTGAATTTGAGCGCCGTACTCATACTGGGAGTCTGAATTGAACTCCGTCAGTTTCCACAAGTCACAATCATCGCCCTAGATGTGCTGGTACAAAACGGAAGGCAATCTGATTAGCATTTCTAATTTTCACCCCCAAACATAAGTTCTTCATTTTTAAACTAAACTTACTTGCTTAATGTCAATTTGAGCGCCAAGCTAAAACCGAGAGTCCGAATTAAACTCCGTCAGTTTCCACAAGTCACAATCATCGCCCTGGTCATGCTGGAAAATACCAGAGGCCAATCGGATTAGTATTTTTTATTTTGGACCCCCAAACCTAAGTTCTTCATTTTAAAATAAAACAAACTTGCTTATGTGAATTTGAGCGTCGAGCTCATACCGGGAGTTCGAATTGAACTCGTCAGTTTCCACAAGCCACAATCCTCGCTCTGGCGATGCTGGAACAAACCAGAGGTCAATCGGATTAGTATTTCTAATTTCAGACCCCCAAATCTAAGTTCTTCATTTTGAACTAAACTAACTTGTTTAATGTGAATTGAGCACCGAGCCCAAATCGGTAGTATGAATTGAACTCCGTCAATTTCCACATGCCACACTCATTGCCCCTGCCATGCTGGAACAAAGCGAGGACGATCAAATTGGTATTTATAATTTTGGACCTCCAAATCAAGTTAAGTTCTTCCTTTTTAAACAAAACAGACTTGCTTAATGTGAATTTGAGCGCCGAGCTCAAACGGGAGTCCGAAAGAGTCATTGAACTCCGTCAGTTCCACAAGTCACGCCCTGGATGTGCTGGAACAAACTGGAGGCCAATCAGATTAGTATTTCTAATTTTGAACCCCAAACCTAGTTTTTTATTTTTAATCTAAACTGACTTAGTATTGTGAATTTGAGCGCTGAGCTCAAACCGAGAGTCAAATTGAACTCCGTCAGTTTCCAAAAGTAACACTCATTGCCCCGGCCATGATGGTACAAAACAGAGGCCAATGGGATTAGTATTTCTAATTTTCAAATTCCAAATCTAGTTAGTTCTTCCTTTTTAAACAAAATAAACTAACTAACTTGCTTAATGTGAATTTGAGCGTCGAGCTCAAACCAAGAGTCCGAATTGAACTCTGTCAGTCTCCACAAATCACAATCATTGCCCTAGATGTGCTGGAACAAAGGAGGCCAATTGGATTAGTATTTCTAATTTTGGACCCCCAAACTTAAGTTATTTATTTTTAAACTAAATTAACTTGCCTAGTGTGAATTTGAGCGCCGAGCTCAAATCGAGAGTCCGAATTAAACTCCGTCAATTTCCACAAGTCACAATCACTGCCCTAGTCGTGCTGGAAAAAACCAGAGGCCAATTAGATTAGTATTTTTATTTTGGACCCCCAAACCTAAGTTCTTCGTTTTAAAACAAAACAAACTTACTTAATGTGAATTTGAGCGCCGAGCTCATACCGGGAGTCCGAATTGAACTCGTCAGTTTCCACAAGCCACAATCCTCGCTCTGGCCGTGCTGGAATAACCACAGGTCAATCGGATTAGAATTTTAATTTTGGACCCCAAATATAAGTTCTTCATTTTTAAACTAAACTAACTTGGTTAATGTGAATTTGAGCGCCGAGCTCGAATCGGGAGTACGAATTGAACTCCGTCAATTTCCACAAGCCACACTCATTGCCCGGCCATACTGGAACAAACCAGAGGACGTTCGGATTAGTATTTATAATTTTGGACCTCCAATTCTAGTTAAGTTCTTCCTTTAAAACAAAATAAAAGAAAACTAACTTGCTTAATGTGAATTTCAGCATTGAGCTCAAACCGGGAGTCAGAATTGAACTCCGTCAGTTTCCACAAGTCACAATCATCGTTCTAGCAGTGCTGGAACAATCCGGAGGCCAATCGGATTAATATTTCTAATTTTGGACCCCCAAACCTAAGTTCTTCATTTTTAAACTAAACAAACTTGGTTAATGTGAATTTGAACGAGCTCTAACCGGGAGTCCGAATTGAACTCCGTCAGTTTCCGCAAGTCACACTCATTGTCTCGGCCATGCTGGAACAAAGCAGTGGCTTATCGGATTAGTATTTCTAATTTTTGACTTCCAAATATAGTTAAGTTTTTCCTTTTTAAACAAAAGTAAACTAAACTAACTTGCTTAATGTGTATTTGAGCGTCGAGCTCAAACCAAAAGTCCGAATGGAACTCTATCAGTCTCCACCAGTCACAATCATTGCCCTGGATGTGCTGGAACAAACAGAAGGCCAATTGGATTAGTATTTCTTATTTTGGACACCCAAGCATAAGTTCTTTGTTTTTAAACTAAATTAACTTGCCTAATGTGAATTTGAGTGTCGGGCTCAAACCGAGAGTCCGAATTGAACTCCGTCAGTTTCCATAAGTCACAATCATCGCCTTGGTCGTGCTGGAAAAAACCAGTGGCCAATCGGATTAGTATTTTTAATTTTGTACCCCCAAACTTAAGTTCTTCGTTTTAAAACAAACTTGCTTAATGTGAATTTGAGCGCCGAGCTCACAACGGGAGTCCGAATTGAACTCTTCAGTTTCCACAAGTCACAATCCTCACACTGGCCATGCTGGAACAAACCGGAAGTCAATCGGATTAGTATTTCTATTTTTGGACCCCCAAATCTAAGTTCTTCATTTTAAAACTAAACTAACTTTCTTAATGTGAATTTGAGTATCGTACTCATACCGGGAGTCCGAATTGAAGTCCGTCAGTTTCCACAAGTCACAATCATCGCCCTAGATCTGGTGGAACAAACCGGAAGGCAATCCGATTAGCATTTCTAATTTTGGACCCCCAAACATAAGTTCTTCATTTTTTATCTAAACTAACTTGCTAAATGTCAATTTGAGCACCGAGCTAAACCGAGAGTCTGAATTGAACTCCGTCATTTTTCACAAGTCACAATCATCGCCCTGGTCGTACTGGAATAAACCAGAGGCCAATCGGATTAGTATTTTTAATTTTGGACCCCCAAATTGAAGTTCTTCGTTTTAAAACAAAACAAACTTGCTTAATGTGAATCTGAGTGCCGAGCTCACACTGGGAGTCCGAATTGAACTCGTCAGTTTCCACAAGTCACAATCATTGCCCTGGATGTGCTAGAACAAACCTGAGGCCAATTGGATTAGTATTCTAATTTTGGACCCCCAAACATAATTTCTTCATTTTTAAACTAAACTAACTTGTTTAATGTGAATTTGAGTGCCGAGCTCAAACTTAGAGTCCGAATTGAACTCCATCAGCTTCCACAAGTCACAATCATCGTCTTGGTTGTGCTGGAAAAAAAAAGAGGCCAATCGGATGAGTATTTTTAATTTTGGTCCAGCAAACCGAAGTTCTTCGTTTTAAAACAAAACAAACTTACCTAATGTGAATTTGAGCACCGAGCTCAAACCAGGAGTCCGAATTGAACTCGTCAGTTTCCACAAGTCACAATCCTCACTCTGGCTATGTTGGAACAAACCGGAGGTCAATCGTATTAGTATTTCTATTTTTAGACCCCCAAATCTATGTTCTTCATTTTTAAGCTAAACTAACTTGCTTAAGGTGAATTTGAGCGTCGTGCTCATACCGGGAGTCCGAATTGAACTCCGTCAGTTTCCACAAGTCACAATCATTGCCCTAGATGTGTTGAAACAAACCGGAAGGCAATGGATTAGCATTTCTAATTTTGGACCCAAAAACATAAGTTCTTCGTTTTTAAACTAAACTAACTTCCTTAATGTGAATTTGAGCGCCGAGCTCAAACCGAGAGTCCGAATTGAACTCCGTCAGTTTTTATAACGACCCTCCTTATACCGGTACAGTTATACCAACCCACATCGATATAATGAATGCCGCGACAGTGGGACATTTACCCAACATTTATACGATAGGCTGAAATATACCTAAATACATTCACGTAGCAGCGGAAAAGAAATAGCCAAGTGTAATGTCTTATTCCATCATCCACATTCTATTCACAGTCCATATATAGAAGAAAAGAAATCTAAACTTTTCATAACTGAATAACAAAATATATACATTGCCCACAATTTTTCACTAAATAAGTACACAAATCTCAAAGGTAGAGCAAGTCTACTCTTATTACAAACATAGAAAAAAATAAAAGTACAACGCCAAGTCCAAAACAAGGTCTCCTACTCCCGCTCCGAGTCACTCCTATCGATCTCCTCTGAAGAAGTAGAAATCTCTGCACCTGTATGCCAAAGCAAGAGTGAGTTCAAAAGAACTCAACAAGTAACACCAAACACACTAAACTTACATGCATCACACAACTTCACATTTTCATACTACGCAATAACATATAAACATGGATTTAACAGTTAATTCAAGTAAAAATCCTAAACATAATTTCTACACATGTTACACATGGAAATTGTCTTATACAAAATTTTAAAACTTAAAGCCTATCACATGCTTTCTACACCCTTTCCAACATATTAAACTAAGCTCGTTTAACCACATTTACGCACATTACAAGCTAAACATTAGTCATTTTAAACATGGAGTTTGTACACATAATTAAGAGACAATTCTAGCATGGATTCTATAATCGTTTCCACATGGATAACATATTTATACTCATGAAAAGTTTGATGTTTTGCTATGTACATATTATAATCATTTAAGAAATTGTCAATTTACATGCTGTCACAAGAACCTATTACACATGATCAATACACGATTTCACAATTTACACATTCACTTTCACTTAAACACAAGTTCACATTTATTAAATGCCGTGACACATAGCCCAAACCACCTTTTAGAAGGACACACACTAATCACATCACATATCTGTCACCTAGGCATTTCAGTGATAAATCTTAGTTACTGCGCAGAATCGGGAGAAACACTCCCCACCCTAACCAGCGATACTTGTTCGCCTCCAGGATTAATCCCAATGCCCGTGGGACATCACACACTATGAACCTTCCCGTGGGGACTTTACCACAGTACGGTTCCACAGCCCTCTAAGGTAGCAATGTCACCCATTGGCACATTTACACATTTTTCTTAATTTCCAACACACACTTAAGGCACAATTTTTAACACATCCATTTCATGCTCACACATTTACACATTTTCGTATTACCTAGCATGGTACTACTGTTCTCAGAATTTACACATTCAAAATAAGTCTAATCATGCAGAATTTTGCCGATTTTAATACCAACACATTAGCATACTTTAATTTATCAATATCACACATGAAATTGAAATGTATAGCTAATGTCATCATTTCCATACAAAATTTTAACCAAAAACCTATTACAGGTTAACCATCATGCACATAAATTTTTGCATTTTTATGAATTACACACTAATTATGAAAATTCTAATAGTGGAATCACATAAGACTAAAATAACCAAACTAACATGGATTTTCATTGTTTGGATTCATAATTTATTATATACATGTATACTGATAGTTCTAATCATGTGCTAAATTCTATAGATTTAACTATTTCATATCATTAATAGAATTTCTCACTAATAAGCATGCTCATAATTTTTCAGTTCAGGAAATCTGAAAAATTTGCACAGTCATCAGAAAATTTCCAAATTTTAAAAACATGAACTGAAACCCATAAACATTTCACAGAATTTTGATGACACTTGGATTCCACACATATTGCACAAACAAAATTTTACAAGATTAAAACCTATTTAACATGCATTTCAGAAATTTTAATAAATAATACACTTAACAAAATTTCACTGAAATTACACAACATGCTCCACGGACACATATTACATAACATATAAACTTTACCATATATCCTCATGCGCAGAAGTCTGAAAAATAGCTTATAAGGGCATACAGTCCACTATTCTTGCCTGAAGAACTCAACGACAAGGGTATGGCCGTTTACTCATGTCAACGACCACATAGGGTGCCGCCAACTCAGGATCTTAACGGCAAGGGATCCCGCCGTTAAGTTCCTGTCTGTGCAAAACACAGACTGAACGCAAAACTTGGTGAAATTGGGGAATCCAGGACTCGAAATAAAATTCAGAAAATTTCTAGGACTTACTAGACACATGTAGGAATGATGTGGATGGGGTACTTGCCTCTTGGAAAATCCACAAGAAATGATTTAAGCCAGAGAAACCCTCCTCGGCCAGAGCGAAAGAGTCCTCAAAATCCCTCGATCCGAGTTTTGTGTTGATGCAGAGTGCAAATAGGTGTCGTAGAAGTCTTCTCCAATGTTCAGACTCCTCCTTGTCGATGAAGAGTGCCGTAAGAAGTCACCAATCTCCGGATCTCAGAGCATGAAGTGAGGGTTTTGCACAGAGAAAACTATGGTTTTGACAAAAGAGTCAAAAGGGTCATCTCCGACCGGAATCTGGGTATTTTATAGGCTAAGGGTCGGAGATGCAAAGAGAGTAGGCTAGGTTACCGTTGGGGAACAGTTTCCTAATCAGAGGGCGACATATCTGGAGGCGTTTCCAGATCTGAAATCGCAACAGATCTGGGAAATTGACATCAACATCACAGGCCGCCAATTCTGAGTAGGCGTCCATCGATGTGGCTGCTTACTTGATATTGGCGTCTACCCATTTTGACGTCTACTGGCCGCCAGAACTGAACTTAAAACTGCAGAAAATTTATGTACACCACACATGATATATATATATATATATCTACAATGCACACATTAAAATAATACTTATTCATGCAATGTAGACAAGTAAGTACTATGCACAATAAAATTTATACATCGATTACATACATTTTACATACATAAGCAATCACCAAAGATGAAAAATCAAGGGCCTTACAATTTTAATTAGTCAGAATCATCTCTTTGGTCATGCTGGAAAAAAACCAAAGGCCAATCGGATTAGTATTTTTAATTTTGGACCCCCAAACCTAAGTTCT
Source organism: Colocasia esculenta (assembly GCA_014218235.1). Classification (NCBI taxonomy): domain Eukaryota; kingdom Viridiplantae; phylum Streptophyta; class Magnoliopsida; order Alismatales; family Araceae; genus Colocasia; species Colocasia esculenta. The sequence continues at coordinate 98,887,482 of CM024756.1, forward strand.
TCATTTTAAAACAAAACAAACTTGCTTAATGTGAATTTGAGCACCGAGCTCACACCGGGAGTCCGAATTGAAATCGCCAGTTTCCGCAAGTCACAATCCTCGCTCTGGCCATGCTGGAACAAACCGTAGGTCAATCGGATTAGTATTTCTATTTTTGGACCCCCAAATCTAAGTTCTTCATTTTTAAACTAGACAAAGTTGCTTAATGTGAGTTTGAGCGCCGTGCTCATACCGGGAGTCCGAATTGAACTCCATCAGTTTCCACAAGTCACAATCATCGCCCTGGATGTGCTGGAACAAACCGGAGGACAATCCGATTAGCATTTCTAATTTTGGACCCACAAAGATAAGTTCTTCATTTTTAAACTAAACTAACTTGATTCATGTCAATTTGAGCGCCGAGCTAAATCTGAGAGTCCGAATTGAACTCCGTCAGTTTCCACAAGTCACAATCATCACCCTGATGGTGTTGGAATAAACCAGAGGCCAATCGGATTAGTATTTTTTATTTTGGAACCCCAAACATAAGTTCTTCATTTTAAAACAAAACAAACTTGCTTAATGTGAATTTGATCGCCGAGCTCATACCGAGAGTCCGAATTGAACTCGTCAGTTTCCACAAGCCACAATCCTCGTTCTAACCATGCTAGAATAAACCAGTGGTCGTTCGGATTAGTATTTCTAATTTCGGACCCCCAAATCTAAGTTCTTCAATTATAAACTAAACTAACTTGGTCAATGTGAATTTGAGCGTCGAGGTCAAATCGGGAGTACCAATTGAACTCCGTTAATTTCCACAAGCCACACTCATTGCCCCAGCCATGCTGGAACAAACTAGAGGACAATCGGATTAGTATTTCTAATTTTGGACCTCCAAATCTAGTTAAGTTCTTCCTTTTTAAACAAAACAAAACAATACAAACTTGCTTAATGTGAAATTGAGCGCCGAGCTCAAACCGGGAGTCAGAATTGAACTCCGTCAGTTTCCACAAGTCACAATCATCGCCCTGGCCATGCTGGAACAAACCAGAGGCCAATCAGATTAGTATTTCTAATTTTGGACCCCCAAACCTATGTTTTTCATTTTTAAACTAAACAAACTTGGTTAATGTGAATTTGAGCGTCGAGCTCAAACCGAGAGTCCAAATTGAACTCCGTCAGTTTCCACAAGTCACACTCATTCCCCCAGCCATACTGGAACAAACCAGAGGCCGATCGAATTAGTATTTCTAATTTTTGACTTCCAAATCTAGTTAAGTTCTTCCTTTTTAAATAAAATTAAACTAAACTAACTTGCTTAATGTGAATTTGAGCGTCGAGCTCAAACCAAGAGTCCGAATTGAACTCCGTCAGTCTCCACAAGTCACCATCATTGCCCTAGATGTGCTGGAACAAATAGGAGGTCAATTGGATTAGTATTTATAATTTTGGACCCCCAAACATAAGTTCTTTATTTTTAAACTAAATTAGTTTGCCTAATGTGATTTTGAGCGCCGAGCTCAAATCCAGAGTATGAATTGAACTCTGTCAATTTCCATAAGTCACAATCATTGCCTTGGTCATGTTGGAAAAAACCAAAGGCCAATCAGATTAGTATTTTTTATTTTGGACCCCCAAACCTAAGTTCTTTGTTTTAAAACAAAACAAACTCTCTTAATGTGAATTTGAGTGCCGAGCTCACACTGGGAGTCTGAATTGAACTCGTCAGTTTCCACAAGTCACAATCCTCGCTCTGGCCGTGCTGGAACAAACCGGAAGTCAATCGGACTAGTATTTCTATTTTTGGACCCCCAAATCTAAGTTCTTCGTTTTTAAACTAAACTAATTTGCTTAATGTGAATTTGAGTGCCGTGCTCATACTGGGAGTCAGAATTGAACTCCGTTAGTTTCCACAATTCACAATCATCGCCCTAGCTGTGATGGAACAAACTGAAAGGCAATCCAATTAGCATTGCTAATTTTGGACCCCCAAATATAAGTTCTTAATTTTTAAACTAAACTAACTTGCTTAATGTCAATTTGAGCTCCGAGCTAAAACCGAGAGTCCGAATTGAACTCCGTCAGTTTCCAAAAGTCACAATCATCGCCATGGTCATGCTGGAAAAAACCAGAGGCCAATCGGATTAGTATTTTTAATTTTGGACACCCAAACCTAAGTTCTTCGTTTTAAGACAAAACAAACCTGCTTAATGTGAATTTGAGCGCCGAGCTCATATCGGGAGTCTGAATTGAACTCGTCAGTTTCCACAAGCCACTGTTGGGTTACAATGTATATGATGATATGTGCATAAATGTTTTTGATGATTTGTGACATAATTAATGTTATCTTAATGTTGGAAACATGATAAATATGTCAATGACATGAATGAAATGATCAAGTGTGAAAATGCTTTTTTAAACACCTATGTATTCATTGTATCTCACTTATAATACTTTTTAATGTAGATATGAATGCATACAAGACAAGCATCACAATTCAAGAGCAAAAGGACAAGTAAAAGACTTCAAGTGATCACCTGTCGACGGTCAGGAAGTTTCTTATCGACAGATAGACCCCTCCAGAACAAACAAGCTACTGGAAGCACAATCTAAGCAGTAGCTGTTGAAAGATGAAATGTACCTGTCGACAGATACAAGTTGCCTGTCGATAGCCGACAAATCGCCTGTCGACAGATAAGGCCTTCCAGAAACACCATGGTTATGGAAACTAGATCTGAACAGTAGTGTCGACAGCTATGAAGTGCCTGTCGACAGACAAAGAGAATAGTTAGATCTGATGGTCAGGATATGTTCTATATCAGGGTGATCCCTTCAAGCACGACTCTCTATACTTGGACACCCATATATATAGATCATATGAAGGTATTTTCGCAGCAAGAAGCTACATACCAAAACCCTAAGCAGAACCCAAGAGAAAGGCTTCTCCCTGCTGCTGCTTCAACCCTCCGTCCTGTTCGTGGAAGATCCATCTCACGAGTGGAGTTGAAGCCTGTTCGTCCTCGGTTCAAGCTTCATCTTCATCACGTGGTCGTCAACGACGTGAAGTTTGAAGTCTTCTGGATGAACTCACTAAAGAGTTCACATCTTGGATTTGATCCTCAACTCAGAACTCTTCCTCTGCTTTACTTTTCATATCCCTGTGTGTGTGGTAGTGGTTCAAGCGTTCCTTGTACTTGATTCATGTGTGGATTGTTATTCTGATTGCGTGTTTGCATAAGACAACGCGCGTGTGTGTGGTTGTAGAGTTGAAACTCGTTGATAAGCAGTCTTTCTGCATGTGTGTGTGGACGGTGGACGTAGGATATACAAGTTTGTACTTTGAACCACCTTAAATCTTCGTGTCCTGTGGTTTGAACATTTCACGGTAGATGTTTGGTAGGCACGTTAATTATTCACACGCTAGATAGGTTGGTTTTCATTCTACTCACAATCAGCACACACATCATTATTCGAATTCAATACATATCTGTTTAAGATTTTGTCAAGTCAGTGTAAGAATAAAAAAGAAGGTCATAGTGCTTTTAATTGATAGTAATCTATTCAACCCCCCTTCTAGATTACTGCTTTAGATAATTCCGCACATCTTTCAATTGGTATCAGAGCTTGGTTTCTCCAATTTATTGCTTTTATTGCTTGATCTTACGATCAGGAGAAATTCGGTCTCATGGAAACTAATAAGGGATTTATGGATGAAAGGCACTCAGTGTTCAGGCCTCCCTTCTTTGATGGCACTGACTATACGTATTGGAAAAATCGTATGTAGGTTTTTCTAAGAGCTCAGGACTATGAGCTATGGAAGATCGTCAACAAGGGGCCTTATGAGCTGTCTGCTGACGAAGACACCTGGACTAGGGAGCAAATCCTCAAAGGCACCCTGAATTGGAGCGCATTGAACATGATGCAGTGCGCCGTGCATCCAAAGGAGTATTCAAGGGTCTCCACATGTAAGTCAGCAAAAGAAATGTGGGACAAGCTTGAGCTTATTATGAAGGTACGTCTGAGGTAAGGGAAACTAAAGCTAGCATGTTAGTATCTAAATATGAAATGTTTAAAATGAAAAAATGAAGAAACAATTTCAGATATGTTTGCTAGATTTATGATCATAATTAATGGTTTGAAAGGTCTAAAGAAAGAGTACAGTGAAAGTGACTTAGTTAGGAAGATACTTCGGTCTCTTCCATCATCTTGGCATACTAAGGCCACTGTCATTGAGGATTCTAAAAACCTTTCAACAATGAAATTGGATGAATTAATAGGATCCCTGATGACCTATGAAATAAATCTGAAAAGAAAAGAAACTGAGGCTAATCCTAGAAAATCCATTGCTTTAAAAGCCTCTAACAAAAGTTCTTCAAGTTCCAAGAAAGAGGTTCAACAGGAAAGTGATGAATCTGAACCGTCCAGTGATAGTGAGAATGATGAAATGGCCATGCTCACTAGACAGTTAAAAAAATTCCCAGGTTCAAAAAAAAAGGCTCAGGTAACTTCAAAACTTTTCCAAAGAAAGATTTCTCAAATAAGTTTGAGTCTAACAAAGAATCTGATATGATTGTGTGCTATGAGTGCAAGAAACCAGGGCACATGAGAGGTGAATGTCTAGAGCTCAAGAAAAAGCTGAAAAAGGACAAGTTCACTTTCAAGAAAGCCAAGGCAATGATGGCTACTTGGAGTGATGAAGATGAAGACGATAACGCAAATGGAAGCTCTGGAGATGAAGAAATTCAATGCTTAATGGCAAGGAGTGAAGACTCCGCTGAGGTAAACTCTTCCTTTGAAAATTATTATGTTGATGAATGGGAAGAGGCATACACCTTATTGTTTCAAAAATTTTGTGAATACAAGTTTGAAAATAAAGCACTGAAAAAGAAGATCACTTCACTTATTCATAGCACATCCAATGATGAACAGATTGCAATTCTATCTAAAGAAGTTGAGCAACTGAAAATTGAAAAAGAAAGTCAACTTGCTAAAATGGATTGCATTAAAGAAAGACTCCAGGAAAATGTAAAAGAAAAACAAGTCCTAAATACACTTGTAGAAACTCTTCAACATGATAATCAAGAGATCCAAAAAGAGATGGAAAAAGCTAAAGAGGAACTCAAAGGAAAAACAGAAGATCTCTCAAGATTTGTAAAAGGAAAATAGAATCTTGATGCAGTGTTGGGAGCTAAAACAAATGTAAAAGGCATGGGCTTGGGTTTCAACCGGAAAAAAACAAAAGAAACTTGGAAAAAAATTGATCACATCTTTTGTTGAATGCATTTCAAGTACAAGTAAACAAGCTCCAACCAAAAGCAAGAATGCTCAAGTTAAAGGTAAGAAATTGCAAAATAGACAAATGCCTTCATCTGTTCAAACACTAAGAGAACTGTCGACAGACCCAAAGAGATCTGTAGACAGGCCTGGAAATTTGCAGATATAAGAATGCCAAACAAGCATCAAAAAGGCCAAATGTAATCACAAGCTGAACACAACACCAAAAAAAATGTCTTGAGTAAAACTCCATCATGCAATTACTGTAATAAAATTGGCCATACAGAAAAACAATGCTGGAATAAGTTAAACAAACTGAAATGCAAACAAGTTTGGATTCCAAAGCATTTACTTTTTGGTATGAATGATAGATTGGGACCCAAAGTAATTTGGGTACCAAAACCTCTTGTCTGATCCATCTATGCAGGAATGCCTAGCAGCCCAAAATCAAAACAAATGGTACTTGGATAGCAGTTGCTCGAGGCACATGACAGGCGAGAAAGAAAAATTCTATTGCTGGTGGAAAAAGATGGAGGTCAAGTTGTCTTTGGAGGTAATAATAAGGGCCAAATCATTGGCACAGGTAAGGTAGGTAAGTATGCCTCTAACTCAATAGACAATGTGTTGTTAGTTGATGGTCTCAATCACAATCTTCTTAGCATAAGTCAATTGTGTGATAAAGGCCATAAAGTCATCTTTGAATCAAGTGCATGCCAAATTGTTGATAAAGAAATAAGAAGTCTCATGTTTTCTGGAAAAAGGGTGAATAACATCTATCTAGTTGATTTAGATGAACCAGAAAATAAAAATTTGTGTCTTGTTGCAAATAAACAAGATGAATTGACTTTGTGGCATCATAGGCTAGGCCATGCAAGCTACAATGTTTTGCACAAGATCATGAGGATGAAATTGGTAAGTGGACTTCCTAAAATTCAGTTCAATAAAAATGTGAGTTTTTGTGATGCATGTGCACAAGGAAAACAAACTAAAAAATCTTTCAAATCAAATGCTCCTATAATCATTCTAAATCTTATGAATTGTTGCACATGGACCTTTTTGGAGCTACTAGAACACTAAGTCTCAATGGTAAACGCTTTGGGTTTGTCATTGTAGATGATTTTTCTAGGTTCACTTGGGTTAAAATTTTGGCTCACAAACATGAAGTACTGAAAAATTTTCAAGAGTACTTCAATAAGATTGAGCATGGCAACACAAACAAATATGCTCAATCTGCACTGATCATGGGGGAGAGTTTGATAATAACTTATTTTTGACTTCTGCAGGAACCAAGGTCTTGATCACAAGTTTTCCTCCCCAAGGACTCCAGAACAAAATGGAGTTGTGGAGAGAAAGAACAGAACCTTGGTGGAAATGGCTCGCACTCTTCTGGTTGAAAGCCAACTTCCAAGGAGCTTTTGGGCAGAAGCAGTGAACACTTCATGCTACATCCTCAATCGAGCCATGGTAAGACCTGTAATGAAGAAAACCCCATATAAGCTCTTGAAAGGTAAGAAACCCAGCATTGAGTACTTCAGGATCTTTGGCTCCAAAGTTTTTATCCATAATAATGACAAGGTTGATTTAGATAAATTTGAAGCCAAAAGTGATCCAGGTATTTTTCTTGGATACTCAGAACACTCTAGAACTTATAGAGTGTATAACAATAAAAAAAAAACTATGGAAGAGACTCCACATGTTATTTTTGATGAGTATCATGCAAAAACTAACAAATCAAATGTTTCCAGATATGATGATGATGAAGGAAAAATACTTGAAGATCAAGATGAAAAGCCACTGTTGACAGATCATGAAGAGGTTGTCGACAGGCCTGAAGAAAATTCACAAGATCAAATTCTTCAAGAACAACCTCCCCAAGAATAAATTCCTCAAGAGCAATATCCTCAAGACCAATACCAACTAGGTCCTTCAACAATCAGAAATATCAGGTACTCAAAAGATCACCCACTTGATAATGTAATTGGAAATGTAAATGATAGATTTCACACTAGGTATCATTTTAGACACATTGTTGAACAAGATCATTTAGCATTTGTCTTCATGTGGAACCTAAAAATGTTGAAGAGGCCCTAAAAGAAAACTCTTGGATAGATGCCATGCATGAGGAACTTGGGCAATTTGAAAAAAAATAATGTTTGGAGCTTAGTTCCTAGGACCTCTGAAATTTCAATAATTAGAACAAGATGGGTATTTAGGAATAAGCTAAGTGAAGAGGGTAAAGTGGTGAGAAACAACACTAGATTGGTAGCAAAAGGATATAATCAAGAATTTGGGATAGATTTGAAGAATCCTTTGCACCTGTAGCTAGGCTTGAGGCAGTTAGAATTCTATTAGCATATGCATACTCAAACAAGTTCAAACTTTTTCAAATGGATGTTAAAACTGCCTTCTTGAATGGTTACATCAAAGAAGAAGTCTAGGTTTCTCAACCATCTAGATTTGAAAATCATTTTAAGCCTAACCATGTCTATAAATTGCACAAAGCCCTCTATGGTGTGAAACAGGCACCCCGAGCTTGGTACGACAGGCTGAGCAATTTCTTGGTGAGTAAAAACTACTCAAGAGGTCAAGTGGACCAAACCCTTTTCACTAAATGTGTTCGCAATCACATCATTATTGTTCAAGTCTATATGGACGACATCATTTTTGGTTCAACTAACCCCTCACTGTGTGAAGAATTTTCTAAACACATGCACAGTGAATTTGAGATGAGTTTAATGGGGGAGCTTCAATTTTTTCTTGGCTTGCAGGTAAAACAATACGAAGATGGCTTCTTCATCAATCAAGAAAATATGTCAAGGAGCTACTAAAAAGATTTCAGTTCGAACAAGCCAAGCCAGCCTCAACACCAATGAGCATAAGTGTAAAACTAGAAAATGATGAGAAAGGTAATGCTGTAGATGCATAGCAATTCCGAGGTATGATTGGCTCACTCCCTTACCTTACTGCAAGTAGGACGGACATACAATTTAGTGTTTGCCTTGTGATAGATACCAATCTAGTCCAAAGGAAAGCCATTTGGTTGTAGTCAAAAGGATTTTCCGATATCTCTCAGGTACACATGATTTGGGTTTATGGTATCCAGTAGGTAGCAACTTTGATTTGGTTTCATATTCTGATGCTGATTATACTGGATGTAAAATTGATAGAAAAAGTACTAGTGGGTATTGTCAATTCCTAGGGGGTTGCATGGTTATGTGGGCATCCAAGAAGCAACACTCGGTTGCACTCTCCACTACAGAGGCAGAATATGTTGCTGCAGGGAGTTGTGCGGCTCAAGTATTGTGGATTAAAAGTCAATTGTGTGACTACAACATTGACATTGGATGCATACCCATCCTATGTGACAATACTAGTGCTATCAACCTTTCCAAGAACCCAATTCAACATTCAAGAACAAAACACATAGAAATTAGACATCACTTTTTGAGAGATGAGGTAGCCAACAATTCCTTGGAGCTTAGCTTCATACCCACTGAAAAATAATAGGCAAATATTTGTAATCACGGGGATTGACGCCACCCCTCGACACGAACAAGTACTAAATCTAGTGGTGTGTGAACATGGAATGTGATCGCCACCTAGCACGCTGCCTTATAAATAGAAATGAAGACGACTAACTTTAACTAGGAAGAGGAGAGAGAAAAGGGGGCAGACCTGGTGTCGCGGTTGCCTTAGCGGTCGCGACAGTGCTGATAACGCGACGCTGATTCCAGTCGCGTTTCTTGTCGCGTCGTCCTCCGCCGCCGCGTTCTCTTTGTGCGGGAGTTGTTGGAGAGTGTGGACCTTCTTCTCATCATCCAGCCGGCCGGAAGGCAAGAGCTCCTCGTGGATGATGCTTGGATGCCTGCCACAAAAGAAAACAAACAAAAGGAAGCCCTATTGGAACACGTTAAACATAGTATCTACTCTAAATAGAAAGAAAGGATGGGAACATGGAGGGAACGAACCTGGGGGGTTTTTAAACCCCTTTGTGTGTAGGAAAACGTGGGTGTGTGCTGAATATGTTCTATCTAAGAATAAACATGAAAAATGCATGCAAAAGAATATTCGCGGCGTATCGTGGGGTCGCGACTAGAGACGCGACGGGACGGGGCATCGCGATAGTAAGCCCACGTGCATTGATATCATGCATGGGCTGTCGCGGCGTCCAGGGCCGTCGCGACTAGAGTCGCGGCGCTACGATATGTCGCGACTAGGAAATCGAGTTATTTTGCATTTATCAGCCAGTTATATAAAAGATACGAGTTATAATTGCATAAGGACTCTCCAAAATGATAATGGGCAGGATTTCAAGGCAATTTTAAATGTTAATGGGCTCAGTCAAGGCTAATGATGGGCTCAAGGTGAGTGACCAACTAGGGGCTAACTAGGATAACATGAAATGTGGTTCAACCCATTAGTCGGAATCGGGTGTCTACAGATTGCCCCTCCTTGGCTTTGTCTTTGCAGGGTAGCGAAGCGAAAGTGGAGTGGAGTTGTCATGAAGTGATGGCGAAGCGGAAATGATGCGTAGTTGATTGAAAAGTGGGAGCCAAGGTAAAGAGACACCCGGTCTAACTAACAGGCAACTGGAATTTTCGTGAAAGCCCCGAGTCAACTGCTTGAGCAGGATGCCAAGAAGAAAAGGTTTGGACGAGAAGGAGAGAAAAGAGGAGGATGATCAACCCCTCGATTGAGAGGTACCCTAGCCGATGGCCTGCAGGTTTCGCCTTGGAGGGACATGTGCGTGCCAGGCAGGTAACTCATGACTCTATCCTGGGAGCGGTTCGCAACCAAAACAGATCAAAGGAATCAGATGAAAACTTGATAGAGAATCCAGACAGGGAAATTCTTGTCAAACTGACGGGAACAACTCACTCAGAGACAAACCTTCCGATTCAGAGTGGAATTGGATTTCTTGTTTGGAAACTGGAGGATGATTGGGCACTCAACAAGGGCTCATCAAAAGTTAGGAATGAGTCAGGAAAGCTCAAAGTCCTACATGATGCATGCTGGGCTAAAATAAAAGAAATCATCAAAACAAATGCAAAGAAAAAAAAAGTGAAAATAGAAAATACATCAAGGATAATATTGCTAAGCTAGATAAGGACAGGTCAAGAGACTACCCACAACCGCAGTGCAGGCCTGAATCCATCGTTCCCGAACTTAAACAACTCAACGACCTATCCAACGATTAACAATGTGCACCTAGATTATCACTGTTTTTGGTAAAGGGGAATTCAAATCCCAGAACACATTGAGAACCAGCCGGTCCTTGAAACGATATAATAAATAGAATATCATATAGTAATGTGAGGAGTAGGGATAGAAATACTTACCTGACTTACCTGTGACGAAGTCCCTTTTTTTTCTGATTTTCTGAATTTTTTTGGTATTTTGTTTTGACAAGAAACAAAGATAATGAGATAACAAACACAATAATAATAAACAATCAAACAACACATATACACAGCACATGCATGAAAACCACTCCTCGGGTGGAGAGGTGACGCTCAGTGTGACCGCGACATCGTCAAGTCGTAGCGCTCTGTCGCGACAAGGTCGCGTCAGATCGCGGCATCGCGACTCAGACCGAACCAAAAAAACCAGAAAAATGGAGTTTATCCTCATCTTAAGAAATCTAGACTAACACTAGGATTACTAGTCCTCTCCAAGTCTTATCCTAACACCTAGTTGCAGGATTAGAGTGGGATTATACCTCTCTAGAGTCTATAAAAGAAGGGTTTAGGGGGCTAATCCCGCAGCTAACCCTTAGCCTCCCTTTTCTTCAAGTTTCCTCCCCTGTTTCTCCCTCTTTGCCACCATGAACAGAAACTACTCTGCTTTCCAAGAGGAGATCCCTCCCTACTCCGGTCCAAAGGCTGCTAGGGAGTCATATGCCGATCTCCAGCATCTCTCCGACATCCGGGGCACATCTTCATGCGCTCGGATCTCCAAGTAAGCGGCTTTTCCTCAATTTCTAAACTTTCTGCACTTATGCTCTGTTTTCCCCTGTTTTCCCGCTCTTCTCTTCCCTTCTGTCTCATCTTTCTTCTTCTATTTCAGATCCTTCCCGACCAAAGGCGGTTCTCCAAGATACTGTGGCTATTTCCGATGCTTGAACTGCTTCCTCCTGCCTCGATCTCTCACTTGAAGGAGTGGGGGCTATCTACCGTGCTTGTATTGGCCAACAAATATGACAAGATGGTGCACGTGTGGGATAGCGTCACGGTGCTAGTGGAGAGGTGGCATCTGCAAACTCACACATTCATCTTCCTGACATTTGAAGCCACCGTCCTTTTGGAGGAGCTGGAGATCATGCTCGGCCTCCCGCGGTACCACAGGGGCGAGGAACTTGCGGTTTCATATACCGTGGCACCAATCAACTCTTGGAGCATCCTTGTGGAGATTATGACGAGGAAGATGGATTTGCACTCCATGACAAGCGGGATGCACGTCCACCTTCTTCTTATTGCGCAATGGATCAACTCGCAATGCAAGCGCAAGACGGGCAATTATCGGGCCATCGCCAAAGCGGCTGCGATCTGCATTTGCGGAGTCATCCTCTTCCCTACGACGCACGGGGCTATATCTTTCGCCAATCTCAGCATCGTTGACTCCATTTCAGAAGGTATGAGCATTGGACAGGCTGTTTTGGGATTCCTCTATGCTGGTCTATCTCCTGAAGCTATGGGAGGTCCCTTCTTCGACTCCATCGTCACCCTCGAGCTATGGATGGGCGTTCATATTCAGTTCCGGACAATGGAGGAGTTAGCCACGGAGTGTAAGACAATTCTCAACCATCCGCTGACTTTCGTGGGCGGCCCTCTATGCATGAGCACCAAGGCGTGGTGCAAGACGGCGCAGCTGAAAGGATGGAAAGCATGGCGTGATTATTTCAAAAGGATGACCGTGGCAGAGTTTGACATGCGCCCCCGCTTCATGCACGGCCAAATGATCCACCTACCTTAACGCACCGGGCTCGCCTTATGACTCTTGGGCAATGAAGCACTGGTCACCTACCACCCAGACCGGTGCTACCTTCAATGCGGCGCAGCACGCATGGTGGTCCCCATCCTATCGCACTACCCACCTACCCAAGAGAGGAAGAGGGGTGATGAGCAGGACGAGCGCGACGTGCGTAGCGCCATCGTCCATTGGGAAGGATGCGCGAGGAGCGTTGTCCAAGCCGAGGTAGAAGAGGACGAAGATGTGATCAAAGAATACATTGATGCTTTGAAGAAAATTCAGCCAACGGCGGGGGTCATCTGAGCAGGATGGAATTGATTTGTAGGAAAGATGGTAGCTAGGAAAGGATTCGTAGCATTTATTTGAGTGATAGAAAGAATTAGTGAATGTAATGATTTGAATTGGAATGAACAAAACTAAATTTTCTGCAAGTTCAGATGGCTCGATTGATGACGCGACAAGTATAAGGGACGCCTTTGTAACGCGTCTGGGCGGGCGGTCGCGACATGTTTGCGACCTCCCAAGCCGACGCGACATAGAGGTGACAAACCACCTGACGCGATTCAAACCGACCGATTCAAAACAACCAGGGCGCCTTCCTTCCTCCTTTCCGGGTTTTCAAAACTCAAAATCTTTGAGCCATCTTGCATCTTTGCACTCTTGCTCCTCTCTGCACCCTAGCTTGCCCACGAACTCACCCATACCAACCCCGACCTAGATGGAGGGGGAGAAGAACCCGGGTGGGAGCTCCTCATGGAGGAAACGCCAGGCGGAGCGGCAGAGCTCCCGGCGCCAAACGGAGGCGCCTCCGGTTGAGGAAGAGGTGGACATCGCGGAGATGGAGGTGGAAGAAGAAGAAGAGGCCCCAACCGTGAATGTGGAGGAGGAATGAAAGAAATGCGCCAAGGCGATGAAATCGGTAAGTGGATCGACCCTAAACCTTGAATGGATTGTTTAAAATAGGTAGACGGAGCCCCTAGAGGGAAAGTGTAGGGCGTGATGCCCATGTAAAAGAGGATCGAACAAAGGAGGCTCCGGCCTGTCCAGTTCTGATAATGCGTCAGCCCGACCCACCGCGACAGGGTGTCGCGACGGGGCGGGGCGTCGCGATAAGGTCGCGGCGACCCGGGTAGATGCGACCTGATCGCGGCCTCGGAAGGTGACGCGATAAGGTTGCGGTACCCCGCATTGTCGCGACAAGGTCGCGGTCGCCACGGCTGCCGCGACTCCAACCGAACACTAAAAAACTGACTGGTTTAACAAATGGAATATGTTGCAGGGCGAGATGAGGGCCCGGGTATCTTGGGTGGTTGTGCTGGCTGTCTTCTTGGCGTTCCCCCCTTTCCAGAGAGAGAGGGTAGAGGAGATGGGGTTTAGCGGGGTCTTTAGGATGGAGAGGATGAGGGCGGATTCGGCTCTCACTCAGGCTCTGCGGAGCAGGTGGGATGCGGAGGCGACCGCCTTCGTATTCCCATGGGGACATATGATCCCCAGCCTCGAGGATGTGAGCCGGATCACAGGGCTCAGAATCTATGGGAGGCCAGTGAGCGGATACACCTACCCTTGCTACCACGACCTAGCCGAGCGACTCTTAGAGTTACCTGTGGATCGTAGGTCTTCCTTATTGCCTAGGGTACCCCTCCAGGAGAGCCTTGGGTTGTTCGATGTGGGGAAGGTAGCAGGAGAGAGTGAGGACGAGCACTTAGATAGGTTGACTCGGGTTAGCCGGAGGGAGCTAGCGAGTGAGCCCGGGGTGCAGGCGGACTTGGATTTGCGCCATTTCCTCGTGCTTTTCCTTGGCAGACTTTTGTTTTCTACGAGGGGCGACGCAGTCCACTACCGTTTCCTGCCCCTGTTAGAGGACCTAGGTGAGGTGGGGGGATACGCCTGGGGAGCAGCTTCCTCGCACACCAGTTTGATAGCCTGGGCACCTCCGAGCGGCAAACGTCGATCAGCGGATTCTTCCCCTTTCTTCAGGTACACACTTTAACTTTAACCCTTTAGAAATTTAAACCGCATTTTTCTTGAACTTGCCGCCTAACTGGCTTCTCATTTTGTAGGTCTGGGCCTATCTACACCTCCCAGCCTTGGGGAGAGGGGATCTCGCACGGCCAGGCCTTCTGCCCATTGCACACCGTTGGTATTCTCTCCGAGACTCACGCAATCTCGGGGACCAGCTGGAGCGACTTCAGAAGGCCATCGACAGCTATCCCTACTTGGATGTAAGCACTCTTAACCTTCCCCTTTGGTTGATTGTTTGATTTTATTGCTCAGTGACTGAACGGATTTGTTTTGCAGGTGTTTGGCAGCCATACCTGGGGGAGGGTGATGAGGGACATCCTTGGTTGATGCAGGCCCGCCCCTACTTCGGTAGGTCGGTGTGGTTGCATGCATTCAACCTCGTGCTACCTCTACACCTACACCTCAGTCAGCGCTCACTCGGCCTTCGGCAGAGTGTCGTGGAGTTCCCCATTCGAGACCAGTTTCGTAGATCGGGTCAGAGTTTCCGGGGACTTCACGACACTACTGATTGGCGCGAGCGGGCAAAGAAGCAGATCGATAACTGGGAGCGTCGAGGAAAGTCCGTCAAGTCAGATGCTACCACCGATGATGCGTACCTCCAGGCATACGCCTTGAAGTACGGCGGTAAGGTATACAAGAGCGCCCGACACCAGGTAATGACCGTAAAACCACAATCCTGTGAACTTTGATTCTATAGAACTGAGTTAATGATTTGAAATGTGTTGTAGGTAGACGCAACTGACGAGATTTCATCGCTCCGAGCCTTGCTTTACTCAGCGGTGCAGGACCAGGAGGTGGCGCAGAGGAAGACTGTGGAGCTGGTAAGTGCTTACTCCAACTTCAACACTTAATCACATGAAGCTGATTTTGGGGAACTGACACATGCCTTTGCGCACAATGGAGGGAGATGGAGAGATTGAGGAGCACCGGAGCAGGGGGTGCTTCTTCCTCACGAGCTGCAGGGGGGTCTCTGTCGCTTCTGGAGGCCCAACTGGCGGGAGCAGTGCTGAGGGCCGAGGAGGCTCAAAGGCATCCGGAGGAGCGGGTTAGTACAATGGAATTTCTGATTGATTGTTTTTAACAATTGATTATTGACTGATTGCTCTGATGCAGGAGAGAGATTTGTAGCTTACCACGGAGCATGCCATGGATCTCCAGGGTCAGAGGGACCAGCTCCAGGGGGAGGTCCGGGCTACCCAGAGTGAGAGGGACCAGCTGCACATCCGGGCGGAGGCGGCTGAGGCACAGGTCGCGGAGGCGACGAAGGAGCTGGCAGCGCTGTGGGTGCAGAGGCCGCCCGGAGACCAGGAGGAGGTCACCCGACTACGCGCGGAGCTACTGGCACAGCAGGCGGTGGCGTGGAGCCTTCAGCAGATTGTGACGGACGTAGGCCGTTCACGTAGTAGGAGCAGGAGCAGGGCGAGTGTCAGCAGGGCGACCGGCGCCTCCGTAGGACAGTATTTGGCAGGTTCCTCCAGTCGGCGGAGGAACGAGGAGGAGGAGAGGCGCCGCCAGGGTGAGGGAAGTGCCTAAAGCTGTAGGGGTGGCGGTGTGTAGCAACCTGAATTTTTTCGGAAAAAAATAATAATAATAAAAATTTAAATAAAGAATTAAAACCTAGCTAAATGGATATTTAAATGAAAAGAGCATTAAATAAAACCCATTAAATGGAAAAGAGTAATGGGCTTTGCTTAATGGATCCTCTAGAAATTTATTGGGTCAAAGGATGAATTTACAAATGGGAGAATAATAAAAAAATATCCTAAATTCGGAGTTTAATTATATCCTAATAGGAAAGGGGTTATTAAAGCAATAAAAGTGGCAATTAGAGTTGGAATTGGATTCCTAAACCTACCCCATATAGTCTAGCATGAATTTAGATACTATCCTAACCCAATTAGAGATTGGAAAGCAAGAGAGGAAAGGTGGCGTTAGGAAATCTCATAATTAAGAGGAATTTGAGTAGTAGTAGGAATATGAACTTGTATTATATAAAATACACCTCTTAAACCCTCTTGGCCAACCCTAGCTCGTCGCCAAAGGTTGTTGGACGTAGAGAAGAGGCCAAGGAGGAGAGGATCTCGTGGGGAGAAGGAGTTCTTGGAGCTTCTTCCTCGTTTTTGGAGTTCTAAGCCCTAGAAGATAAATCGAGTCAAAGGTAGGCATTCTCACAAGCAAAACTAAATTAAATCCATCTATAGGTAGTTCCAAGCACCAGGAACAAAAGCCCTCTCGTTTCATAATTTTTCATCGAGCCAATCTTTTGTTCTCAATTTTTGATGTTTTGCATCCATGATAACCCCGAGTCATCATGTTTAAATCAGATCTCCATGTACACTTGTTCCCATGCTACGAAATTTTACTGTAGATACTACTTGTTATTAGGGATCTTTTTCCCCTAAAAGCCCTAATTTTTATGAAGCATGTTGCTCGAATTAAATCATTCATCTCTGCTGCACCTGGAATCAGGTTGCTTCTTATTCAACTTGTTAGAACTATGTCGATACCATGATTATTTTCAAATTCCTAAATACTGGAAGTACCCTTGCATGTCTAGATCAATTAAAACTAGTTTCATGGTTTTTCGTAGTGTATACAATGAGTTGTGATTTTCTGAACGACCCTATATCAAAATCTGATATTTCTAGACCGCAATCCAAGACAGAGCAGAACTCTGTCAGACTCAGTCCACGGACCTGAGAACGCGATGGCCCGACAGGTCGCGTTCTCAAGCCCATCGCGACGCCTTTCTTGTCACATTCTGAACGCGACAGTACCCTACGTCGCATTCTGGCCTTCTGTTCTGGCAGCCCTGTCGCGACCCGTACAGGACCCTGCCGCGTTCTATCATGACCCTGTCGCGACCGTTACATGGGTACGTCGCGATCACATGATTTTGCATGAAAACCCATAAAAATTATTGCTCTCAATTTCTAAAATATTCAAATAACGTCGCGATCATACACCTTTTTAGCAGTCACACACGCGGTAAAAACACCTGTTTTAAAATGGAGCCATATTAAATGCTTTAAAATACACATTCACGACTTCTTTTCTATCTATGATCTCTCTTACACATGCACACACATGAACCGTCCATATATGGCTGAAATCTAGCATAAAATATCTCATAATGTATCTGGTAATTTATTACAATAAAGTATATTAATTACCCTATTTTAAAGGACTTGTATTTGTTTCTTGTGTAGTTTATATACCGATATCGACGCTCCACTGTTCTAGAATTCCTCTAGAACGTCGAGCACCTGTTTTATATACACACTTTACTTGGCTTGTGGTGAACTCTCCGTCGGATATTCCCTTCGCCGGACTAGTGAACCCTTGCACAAGGCCTCCGTAAGTCTCCTCTGATCATGGATTCCCACATGATCGACGAGCCGGTTGTACCCTAACACCCATTACACCTTTAGGGATCGATATGATCCAAACGGCTATTAGAAGTTCGCTCTTACCTTGAATCACGTCGGACCTCTGGACTTGTGCATAACATGGCTAGCGGGAAGATCGTGAATTCCACCTGATTGCCAATACGACGTGCGCGTGTTGTGCAACCGTTACTATCGCCTGTTACTCGTCGCATTATGTGCAATGTCCATTAGATCTCATCTATATTCTACTCGCTCATCTAGTCACGTTCTCTCTACTATCTCGTCTATTCATCTAGTGCTCTTAACTATTCTTGGTACTCTATATTGGCCATTGACTGATTGTCTAAAGATAAACAATATAACCAATGTCTGGCAATATACAAAGGGCCTGATCTGGTCCTGGGATGTGCGCCCAAAGTGCTAGTGCCCATGGGAGTGAAATGATCAGAGTGTTTGGCATTACACTTAAGTGCTATCTATCTCGACTATCTATATGACAATCAAAACACAAACGTGCTATACTCTCTCGATGTCTAGAATGACAAGCAAGTGCTATACTTGTCGTGCTATTATTATACTTGTGCTAGTTGTGCTATGGCCATCCTGCTATTCGTGCTATACTCGATACTTGTGCTATTTTTGGAAACTATACTCGATCTCTTGCTATATTTTGACTCTCTTGTACATGCTATCTTTAGATACTCTGCCATTAAATGTGTTAATTATTTTAAGTCTGCTTGAGCCTGAGATTTAAGTCCTACTGGGCGTTATCGCTCACCCTACGTTATTTGATCTTGTGTTCTCAGGTGAGACTGAGGATGACACATACACTCACGAGGAAGGGAATGACCAAGAGTGAAGCCAGGAGTACCCTTGAGTCATTATGTTATCTTAGAGTTGTAGTTAGTTATTTCCTTTTGTTGCAATGTAATTGGGCCCTATAGAATGGCTCTGATATTAATGGTTGTAACTAGACATTCGAAAGGTTATTAATGAGAAAGATTTGCTTTAGTATTATTCCATGTGCAATGGTTTGATGTCTAGTATTCGCTCTATACATTTTTCTTGCAACTGCCTTCGCGCTCCGATATTCCGCGTCGGGGTGTGACACGGTGAGATGCCGCCACCTCCGGATCGGCAGGAGGGATCTGGAAAGAGTGGCGGTGGACACTGAGGAGACTTGTGAGCCACCTCCCATCTTTTGTACATACTGTTCATCTTTTAGTGGAATTCTATTTTCATGTCAACTCTTAATGAATGATTTGCAATTGGTACGAGTGTGAGATGAGATTCAACACGGAGAGAGAGAGACGAAAAAACACCGAGCACCGCGCATGTCCCTTACAATTACCAGCTCCTGCAAACTCATCAGAACATGTCAGATCTGCTCTTTGACTCAGCCCCTTGCGCTTAAATAAACATGAATGTGACTTCATAATTGTCAAGGGGTTGAGCCTTATTAAATAGGCGGAAAGGAAAGTAAACAATATATGCTAAAGGAAAGCGATATGTATACACATTTTTTGGAATTTGGGATTTTTCTAATTTTTTTTGAATTTTTGAGATTTCTAAATTTTATGGATTTTTGATTTTTTTTTTTTGGATTTTTGACTTTTTGGATTTTTGAAATTTTGATTTTTTTTGGATTTTTTGAAAATTTTGATTTTTTTGGATTTTTTGAAAATTTTGATTTTTTTGAATTTTTGAGATCTTGATAACAACACTTCTTGCCTTTTGAGTAATTGGCCTTGGATCTCGTCCCCATCTCTTGTCTGATGGATAATGTCTATGTGCAGCGTGCATTTGTCCTTGGCTCATTAAAGCTTGTTGCCCCTTGAATATTGATGTTCTAACACAGACCAGATGTGGGAGTCCTTTGGTCTTCTAGGGAGAATAAGAAGATTAGTAATGAGACAAGATTTGGTCTTGGGGTCGGGATTATTGGCTTATAAGATTTGCAATAGGTATGTCACATGCGCAATCTGTCTGTTGTCTAGGGACTTTAAGGTCATTGCTCTTTTTTGAATTAGGGGGGGCATGCGTACGACCGGGCTCAAGGGCGTCCTGCGGGGAACTGTACTGCCACTCTTTGACAAGCCCCTATTTTTTAGCATTCTTGTTTTACATTTGTTTCCTTCCCTTTTTTGCTTTTCTTTTTAATTGACTGTCCCTCTTTGAGACTTCATACACATGATCACACCGCTTGTTGGCCTACATGCTAGCTTTCCCTTTGCCCCTGGACCTCGTCCGAGTGAGAAGAGAATCAACCTCAGGTTCCCTACATGAGGGCTGAATGAAAAACCCATAAACAAAGGGGAATTGACCTTAAGTCGCCGTGTTGTGTGTGTGGTCAGACATAGAGATCATTCACAACAATGAGGGGAGGTGAGGCACATGGCCAACAACATTCTCTTTTGCAAATTGGGTTGTTTATCAATATTAGGGGTAGAATCCTTTAAGGTACAACCCATTCCATAAGTGAGAGAGCTCCTCACCTTCGGCATTAACTAGCCTATACGTATTTCCGGGGTACACTTCCTTAACAACGTACGACCCTTCCCAATTTGCTGACAATTTAGACCTTGGACCTCCAGGTTTTATACAAATGCGCTTCAAAACCATGTCTCCTTCTTGAAATTTACGCTCAATCACTTTCTTTTGAAAAGACCTTGAGAGTCTGTTTTGATATGCAAGCACATGATCCGGCCGCAGCAGACGCCGTTCGTCTAAGAGTTCTAGTTGTACCAGTAACGCCTCCCGATGTTCATCGGGATTGAGTTCCTGTCTAACTGAATTCTTAGCGAAGGGATCAGGATCTCATGTGGACATACCGCTTCCATCCCGTAAGTAAGAGAGAATGGAGTTTGCCTGGTGGGCGTGCGGACGGAGGTGCGGTAGGCCCACAGAGCCTCAACTAACTTTTTTGGCCAATCAGCAAATTTATTAGACTCACAAGTTTTCTTTAGAATTTTCAAAAGCATTTTGTTTGTGGCTTCGGCCTGGCCGTTGCCTTACGGATAGTACGGAGACGAATGATGGAAGGAAATATTGAATTTCTTACATAGATCCTGAAGCTCTTGAGATATGAACTGTGGTCCATTGTCGGTGATAAGGCTGCTTGGCACTCCGAACCACGCGATGATGTTCCTCAGATGAATTTGCACACGGTTGAACCTTTGATTTCCGCAAATGCTTCAGCTTCGCCCACTTGGTGAAGTACTCAGTAGCAGTGAGAAAAAAATGAAAGCTTTTGTTTACCTGAGCATTAGGATCACCAAGGGGCCTGATGATATGAAATGCCCACATGGAGAAAGGCCAAGGGGAGGATAATGGATGTAGAGAGGAGGATGGAGCATGGATTTTGTCGGCATAGATCTGGCACTTGACACACCTACGAACGTAGGTGGCACAGTCTTTTCTAGCGGCGGCCCGTAGTAGCCCTGCCTAAGAATTTTTTTAGCCAACATTTGGCTATTCACATGCCCTCCGCACTCACTGGAATGGGACCCTTCCACTACCTTCTGAGCCTCTTCATCTGACAAGCAACGGAGAGCATCCCATTTAGAGCGCATCGGTATAGTACTCCACCAACGAGGGTATATTTTAACGCCGCTCTTCGGATGGCCCGCCTATCCTCTGCTTTCGCTTCTTCTGGGAAGGTACCGTCTCTACAGTACTGCTCAATCTCATGGTACCATAGCCTTTCTTCTTCCACCATTTCTCCTAGCTCCACAAGCAATATCTCCTGCGCTTCTTTTCTCTCAGCCTTCAAAACTAGAGAAATCCTGAGGTTAACGAAACCAAGGATCCTGAGTGGAGGGAGCCTCTAACCTTTGAACGGTAATTGTCTCAGCGCTGCGGCTGAGAGGGAAGAGAGAGAGGAGGCCAGGGATGTGAGGGCATCAGCCATGATATTTTGAGAGCGAGGAGTATGAATGTAGATGAGTTGGCAGATTGCTTGGCTAGGAGAGTGATCAGATCTTGATAGGGCTTGAGTTTAGGTCACGAGTGCGATAGGTAGAAGGACTTGCCAAAGAACGAGCTGAGAATCTCCTATAATCTTGAGATGACGCGCGCCTAAGAGATAGGCGAGCTTAAGACCAGCAAGGAGAGCCTCATACTCGGAGATTTGTTGGTGGCATAGAATTGAAGCTGATAGGCTAGAGGAATGGTGATCCTTCTGGGGTGAGCAAGAAGCTCCTATGCCCCGTCCCCTAGAATTGAGAGCCCCATCGGAGTGGAGTGACCAAAAGGGATAGCGAGAAAATGAGTGACAGGTTTTCATCGGAGAATTCCTCTTGAAGCGTGTCACTATGGGGGAGAGGAAGGTGAGCAAGGTGCTCAGAAATGCATACCCTTTTATGGCTTTCTGAACTATGAAGGAAATATCAAATGGGAGAGGAAGCTTTGCCAACGTGCCAATCTATCGGCGAGGACTGGCTTCTCAAGGAGATACCTAATAGGATCTATTCTAGAAATCAAACTCACCTTATGAGCTAGGAAGTAGTGCTTCAATTTCTGCACTACCCAAACTAGCGGTGCACATGTTTTCTCCATTGTGGTAAGTTTGAGCTCGGAGGGATTGAAGAGCCTAGATAGGTAATAGACTGCCCTTTCTTTGCCGGATTCATCATGCTGAGCAAGGACAACTCCTAGGAGTCCTCAATAGTTGACAGATATAGGATCAAGGGCTTCCCAGGGATGGGCGCCTGAAGCGCGGGAGGATTCATAAGGTAACTCTTGAGCTCATCAAAGGCCTCTTGGCACTTAGCATTCCATTCAAAGCTGACTCCTCCTTTCAACAGTTCGTAGAAGGGACGACACCTTGAGAGTGCTGAGATATGAATCTCCTTATGAACTGGAGCCGACCAATCAAACCTCGAAGCTCAGATTGTTGTTGGGAGGAGGCATTTCATTTATTGCCTTGGACTTCTGTGGGTCTATTTGAATCCCCGTTTGCTAACTATGAAGCTAACAACTTGCCCGAAGAAACCCCGAATACGCACTTCTTTGGATTCATCTTTAATTGATACTCTTGTGTGCGGCGAAATACCCTGGCAGCCAGAGAGGAGTGTTCTCTTCTGGTCCGAGATTCACCACAATATCATCCACGTAGACTTCAACATCAATATGAATCATGTCGTGGAAGATAGCTAACATTGCTCTTTGATAAGTGGAGCCGGCATTCTTTAATCCAAACGGCATGACCACATAGCAATATGTTCCCCATGGGGTGGTGAAGGAGGTTTTCTCTTGATCCTCTGGGGCTAGATGAATTGATTGTAGCCTAAATACCCATCCATAAAAGACAGAGTTTCGAACCCTGCAGTATTATCAATTAGAACGTCCAAGTGAGGTAGTGGAAAATCATCTTTAGGACATGCCTTATTTAAGTCCCGGAAGTCTATGCAGATTCGCACCCTTCCGTCCTTCTTCATGACCGGGATGATGTTCGCCACCCATAATGGATAGAGGATTACACGGATGAACTTAGCCTTGTGTAGTTTATCAATTTCCTCTTTCATTTTCAAAGCGATATGGGCGAGAACCTCCTTAACTTTTTTTTGACGGCAACTGCCCCTGGCTTCAAGATCAGCTTGTGTTTCACAAATCAGGGTCAATGCCGGGCATGTCATCATAGGACCAGGCAAAGGAATCCTTAAACTCCCTCAACAATTCTATGAGCGCTTCTTCCTCTTCGGGAGGGAGGCTGGAAGCTATGGTTAAAAGCCTGGGGTCCTCTTTAGTTCCCACGTTTACCTCTTTAGTGGGCTCATCGACTACTGAGGTAGGTTCATCGAATCTCCTCATACCACTAGCATATGCCTCAGCAGCATCCTCTATCTCACAATCATTCTCATCTAATGGGTCTCCTTCGGCTACGATTTCATAAATTCCAAACCATCATCTAGTCCTTCCTCTATATGTAGATCCTCTAAGTTCAAAACTACTGCTTCCTAGACAAACTCTTCGACAGCTAGAAGAGCGCCACACCTTTGAACTAAGTCAAGCAGATACCTTCGGGGTATGCCATTACCCTTCTTCTTCCAATATGGGAACAGAGGACTTGCTAGATTCTACCCCCGATTCTAAACTAAGCCCAATATTTACAGGAGATTTTGGAGGAGTGTCCAGAGGTTATTGGAATGAGCAGGAAAAGGTTGCGGCAGGGCCGCGAGGGTCCTCCGATGGGACTAGAGGAAGAGGTGGGCCACCCGAGCTCAGGGTGCCGGCCGCAGGAACGGGGCACAGGGGAACAGAAGGCCCCTCACCCAGAATGCCCAATATGACCATGTCGGTCAGTCAGACAAGGCACGGTTTGCACAGAAAGAGGAGAAGGACCGGGATCGCGTCTGAGAGGAGAGGAGGAGTGCGGTGTGATGGGGATCGCCGTCGGAGCAGGAGAGCAGGAGTGCGGGGTGACGGGGATCGCCGTCGGAGAGAGGAAAACGTAGGGATGACGGGGATCGCCGTCAAGGGAGTACGGGGAATCAACAACTGGAGGTAGAAGTAGGGAGAAAAGAGTAGAAAGACGGGGATCGCCGTCCGATGAACAGGGAAGGAGAGAACGGGGATCACCGTTCGAAGAAAGAGGAAGAGGAAGATGGGGATCGCCGTTGAAGAAAGGAGGGGAGAAGATGAATGGGGGGGGGACACACATATTTTGGATTTCTATTTTTTTGGATTTTCTGATTTTTTTTTTTTTTTGATGAAAGGAACTACATTACATTAAAAGGATCCGAGAGAAAGATAGAACCGAGCCATTAAAGAAAATGGTGAAGAGGGGTGAAGGGCGAATTAACGCTTCAACGACGTTGGGAGAGAATTGAATAATAAAGGGGGAGACAAGGGAATAACATCAAAATTATAAACAAGTATGGATGAAATAAGATGAATGGGAGGTCGGGAAAACCCTGGCCAGAGCTCCTTTGCTGAAACGGCTGAGTTGGTTGGCTGACTTTCCTCACCAAATCCAAGCAACTGTCGCTTGGTGGTGGTTGTTGATGCTGATAATGATGCTACTTGCGGCGTCTTCTTCGTTGAACAGACGATTGACTGAGAAACATTCTTCAAACAACAGATGACTGATGAGATGACATCTTCCTGATCCGGGTCCTCTGTACCTGCCTCGGCTCTCTTCTTCTTATTGGGCCACTGCTCTTCTAAGGACTGGTAAGCTGATTTTAGCGCCTCTGTAGTAGTGTTGTATCCGGGCTGCACGGGCCCTCTGACAAAGTGTTCATACAAGGACCGGTAAGTGGGCCATGGTCCGATTGTGAAGGAAATGAGAAAGCAGCCCATTCTGAGTATCCTAGGCCATGTTTTGTGAATTCTTAGTGCTGGTCACAGTCTTGGTTCGCCCTTGGGATGGGCACCTAGGCCTTTTCCTGACTGATAACCCAGTCTAAACATGATATCCCACCCCTTTATATTTGTGCTCACATCTCTCCTGACTGCCACTACAGAGGGAGACCCAATTGGGCGGTTAGAAGAGAATGTATAGGCCCAAGTATAGTTGACATCAAGCACAGAGATAACAGGCTTATTGGATGGCCATACTAATGGCAGCACCCTCTCAACTGCTTCTACTGTATGTGTCGTTGCCACGCTTTTCACCTTGACTATTCGCCCTTGGAAGGGGAACTTCAAACACTGATGCGCCGTAGACGGCACTGCCCCTAATGATTCAATCCATGGGTGCCCTAAGATGGCCTTGTAAGTATGATCAATGTTCAATACATAGAACTCCACTGACATGACTAGTGGCCCCAATTCTGCTTGTAATGTGATGACCCCATGGTAGGCACGTCGTGAATTGTCATAAGCAGCGATGGTGGTGGGGGTGGGCTACAGTTGACGCTCTGATATATTGCTTGCTCTAAGGGTGCTTAATGGACAAACATTGATAGAAGCTCCTGTGTCCACTAGAGCTGCATCGACGGCCACTTTGTTTATGGTGTGTCACACATGAGGGCATTTTTCTGGCTTCTGGGGCAGCCAACTCACCATCAAAAAGGTAATAGTGGGTCCTTTGTTTACAATCGAGTGCACTGAAGGCAGATTATCCGGGTTCATGTCTTCACTGACCATGACCCTTTGCAGAAAGGCCCTTAGGGTGTCTTGATGAGTCTGTGATCTTTGATTAACTCTAGTATGGAAATCTTGGTGGGGGTTTGATCCAAATGCTTTAGGATATCATATTGAGTCCCCGGGACCAGATCGATTTCTTCCATATCTGCTGCTGCTGGTTGCTGGTTTGTTGGGCCGGTTGACCTGGCATGGACACAGATGCGTTAGGGTACATCCGATGGAACATTCGCTTGCTCCGGAGGGCAAGATTATGGTGGAGTGGAGGGGTTGCGGTGTCAAGGATAGAAGGGTTGGCTAGTAAGGGTGCGGCGTAGGGGAGAAAGGGATGTTGCTGGGTGGAGGGATAATGGGTGACATGACGGGGAGTAGGATGGTGAGGCGATGGTAGCAATGTGGGGCGTGAAGGAGGGAGGTATGGTGGATGTAGGCGCGGGGGTAGTGGGTGTGATGTGGGAAATAACCAGAAGCTGGCCCACTTCATGTTCGTCATCAAAGGCCCACTGAGCTTCTCGTGGTGGATGGTGGATGACAGGGTTAACATGTGCGGGTGGAGGAGGTGGTGGAGCTAGCTGGGGGTTTGGAGCGGCTGATGTTGTAGCATGGGGTTGAGGATTATGCCTAGGTCATTCGCCGGCTACTGCGGCTGCTGTTGTTGCTGCTGATGCTGATATTGTTGTTGGAAGGGTTGGTATTGCTGTTGTTGTGTGCTGTTGCTACTGCGGCTGCTGTCGCCTCTGCTGTTGCTGTTGTTGCCTCTGACCCTGTTGGTCCCTCAGAGTATGGATTAATCTTTTCATCTCTACCCAGTCAATTTGGTTTTGCTCATGAAGATCATATATCATATCCCGGAACTGAAAACAATCCGACACATTATGGCCCTGATGGCTGTGATAGACACAATACTTTGTTTGATCGGCCGCCATATTCCAGTTCGCCTTCTCAGGAGGGAGTCTCAGGGCATTCAGGGACATGAGGGCGGCAAAGATGTCGGCCAGGGACTCGGGCAAAGGAGGGTATTGGGCCCTTTTGTGTCCATTGAGCTTCCTAGGGGCGTAGCCATTTTGAGGTGGAGGGACCTGGGAGTACTGGCACTGATCTTGTGGAGGATTTTGTCCTTGCGGAGGTGGTTGTCTATTGTTGTGGTTCCATGGCTGCTGGGCTTTCTGGGTGTAGGGAGACCTACCTACCGGGCCTTGGGGATTGCTAACTACACCCACTTGTTCATTGGTTTGGATCCTCTCGGTGACTGGGCCTTGCGGCTTCTTGGTGTAACGGGCCTTGGGGGTCTCAAACATAGAGTGTATATGCGAGTCCTAAGTTGGGTCTGAATGAAACGGGCTCGACTATATAGCTGGTGCATGGTAGAAATATCGTTCATGGCCAAAATAGCTCGGTAGGTTGGAGTGGCATTGGAAATCAACAACTTCACCTTCTCCTCCTCAAGCAAAGGGCAGCGGACCTTGGCGGCCAAAGAACACCACCGATCAGCGTAGGTAGAAAACTCCTCTTCTGGTTTCATCTTTTCGGCTGCTAGATCCACAAAAGAGTATTCGGGTCGCACCCGATCTTGAAATTGCTGCAGAAACCTCTCTTGAACAACTTGGAAATCCATGGCTTCCTCCGGGGGCAATGAGTAGAACCATCCAGGGATTTTATGAACAAGTATGCCATGAGGTGGTGGTCATACTTGGGTGGTGCTGACTCGTAGACAAAGTCTTTCAGATGAACATAAGGGTCCCCTACCACAGAGTATTGCCGGTAGAGGGATCACCGTCGGAGTAGGAGAGCAGGAGTGTGGGGTGACAGGGATCGCCGTCGGAGTAGGAAAGCAGGAGTGCAGGGGGACAGGGATCGCCGTCGGAGTAGGAGAGCAGGAGTGCGGGGTGATGGGGATCGCCGTCAAGGGAGAAGGGGAAATCAACAACTGGAGGCAGAAAGCAGGGAGAAAAGAGTAGAAAGACGGGGATCGCCGTCCGATGAACAGGGAAAGAGAGAACGGGGATCGCCGTTCGAAGAAAGGGGAGGAGGAAGACGGGGATCGCCGTCCGAAGAAAGAGGAGAGAAGATGAATGGGAGGGGGACACACATATTTTTGGATTTTGGATTTTCTATATTTTTATTTTTTTATTTTATTTTATTATTATTATTTATTTTTTTTTTGATGAAAGGAACTACATTACATTAAAAGGCTCTGGGAGAAAGACAGAACCGAGCCATTAAAGAAAATGGTCAAGAGGGGTGAAGGGCGAATTAACGCTTCAACGGCGTCGGGAGAGAATTGAATAATAAAGGGGGGAGACAAGGGAATAACAACAAAATTATAAACAAGTATGGATGAAATAAGATGAATGGGAGGCCGGGAAAACCCTGGCCAGAGCTCCATTGTTGAAACTGTTGAATTGGTTGGCTGACTTTCCTCACCAAATCCAAGCAACTGTCGCTTGGTGGTGGTTGTTGATGCTGATAACACTGCTACTTGCGGCGTGTCTTCTTCGCTGAACAGACGATTGACTGCAGAAACAAGGTCTTCAAATTTTGACTCTTCTGTCCCAGCTTTTGGTTCTTCAAACAGCAGACTGATTGATGAGATGACATCTTCCTGATCTGGGTCCTCTGTACCTGCCTCGGAACTCTTCTTCTTATTGGGCCGCCGCTCTTCTAAGGAATGATAAGCTGATTTTAGCGCCTCTGTAGTAGTGTTGTATCCAGGCTGCACGGGCCCTCTGACGAAGTGTTCACACAAGGACCAGGTAAGTGGGCCATGGTCCGATTGTGAAGGAAATGAGAAAGCAGCCAATTCTGAGTATCCCAGGCCATGTTTTGTGAATTTCTTAGTGCTGGCCACGGTCTTGGTTCGCCCTTGGAGATGGGCACCCAGGCCTTTTCCCGACTGATAACCCAGTCTAAACATGATGTCCCACCCTTTTATATTTGTGCTCACATCTCTCCTGACTGCTGCTACAGGGGGAGACCCAATTGGGCGGTTAGAAGAGAATGTATAGGCCCAAGTATAGTTGACATCAAGCATAGAAATAATGGGCTTATTGGATGGCCATACTGATGGTAGCACCCTCTCAACCGCTTCTACTGTATGTGTCGTTGCCACGCTTTTCACCTTGACTATTCGTCCTTGGAAGGGGAACTTCAAACACTGATGCGCTGTAGATGGCACTGCCCCTAATGATTCAATCCATGGGCGTCCTAAGATGGCCTTGTAAGTATGATCAATGTTCAATGCATAGAACTCGACTGACATGACTAGTGGCCCCAATTCTGCTTGTAATGTGATGACTCCATGGCAGGCACATCGTGAATTGTCATAAGCAGCGATGGTGGTGGGGGTGGGCTGCAGTTGACGTTCCGATATATTGCATGCTCTAAGGGTGCTTAATGGACAAACATTGATAGAAGCTCCCGTGTCCACTAGAGCTGCATGGACGGCCACTTTGTTTATGGTGAGGGCCACACATAAGGGCATTTTTCTGGCTTCTGGGGCAGCCAACTCACCATCAGAAAAGGTAATAGTGGGTCCTTTGTTTACAATCGAGAGCACTGAAGGTAGATTATCCAGGTTCATGTCTTCAATGACCATGACCCTTTGCAGAAAGGCCCTTAGGGCGTCTTGATGAGTCTGTGATCTTTTGATTAACTCTAGTATGGAAATCTTGGCGGGGGTTTGATCTAAATGCTTCAGGATATCATATTGATTCCCCGGGAGCGGATCGATTTCTTCCATGTCTTGCTGCTGCTGGTTGCTGGTTTGTTGAGCCGGTTGACCTGGCATGGACACGGATGCGTTAGGGTACATCCGATGGAACATTCGCCCACTCTGGAGGGCAAGATTATGGTGGAGTGGAGGGGTTGCAGTGTCAAGGATAGAAGGGTGCTGGCGTAGGGGAGAAAGGGATGTTACTGGGTGGAGGGATAATAGGTGACATGACGGGGGAATAGGATGGTGAGGTGATGGTAGCAATGTGGGGCGTGAAGGAGGGAGGTATGGTGGATGCAGGTGCGGGGGTAGTGGGTATGATGTGGGAAATAACCAGAAGCTGGCCCACTTCATGTTCGTCGTCGAAGGCCCACTGAGCTTCTGGTGGTGGATGGTAGATGACATGGTTAACATGTGCGGGTGGAGGAGGTGGTGGAGCTGGCTGGGGGTTTGGAGTGGGCTGATGTTGTGGCATGGGGTTGCGGATTATGCCTAGGTCATTCGCCGGCTGCTGTGGCTGCTGTTGTTGTTGCTGTTGCTGATATTGTTGTTGGAAGGGTTGGTGTTGCGGCTGCTGTTGCTGTTGCTGTTGTTGCTGTGCTGTTGCGGCTGCTGTCGCCTCTGCTGTTGCTGTTGCTGCCTCTGACCCTATTGGTCCCTCAGAGTCTGGATTAATCTTTTCATCTCTACCCAGTCAATTTGGTTTTGCTCATGAAGATCATATATCATGTCCCGGAACTGAAAACAATCCGACACATTATGGCCTGGATGGCGGTGATAGACACAGTACTTTGTTTGATCGGCCGCCACATTCCAGTTCGCCTTCTCAGAAGGGAGTCTCAGGGCATTCAGGGACATGAGGGCGGCAAAGATGTCGGCCAGGGACTCGGGCAAAGGAGGGTATGGGCTCTTTTGGGTCCATTGGGCTTCCTAGGGGCGTAGCCATTTTGAGGTGGAGGGACCTGGGAGTACTGGCGCTGATCTTGTGGAGGATTTTGTCTTTGGGGAGGTGGTTGTCTATTGTTGTTGTTGTTCCATGGCTGCTGGGCTTGCTGGGTGTGTGGGAGACCTACCTACCAGGCCTTGGGGATTGCTAACTGCACCCACTTGTTCATTGGTTTGGATCCCCTCGGTGACTGGGCCTTGCGGCTTCTTGGTGTAACGGGCCTTGGGGGTCTCAAACATAGAGTGTATAGGCGAGTCCTTAAGTTGGGTCTGAATGAAACGGGCTCGACTATATAGCTGGTGCATGGTAGAGATATCGTTCATGGCCAAAATAGCTCGGTTGGTTGGAGTTGCATTGGAAATCAACAACTTCACCTTCACCTCCTCAGGCATGGGGCAACGGACCTTGGTGGCCAAAGAACGCCACCAATCAGCGTAGGTAGAAAACTCCTCTTCTGGCTTCATCTTTTCGGCTACTAGATCCACAAAAGAGTATTCGGGTCCCACCCGATCTTGGAATTGCTGCAGAAACCTCTCTTGAACAACTTGGAAATCCTAGGCTTCATCCGGGGGCAATGAGTAGAACCATTCCAAAGCTGGACCATCCAGGGATTTTCTGAACAAGTATGCCATGAGATGGCAGTCATACTTGTGTGGTGCTGACTTGTAGACAAAGTCTTTCAGATGAACATAAGGGTCCCCTACCCCAGAGTATCACGGTAGACAGGGAGCTCCGACTGGGGTGGCACCCGGAGGTACTGGAAGGATGGGAGGGCAATATCGGCTACCTTCCGAGGATCGATTTGTCTCCGGAGGTCATGAAGCTCCTTCTTCATGCTCGTCCACTCCGCAAGGAAGTCGGAGGGAGACCAGACTTGATGTGCAGAAACAAGGGAGTGAGGTTGCTCGAATGAGTGAGACCTCTCACGGGGAAGGGGAGCTGGTTCGGCCGCATAGTATGCAGTTGGGGGAGATCGAGGCCGGACCTCTCGCAGAGGAAGGTAGCTCGGTTCCGAAAAATGGATGGCCCGAGGGAGGAGGGGTGTAGGATCTGCCCCTGATGAAGGGAGGTGAGGCGCTGAAGCGACATGGGCGGAGGAATCCGCCGGTCGGACTGAGCTCTGACCCCGGGGAGATAAAGGTTGTTTCCCTTTGGCGGCAGCTATAAACTCTCGGACTTGGTCCGGAGTGAGGTGTGGAAGAAGCTGGCTGAATTGTGAGTGGGGGCCATTACCTCCTGGAGGAGAGGCAGGACGGGATCGAATCCCAATGGTGGAGGGAGGCTGGATATGCCCCGGGAGTGTGGCCATAGAGGGTTGGGCCACCTCCTCGAGCAACCCGAGAGGAAGAGTATCATCGGCAAGGACCCGAAATTGGTCCATGTCGTAGAGGGGATTATGATAAGATACAAAGAAAGAAGGGGATTGACTCGATCTCCCTAAACAATGACGCATACACCCCCCCCCCCCCAAGACTAATAGGGGGGTGATACAGACAATACCTAAACTCAATCACAGCAAGAAAGACTGAGAGGAGGAGGGATGAACACTCAAATTGCCATGTTTAAAGTGCAAATTTCTTAAGGTTTGAACTTGACCTTTAGATGAATTATTTAAGAGGATGTCACTCGGTTAAGTTGACCTTAATGGGTATGGACTCGACTCCTCCGATGAAGCTAAGGGACGATATACTCACAAGCAAAGGGGTGGCTTAAACTAAGGGGTGCAACTGGTACAACCAGCCCGGCGAACCGCAACGTGCGTACGGTGACGGGGTCTTACGGAGGTCCTCGGAAGGTGGGTCCGAGTCAGCCTACGAGTGCTCGTAGGTGAGAGGACTCACTCATCCAAGGGGGAACCTAAACAAATGGGTTTCAATAGCATATGCAGTGGGCCTAAATGCCCGAAACGTATGCATAGGTGATAGATGAGAACCAAACAGGGCGACCAAATGGCCCTCGGGTAGAGTCGTGGCGGCCGTGTACAGCGCGACCTTATCGCAACAAAGCGACCTGCCGCGATAGGAACAGAGGCCCGAAAGCACCAAAAGATCATCAACTAACTCAAACAGACTACCCTATCAAATGAGAGAAGACACAGAACAACAAATCAATACCTTATGGACCAAGAAGCACACAAAAAACCGATTCATGAGTCAAAACAGTAACATACAAAGCATACTTGATGATGCGACGCCTCTGCACGATGCTACCTTGTCGCGTCCTCGCGATACGCCGTGACTAGAACCGAAGACTTAGAAGTAAAAATAAAAGGAAAATCCGGACCCTAGCAGGATTCAAAACATTCAGAAACATGACAACATATGATACAAGGAGATATCACAAGGATGCATGATCTGATAGAAACAAGACAAGGCAGATAAAAGGAAGAGGAGACTGACCTGGTAACACGTCCTCGACAAACGACGCGACCTGATCGCGTCGCCGCGATAGGTTGCGATAAGAAGAGAAGACGAAAAAACACAGGGAACAAAGAACAAGAGACTAACAGGGCACTAAAATGAGAAACAAATAAGAAAACATGGCAAGCAAGCAGTCAAAATCCACGAGGGTGGAAGTGAAGGTCCCACCGTGATCGCCAAAAGGTGTAATCACAGGGATTGTACCCCCCTCAACACAGACATGAATATCAAATATGATGGCATGGAAAATAGGATGTGATCGCCACCTAGAGCATTGCCAAATAAAGATAATGACACGGGCTAACTACTCTAGGAAAGGAGTGGAAGAGGACAGAGGAGTACCTGATGTCGCGGTCGTTATGACGGATGCGGACAGTGAGAACGCGTCAGTCTGGGTGGACGCGTTTCTTGTCGCGTCGCCTTCCTCCGTCGCGTTCTCTTCTAGTGCGGGAGATGGTGAGTGGGACCTCCTTCCCTTCCTCCGGCCGGCCAGAGGATGAGAGCTCCTCGTAGACCTTGTTTGTATGCCCGCCAATCAAAGAGAAACAACAAAGAATATTAGAACATGATTAGTGTAGCAACTATTCTAAAAATGAAAGGAAATAAACCAACATGAAGGGAACGAACCTGGGGTGGTTTTAAACCCTTGGGTTATAGGAAAACGTAGGAATGGGAAGGAATGCAACTTATCTAAAAATATCATAAAATGCATGAAGAAATAGAAGAAAAGGAGAGGGGAGGAGAATGAGCCCCATTAGGGCAACTCCCTTGCTTGATGTTCGTTCCAATGATCTTGCAGAAGCTCCTGGATGAAGTGGGGGTCGCCCTCCTCACGCTCCACGCTCCATGGATGTGAAATGAGCAAGCTTTTGAGGTGGGAAGTGTGAGGGAATCAGAGGAAATGAGAGGGCTGCGTGGCTAAGTCCAGATCAGTGGAGAATTCGGCAGCCCTTCCGGGTGAAAATCGGAGCTCCCACTGTCCTTGGAGTGAGGCCTTGCTTTTATAGAGCTTTTAGAGATAATATCTCCTTAGGATGGGAAATAATTAAAATGGGAGATAAATCCCACCCAAATTCAGATGGAGAGTCCTTAGGAGCCTCAAGGAGAGTCCTTAGGGCCCAAATCCCGCACAAGTGGTTGAGATATTCCCTAGGGATAAAGATAAAGTCATAAGAGGATAAATAAGAGGTGGTTGCGGAGGCCTGCATGCGCAGCTACTGTCGCGTCGTATCATAGGGCCACGACATGGAGACGCGACAGGGAGGGGCGTCGCGACAGTACTGCCCACGTGCATGGATAATGCATGGGCTGTCGCGGCAGCCTAGCCCGTCGCGACTCAGAGACGTGGCGTCACGATGCGTCATGACTAGAAAATCAAAATTATTGTGAATTATCAGCCAATCGCATGAATAGACAAGAGTTATTGATGCTTAAGGACTCTCTCAAAGAGGTATGGACAGGATTTCAAGGTAATTTTAATTGATAATGGGCTCAAAACAAGGCTAATGATGGGCTCAAGGTGAGTGACCAACTAGGGGCCCACTAAAGTGACAAGAAATGTGGTTCAACCCATTAGCCGGAACCGGGTGTCTACAGTTGGTTGCAAATTCGTGCCTAGCCAATTTGAGTAGGGTTAGGAGTCCAATTCCAACACATAATAGCTATTTTAATGATTTAATAACTCTTTTCTTTTTAGGATATATTAAAGATACGAATTTAGGGTATTTTCTTATTATTCATCTTTTAAAATCCCTATTTTGGCCCAATAAATTTTTATGTGATCCATTTAACAAAGCTCATCACTTCCTTTCGTTTAATGGATTTAATTTATTGATCAATTTATCCCTATGTAATTTAAATTAATTACATATTTATTTTGGTGATTAACAAAACTATAATAAAGTTTAATCTACCATATTTTCTATGAGATTTGAGTACAGGAAATGAAACAAGAAATATCAAGCTAAATGGGTAAGTATTATTTACTCTATAGCAATGTAAGTTCAAAGCATGAAATTTCTCTAAGTACACATCGATTTTCTGCATGCTATAACGACATCCTTCTCTATCATATCGACTTCAATAGATTCATAACGATTTGCTTACTATCATAACGATTTCATACACATAAGGATTCGTTATATGTTCTATTGTTTTTGGTATCATAACGATTTCATAAGTGTCTGGTCGATTTCGAGAAAGCATAACGATTTGCTTCCATAACGATTCGCTAAGTGATCGCATCGATCTCACAACGATTCGCTAAGAAAGCATAACGATTTCCTTCCATAATGATTCGCTAAGTGATTGCATCGACCTCACAACGATTCGTTAAGAAAGAATAACGATTTGATTCCATAATGATTCGCTAAGTGATCGCATCGACCTCACAACGATTCGCTAAGAAAGCATAATGACTTGGTTCATAATGATTTGCTCTCACATCGTTTTCTTAAGTGAGAACAATGATTTGCTCTCACATCGATTTCTCAAGAGAGAACAACAATTTGCTCCCAAAATGATTTGGTCTTCGCATCGATTTGATAAGCGAGCACAATGATTTGCACTCACAACGATTTCGGTTTCACAACGACTCGCTAAGTCTCATAACGACTTGATCCTTGTAATGATTCGATAAGTTACACAATGACTCTGTCACTGTAACGATTCATTTAGTTACATAATGACTTAGTCTCCGTAACGATTCGATATAGCAAACAACAATTTGCTCACATCATTTTGTCTCTGACAACTTACTCATAACGATTTGCTTATAGAGTCATAATGATTTGTCAATATAACGATTTGTATGTGCATCGGTTTGCTTATAAGTGCACAATGATTTACATGGATATCAACTCATTTGCATAATGAGTTCATATGTCATGCATGTAACGATTTCATGGAATATAACGATTTGATATTTGAACTCATTTCTGAGTTCGTTGAAAAGTCAAAGTCTTCACGTATATATTTCTGACAACTATGCATTTATTATGACTGAACATATCACTGCAGTGCATGCAAAACGATATCTTCTATTTCCATGCTTACACTATAAACATCTTTTTAGAAGAACAGAATGGAACTTCCTTTTGATATAAAATCAATCTAACATTGACTAACAACAAGAGACAGCCTAGCTGTCCATCGTTTTAGCATTTAATGTGTGCAGGTCTCTGACAGCGCATCTCAATACAATGTTGGACAACATGGAAGATAACGGATATCAGAGAAGATCCTTTCTCCTGTTGCGTGTATGGAAAGCTAAAGACTGTCGAACTAGAAGCTCTACAGTGACATGCAGTCTAACGTAAACAAAAGATTAGAGACAACGAGCACTTCAGCGTTCAAATTTCAAATAGAAGATATATAAAGGAGACTGAAGCTCCAGAAGAAGACACCTTGAATATAGAGACAACACTTTCAACAATTTTTCAAGTCTTCTGTGAGAAAACTAAAGAGCCAAGTTTTTCACTCACATCTGTTCTAGCTCTTGCTCTCTGAGATTAGTGTAGATCCTTGAGAGAGCCTCTAGTACTGAGAGAGATCAATTCTACAGATCCTTTCTTTCTCAGTCTTAGCTTCAGATCTAGCATTGTATAAGCTTGATCTAGGGGCTTGTTTTCATTTCCACATTCTTGTCTTCTTTTCTTCCCTTCGTGTTGAAGGAAGACCTGAGGATTCTAGGGTGTGTATTCCCTTCGTGTTGAAGGAAGACCTGGTGGTATCCACGGTGTTGTAATTCCTCTTCCGGTTGTGAAGAGAAGACCAGCTACGCTTGGGTGTGTAAGGGTCTATAAGGGGGACTGTACCCTTAGGTAGTGAAAACCTGAGGTATTGCTCAGGGACTGGACATAGGACTCCAAAGGAGAGGGGATCCAAACTAGAATAAATCCTTGTGTAGTGTGATTGCCTTTGTGTGTTT
The DNA here is from genome assembly GCA_014218235.1 of Colocasia esculenta. Taxonomy (NCBI): domain Eukaryota; kingdom Viridiplantae; phylum Streptophyta; class Magnoliopsida; order Alismatales; family Araceae; genus Colocasia; species Colocasia esculenta. The sequence goes on from CM024756.1 coordinate 98,924,209, forward strand.
GCTACTTACCTTTACTAACACTAACAACTATCGAAGTGTGTTTTGTATGACTGTTTTGTGAACAGATTTTTAGGTTGTCAATAATTTTAAGAATCCCATTCACCCCCCCCCTCTGGTCTTGCTAGCTGGGCAACAAGTGGTATCAGAGCGAGTCTCTTCGACAAAGAAGAAGATCCAACGATCTGAAGAGAAAAGATCAAATGGCAGCCCAAGGTCACTCTGAAGGTCAGTCAGTCAACAGGCAACCACTGTTCGATGGAGAAGATTACACCTATTGGAAAACAAGAATGGAGTACTTCCTACAAGGTTTCGACTTTCAAATCTGGTCAATTGTAGAAGAAGGAGACCTTCTAGTCACTAACGAGAAGGACAAATGGACAGAAGATGATAGAAAGAAAATTTCTCTCAACAGCAAAGCTAAGAGCATATTATGCTGTGCACTGAGCAAGAAAGAATTTAACCGAGTTTCAGCCTGCAAATCAGCGATGGAGATGTGGGAGAAGCTGGAGATGTGGGAGAAGCTAAGAATCACATACGAAGGTACTGACAAAGTAAAGGAAACCAGAATAGACATTCTGGTGACACTGTACGAGAGGTTCCAGATGCAGTCAGAAGAAACCATTACACAGATGTTCAGTAGATTTACAGACATCACCAACGGGTTAGCAGGATTAGGAAAAAACTATGAGATGAGAGACATGGTAAGGAAAATCCTTAGATCTCTACCATCTTCTTGGACTTCCAAGGTAACATCTATAGAAGAAGCCAATGACTTGAAAAGGATGTCATTGGAGAAACTCATTGGGTCCCTCATGGCCCATGAGATAAACATGGAAAGATTGGGAGAATCATCAAGTAGAAAGAAGCACACTAATGCCCTAAAAGCAGCAGAAGATAACTCTAACGAAGAATCTGAGAACGAAGACAGTAGTGAAAATAGTGAAGATGAAGAAGCATTGTTATCAAGAAGACTACAACGCATCTTGGCCAAGAAGAAAAAGTATCAATCTGGAAGACGTTACTTCAAAAAGGGCAAAGATTTCAAGAAAACTGAAGCAAAGGACATCAAGAAAGGTGAGCCAATTTGCTATGAATGTAAGAAGCCCGAACATATCAAGGCAGAGTGTCCAAAGCTCAAGAAATCTAATAAAGAAAGAAGGAAAGTTCAAGAAAACCAAGAAGATTCATGAAGAAAGCTATGGCAGCAGCTTGGGACAACAGCAGTGACTCAGACAGTGACTCGAGCTCAAGCAATGATGAAAAAGAAGAAGCCAACTTGGCTTTCATGGCCAACACAGAAGACAAGGTAACCTCAGACTCATCCTTTTCTTCTTGTAATGATTTTGATTCAGATAACTTAGAAGAAGCCTTCAATGTACTATATTGTAAATATAGAGAAGTATCTAAATTACTAAAAGCAAGCAAGAAAAACATTGCATTCCTAGAAATACTAATTCAGATATAAAATCTGAAAATGAGCAAATGGAAAAACAAACTAATGAACTAAAAAGGAGAAAGGAATTACTGTGTGACGACTTGAAAAATAAAAATGAACAATTAGCAAATTTTTAAATGAAGAAACTGTAAATAATTTAAAACAAGAGGTCAACGCGTTAACCACAGAAAATGAAAAATAATCAGGCACTCTATAAAATTTATAAACAGTAAAACTCAATTAATATTTAAAGGTGCTAGACGGTCAGGTAAAAAGAAACATGGATTAGGTTATACACCCCCCCCCCCCCCCGATAACGAAGAAACTAATGTTTATCCTAAAATATATCATACACCTAAATTTGTACCTAAAAAAGACACAGCATACAAGGAAAACCTTAAATACATACCAACTGAAAAAGTAACTAAGTTGTCTTGCTGTAGTCATTGCAATAAGCAAGGTCATATTAAAGTATCGTGTCCTACTAAACATAAAATATGGGCAATCAAAAAGAAAAATGATGATACTAACCAACCAAGACCCAAAAGAACTGGGGTACCTAAAGCTTAATATTTTTAATGCAGGAAAACCTTCGAGCATCCAAATGGTATTTAGACAGCAGTTGCTCAAGGCACATGTCAGGGAACAGAAAGCTATTATCCCATTTAGAAGCTGAAGAAGGTACAGTCACCTATGGAGATAACGGAAAAGGGACTAAAATAGGCAGTGGTTCAGTAGGTAGCAAAGGCAAGACAGTCATTGAAGAAGTTCTATACGTCAAGGGACTGAAGCACAACCTCATCAGTATCAGCCAACTGTGCGACAAAGGACATCAAATTAGATTTCAAGAGTCAAAGTGCAGCATTATGAAGGATGGTGCAATCATCTTTGAAGCCAATAGAGAAAAGAACCTGTACGTGCTCTATCTAGAGGAACTAAAAGATCAGGACATTTGTTTGGCAACAAATAAAGAGTAGTCAACAGAACTGTGGCACCGAAGACTAGGTCACTGCAGTCTTGATGGCATGAGAAAATTAATCAAGAGAAGCTTGGTAGAAGGCCTACCCAAAGTATGTACAAAATTGAATAGTATCTACGGACCATGTGCAAAAGGAAAGCACACCAAGTCATCCTTCAAGTTGAAAACTATGGTAACAACCTCTAAACCCTTAGAACTTTTACATATGGATTTATTTGGTCCAATGAGGACCACCAGTCTTGGAGGAAAGAATTTTGGATTTGTTATAGTAGATGATTACTCCAGATTCACTTGGGTATCCTTCTTGGAGCACAAAGATGATACATTTGACAGTTTTGTAAGCTTCAACAAGAAGGTACAGAAAGACAAAAACTTCAACATTGTTGGGATCCGGTCAGATCATGGAGGAGAATTCCAAAATGAAAAATTTACCAAGTTCTGTGAAGACCAAGGGATAGAACACAATTTCTCAGCAGCAAGGACACCACAGCAAAATGGAGTTGCTGAGAGGAAGAATAGAACCATGTTGGATATGTCAAGGACAATGCTATCAGAATATGATTTGCCAAGGTATTTTGGGCTAAAGCAGTCAACACGGAATTTTACATTATCAACAGAGTGATGATTAGGCCTAACTTGAAGAAAACAACATATGAACTGTACAAGGGAAAGAAGCCGAAGATTAGTCATTTCAGGACATTCGAATGTCCATGTTTCATTCACAACAACGGCAAAAGAGACATCAGTAAGTTAGATGCAAAATCGGATGAAGGTATATTCTTGGGGTATGCTTCTAAACCTAAAGGCTATAGAGTATTTAATAAGCGTACTTTGTTAATTGAACAATTAGTACATATCATTTTTGATGAAACTAACCCTTCTTTGAGAGAGGAAGAAGATAGTGATAATGATGATGCAAAAGAATTGTCCAAGAAATTAACGAATACATCTATCGAGGACAAGGAAGATCCACCTCTGGAAGACCTGCAAGAAAAGGACATTTTACATGAAAATCTTCCAAAGGAATGGAGATATAGGAAAGATCACCCACCAGAAAACATCATTGGTGATCCATCTGTAGGGGTAAGGACAAGAGGTAATGTAATTCCATGTGATTATTTGGCTTTTGTCTTGCAAATAGAGCCTAGGACAGTCAATGAAGCTCTCACTAATGAATCTTGGATTTTGGCCATGCAAGATGAACTGAATCAGTTCAAGAGAAACCATGTATGGTCGCTTGTTCCTAGACCATCAGATCATCCATTGATTGGCACCAATGGGTGTTCATAAATAAATTGGATGAAGTTGGTGTGATCATAAGAAACCAGGCCAGATTGGTAGCTCAAGGCTATTCCAAGAGGAAGGCATAGATTTTGATGAAACCTATGCACCTGTAGCTAGACTTGAGGCTATTAGGATTCTACTTGCCTATGCATCCGCATTAGACTAGAAATTATTTAAAATGGATGTTAAATCAGCTTTTGTAAATGGTTTTATTAAGGAGGAAGTTTATGTAGAACAACCTCTAGGTTTTAATGACATTGATTTTCCAAATCATGTATTTAAGTTGCATAAAGTATTATATGGATTAAAACAAGCACCAAGAGCATGGTATGAATGTTTAAGTGCATTTCTATTAAACCATGGTTTCATTAGAGGTCAAGTAGATAGTACATTATTTGTTAAGTCTAAAGTCAAACATATTCTGCTTGTTCAAATATATGTTGATGATATAATATTTGGTTCTACTAATAAATCCCTTTGCAAGTATTTTGAAAAGCTCATGCACGGAGAATTCGAGATGAGCATGATGGGGGAGCTCAACTACTTCCTTGGATTGCAAATCAAACAAGAAAGGAAGGAACTCACATTTGTTAAGCCAAGTACACCAAGGAGTTGCTAATGAAATTTGGATTCGAAAATAGCAAGCCACTGTCAATGCCTATGAGCACATCAATAAGAATGGACAGTGATAAGGATGGCAAGAAAGTAGACCAAAGATCTACAGATGTATGATAGGTTCACTACTTTACTTAACTGCCAGTAGACTTGACATACTGTTTAGTGTATGCATGTGTGCTAGGTATCAGGCAGACCCTAAAGAATGTCATTTAATTAGTGTCAAAAGAATCTTTAGATATATAGCTAAAACCCATGATTTAGGTTTATGGTATCCAAAGTCATGTGAAATCAATTTTGTGGATACTCTGATGCTAACTACGCTGGATGCAACATAGATAGAAAAGCACCAGTGGTTGTTGTCAATTTCTTGCAGGACGTCTGATCTTGTGGTCCTCAAAGAAACAAAATTCAGTGACATTATCTATAGCAGAAGCTGAGTACGTAACTGCTGGAAGTTGTTGTACACAACTCCTATGGATTAAGCAACAACATGAGGATTATGGACTCCAGATCAAGACAATTCCCCTATTATGCGACAACACCAGTGCAATAAATCTAACCAAGAATCCAGTACAGCATTCAAGGACTAAGCACATTGAGGTTAGATATCATTTTATTCGTAATCATGTAGCTAATGGTAACATAGATATTTCTTTCATGATACTAATAATTAGTTAGCAGATATCTTCACAAAGGCCTTACCTGAAGAGAGATTTACTTCTCTTAGATGGGAATTAGGCATGTGTAAATTGTGAAAGAATCATCTGTATAAAACTAAGATATTAATATTCAGAATATCAATTATTTTTCCTCCTTGAATTTAAGCAAAATTCCAAATGCTACCTGCTTGTTTAAATATCCTTGACGGTTCGTAATTTTTAAAAGAATTTATTTCCATCGAACTGGTCATTTTGTCATTTTCTGCCATCATACTGCCTCCGTTTTGAAAAGTTACTTTACTCTTTTAATACATTCCGAAATCTGTGGCAACGATTCACATCCCGCCTTCATCTCCTTCTACCTGCCTGAGGCGATACCCTATCGACTCCGACATCGACTCCCTAAGATTTCAAGCTTTCAACTACTTCCCGCCCGAAATTTCTTGAGGGTTTCTATTCCAATCCTCTTTCCAATCCTCCAGAAACTTTATCGTTCGACTTCATGGCCTCTTCTGGTGTTTTCGGGAGTGTCGGGGGCTACGGAACTGAGTTCTTGACAGCAGAGCAGCAGGAAAGATTTACCTCCGTGAAGACGAAGCTCTGTGGAAATAAAGCTGTGGATATTGTAGATTTGGAGAAATATGGGATGCACAACATCGTGGCAGCCATGGATAGGATGAAATGGAATGAAATCGCAACTTTCTCTGAGGTAAGCTATCCAGACTTGGTGAAGGCTTTCTTCATTTGTTTGAGGACGGAGGAGGGTGGATCCTTGACTTCGTATGTCAAAGGAATCCCAATAAGAATTACTTATGATCTTTTGAAGTCTTTATTTGGAGTTTGCACCACCGGTCACAGTGGGGTACACACTGTTGACACCCAGGCAAAGGGGCTAGGTATTGTTGGTCCTGAGTTCAAGCTGAAGGATGGGAAGTTGGATATTAACCAGATGAATGCGTTCAACTGCTTACTGCACTTTATTGTTTGTCAAATATTGGTCCCGAGGAGTGCTACCTTCTTAACCTGCACCAAAGCAGATTCAGTCATGATGTTCTAGGCCATCCAGAACCAGGAGAAAAACATGCCGAGGTCATCTTGGAACGAATGAGGTTTGCCCATGCTCAGATTCGGGGCATGAAGAGCAAATTAAATGTGTCCCTGCCTTATGCTCATCTACTCAGCAAGATCATTCAACATTTTGGCATTAACTTGTCTAGAGCAGTAGTAGAGAAGAAGAGGCAAGCTATCCACAGCAGGAATTTAAGGAAGAGTGGATTTTAAGTTGTAAACGGTGTATGGACCAAGACATCAATGGCTGAGGGTGAGGCCATCATAGGCGAAGCCCAAGAAGTCCAAGAAATCCAATAAGTAACAGCAGCGGCACTAGTAAAGAAACACTAACTCCAGCAGCAACAGATCAACCAGCAGCAGCAGAACAACCACCAGCAGCAGAGGCCAGAGTAGAAGAATCTGTGGTCACTGGCAGCCTAATTGAAGAAATTCCTCTAGAGAATATTGTTCCAGTTGTAGGAACCTTTGAAGATCTAAACCCCACCACGATTCTGGCATCTGTTCTTAGAGATGTGCTGGAATCCATTTCTAGCACTCAAGGGAGCCTGAGAGGTTCAGTGAATCAGTAGCACCAGATGTTGTGGCACCAGGCCACATTGAAAAGACTATAGTAGAAGATGCTCCTACTCAGGGGGAGCAAGATCAGGAAGATGAAGCTATGGCATCAGGCCACAATGTTGTTCAGATGGAAGATGTTTCTGTCCAAGGGGAGCAAGCAGCAGAAGTCCAAAATGACGCACCTATGGAAGATGTCCCTGCTGAAGGGGAGATTTTGGGTGAGAAAGAAGGTCAGTCTCAGGGGAAGAGAACTGAAAAATCTCTAGTAAATGATTTTCAAGAAGGAGTAACTGCCAGTTCTTCTGATTCAGATTGTCAAGATGCTCGTGATGATCTTGAGGAGCCCGTTGCTAGGGCAAGTAAGAAAGGAAAGAAAGTTGCTTCAGAGATTCCTCTCCTTGCAGAAGCACCATTTCAGAGGCCACAAAGACAGAGATTTGTCATTAACCTGAAGCCTGTGATTGAAAGGTTAGATGCCCAAGGTGAAATACTTTGCTCTGTTTAATCGGATGTTAATTCTATTTTTATGAGCCAAGCTTCAGCAGCAAAAGAAATGGGCATGGTGAAGAATGCAATAAGGTGGTTGAACAAGGAAATGGGAAGCATGAAGACTCTTTTGTCGGACATTCTAATGGAGGTAAGAGCATCAGCACCTCCTGCTCCCACACCACCTGCTCCTCAGCCTTCTGAGGATGCAAATGAAGAGATTGCTAGACCATCAGGGCCTGTTTCAGCAGAGGATTCTGGGCCTTCAGGGCCATCTATTCCTGATGAAGCTGTGAAGTCTATGCCATCAGGGCACCTATCTGAAGATCCAGCAGGGCCATCAGGGCCAGTAATTGTTGATCAGGTCACAGCTGAAGAATTTGGGCCAAGAGGGCCAGCTGAGGATCTGTCAGGGCCAACCGGGCCAGTGGTTCCTGAAGCTGATCATGTCAGGGCAGAAGAAGAAGCTGTAGCTCCTGAGCCCCTAACTCCTTCTCCCATTCAGACACCAGCTCCTCCTTTACTACCTTCATCCTCCACAGCACCTCCAGCTCCACCTACTTTCAAACAACCACTACCCAGAAACATCTCTTCACCTACTCCATTTCCTTCACAGTCCTCTTCATCTCCTGTCTCCACCACTCACATTCCTATTCCTCCAGCCTCCTCATTAGCGGGAGCCTCCTCATCCTGTAGGCCCTCTTCTTTTGGACCAATAGATATACCTCCTTCTACCTCACATTCTTTTCTTCATCCTACTACTACTCCTTCCTTCATTACAATTATTCCGAAGAGTGCTCAGATTGATGCTCCCTTTCTTAGGGACATCAAAGATGAGTTTGAAGAAGCTATTCTCCGCTCTGTATTGAAGGTTGGCACTCATGTTCATAGGATAAGCTCTTCTAGCCCTGCTCCTAAGAAATGCAAATAACCTCCACCTCTTCTATTTCTTCTGACCCTTGTTATCAACCTCTCTGGTTTTCTCTAACAGTGGACAACAAAAATAAACCACTCTATAGAGAATTCCTTCAGAAAGTTGCTTATACTACTATTTTTAATCTTCCTCACCTAAATCTTACCAATCATCTTAATGTCATTTTGCCTTACACCCCACTTCCAAATCTGAAAAATAAAAAATCTTCTCTCTAGCTGAGTCCAAAACTGATGAGCAGTGGGCTCGGGGCCACAAGACTTTGTACAATAAGTTTCTTCATGCCAAATCAGCCAGGTTCCCTCCCCGGGATCATTCCTTGACCTTATCAGAATGGTTCCAGATCCTTCACAAGGACACCTGGGCTCCTTTCATACAAAAGGAAATCAAGATGTTCTGGTACTTTCAAATGTTCAATCACTACCAGTATCTCCATCGTCTCCCTGAAATTCAACTTGGTCAGTTCAAGTAGGCTATTAGTGCTCTGGGGTCTGTAGAAGCTCACACTGAAGCTATCCAGGTTGATTTTGCCACCCTCGAGCTACATGATGTTGTTTTTCTTCCCCCTCTTCACTTTCTGGTCATGGATTCAGCTGTTGGCTCAATTATTTTTAAGCGTTTAGCCAGAGTCATGGGAAGAATCAAAGTGCAGAAGGGTCATCTGGTTGCCTTTCACAGATTTTTATTCAGAGAATATCACCAGGGCCATGTCAATGCAGATGTCCTCGCCTCTCTTTTGTCTGAATGTGAAAGACTCTCTCCTTCAGAGTGGGCCAGATTCTATCCCCTATCTGCTCAGCAGCTTACTAATCTAAATGTATCTCAGGCTAGAGAAGGTAAACCTCCACTTTCAGCTGCCACATTTCTGGACATGAATTCCATTCACCTTGTTCATGATCCTTATCAGACTTGGGTTGAAAGGTATAAGGTGTATGTCGCCATGCGGCTAGAATTGAAGCACCAGGACCTTTTCTATCCAGTCTCTATGGATCAGTTCCTAGCCTGTGCCGGTTTTGGGAAGATTCCCTTCTTTAAAGTTTCCCTTGATCGAGATCGGTATGCTCAGTTCTTAGATGAGCAGCTGGTTCGTCATCTTACCAGGATGGCTCCTACCATGGGACCTTCCTATTCTCTAGAACCTGGGGTTTTTAGGCTATACTTTTAGAAGCAAGAAGAAAAGGCTTGGGAAGTCATTTCTCATTATGCCTCTCTTCTGTCTCCTGTTTTCTATCTTCCTATACCCAGTCAAAATTGAATAAAATGATCCCATGTTCTCCTTATTCTTTTCTCTCTTCTTTGTCTCACTCTTATATCTTTTTTTCTTAATGACAAAAAGGGGGAGAAATATAGTACTTCTAAAATATATCTCTTATATTTTCGCAATTTTGTTTAGATTCATTTCAGTTCATCTATGCTTATTGTTAAGTTTTGTCATCACCAAAAGGGGAGATTGATGATCAGTTTATCCCCATGTAATTTAAATTAATTACATATTTATTTTAGTGATTAACAAAACTATAATAAAGTTTAACCTAACATATTTTCTATGAGATTTGAGTATAGGAAATGAAACAAGAAATATCAAGCTAAATGGGTAAGTATTATTTACTCTAAAGCAATGTAAGTTCAAAGCATGAAATTTCTCCAAGTACACATCGATTTTCTGCATGCTGTAATGACTTCCTTCTCTATCATATCGACTTCAATAGATTCATAACGATTTCCTTACTATCATAATGATTTCATACACATAAGGATTCACTATATGTTCTATCGTTTTGGGTATCATAACGATTTCATAAGTGTCTAGTCGATTTTGAGAAAGCATAACGATTTGCTTCCATAACGATTCGCTAAGTAATCGCATCGATCTCACAACGATTCGGTAAGAAAGCATAACGATTTGCTTCCATAACAATTCGCTAAGTTATCGCATTGACCTCACAATGATTCGCTAAGAAAGCATAATGATTTGCTTCCATAACGATACGCTAAGTGATCACATCGACCTCACAACGATTCGCTAAGAAAGCATAACGACTTGGTTCATAACGATTTGCTCTCACATCGATTTCTTAAGTGAGAACAATGATTTGCTCTCACATCGATTTCTCAAGAGAGAACAATGATTTACTCTCACAACGATTTGGTCTTCGCATCGATTTGATAAGAGAGCACAATGATTTGCAATCACAATGATTTCGGTTTCACAACGACTCGCTAAGTCTCATAACGACTTGATCCTTGTAACGATTCGATAAGTTACACAACAACTCTGTCACTGTAACGATTCGTTTAGTTACATAATGACTTAGTCATCGTCGTAACGATTCGATACAGGAAACAACGATTTGCTCACATCGTTTTGTCTCTAACAACTTACTCATAACGATTTGCTTATAGAGTCATAACGATTTACAATATAACGATTTGTATGTGCATCGGTTTGCTTATAAGTGCACAACGATTTACATGGATATCAACTCATTTGCATAATGATTTCATAAGTCATGCATGTAACGATTTCATGGAATATAACGATTTGATATTTGAACTCATTTCTGAGTCCGTTGAAAAGTCAAAGTCTTCACGTATATATTTCTGACAACCATGCATTTATTATGATTGAACATATCACTGCAGTGCATGCAAAATGATATCTTCTATTTCCATGCTTACACTGTAAACATCTTTTTAGAAGAACAGAATGGAACTTCCTTTTTGATATAAAATCAATCTAACGTTGACTGATAACAAGAGACAGCCTAGCTATCTATCGTTTTAGCATTTAATGTGTGCAGGTCTCTGACAGTGCATCTCAATACAACGTTGGACAATATGGAAGATAACGGATATCAGAGAAGATCCTTTCTCCTGTTGCGTGCATGGAAAGCTAAAGACTGTCGAAAAAGAAGCTCTACAGTGACATGCAGTCTAACATAAACAAAAGCTTAGAGACAACGAGCACTTCAACGTTCAAATTTCAAATAGAAGATATATAAAGAAGACTGAAGCTCCAGAAGAAGACACCTTCAATAGAGATACAACGCTTTCAACAATTTTTCAAGTCTTCTGTGAGAAAACTGAAGAGCAAAGTTTTTTACTCACATCTGTTCTAGCTCTTGCTCTCTGAGATTAGTGTAGATCCTTGAGAGAGCCTCTAGTACTGAGAGAGATCAATTCTACAGATCCTTTCTTTCTCAGATCTAGCATTGTATAAGCTTGATCTAGAGGCTTGTTTTCATTACCACATTCTTGTGTTCTTTTCTTCCCTTCATGTTGAAGGAAGACCTGGGGGTTCCAGGGTGTGTATTCCCTTCATGTTGAGGAAGACCTGGTGGTATCCAGGGTGTTGTAATTCCTCTTCGGGTTGTGAAGAGAAGACCAGCTGCGGTTGAGTGTGTAAGGGTACATAAGGGGGATTGTACCCTTAGGTAGTGAAAACCTGAGGTATTACTCAGGGACTGGACGTAGGACTATTAAGGAGAGGGGATCCGAACAGGGATAAATCCTTGTGTAGTGTGATTGCCTTTGTGTGTTTGCTGTTTACCTTTACTAACACTAACAACTATCGAAGTGTGTTTTGTGTGACTATTTTGTGAACAGATTTTTTAGGTTCTCAATAATTTTAAGAATCCCATTCACACCCCCCCCCCCCCCCCCCCGGCTTGCTAGCTGGGCAACATAATTTATGAGAATTTCCCCTTTTAATTAGGGAATAATAGAGTTACGGATTTTATTGTATTTTTCTTACTTGAATTTATTCATGGGCTATGAGGGGTCCATTGGTCCAAATTTTTATGATGGACTATCAATACATATCGCTTGGAGTCTACCCATAATTTTATTTTAATATTTAATCCACTTTGGCTCATATAATAATGGGTTTTTCGACTTATTCTTTAATTACAATAATAAGTCATATAAATTCTAAAACTTGGTCCAAATGATTTTTCTATGCCCAATTTTCTGAATGGGTCATTAGAGAATATTATTTAAGGTATAACTATTATTTTTAATAAATTTGTATCTGAGTTTTTACGCATGCAATAATGATGCGTATTCTTTTTAACTAGTTTGATTTTATTATTTGACAAAAATTTCAATTTATCTAAAATTTTTAATTAATGAATTTTCTGGGGTACTACAGACTTACTTTTAACATCCATTTTAAATGTTTTGTTGGGTAGGTGTTCTTTATATGACCAAGTTTATTACAGTGTGTACAACAAGTAATATTATTTGAACACTTGCTTACTTTACTATATTTTTCTCTTTTTGTTTTCTTTATACACTTCTTTTCACCTATGAATCTTGGCAATGGCTATTTTTTAGGATATATAGTGGTTTCTTCATTTTATGGAGGTTTATAACCTACTCTATATTTTTTCTCACCAGATCTTCTTGCTCCTTTTAATATTAATGATCTTCCACTAGTTAATTTTTCAATAGTAGCTCTTAAGTACTCATTTTCTATTTTAGAGTCTCTATTTCTTCCTTAGTGTTATCCTTGATGTTTTGTTTCTCTAGGCTTAGTATTTTTCTATTTTTCTCTTTTATATCTTCACACAACAAATTATTCTCATGCTTTAGTGATTCAACCTTTTCTCAATTTGTTTAGTTTCAGATTTTAAGTCATAGTTAGTGTTTTCAAGACATGCATAATTTTTCTTAATGGTTTTTAAGTGTTTGCACACATCTTTATATATTTCATATAATTCATTAAAAATATCTTCTAGATTGTCACCATCAGAATTTGAAAATGAATCAAAAGAGGAGGCAGAATTTACCTTATCATCAAGATTTACCATAAAGGCAAGATGAGCCCTTTCTTGCTGTTGTTCATCTGAGCTCAGGTCCTCAGATGAGTTATCTTCATTACTCCAAGCAGCTGTCGTAACCTTCTTCTTGTGCTTCTTAATTTTCATTGAAGGCTCCTTCTTTTTGTAATCATTTTTCTTTAGCTTGGGACAGTCTATCTTCAAGTGCCTGGGCTGCTTGCATTCATAATAGATAGGTTTAGTCTTCTTGATTGTTTTATCCCTTTTGAAATATCTTCTACTTGAAGGATGTTTCTTCATAGCCAAAATCCTTTGCAAACGTCTTGACAGAAAAGCTTCTTCTTCACTATATGCATCACTGCTCTCACTGGCCATAGCTTCATCTGTGTTTGGCTCTTCTATCTTCAAGGCCATGCTGATCTTTTTCTTTGAAGTGCTTTCCCCTAGTCTTTCCATATTTATCTCATGAGCCATGAGAGACCTACTGAGCTTTTCCAATGACATTGAGGAGAGGTCATTGGCTTCCTCTATAGTAGTGACTTTGGGAGTCCATAGTGTTGGTAAGGATCTTAGTATTTTCCTTACCATGTCTCCTATCTCATATACTTTCCCAAGTCCAACTAGATCATTTGTGATATTTGTGAATCGACTATACATTTGACAGATGGATTCACCTGAGATCATCTAAAACTTTTCATACTGAAGTCACTGATATGTCTATCCTTGTCTCTTTTACCTTATCTGTCCCTTCGTAGGTGAGTCTCAGCTTATCCCACATCTCTTTGGCCATCTTGAAAATAGATATTCTATTGAACTCTTCTATGATGCTCTAGATTTGGTAGTCGAAGCCTTGTGACAAGAATTACATTATGGTCTTCTAGTAGTTGTAGTCTTCTCCATCGAACAGTGAAGGCCTGTTGACTAACTATCTCTCAACATAACCTTGGGCTGCCATTTATCTTTGCTTTTTAGATCGTGAGATCTCAGCTCTGATACAACTTGTTGACCAGGTTGCAAGTCCAACGAATGGATTTCTTAAAGTAAATCTTGGAATTTATCAGTTAAAAATAACTTCAAACAAAAAGACTAAATGCAGGTGTTAGAGTAAGTATGCAATGGATAAGAAGACAAAAGCAATCACACAATGCAAGAGAGTTTTATCCTGATTCGGCCCTTCCAAATGGAAGTCCTACATTCAGTTCCTAAACAAACTCTTGGGATTTCACTAACCAAAGGTATAGTCCCCTGTAATCACGGGAATTGATCCCCAAATAAAGATGATGAAAATAAGGAAAAGGGTCGTGATCACCACCAAAGTAGTTACAAAAATGATTATGTGAACGATAGATGCTAACTACCTTGGACATAGGGAAACAAATGTTGTAACGACCCCGAGAACTCGATCTGCAGCCCACGCCGAGGACCCGATTTTTGCGGTCGCCGCCCATGGATCCGAAGACCCGGAAGAGCTATAATACAAGTCTAACAGAATATGTAAAGGAAATAAATGTCAACTGCTAACTAGGAGCACACACACGGAAGCAGAAATAAGTGTGAAACCACTGCGTATCGCTCTAAGTACAGTCCCAACATAGACAACTAGTACAAGTAAACACAGGGGAAGAACAAGTCCCTTAGGGGCATACCCCAAGGGTGACATACAACTGAGAGGGGGAACCACTGCTAGCTATGGGGACAACGACTATCGCCCCGTCTCCTCCGCCTGGCACGCGCCCTGCCGTTGCTGAGAAGTCTCACCTGGAAAAGGAAGGGATGAGCTTCACAACAGAAGCTCAGTAGGGACTACCAATCTCCTACTGGCTCTAACAAGTAGTCAAAACTATGTACTTAATTAAATGACAGTAGTTATATCTTCTACCAACAAACAGAGGTGCGGAAGCAAAGCTACTAACTACTAACGGTACGGAGAACACCACAGTCGGAAACTCCGTAGAACCTGCACATCGTGACTACCACACGGCTGGCTACGCAGACAGGGAGAACCCTGCCTGGACAAGTGACACTAGCTACGGAAAACACTGCATCTTATCCTCGACCTAGGTCCAAACCTCCACGTCTCGTCAGAGGTAGGCAGGAACACAAAGTACACAATAGTAACCACCGTAGTCTTGCCAGACTACGGTCCTACACCTGACCTCTCTAGGCGGTTCTGGGGCCACAAAGAGTGAGGCAGTGAGAAAATGACTAGCTAGACTGCACCAGCAAGAAGTCTCAAAATGAACTCGGCATCCCAGACCAACCACGAGAGCTCTGCAAACGACTCAACGCCGCTGTGCTAACCACCGTTTTCCCCTCCCTCTAGAGTCTACGACTCGAGCACGCCTGTCGCTCGGAGTACTCCCTCAACAAGTGTGCGGGGACGGGGGTCCCAAGCAATAGTAACAACCTCTCTCACGGGACAAGCCCTCAAGTGCCGAGCACCGGGTGAATGACTAGTGTAGGACCATACTAGGAAACTAGCACTGGTGCCACGGGTACAGTAAGAAATGGAAACGACGAAGATTCCACAGAAAACGGAAATCCGCAAGACCTTACCTGCCTCTGATGTAGTCTTGTCGCGACGCCCAGACCTATCGCGGCGGCCCAAGCCGTCGCGACACCCAAGAGCATCGCGATGATGTCATGGCAGCCTTGGCAGTTGCGACATCGTCGCGACCTCTACAGCGTTCGCATCTTCAACCGAGGGGGGTCCCGGGACGATCCTCCCGGAGACCACCCCAAATCCGTTACAATTGCATTCCATAGGGGGAGGGGAGCATGGGAAACATATGGGAAAGCTCATAAATCATCCAAACCACCCTTAAACCCCATAAAACATAGATTATAATGAATCTACGCTCAGTGGAATCCTCACTCAACACGAGCATGATTCTCACACTCCCACGACCCCAAACCATGAGGAACCACCATCTCAAGGGGGAAGGGAGCATGCTAGGGAGAGAGGAGTCAAGGGTCCCTACCTCTAAGAGTATAGCTGACCCGTTGGCGCCTTCATGTCGGCATGGCCACCTCCTCCTCACTCCAAGCTCCACGATCACACCGCCTGCACGAACGGGGCGTCACTTGCCACCACGAGCACCTCAAGCACGTCAGGAAAACACCGGAGAGGGGAGAACTTGGAGGAGGAAGAAGAAGGGGGAAGAAGAGGAAGGAAAGGGCGAGAGGGGGAAATGGGGCGCAGCCCTCAGTTTTAAACCGATGGGCCGCAAGATGCGATGTGTCGGCCCGATGCGACAATGACCATGTCGCAACACCCCTAGGCGTTGCGACCATGTTGCGACGGCCACCCCCGGCACGGCCCAAATGGCCGTCAAACCTCGAAGATCGGGAAACCAGAACGCGATGGCTGACCAGGACGCGTCCACGTTGTACGCATTGGACACCCAACAAGGTTGTTCTGACAGAAAGCACAGCAGTCAAATCATTCAGAAAAGCAGTCACGACACCACCAGACGACGCGACAAGAATGTGACGTCCACCCACATCGCGACCACGTCACGACGACCAGGTGTGCTGCGTCACAAAGCCTATCGCGACGGGCTCCCCTGGCACGACGATGTCAAGACCAGGTTGCCTGCCGCGACCCTGAGGATGGGGCCAAGGGCCCAAGAGAGCTAGGTCTTACATCCCACCCTCCTTATGAAATTTTGTCCTCAAAATTAAAAGAAACTTAGTTTCAATAGGAAGCAACGCAAAAGGGAAAATGACATACCAGTCAATCAAACAAATATGGGAACTGCTCTCTCATCTCATCCCCGCGCTCCCAGGTGGCCTCGCCACCCACACGGTTCTCCCAAACAACCTTGACCAGCGAAATCTACTTCCGGCGCAACTGCTGCACCCTGCGGTCCATAAATCTGATCGGGTACTCTGGCACTGACAAGTCTCGTGCTACCTCGATCTGCAAGTAGTCCAACACGTGTAATAAATCTGCAACGTACCTCCTGAGCTGTGACATGTGAAAAAAACTGTGCACGCCTGCCAACTCTGTCGGAAGACTCAACCTCTAAGCCACCTCGCCTATCCTCTCTGTGATAGGGAAAGGCCCAATATACCTGGAACTGAGCTTTCACTTCCTGCCAAATCTCATGACACCCTTGATCGGCGAAACCCGCAAGAACACAAGGTCACCTACGCTGAACTACAACGGCCTCCTGCGGATATCTGCATAGCTCTTCTGCCTACTCTGCACTGCCTGAAGCCTCTGCCTGACCAACTTGACTGTGTCTGCACACTGTTGCATCATCTCTGGTCCCAAAAGCTGCCTCTCACCGACCTCAAACAAGTGAAGTGGTGTCCTGCACAGGCGACCATACAAAGCATCGTATGGTGCCATTCCGATGCTCGAGTGATAACTATTTTTGAATGCAAACTCTACCATCGGAAGGTGCGACTCCTAAGTGCCACTCTAGTCCAAACAGCATGCTCTCAGCATATCCTCGAAAGTCTGAATCGTCCTCTCTAACTGCCCATCTGACTGCGGGTGATACGTTGAACTCAGCCTCAACTCTGTGCCAAGAGCACTCTACAAACTACACCAAAACCCTGATGTGAACCTCGGATCTCTATCAGAAACAATCGAAACTGGGGTTCCGTGCAACGGAACAACTCGGTCCACATATAGCCTGGTGAGCTTGTCCACTGACCAAGACATCCTGACAGGAAGGAAGTGCGCTGACTTGGTCAACTGATCCACGATCACCCAAATGCCATCATGCCTCTGTGGAGTATGGGGCAAACCAACCACAAAGTCCATGGTGATGTCGTCCCACTTCCACTCGGGAATGGGTAACGGTTGCAGCTCACCACCAGGACGCTGATGCTCAGCCTTCACCTGCTGACATGTAGGGCAATGAGCGACAAACTCTGCCACACCCCTCTTCATCCCTGTCCAGCAGAAGAACCTCCTCAGGTTATGATACATCTTGGTGGAACCAGGATGAATAGCATACCTCGACAGGTGTGCCTCTGACAACAACGCCTGGCGCGCATCACTGGGGACATACAATCTGCCTCTGAACCTGACCTCACTGTCCTCGTCCAGCTCGACATTTGGCATCTGTAAAATATCTGCCAACTCTGAGTCTGCCTGCTATGCTTGCAACAACTGACGGTACACTGACGGATGAACCGACAAACTAGTCATCATTGCACGGTCTCTGCGCCTCGAAGGGTAGAAAACTCCCTGAGACAGATCCTCAAACAACCTCCACTCTCTGACCATCAATGAACTCAAGCGAACATGCGTGCTCAAAGCATCTGCCACGATGTTAGCCCTTCCTGGGTGATAGGTGAGGGTTGTTGGCCCTTTTGGTACGGCAGCAAGCTAACCTAGAGGGGGGGTGAATAGGTTTTTCTGAAATCCGAAATAGAAACTTAAACACAGAAATTAACACTTGAAGGTTTGGTTAGTTTAGTGTGATAAAGAGTAGCAGTGTGGAAGCAAATAAACAATCACACAAATAACACAAGAGATTTATCCTGGTTCGGCCCTTCCCACATGGAAGTCCTACGTCCAGTCCCTAAGCAACCTCTTGGGATTTCACTAACCAAGGGTACAGTCCCCCTTAAGGACACTACAACACCCAGCACCCCAGCTGGTCTTCTTCTCTTTCCCGGGCAAGAAGGCAGCCCACTTCTCTTACAGGTAAAGAAGCCAACCTCCTGGTACAAACCCCAGTGCGGTTCTGCTAGACACTAACCCCTAGCTAGGTTCTACACTGTATACAGTCCTACAGCTGGACAAGGATCTTTCTTAGAAAAGAAAGAACAAAGCTGAGAGTTGGAACAAATAAAAACCAACTAAAAGAACTCTCAGCAAAAGACTCTCTCCCCCAGATCACAAGATGCACATAGAGAGAGAGAGAAGAGAGAAGAAGGAGCTTGAATGCTTCAGTGCTTCAGATGCTTGAACACTTCTTCTTGGGCTCAGGCTCTTTCTCTCTTTTTCTTTGAGTGTATTTGGAGTTCAGGTTCCTCACTGGTTGTACACTCATTCAAAAGATCTTCAGGAAAAGCTCTGTATGTTCTTCAGCCATTCTTCATCTTTTATATGAGCAATTTGAATAAATCCGTTGAGGAGATCCGTTGGAGTTCTAGCCGTTGCTCATCTTCTCTTTCTTCTGATAATTTTGGTCTACGAGGTCTGCAAGCATAGAAGAAAGTGTTTAGATAAAATAGTGTTTCTGTCAAAAAGGTTCATACCTTTATGTTTCCTGATGCCACCCAGAAGTGGTAAGTAATCTCTCTTTTGTTGGCAGGAGAGAAGAGATCTAGAAAGATAAGCAAAAAGATCTCCTGTCAGAAAGATAAAGGATTACGTAAATCAAGAATATTGACTTTTTCACTAGATGCCAAAAACATTTTAAAATATAAAGGAAATCTATGTTTTTACAAACGAATTCACGTGAGAGCAAATCCTTATGAGAGTTACAAAGGAATCCATGTGAGAGTTACAAAGGAATCCATGTGAGAGTTACAAAGGAATCCTTATGAGAGTTACAAAGGAATCCTTATGAGAGTTACAAAGGAATCCATGTGAGAGTTACAAAGGAATCCTTATGAGAGTTACAAAAGAATCCATGTGAGAGTTACAAAGGAATCCATGTGAGAGTTTCAAAGGAATCCTTATGAGAGTTACAAAGGAATCCTTATGAGAGTTACAAAGGAATCCATGTGAGAGTTACAAAGGAATCCTTATGAGAGTTACAAAGGAATCCATGTGAGAGTTACAAAGGAATCCTTATGAGAGTTACAAAGGAATCCTTATGAGATCGATTCCTTTAGAGAGCGAATCCTTATGAGAGTTACAAAGGAATCCTTATGAGATCGATTCCTTTAGAGAGCGAATCCTTATGAGAGGTCTGTGTAAGTTACAAAGGAATCCTTATGAGTTACAAAGGAGTCTGTGTGATAATCTGTGTGGTAATCTGTGTGGTAATCTGTGTGGTAATCTGTGTAGTAATCTGTGTAGTAATCTGTGTGGTAATCTGTGTAGTAATCTGTGTGGGTACAAAGGAATCCTTATGAGAGTCACTTATCAAATCGTTATGAGACCAAATCGATGTGGCACTTTGAACTGAAATCCATATATATATTGAATGGAATCCATTTATCTATTTAGTGCAAATCATTACAGTAATAATGTCATAAAATTATATTTATTAGAAAATCATGATATTTAATTTATTATTAGAAAAATCATGGTATTAAATATATTTAATATTCAATTAATCATGTAAATTTATATTTATTAAGAAAAACATGATAGTAAATATCTTTAATAATAATTAATTAAACATAAATTTTATTATCACCAAAATAAAAAGGTAAAATATAGGAATGGTTCAACAATCTCCCCCTTTTTGGTGATGACAAAATTTATGAGAATTTTCTGACAAAAATACGTAAGGCATAGAAAATACAGAAAATTCACAGATAATGCATACCATGCATACTCTCCCCTTTTTGTCACAAACCAAAAAGGAAGGTTCTTACCATTGTATTCTTTCCCGTTTGTGAGAGAAATTCTTACCATTGAGGGGTTCAACAATGATTGACATAAATTAATAACTCCCCCTTAGTCTGTGCTCCCCCTGAGTGAGAGATTCCACCTGAATGAGACTTGAAAATAATTGTTAGTAATATTAAAATTTACAAATAAATTAATGACTACTCCCTCTTCAGATATGAGATGGATGAAGAGTTGGCAGTCACCAGTGCCTTGAGCATCCTTTGTTCCTGATGCTCCAAGGCCATCCTGCAAATAAACTATTCAGAAGTAGGTACCCAAATCTTTTTGGGTCCTTGATGGTTAGATGCATAAAAATATCCTTTCGGAATCCATACTAGGTGCTTTGTTGTGCAGGTGTTTACTGTGTGTCCTAATTTATTACAATGAGAGCAACAATGAATATAATTTGTTTTGCAGTTCTTATTGCCTTTGTGATGCATGATTGGAACATAATTTTTAGAAACCTTTTCTTTGATAAAGCTTGGTTGTTTCAGGTTCCTTTTTCTGAGGCATTTTGGTTTCTTTTACAAATTTTGGTAAAGGATATTTTCCTGAGTTTAATACTTGTTTTCCTTTTTCTAGAGGTGTATAACCAAGCCCTTGTTTGTCATTTCCAGATTTTGATCCTTTTAAGCATAGGGCTAGAGATGTTTTTCCTTTAGTTAATTTCCTAACTTATTCTTTTAAATAAAGATTTTCTTCAGTTAGAGTTTTCAGTTTTTCTTCCAACTCTACTTTTTCATTATCCGTGCTCCTTAAATTTTCATTCAAAAGAGAATTATTATCTTTACTATCCTTTAATTGTTTTTCTAGTTGCTCCAATTCGGATTTAAGATCAGAATTGGTGTTTTCTAAGCAAATAGTGTTGTTTTTAGATTCTTTAATTCTTTTACAACATTTTTATGTTTTTCATATAGTTCATTAAATACTTCTTCTAAGTCTTCAGATTCTGATCCTGAATCTGTGCAAGAATCAAAAGATGAGTTAGGATGTACCTCATCTAGTCCTACCATGAGGGCCAGATTTACCTGCTCTTTCTCTGATTCTGAGCTTGATGATTCTGAGCATGTGGTTTCTTCATTTTCCCAAGCAGCCGCCATAGCTTTTCTTTTGAATTTCTTGTGCTTCATTTTGGACTTTTCTGGTTGACCAGTCTTCTTTAGTTTAGGACAGTCTGGTCTTAGATGTCCAGGTTTTCTGCATTCATAGCAGACTGGTTCTTTTTCTTTTCTCTCTTTCTTTTGAAACCTTCTTGATCCATTTTTCTTCTTCTTGAGAATTTTCTGAAGCTTGGACAATACATCATCTACGTCACTGTCTTCAGAATCTGCATTTTTGGAACTAGAAGAAGAAGAGGAAGGAGCAGCTACAACCTTAAGAGCATTAGTACATTTCTTCTTTGATGAGCATTCAGATAGACGCTCCATATTAATTTCATGTGCCATGAGGGAACCTATTAAGTTATCAATAGATAATTTGGTTAAGTCATGGGCCTCTTCAATAGCAGTTACTTTAGGTGTCCATGAGATAGTTAAAGACCTAAGTATCTTTCTAACATTTTCTTCATCAGATTGGTTTTTACCAAGAGAGCTTAAACCAACTACTATGCTTGAAAATCTATTATACATCTGAGTGATATTTTCATGTGGAAGCATTTTAAATTGCTCATATTGTGAGACAAGAATATCTATTCTAGTTTGTTTTACTTTATCTGTTCCTTCATAAGTTATCTGCAGTTTATCCCATATTTCTTTAGCAGATTACATGCAGATACTCTACTAAATTCTTTTTTGGATAAAGCACAACATAAATAGTTCTTAGCTTTAAAGTTTAAAGATAGTTTATTTTTATCAGCTATTGTAATAGCAGTAGTGCCTGGAACAGGAACAACAACAAAATCACCTACCTCTATTACCTGCCACAGATCAAAGTCTGTGCCTCGAATGAAGCATTCCATTCTCATTTTCCAGTATTGATAATCTTCTCCGTCGAAGAATGGAGGTCTGGTGACTGATTGACCTTCAGCATATCCTTGAGCTGCCATGGATCTTTGCTCTAAGATCGTTAGATCTTCTTGAAAGTTCAGAGACCCGCTCTGATACCACTTGTTGGCCCTTTTGGTACGGCAGCAAGCTAACCTAGAGGGGGGGTGAATAGGTTTTTCTGAAATCTGAAATAGAAACTTAAACACAGAAATTAACACTTGAAGGTTTGGTTAGTTTAGTGTGATAAAGAGTAGCAGTGCGGAAGCAAATAAACAATCACACAAATAACACAAGAGATTTATCCTGGTTCGGCCCTTCCCATATAGAAGTCCTACGTCTAGTCCCCAAGCAACCTCTTGGGATTTCACTAACCAAGGGTACAGTCCCCCTTAAGGACACTACAACACCCAGCACCCCAGCTGGTCTTCTTCTCTTTCCCGGGCAAGAAGGCAGCCCACTTCTCTTACAGGTAAAGAAGCCAACCTCCTGGTACAAACCCCAGTGCGGTTCTGCTAGACACTAACCCCTAGCTAGGTTCTACACTGTATACAGTCCTACAGCTGGACAAGGATCTTTCTTAGAAAAGAAAGAACAAAGCTGAGAGTTGGAACAAATAAAAACCAACTAAAAGAACTCTCAGCAAAAGACTCTCTCCCCCAGATTACAAGATGCACATAGAGAGAGAGAGAAGAGAGAAGAAGGAGCTTGAATGCTTCAGTGCTTCAGATGCTTGAACACTTCTTCTTGGGCTCAGGCTCTTTCTCTCTTTTCTTTGAGTGTATTTGGAATTCAGGTTCCTCACTGGTTGTACACTCATTCAAAAGATCTTCAGGAAAAGCTCTGTATGTTCTTCAGCCATTCTTCATCTTTTATATGAGCAATTTGAATAAATCCGTTGAGGAGATCCGTTGGAGTTCTAGCCGTTGCTCATCTTCTCTTTCTTCTGATAATTTTTGGTCTACGAGGTCTGCAAGCATAGAAGAAAGTGTTTAGATAAAATAGTGTTTCTGTCAAAAAGGTTCATACCTTTATGTTTCCTGATGCCACCCAGAAGTGGTAAGTAATCTCTCTTTTGTTGGCAGGAGAGAAGAGATCTAGAAAGATAAGCAAAAAGATCTCCTGTCAGAAAGATAAAGGATTACGTAAATCAAGAATATTGACTTTTTCACTAGATGCCAAAAACATTTTAAAATATAAAGGAAATCTATGTTTTTACAAACGAATTCACGTGAGAGCAAATCCTTATGAGAGTTACAAAGGAATCCATGTGAGAGTTACAAAGGAATCCATGTGAGAGTTACAAAGGAATCCTTTTGAGAGTTACAAAGGAATCCTTATAAGAGTTACAAAGGAATCCATGTGAGAGTTACAAAGGAATCCTTATGAGAGTTACAAAGGAATCCATGTGAGAGTTACAAAGGAATCCATGTGAGAGTTTCAAAGGAATCCTTATAAGAGTTACAAAGGAATCCTTATGAGAGTTACAAAGGAATCCATGTGAGAGTTACAAAGGAATCCTTATGAGAGTTACAAAGGAATCCATGTGAGAGTTACAAAGGAATCCTTATGAGAGTTACAAAGGAATCCTTATGAGATCGATTCCTTTAGAGAGTGAATCCTTATGAGAGTTACAAAGGAATCCTTATGAGATCGATTCCTTTAGAGAGCGAATCCTTATGAGAGGTCTGTGTAAGTTACAAAGGAATCCTTATGAGTTACAAAGGAGTCTGTGTGATAATCTATGTGGTAATCTGTGTGGTAATCTGTGTGGTAATCTGTGTAGTAATCTGTGTAGTAATCTGTGTGGTAATCTGTGTAGTAATCTGTGTGGGTACAAAGGAATCCTTATGAGAGTCACTTATCAAATCGTTATGAGACCAAATCGATGTGGCACTTTGAACTGAAATCCATATATATATTGAATGGAATCCATTTATCTGTTTAGTGCAAATCATTACAGTAATAATGTCATAAAATTATATTTATTAGAAAATCATGATATTTAATTTATTATTAGAAAAATCATGGTATTAAATATATTTAATATTCAATTAATCATGTAAATTTATATTTATTAAGAAAAACATGATAGTAAATATCTTTAATAATAATTAATTAAACATAAATTTTATTATCACCAAAATAAAAAGGTAAAATATAGGAGTGGTTCAACAAGGGTAAGGTCATAGTCCATTAAGTACTCAATCCATCAGCGCTGCCTTAAGTTCAAATCCTTTTGAATAAAAATATGCTGCAAACTCTGATGGTCTCTGATGATCTCAAAAGCCTCGTCGTACAAATAGTGCCCCCACAACTTCAGAGCGAATACCACTACTGCCAACTCTAAGTCGTGGGTAGGGTAGTTCTCCTCATACTTCTTGAGCTGCCGAGAAGCATAGGCAACGACCCCACAATGCTGCATCAGCACTGCACCCAAACCTGACCTCGAAGCGTCGGTGTAGACCACAAAACCTCCGCTACCTGACGGCAAGACCAACACTGGCACTGACATCAACCTCATCTTCAGCTCCTGGAAACTCCCCTCGCAGTCCTCAGTCCAAAAAAATATGGCCTCAAGTCTAGTCAATCTGGTCAATGGCTCTGCAATTCTGGAAAAATTCTGGATGAACCTCTGGTAATAGCCTGGCAAACCCAGGAAGCTGCGAACCTCTGGTAATAGCCTGCCAAACCCAAGAAGCTGCGAACCTCTGACACCGAAGTGTGCTGCTCCTAAGACAACACTGCCTCAACCTTAGCAGGGTCCACTGCCACACCAGAACTGCGATCACATGCCCGAGAAAGTGCACCTCCCTCAACCAAAATTCACACTTGTCGAACTTGGCATAAAGTTGGTGACTCCACAATGTCTCTACCACGATCCTCAGATGCTCCTCGTGCTCCTCCAAAGAAGCCGAGTAGACCAAAATGTCATTCACAAAGATGACCACGAATCGATCCAGGTACCCACTGAACACCCTGTGCATCAAATCCATAAAAGCTGCTGGTGCATTCGTGAGCCTAAACGGCATCACGATGAACTCAAAGTGCCCATACCTCGAACAAAAAGCTGTCATGCCAATATCTGACTCTCTGATCCTCAACTGGTAGAAGCCTGATCTCAAGTCAATCTTTGAGAACACCTTGCTTGACTGCAACTGGTCAAACAAGTCATCAATCCTCGGCAACGGATACTTGTTCTTCATTGTTACCTGGTTCAGCTGCATATAATCGATGCACAACCTCAAACTACCATCCTTCTTCCTCACGAACAGCAATAGCGCACCCCACGGCGAACGACTAGGATGGATGAAACCCAGCTTAAGCAACTCCTGCAACTGGCATTTCAACTCGCGCAACTCAACTGGAGCCATCCGGTATGGGGCCTTGGACAAAGGCATCATACCAGGCAAAAGCTCAATGGAGAACTCTACCTCTCTCTCAGGCGGTAACCCAGGTAGATCCTCCAGGAAAACATCAGAGAACTCACAAGCAACATGAACATCAAAAATCGATGACCCGCTAGGCTCCAAGGAACAAACTGAAGTAAGATATGCTACACAGCCATCACGGATCAAACGACGAGCTCTACAGAAGGAAATAAAAGGTCGACAGGTAGACCGGATACCTTGGAAGCAGAGAACGGACGTTCCAAGTATCTCAAACCGAACTATCTTCCGTTGACAATCCACCACAGCTGAGTGAGCCTCCAACCAGTCCATGCCCAGGATGACGTCAAAGTCACGAAGATGTAACACGTATAACTTGGTCGGAAACTGGTGTCCCTGGACCTCAATTTTGACGCCCTCTAGGTAACCAAAAGAACACATGTAATCACCGGACGTGAGATCGACCATCACATCACACTGCCTCTCAGGTGTGTGACGAACAAGAGACTCGTAAAACTCCTTAGAGGCAAAACAAAGGGAAGCACTAGGATCAACCAAAACACGAGCAGCTCTACCAAGGATGGGCAAGGTACCTATAACCAGGTTCGATGTCTCGGCCTCCACTCTGGTAAGAACCATCACACGACTACGACCACACCCATGTTGTGTGGCCTGCTGGGGCTGCTGATGCTTCGGTGGCTAGTGGTGCTGGGGAAATGGCTGCTACTGCTGGTATGGCTGGAACTGCGGAGGCTGTTGGTAGTTCTGGAACTGCTGAGGCTACTGGTACTACGGTAGCTACTATGCGTACTGTACTGGCTGCTGTGGCTGCTGGACTTGCCCCATCAGGCAATCCCTCCTAAAGTGGCCCCGCAAACCACATGTGTAGCAGACTGCCTCCAACCTACCCTGCTCAGCTCCCTGCTGGAATGACTGCTCCACAAACCTCGACTGACGCTTCTGCTGCCGACTCCGTCCACCCCCGCGGGTAGACATCTGCCTGAACTTCGAGCACAACTCGGAACTGCCTGAACTGCCCATGCCCGAAGAAGAAGAAGTCTCGCTACCATGACTACCTGCGGGACGTTGGTATGGTGAGGATCTGGAAGAGGCTCCTCCCTGCTGATGCTGTTGCTAGGACTGCCAGGTCTCTCTCTCCAAGGAGGTGGCCTTAGCCACAACCTCTCCCAAGGTGGCACACATGTGAGCAGTCATGCCCCACCTTAAGTCTGGCCTCAGTCCTGCAATGAACGTCTCTGCACAAGCCTACTCACTGCTGGAAACATGAGGAACATGCCTCAACAACCATACGAACCTCTGATGGTACTGAGTAACTGTGAGATCGCCCTACACCAACTCGTGGAACTGATCTCGTCTCTCACGTCGAGCATAGTCAAGGAAGTACTCGCCGTGAAAGACCTCCAAAAACCTCTGCCAAGTGATCTGATCTAAATGTTGCCCTAGAAAGTGGGTCTGCTGCTGAACTCTCCACCACTCATGGGCTGGCCCTTGAGCTGATACACTGCCAGTCTGACCTGGTCCTCCTCGGCACACTACATAGTCTCGAATGTGCGCTCCAACTTGTGCGTCCAGCTCTCTGCCTTGTCTAGATCACACTCACCGAAGAACATTAATGGCCGGAGATGCAAGAACCTCTCCAAGAGGGCGGTCCTGTCCTCAGTGACAGCCGTCCTCCGCCTACTGGCTCGGGTACTCCAAGTATCCGATGCCTGCTGAACTACTGGCTCCTCCACCTGCGGATCTGCCTACTGCTTCGACACTAGTAGAGGAGGTACTGGAGGCTGTCCTCCTACTACTGCTTGCCCAGGCTGCCACGCTCCCTGGTACAGGGTCCTGAAGAACTGCTCAGCCAAAGAAAACTAATCAGCGTACTGCTGTGGCGGGGGCTGGTACTCCTGCTACTGCTGCCCTCCTACTGCTGCTGCTGCCACTACTCCCTGAGGCTGTGCCACGGACTCATCTGCTGACACCTCCTCCTGAACCTACCCCTGCACAGGCATATCCGACTCATCCTACTGCTCTACCAGCTCTCTGACCTGCCTACGCCTGCGTAGAGACATATCCTGCACGGCACACAACCAACAAGGTTAACAATACCAACTCGGGCGGCTAGCAGTGTACTTGTACTATTGTTGGGACTTTCTGTTGCAGTTTAAATCCACTACAAGTCCTGTCAGACTCTCGCTCTGATACCAACTGTAACGACCCCGAGAACCTGACCCTCGGCCCACGCCGAGGATCCGATTTTCGTGGTCGCCGCCCACGGATCTGGGGACCCGAAAGGGCTATAATACAAGTCTAATAGAATATGTAAAGGAAATAAACATCAACTGCTTACTAGGAGCACACACGCGGAAGCATAAAGAAGAGCGAGACCGCTGTGTATCACTCTAGGTACGGTCCCAACACACATGACTAGTACAAGTAAAGACAGGGGAAGAACAAGTTCCTTAGGGGCATACCCCGAGGGTGACGTACAACCGAGGGGGGGAACCACTACTAGCTACGGGGACGAGGACTACCGTCGTGCCTCCTCCGCCCAGTGCGTGCCCTGCCGCTGTTGAGAAGTCTCACATAGAAAAGGAAGGGATGAGCTTCACAACAGAAGCTCAGTAGGGACTACCAATCTCCTACTGGCTCTAACTGGTAGTCAAAACTATGTACTTAATTAAATGATAGTAGTTATAGCTTCTACCTATGAACAGAAGTGCGGAATCAAAGCTACTAACTACTAACGATATGGAGAACACCATAGTTGGAAACTCCGTAGAACCTGCACTTCGTGACCACCACACGGCTGACTACGCAGACATGGAGAACCCCGCCTGGACAAGAGACACTAGCTACGGAAAACACTACCACTAGTCAACTGGTCTGGTGCGTCCACTGACGTCTTATCCTCGACCCAGGTCCAAACCTCTACGTCTTGTCAGAGGGAGGCAGGATCACAAAGTATACAACAATAACTGCCGTTGTCCGGCCGGACTACGGTCCCACGCCTGGCCTCTCTAGGCGGTTCCGGGGCCTCAAAGAGCGAGGCAGTGAGAAAAGGTCGAGCTAGATTATGCCGGGAAGAACTCCCAAAACGACCTCGACGTCCTAGACCAACCACGAGGGCTCCGTAAATGACTCAATGCCGCTGTCCTAACCACCGTTTTCCCCTCTGCTCCAGAGTCCGCGACTCGAGCACGCCCGCCGCCTGGTGTACTCCCTCAATAGGCGCACGGAGATGGGGGTCCTAGGCAATGGTAACAACCTCTCTCACGGGACAAGCCCTCAAGTGTCGAGCATTAGGCGAACGACTAGTGTAGGACCATACTAGGAAACTAGTACTGGTGCCACGGGTATAGTAGGAAACAGAAACGGCGAAGATTCCACAGAAAACAGAACTCCGCAAGACCTTACCTGCCTATCCTATAGTCGCGATGCATCGGGCCGTCGCGACCTTGTCGTGACGCCCAGACCTGTCGTGACACTATCGCAGTAGCCCAAGCCGTCGCAACCTTCTCGCGACACCCAAGAGCGTCGCGATGATGTCGCGGCGGCCTTGCCAGTCGCAACATCATCGCGACCTCTATAGCAGTAGCATCTTCAGTCGAGGGGGGTCCCGGGACGATCCTCCCAGAGATCACCCCAAATCTGGTACAATTGCATTCCATAGGGGGAGGGGAGCATGGGAAACATATGGGAATGCTCAAAAATCATCCAAACGACCCTTAAACCCAACAAAACATGGATTATAACAAATCTACGCTTGATGGAACCACCATCTCATGGGGGAAGGGAGCATGCTAGGGCGAGAGGAGTCAAGAGTCCCTACCTCCAAGTGTAGAGCTGACCCGTTGGGGCCTTCATGTCGGAATGGCTACCTCCTCCTCGCTCCAAGCTCCACGATCACGCCGCCTGCATGAATTGGGCATCACCTCCCACCACGAGCACCTCAAGCATGCCGGGAAACCACTGGAGAGGGGAGAAGTCGGAGGAGGAAGAAGAAGGGGGAAGAAGAGGAAGGAAAGGGCGATAGGGGGAAATAGGGCGCAACCCTCGGTTTTAAGCTGATGGGCCCCAAGACGTGACGGGTCGGCCCGGAGGGACAATGAGCATGTCGCGATGCCCCTAGGCATGGTGACCATGTCGCAACATCCACCCCCGATGCGACCCCAAAAGGCTGTCAAACCTCGAAGACCGAGAAACTAGAACACGACGGCTGACCAGGTCACGTCAATGCTATACGCACCTGACACCTAACAAGGCTGTTCTGATAGAAAGGGCAACAGTCAAATCAGTTCGAAAGCAGTCGCGAGGCCACCAGATTCCGCGACAAGAACGCGACGCCCATCCCTGTCGCGACCATGTCGCGATGGCCAAGTGTGTCGCGTCATAAAGCTTGTCGCGATGGGCTCCCCTGGCACGACCATGTTGCGACCAGGTTGCCTGCCGTGACCCTGAGGATAGGGCCAAGGGCCCAAGAGAGCCAGGTCTTACAAATGTAGAAGGAACTTGGTTAACGGAACGCGACAAGGAACCTATCGCTTTCTTAAGAACGCGACCAGATGCTTGTCGCCTTCTGCAACAGAAGAGGGAGACTGTGGTTCTTCTTCTTCCTACTCCTCAACCCGCCAAGGAGCAAGAGCCTCGTGATTGTTTTATCTTTTTTAACTTGCCAAGAACATCAAAACAAGAGAAAACCCATTAGAAACTCATTTTTTGGAGTATCAATCCCAAACTATATGTAGAACATAACAATATGGAGGGAACTCATGTAGAGGTGGTGTTTTAACCCCTCTAGGTGTTTAAAATAGGTGTGTGGGACGTGATCTAATGAAAAACTATGAAAAGGAAGAAATCTAAATGTGAATGCATGAAGAAAATTGAAAGAAAAGGATGAAGAACATGAGAGAGAAAGAATAGAGGGTAGGAAAATGCCCTGGTGGGCACTTCCTAGTCATTTGGATGCTGAAGGGTCTTCTGGAAGTTCGTAGCTCTCTGGGAGAGGAAGCAGCAGACACTAAGAGTTTTCAAAACCGTGCCTTATAGACACTTTTATAGGCCATTATTTCTGATTCGGATGGGAAGGGAATAATGAGCTTGAATCTATGTTTAGGCAATTGTGCTGGTGCAAGGAGAGTTAGAACGTGGCAAGGAGGTTCTGAGGAAGGTTTCCTCAAAGTTTGGCAAGATTTGAAGACCTCTAGACCCCTCAAATGATGGATTATTCATGAATAGCAAGGGTCGGAGTGGGAATAGGAAAGCCACGTTGCATGTGCATGGGAAGGAAACCAGAACACGACTGCCTATCTATCGCCAGCAGATCGCGGTGCCACGATGCATCGCCTTCCATAGAACGAAGTCTTGAAACATTTTCTGGCGAATTTTTAGGAAATTAAAAGGCCAAATGAGAACGCAACGTATAGAGGTGTCGCCTTCTTGAAATGATCGATTATTTCCTGGAGAGCAATTGATGGAGGCATGAACACGACAAGTAGGGCGTCGCCTTATAAATATGAATGCGACAAGGATGTCATCGCCTTTAGGATCTTTCAGCATATAACTTATTCAAAGTGTACATTCTCCTTTCATGAGTATCCGATTGGCACAAAGCTTGCGGTGTTGGGTTCCCAACTCAGAGAGCTACAAGATGATGATGAAGACTGATGATTAGACCATAAAGATCCCACCAGAGTGATGAACTAATAAAGATACCATGATTGGATAAAGCCAACTTGACAATGATGAGCCAATGTGGGACGTCAATGATGTGACAAGGAATTTGGCTCAGCTTATGGGTCAGAAATGGGTGTCTACAGATTGCCCCTCCTTGATGCTTGCTTTACAATGGAGTGGAGTGATAATGGAGCGAAGATGGCATGAAATGACGATGTAGTGAAACGAAGCGGAGTGAGAAGAAAAGCAGGCATCAAGGTAAAGAGACACCCATTCTAAACGAATAACTAGCGATAATTATCTAGAGATCTTTGAACATGGCTCGAACAGAGTGCAAGGATGGCTCTAATTTGGATGAATAAAGATTAAAAGAAAAGAAATGATCAACCTCTTGATGAAGAGGTACCCTAGCCATGTTAGGCTTGCAGGTTTCGTTCATTAGAGGATAGGTGTTGTCCCGACGAGTCAATTTGTCTCCGACCTTTGAGCGGTTCATGGCTAATGAGCGGATCAATGGGGAATGAGATGACTAACATAATGAATGGGGATGAGAGGAATCGTGAATAGGAACCATACTGGCAAACTGGACTGAGCAACTAGCTCGAAGAGAACTTTCAAATTCGGAGTGGAATGGTATTCCTTGTTGGGAAATGAAGATTAGTTGGACAACATTGCGAAGTTGGCTTTGAGTAATCATCAAATGTGAAACTCAAAGTCTACATGATGCATGCTGGGCTAAAAGAAAAGAAATCACAAAATTAATATGCAAAGAAAAGGAGAAAATACAAAGTACCCAAGGATAATATTGCTAGACCAAATGAGCAAGGTTCAAGACACTTCGTATTCCCGGCGTGCGATAGAATCCATCGTCCCCGAGCCATATGACCTAACGGCCTATCCAACGATTAACAGTGTGCACCTAGATTATCCCCATTTTTGTTGAAGGGGAACTCAGATTCCACAACACACCGAGAACCAGCCGGTCCTTGAGATGATATAATAGAGTAGATACCATATAATAATGCCAAGAGTAAGGTTAGAAATGTTGGAAATCGACTTGGGGCATCACATGCGCAGTGAAAGTAAAACAAAAATCGATTTCCATCTATGTACTTGATCGGGCTATGATGTATGGTGCATGTAAACATACATACAAATAAGGCATGAGACAATCTCACCTAGGGGAGATCGTTTATCCCCTGAAGCGCAAAACTAGTCCTTGTTTGAAGGAGCTCTCGCGAGACTCCCTCTAGCGGTATCCACACAGTGGATGATCGGCGATGATGATGACCCCTCCTACACCAATGGTGCCACTCCTCCTAGTCATGCAACGCCACACAGTGGCCAACAGCAGCAGGTAGTAGCAACAACAAGAGGGCTCGGCCCTCCAAGTTCTCCTCTTGCCTAGGGAGAGCACAGGAGGGAGAGACGGGAAGGGGGGATGAAGTAGGTGGTTTCTCTTCTCAAGCTCTAGCCCATGAACTTCAAAGAGAACCCCTTCAATTTATAGAGAGCCTAAAGGACACCTCATCAGGGACACCTCATCATGTCATGATGACAAGGGGGACACCTTGCAGGGACACCTCATCATGTAATCATGACAAGGGACACCTCGCAGGGACACCTCACCATGTCATGATGACAAGAGGGACACCTTGCAAGGACACCTCGTCATGTAATCATGACAAGGGACACCTCGCAGGGACACCTCACCATGTCATGATGACAAGAGGGAAACCTTGCAAGGACACCTCGTCATGTAATCATGACAGGGGACACCTCGCAGGGACACCTCATCATGTAATGATGGTTAATGATGATGAGGTGTCCTCCTTCTAGAAGGGGTGAGGTGTCTTGATCCTGGTATGCTCCCTTAATGGATCCTTATCAAGGCTTATTGGGTCTTACCCAATAGGTCCATAATGGGTTAAATAAGGCTTATTGGATAACTTTTATCCAATCCTCTATTCATCGCGTTATCCACCTTTTGTGTGTGACCCTCTAGGCCCAATATCGAGCTGGCCGTGAGTTGTACTCGTTAGAACTCCTTCTGACTTAGTGAATTATTATCTCCATAATAATTCGCTCAACTCATCGATTATGAACATACTAGGCCACTATGCCATAATCCCCAGACGATACGAGTGATCAAATTCATTGGACCTGTCTGCCCATAGTTTTTGTGTACCTGTAGTCCCTCATCCATCTATTATCCCAGAGACCATATATTAGGCATGGTGTTGTCAGGTCTATATGGAATCTGTTAATGTCAAACTCTTATCGGATTCTCTCGGAGAACTCCTTCTCACTAAATCCAGTTGACCCTGGCTAGGATTTGCCTGAGTAAGACAATATGGGATATTCCTCTCACGATACCGAGAGTGGATGATCCTTTATTGACACATAATTGCCTTCGTAAGGTGGCTACCATTCCCAATGACTTGCTATACTAGACCTGGAACATCCAGACCTATAAATCCAGTATCAAAGAATGGAGTACTCAAACAAGACATCTTTGGTGTCTCAAGTCTAAGGACCAGTTACAGAACTGAGACTATAGAATCTCTATCTGACAATTAGGTATCATTAACCATATAGCATTCCGAGAATGGATCATTCAGTGAACTCATTCTCCAATAAGCACCTGCACCATATCCATAGTGTCTCCACACAAGTAGCTATGAGACCAGCTACTTCCATCATATGGACAGGTATATGGCACACGGTCTTTCCGGTCATCTCAATGTCCTTCTTGAGTAACCTATGACTAGGAATATTTAGGATCTGTGTTTAAAGAGGATCGGCCTCATTATCATGATCTCATCATGATCCAATTCCCATTGCACAGACCCGTGGACATCACAGTATACATACGCATGGAATATACAGTGAGAAAATACCATTATAATATTACCAAAAAATATTGTACATAATTACAAGTGCCATCACTCACGTGAATTGGCTTGTAGGGCACCTATAACTAGCAATCTCCCACTTGACCTAAAACCAATCACCTACATGTCTGATTCCCATCAGACCTCGGTGTCGCTCAAAAACAATTTGAGTAAGTGGCTTTGTTAGTGGATCCGCAATGTTATCATCGGATGAAATTCTTTTTACTGCTACATCGCTACGGGCCACAATCTCTCTGATCAAGTGGAACATCCTTAGAACGTGCTTAGACTTCTGATGAGACCTAGGTTCCTTTGCGTGAGCAATCGCCCCATTGTTGTTGCATAACAAAGAAATTGGCTCTTCATGGCCAAACACCACTCCTAAATCTGTGATGAACTTCTTCATCCTGATAGCTTCTTCTGCTGCTTCTGAAGCAGCAATATAATCCACCTCGGTAGTCGAGTCAGCAGTAGTCTCTTGCTTGAAACTCTTCCAGCTTACTGTTGCTCCATTCAGGGTAAAAACATACCCTGAGTTAGACTTACTATCATCAATATCAGACTAGAAACTTGAGTCTGTGTAGCCTTCAACCTTGAGGCTACCTCCTTCATATACTAGTAAGGATACACTTTACTGCCTTCCAGTGTTCCAAACCTGGATCTGCCTGATACCTGCTCATAATACTTAGAGCATGCGCTATATCAGGTCTAGTACATAACATTGCATACATGATAGATATTATAGCAGACGCATAGGGTATTCTATCCATGTATGCCCTTTCTTCTAGAGTCTTTGGAGACATACTCTTAGAAATAGAAATTCCATGTCTTAGTGGTATGAGATGTAACACCCCATATAAGAATATGTTAAATGGACTAAATCAGTAGACTACCAACAACCCGGACTAGTCATTTTCAGAGCTCGAGCAGGAAAAGAACTCTGAAGTTAAGCGTGCTCAGTTGTGAGTAGTCCCAGGATGGGTGACCTTCCTGGGAAGTCTACCAACTGGCACGATTGTTGGGCCAGTTTGCTGGTTGGGTCGTCACAAATGGTATCAAAGCCTTGCCCAGCCGGAAGTGCAGGAACTAAGTGCCACACAGGGAAAAGTGCTACGCTATGGGAGCCACCTCTTGAGGCCATAATGGCGCAAAGTGCTACATAGTGGGAGCCACCTCTTGAGCCTGTGGGGGCCACCTCTAGAATCCTGCCTGCCTGGGGTTTGATTGTGTGCTATATGTGAGCAGCGACGAGGACGTCGCTTATATAAGAGGGGTAGATTGTAACGCCCCATATAAAAATATGTTAAATGGACTAAATCAATAGACTACCAACAACCCGGACTAGTCATTTTCAGAGCTCGAGCAGGAAAAGAACTCTGAAGTTAAGCGTGCTCAGTTGGGAGTAGTCCCAGGATGGGTGACCTTCCTGGGAAGTCTACCAACTGGCACGATTGTTGGGCGAGTTTGCTGGTTGGGTCGTCACAAATGGTATCAAAGCCTTGCCCAGCCGGAAGTGCAGGAACTAAGTGCCACACAGGGCAAAGTGCTACGCTATGGGAGCCACCTCTTGAGGCCATAATGGCGCAAAGTGCTACATAGTGGGAGCCACCTCTTGAGCCTGTGGGGGCCACCTCTAGAATCCTGCCTGCCTGGCGCAAAGTGCTACATAGTGGGAGCCACCTCTTGAGCCTGTGGGGGCCACCTCTAGAATCCTGCCTGCCTGGGGTTTGATTGTGTGCTATATGTGAGCAGCGAGGAGGACGTCGCTTATATAAGAGGGGTAGATTGTAACGCCCCATATAAAAATATGTTAAATGGACTAAATCAATAGACTACCAACAACCCGGACTAGTCATTTTCAGAGCTCGAGCAGGAAAAGAACTCTGAAGTTAAGCGTGCTCAGTTGGGAGCAGTCCCAGGATGGGTGACCTTCCTGGGAAGTCTACCAACTGGCACGATTGTTGGGCCAGTTTGCTGGTTGGGTCGTCACATGAGACCTCTTTTGGAATTTTCCATGCCAAATCTTTTGACTATGGTGTCTATGTACATGGACTGGGATAAGCCAAGCATCCTCTTAGATCTATCTCTATAGATCCGAATCCCCAAAATGTAAGATGCTTCCCCTAAGTCCTTCATGGAGAAGTTCTTTGATAACCAAGTCTTAACTGTGGATAGCATTCCAATATCATTTCCAATGATGAGAATGTCATCCACTTACAACACCAAGAAAATGATAACACTCCCACTTACCTTCCTATATACACAAGGATCATCTTCGTTCTTAACCAAGTCATAAGATCTGATTACCTCATCAAACCTTATGTTCCAACTTCAGGAAGCTTGCTTTAGTCCATAAATAGACTTAAGCAACCTGCACACCTTATCTGGACTTTTCTCAGAAATGAATCCATCAGGCTATATCATATACACCTCTTCCTCGAGGTTGCCATTGAGGAATGCGGTTTTACATCCATCTGCCAGATCTCATAATCATGGTATGCTGCAATGGCCAATAAAATTCTGATAGATTTTAGCATGGCAACGGGCGAAATGGTTTCGTCATAGTCAATACCTTACCTTTGACGATATCCTTTTGCCACAAGCCATGCTTTAAAGGTCTCTACCTTTACATCTATTCCAATCTTCTTCTTGAAGATCCATTTGCACCCAATGGGTACAATACCCTCAGGTGCATTAACTAGGTTCCAAACCTGGTTGTAGTACATGGAATCAATCTCAGAATTCATGGCCTCTTGCCATTTCCTAGAGTCTATGCTCATAATAGCCTCCTCGTAGGTTTGAGGATCAATATCTTCAGAGTCTTGTCCCTTGATATGTCCCACATATCTTTCAGGAGGGATAGGAACTCTACTTGACCTACGTAAATTTCGAATTTATGTGATAGGTACCTGAACAGACTCTTCTTGCCGAATGGTGCTTGAGCTAGGTTCCCAACCTCACTCAATTCTATCATACTCCAACTGTTTCCACCAAGAATGTGTTCCTTCTCAAGAAACACTGCTCTCTTGGCAACAAAGACCTTTTGGTCCTCGGGGTGATAGAAATAATACCCACAAGTTTCCTTGGGGTATCCCACGAATATGCACCGTTCTGACCTTGATTCCAATTTATCAGGATTGTGTCTCTTGACGTGGGTAGGGCAGCCCCAAATCTTAATAACTTTAAGATCGGGCTTCTTCCCTTTCCATATTTCATATGGAGTGGACACTACCGTCTTAGTTGGAACTCTGTTCAGAAGGTAAGCTGTGGCTTGTAGGGCATATCCCCAGAATGACATGGGTAGGTTGGCAAAACTCATCATGGATCGCACCATATCCAATAGTGAGCGATTCCCCCTTTCCGATACAACATTGAGCTGAGGTGTATGAGGAGGAGTCCATTGGGATAGAATCCCATGGTCCTTTAGAAATTGGGTGAACTCTGTACTCAAGTACTCTCCTCCTCGATCTGAATGAAGAATCTTAATACTCTTTCCAATCTAATTTTCTACTTCATTCTTATATTCTTTGAATTTTCAAAGGCCTCAGACTTGTACTTCATTAAGTACACATGTTCATACCTTGAGAAGTCATCAGTGAATGTAATGAAGTAAGAATATCCTCCTCTGGCTTGTATGGACAGAGGTCCACATACATCAGTATGTATGAGTTCTAGTAACTCAGAAGTTCTCTCTCCAATTCCACTAAATGAAGAGTTGGTCAACTTTCCTTGAAGGCAAGATTCACAGGTTGCATATGATTCATAATCAAATGGGTCTAAATATCCATCCTTTAACAACCTTTGAATTCTACCCTCATGGATATGACCTAGCCTACAATGCCATAGGTAATCCTCGTTCACCTCATCTCTCTTTCTTTTAGACGTACTAACATTCATGACTTGTGAAGCAACATCTATTGTAAACAAACCATTGAACAATGTTCCTTTAATAATGATCTCATCATCCAAAATCAGTGAACAACCATTGTTCTCAAAAATAAACTTATATCCATTTTTAGTCAAACATGAAATGGAAATGATGTTTTTGATGATAGAGGGAACAAAGTAACATTTATCCAACACAAGTGCAGCTCCACGAGGTAGTAGTAGGTTGACTTCGCCGACAGCAATAGCAGCAACTTTTGCGCCATTCCCCATTCTTAAGTCAACCTCACCCTTTGACAGTCTCCTACACTTTGTCAGAACCTGCAACCAATTGCAAATATGTGACGCACATGCGGTATCTAATACCCATGCATTATCATAATTTTCTGACAAATGGAGATCAATCATGAATATACCTGAAGCTTCTCCAAGCTTCTGCTTTGCCTTTTCTGCAAGATATTCTTACAGTTCCTCTTCCAATGCCCATCCTTACCACAGTGGAAGCACTTTCCTTTATCCTTGGCCGGGTCTTTCTTGGCAACCTTTGCCTTGCCTGCTTTATTGCCTTTGCTTTTGCCCTTCTAAAGGATCTTCTGTGCCTTCCTCTTCTTGTTGATCTCATCAACATGAAGAACTGGCTTCTCCTTCTTAATGGAACCCTCACCTTCCCTCAACATATTAAGGAGCTCAAACAGGGTTGCCACTATCTTGTTCATATTGAAATTCATAATGAACTGTGGAAAGGAATCTGGAAGGGATTGAAGTATTAGATCCACACACAGGTCATCCTCGAGGGCAAGTCCTAGACCTGTGAGCTTGTTGATCCACTCAATCATCTTCAGGACATGGTTCTGAACCGATGCCCCTTCTGTCATCCTCATCCTGAATAGACTCTTTGATATCTCGTATCTTGAGTCCGTCCTTGCTCCTCAAACAAGGTGCGAAGATGCAGCATGATGGATTGCGCATCCATCTTTTCATGCTGTCTTTGCAGCTCGGGAGTCATAGAGGCTAACATATAACATTGAGCAAGAAGCGAGTCTTCCTTATACTTCTTATAGTGAGAAATAACTTCCTCACTAGTCCCTTCCACTGGCTCGGCCATGATCTCATTGAGGACATACGTAATTTTCTCTGCCGTAAGAACAATTCTCAGGTTCCGAAGCCAATCAGTGTAGTTAGGACCAGTGAGACGATTGACATCTAATATGCTACGGAGTGGGTTTGTAAGTGACATTTTTCTGAAAAATAAAGATGTAGCAGAAATAAACAACATGCAGACTTTTGGATTTGTAGAAAATTAAGACATGGATTTTTATCTCAATTTTATCTCACTATTTTCTCGCAAGACACATGACACCCTCTAGCATGTGAATTGGAAGTTTTTGGCAAACTCCTAGTGGGGATCGGTATCCAATTTGGTATCTTGACATGACCTCGAGAGACTCGACCAATCATACCAAGCCCAAATGGTAGGCAACTCTTGTCAATCACAACTCTTGTGATTCCCGTCATAATTTGGTCTCCAAATTACCATGGCCCAGAGGGACTCTACCAACCATGATATTTGGTTAAGTCAACACCATCATTACTAGATGAGTTTGATTCAGTGATATGTTCCCGAGGTTCTCAGCCAAACATACCATGTCCTCAAGTCACCGGTAACATCTCCATGTCGTAGGCCAGATATCAAATTCCAAAATAGGTGAGCCCGGAGTGACTCCGCCAACCCACTCTATATCAAGAAAAGACGTCTGCCCTATAATGATAGAAGGCCACGTGAGTCAATCTTATTGCTACACGCTTGCTGACTTAATATATTAAAAGCAGAGGGGTTTTTATTTTATTTGAGTGGTCTCATAGCTAAATAATACACGTCCCACACATATATTTAGTATATACTTACATCGCATGCAAATATGTACCTAGTAGGTGCGGAAATGAATATAAATCATATATATAAATAACCACACCAGATTATCATGGACAAAATTCTAGCGTGATCAAGCCTGAGGCAAATACTTGATCACTAAGCCCTATGTGTGTTCCCAACGCATCCCATGCACGGTGTTCATCCTCCTCTTCGTCATTAGCTCCATTAGTGATTCCATGCTTCCGCCGTGCCTCCGAGAGTGATTTCAAATAATTACAACAATTACAAATGACTATAGACACGTAGGCCCTAAATGTACATTTAATCAATTAAGAAACCTTGATCATATCAAGGGGAATTACACCATTAGGAGAGGTAGAAATACACAACGATTTTAATGAGAAAGAGAAGGGGGTCGCAGACCGCAATGAATCACCATCCACACATAGGTCCACGATCATCCGCCCACAATATACACATCACATGCATATATAAAACCACTAGAAATTAATTAAACACTTTAACTAATAAAACTATTAGATTAACTCTTAATCTAATACATAGATTAACTCTTAATCGATCTGAATTGATCAAAATATCAAAACCCGAACATCATAGCCTAACCTTGGCTCTGATACCACTATTGGAAATCGACTTGGGGCATCACATGCGCAGCGGAAGTAAAACAAAAATCGATTTCCATCTATGTACTTGATCGGGCTATGATGTATGGTGCATGTAAACATACATACAAATAAGGCATGAGACAATCTCACCAAGGGGAGATCGTATATCCCTGAAGCGCAGAACTAGTCCTTGTTTGAAGGAGCTCTAGCGAGACTCCCTCTAGCGGTATCCACACATGGATGATCGGCGATGACGATGACCCCTCCTACACCAGTGGTGCCACTCCTCCTAGTCATGCAACTCCACACAGCGGCCAACAGCAGCAAGTAGCAGCAACAACAAGAGGGTTCGGCCCTCCAAGTTCTCCTCTTGCCTAGGGAGAGCACAGGAGGGAGAGACGGGAAGGGGGGATGAAGTAGGTGGTTTCTCTTCTCAAGCTCTAGCCCATGAACTTCAAAGAGAACCCCTTTTGTTTATAGAGAGCCTAAAGGACACCTCATTAGGGACACCTCATCATGTCATGATGACAAAGGGGACACCTTGCAGGGACACCTCGTCATGTAATCATGACAAGGGACACCTCGCAGGGACACCTCACCATGTCATGATGACAAGAGGGACACCTTGCAAGGACACCTCGTCATGTAATCATGACAAGGGACACCTCGCAGGGACACCTCACCATGTCATGATGATAAGAGGGACACCTTACAAGGACACCTCGTCATATAATCATGACAAGGGACACCTCGCAAGGACACCTCACCATGTCATGATGACAAGAGGGACACCTTGCAAGGACACCTC
The DNA here is from genome assembly GCA_014218235.1 of Colocasia esculenta. Taxonomy (NCBI): domain Eukaryota; kingdom Viridiplantae; phylum Streptophyta; class Magnoliopsida; order Alismatales; family Araceae; genus Colocasia; species Colocasia esculenta. The sequence goes on from CM024756.1 coordinate 98,965,687, forward strand.
ATCATGTAATCATGACAAGGGACACCTCGCATGGACACCTTATCATGTAATGATGGTTAATGATGATGAGGTGTCCTCCTTCCAGAAGGGGTGAGGTGGCATGATCTTGGTATGCTCCCTTAATGGATCCTTATCAAGGCTTATTGGGTCTTACCCAATAGGTCCATAATGGGTTAAATAAGGCTTATTGGATAACTTTTATGCAATCCTCTATTCATCGCGTTATCCACCTTTTATGTGTGACCCTCTAGGCCCAATATCGAGCTGGCTTTGAGTTGTACTCGTTAGAACTCCTTCTGACTTAGTGAATTATTATCTCCATAATAATTCACTCAACTCATCGATTATGAACGTACTAGGCCACTATGCCATAATCCCGAGACAATACGAGTGATCAAATTCATTGGACTTGTCTTCCCATAGTTACCGTGTACCTATAGTCCCTCATCCATCTATTATCCTAGAGACCATATATTAGGCATGGTGTTGTCAGGTCTATATGGAATCTGTTAAAGTCAAACTCTTATCGGATTCTCCCGGAGAACTCCTCCTCACTAAATCTAATTGACCCTGGCTAGGGATTTGCCTGAGTAAGACAATATGGGATATTCCTCTCACGATACTGAGAGTGGATGATCCTTTATTGACACATAATTGCCTTCGTAAGGTTGGCTACCATTCCCAATGACTGGCTATACTAGACCTGGATCATCTAGACCTATAAATCTAGTATCAAAGAATGGAGTACTCAAGCAAGACATCTTTGGTGTCTCAAATTTAAGGACCAGTTACACAACTGAGACTACGGAATCTCTATCTTACAATCAGGTATCACTAACCATATAGCATTCCGAGAATGGATCATTCAGTGAACTCATTCTCCAATAAGAACCTGCACCATATCCATAGTGTCTCCACACAAGTAGCTATGTGACCAGCTGCTTCCATCATATGGACAGGTATATGGCACATCGGTCTTTCCGGTCATCTCAATGTCCTTGAGTAACCTATGACTAGGAATATTTAGGATCTGTGTTTAAAGAGGATCGGCCTCATTATCATGATCTCATCATGATCCAATTTCCATTACACAGACCCGTGGACATCACAGTATACATACGCATGGAATATACAGTGAGAAAATACCATTATAATATTACCAAAAGATATTGTACATAATTACAAGTGCCATCACTCACGTGAATTGGCTTGCAGGGCTCCTATAACTAGCAAGAAATAATTACCTGAACTTACCTGATGAGCCATCCTTTGTTTTTTGAATTTTTTGCATTTTCAATGTGAATTTTCATATGAATTTTCAACATATAAAGGATAATAAAGAACAAGATATAGATCTCAACAATCAAAGAATTTATCGTAAGTGCATGAATAGGCCAACAGATATCATACAAAGAATGCGACAAGATACTTGTTGTGACCTTGATAAGAAGGCGACCTTGATCATGTCGCGACTTAGTGGCGACGTGTCGATATGTCGTGACCTCAGTTCCTACATCCAAAGCTGAATTTAGCAACCCAAGAGCACCTATTTGCTTCCTATTTGGACTCTTGAAGCTTCCTAGTTCGGTTCTAACTCCTTTCGAGCTTTCTGATCCTTCTCTAACCATGAATGGAAGTATTAGTTTTTTTTTTTTTTAAATCAATGCCTCTAATGGGTCAACGGCTAGGAGAGTGCACCCCCTCCCAGAGGGAGGAAATGTTCTCACTCCACTAGGCGATCCATCAAAGGAAAAATTTTATCCATAATAGAAGATTACATGGTACACCCAACTCCAACAGTAAGAATCACCACAAAAAGACCAACCCAAAACTAGATTGGAAGCCACAACACCCAAGGTACACCCGACTCCAACAATAAGAACCGCCACAGCATAATAAAGCACCAACTAAGGATGTCAAAAACTAGGCAACCCAGCTTTATCAACATTGAGCGCACCCCTGGATCTTGCAGGAAGACAGCTGAAGGTAGAAAAAACATTGCTCGCCTCCTGGGAACAGGCATAGTTAGCCAATGAGTTGGCAACCTGATTCCCCTCCCGATATATATGCTGGATGTTCGGCTTAAGAACCTTGATCATGTTACATATTCCCCTCCACCAGGGGAAAATAGACCAATGTGGATAGATCCCGCTTCTGATCGCTCTAACAAGGAGCGCAAAGTCAGAATAGAGAAAGGAAATATTATATTCCGTTCAGTAGCCAAGCGAAGACCATCATGCATCGCCCTTGCCTCAGGCAAGATACTACTGTCATTGCCATAATAGAACGCGAAACCACATATAAACTTGCCATGGCAGTCCCTAATACAACCACCTCCTCCACATAAGCCAGGATTACCTTTGGAGGCCCCATCAACATTGAGGCAAAAATTGATCACAGGAGGGATCCATTTAACCAAAATAGGGGCTTTGATTTTGACCATCGATTTGATGCTAAAAAACTTTAAAGAATCTGCTTGGTTGGTAGAGATGGGACGAGTGAACTTGACTGCACCGACGATCCTATGCACATTAAATAAAATGGAGCGCTTGACATCATCAACAGTCCTAAGGATACCCTCCATTCTAGTAGTACAACGAAATTTCCAGATTTCCCAGAGCATAAGCAAACAAGTAGCCAGACCAAATAAATGATAAGCAGAACACATATTGGAGGTAGCAATGATGCTCCAGCATCTAGTAGTAACATGGTCACTCCAGTTAATTTTATTATGCAGAAGAGCAGCCAGCCATCTCCAAAGTTCCTGAGCGATATCACCAGAGATAAACAAGTGGTCTATAGTTTCCTGCTGGTGACATTTGCAGCACACACATTTAGAAACCATATTAATACCACTTTCCATTATTCTAGAGTCCACCTGAACCGCCCTGTGAAGAAGTTTCTAGGTAAACATGGCAGAATGGGGAGGGAGGTCGTGGTGCCATAATTTGCTCCAAGCACTACGGCTAAGACCCCGAGTGGAGGCAAGAGAATAGGCAGACTTGACAGTGAACTCGCCCGAGGTGTTATTTTCCCAAATGAATTTGTTCGGCTGATCAGTTAGAAGAGCCTGGACATGGAACGGAGTGACACTAATATACCCCAGATACTGTGGTTATCTTCCATGACCATGTCTTTAACAGAAATATTAGGCCACTGCTGGTTGACCATGTTTCTCATACCATGCATAATAGTGTTGTCACCAATCCATTTATCTCTGAAGAAGTCCACCTTAGAACCATCCCCTCCCATCCATCTGATATTAGCCAAAACAATCTCCTTAGCTTGACAGAAAATTTTCCTGGGAACGCCAAAAGGGAAAGGATAATGGATATCCCGAAGATGGGACTGTTTGATAAACCTTTGCTTAGCATACGAGGACCAAAGGGAAACACCATTGATAATATTCCATATTTGTTTGGCGGCCATAGCTACTTACAGTGTTTCCATATTTCTGAAATTAAGACCACCCTCATCATATGGCTTTTGTAATTGTTTCCAAGCCACCCAGTGACGTCTCTGCATGCCATCCGCCTCTTGCCAGAAGAAATTAGAACAAATTCGATTAATTTGATTGCAGATGGACTTGGGAATAGAAATAGAGCTGGCCATAAACACCGGGAACAGATCTAATGAGAACCGCCTGACCAGATTGAGAAAGGATGCTCGCTCTCCAACCAACCAATTTACAAGTAACTTTGTCAACCAGATATTTATACTCTTGAACTTTCAATGTCTTAGCGTTCAAAGGAATCCCCAAATATTTCATGCTTCCGTGATGATTTCTATAACCTGTGATGTTAGAGATCTGGGTGGCTAACTTAGAAGGCGCCTTGGTAGAGATTTGGAAGCAGCTCTTACCTGCATTAACTTTTTGACCAGAACTTTTTTCATGCGCCTGGAGAAAGGATAGCAGATTTTTGACATTTTTACTTCCTGCATTCATGAAAACCAAAGTATCATCGGCGTACAAAAGGTGAGTCACCAGAAGACAGCCTCTGGGACCGCTATAGTATTGGATATGGCCGCTGTTAAACAAATTTCTCAACCCTCTACTGAGCACTTCGGAAGCAATAATAAACAGAATAGGGGCCATCAGGTCCCCTTGACGAATACCCCTTGAAGACTTGAAAAAAACCAGCAATTGAACCATTAAAATTGACTGAAGACCAACAGTTGGAAAGCACCATACCAATATAAGAGGTAAACCTGTTTGAGAATCCAACTTGTTCATAACTGTAAAATAAAATCCCATTCCATGCGGTCATAGGCTTTAGCCATATCCAACTTGAACAAGATGTTGTGACCTCTAACTTTACGATCAATGTCTCTCAAGATGTGCCTGGATAAGGATACATTATCTAGAATGAATCTGCCTTTAACAAAAGCGCTCTGCTCATCAGAGATAATAAGAGGCAAGATAGGAGTTAGCCGCTCACAAAATATCCTGGTGATAATTTTGTAAACAAAGTTGCAGAGACTTATTGGTCTGAAATCACTAAAATTTTTTGGCTCATCAACTTTAGGAGAAGAGTAATAAGAGAAGAAGAAAGCCCACGAGGAAAGCCGAAACCAGCAAAAAATCCCTGAACAACAGCAATCACATCATAACTAATAATCGGCCAGCAATGAGTGTAAAACAAACCAGAAAAACCATCCGGCCCGGGCGCACTATTTCCATTCATGGAGAAAATGATATTTTTTACTTCCTCCACCGTAGGAACCATGCACAGCATTTCATTCTGCTCATTCGTGATAATTGCAGGAATATTATTCAGAAGACTGTTATCAATAACATGATTTTTCTGAGGTGAGAAGTTCCTGGAAAATATTAACTGCTTCATTTTTAAGAACATCTTGATCGGTACACCACTGACTATAAGTAGAGGCGTTGTAACAACCCGACCTCTCAGACCCCCACTAGGGACCCCGAAGGTCGCGCCGCTACCCACAGATCCGAAGACCCGGAACGGTTAGAATTTAGTCTAGTGAGATAAGCAATGAATTCAAATAACTATAACAAGAAAGTTCATACATTAATAAGGAAATTATGTACAACATGTCCCAAATAAAAGTACAGGTAAAGAAAGAAAGGTGCAGTCCCTAAGGGGCATACCCGAGGACTTGCAAAAAAAGACAGTCTCAACTCACGGTACAAAGAGCACTCACGCTCACAACTCACACTGCTGGCAACGCACGACGAACAAAATGCCACCACGACCGTCCGACAACGAAATCCTATGACAACGAGTCCCTACCTGAAGAGAGTAGGGGGGTGAGCCTCGCGGACAAGGCTCAATAGAGATTACCAGTCCCTTACCAGCCAGAGGAGCAGGAACTCCAACAAAGCGGAAGCAAAACTACTCTACAAAGCAGTAAAGTGGGAAACACCTACTGTAGAGAGCTACAAAGCAGCGGACACAGAGAAATGCCTTGACCACAACCTGGGTCAGGCCAAACAAGACTCCCCAAAAACTAGTGGAGTCAACACATGTGGAAGAAACCCTTGGCAAACACCCGGCGAGACAACGGAGCTCATAGAACACCGGACGATCACGTGAGACCAGGTCTCACGACATAAGCACCAACATCCTGGACCTCCACAAGGTCAGGAAAGAACAACCAGGTGTCACCCCGAGAGACACCGAGCAACCATGTGAGAACGACGTCTCACCACAAGCACAGCCACCTCAGACCCCCACAAGGTCGAGGGTCTAAAAGCAGAACCACCCTGCACCTCGGACACACTCCATGAGGTTAGGGAACTACACCTGCCGGTGCCACCATGAATGGCACCAAGGAACGGGCTACTGAAACAACAGACGGGCGTTAGCACTTGACACCTCGAGAGAACCCGCAGAAAGGAAACCACTAAACACGGCCCATGAGACCAAACTAACCAAGCCCACGGAACTAGACACGGCCAGGCTACAACCCCGTGCAAGCTAGGGCAACGAGAAACCATTCTCGGAAATAGCGTGAGAAACACCGTCACGCAAGATCACACAAGCCACCGCCACAGGCAGCTAAGAGGAGGACACACAGTCCACACATCCATATCGCCAGCCGCCGACTCCTGCCTACAACCTCCCCGGTAGAGTGAGGCTAGCGAGCCAAAGCCAAGAACACAACCACAAACCACCGCAGCCCGGCCGAGCTGCGGCCCGCGCCTGACCTCCCTACGTGGCTCTGGAACCAACGCATAGCGTAGCTGTGAGAAGGACTAGCTGGTCCGCACCGAATGAGAACCACAACAACTTCGGAGACCAGCCCCAGCTAAGAGAGCTCTACGAATGATAGAAGCCGTTGTCCCCACCATTTTCCCCTCTACTTCGAGTCTGTAACTCGAGCACGCCCGCCGCCCGGAGAAGCTCCCTTTGACACAGGCACGCGGGGATGGGGCGTCTCAAATAACGGTAACAACTTGTATCACGAACAATCCCTCAAGTGCCTAGCACTGGGCGAACATAGAACTGGCATGGAAAACACCAACAGAAACAGCACCACTGGCTCGTAACCTAGATAAGCCCAGCGGCCACAGGCACGCACGGCACCCCTTCTAGGAACAACCTTCAGAAGGGCCGTCGGCCAACGCCAACACACACGACACGGCCCGAGAAACTAGAACACCACCAAACAGCACATAAACTAACGCTCTTCTAATAATCGATCGGCAACCAGACCATCGATCATTAGATAGACGCGAGCCTCCTAGTGCCGCCGCTAGGACACGACCACGAAGGTGTCACCTTCGGTCAGTGAACGCAGGGAGGCAAACTGTCGTGTTCCTACTAGAAGGTCCGGAGGGCAACCCTGTCCTGGGGCACAAGCCGACACGCCAACCGCGACGACAGAAAACACTCAAGGCTGACCAGATGCTGTCGCGACCTACAAGGCCATCGTGTTAATAATGCGACTGGCAGGGCCGCCGCAACAAGACCGGTTCGCACCGGGGAGACGCGCCATGACAACTAGGTTGTCGCGACCAGGCAACACGATGTGACAAGCTTGTCGCGCCAGGGCCGCACATCGCGACAAGCACTTGTCGCGACGGGCGACTAGGTCGTTACGCGATCCTTATCGCAACAGCCAACCGCGCCGTGATAAGGTCGCGACGGACCATGGCGACGCCTCCTCTGATGTCGCGACGCGCCTAGCGGTCGCGACATCAGCTGGAAGGCCGACCGCCGGGATGCCACATCCCGGGGTGCCCCACACAACTACAAACACACAAACATGGGGAGGGGATCATGGACAAAGCAGTAAAAGCATGCATTCCACAATTTGGACCCGCGATCCACGCAAATAAGTAAGGGTACAAGAATCCCTACAGGAGAACAAAGAACCAAACCCCAAAGGGGCCTTCACGAAGAGCTTGCCACCTCCTCCTCGCTCCCACGGTGACGCTCCACCGCTCCGCACGAACCGCCGCCGCTCCGCCAAGCCCGAACCGCCGGATCACCGGAGAGGGAAGCTTTCCTCCTCAGAGAGGAGAAGGATAGGGAAGAAAGGAAAAAGAAGGGAAAGGGGGAATCTTCCAAGGCTTTTAGCCTTCGCCCCCCAGAACGCGATGGGGCGGGGCGTTGCGACACCAATTGTATAGCGACGGCCGCCCAGACCGTGACCAGAAGGTGCCCACCCTGGGCACCGCGACAGCTTGACAGGTAGCCCTTGGGCACCACTTTAAAATGCACGCCTTACTCTGGGCATTCTTTAATGACATAGGAGGTAACGAGGACCCCTCAGCAGTCAGTTTCTCATAACTCTAATGCCGCCATACCATGACAATGTTCCCAAAAAATTACAAAAAAAAATCAAATATTTCCAAAAAAATTCCATAAAAATTCAAATATTTTCAAAATAAAAAATCCAAATATTTCCAAAATCACAAAAATTCAAATATTTCCAAAATCAACAAAAATTCAAATATTTTCCAAAACCCAAAAAATTTAAATATTTTCCAAAATCAACAAAAAATCAAATATCCTCAAAATCCATAAAAATTCAAATATTTCCAAAACCTACAAAAATTCAAATACTTTTCAAAATTCATAAAATTTAAAAATCTCCAAAAATCCAAAATTCATGATGGTACTGCACAGGGGTAGCATTGCATCTCCTTCTGCGTCAGATCGATGCAATTCTTCCCCTTCATGGGTTCCTCCCATCTTGAACTTCAAACTCCTTGGCCAAAAGATCACTCATCCTCATGGTTTAAAAATAAACAAATTGTGTGAGCTATATCTGTTGTTGACTACTTTATACATGCTCCATGCTATGAATAAATAATGCTTTTTTCCATGATGCTTTTTATATCTTGGCTAATGAGTTTTGAGTGCAGGATTCAAGTTACCTCATCTGGCGCTACATCAGACTGCAACGTGCCGCCCCCACCATCGAGTTATCGATATGTTATATACTTAGAGCATATCAAGGACCTTGTGGCTCTGAGGAATATAGGATTTGAGTTCCTCTTTTTTAAAAAAAAAAAAACAATGATTATCCCAGAGGATCCTTAGCCGCACGGATTGTGTCCTTAGGTACTTCCCCTACGGTGGAAGTTGATCTCTCCTTCGTGCCCCACGTGGTGCTTTCCTTCGTGTACCTCATACGCATCTCCAGTCGTGCACCTCGTGCGCACACTTTATTTCTTCCAATCCAAACATTTGTTCCTTTAGGTCTTCTTCCTGGTGGTGACTTCCTTGCGTGTTGGTGAAAGACTCTTATCAGGTGGCAGTCATCAACGGTCACGCGTGTCTATTTTTCACCTTGGCATTTACTTTTCAGTCTGCTCCACTGCACTCCATTTCGCTATGCTTCATTTCTCTCATTCTATTCACTCCATTACATTTCACTTTGTGTCCTTTCTCTTTGCTCCCCTGCAAAGTAGACGCCAAGGCGTGGCAGTTGTAGACACGCGATTTTGACTCCACCGCGGGCAAATTTCATATTGCTCCATAATGCCACAAATGGCCCTCATATTGCCTTACAAGAGTGTTTCCCAATATTTATGGATCTCACCTATTCTTCCCCGGTTCTTCCCCTCTATTTCCAAGGCTCGCCGACTGATATAGGCAATGTTTTCAAGTCGCGGCGGGTCTGGTGGGCACGTTTTCAAGTCGCGACGGGTCTGCGGGATGCATTCTGAAATGCGTCTGGCATGGTGAACGCGATTCCATTGATTCCCATTGTCACACCAGGCATGTTGGACGCGACTAGGCCAAATGGTCCTTATCGCGACGGTCTTCGACGATGCGACAAGGAATTTGCTTATTTTATTTACAAAATATGCCCAAATTGCCAGTTTATGAACGCGTCCGCTATGGGCGACGCGATTATGATTCTACTTTGGAAGGTTTTATAAATAAAATATGGAAATACTTTCCACATCGTGCGTGCCAACGCGTTTCAAATCAGAGACGCGCCGGACCGTGCTGACGTGATTAGGCCCTAGGCCCCAAAAGTTGTCGCACTCGAGCGCCCATACCTCGAATCCCGAGGAATCTCAGAATCGCGTCCGCCTAAGCTGTCGTGATTACGTCTTAGGCCTGAACCCTAGACCCCCAGAAGTCGTCGCATTTATGAGCCCATGTGTCAAAATGAAATCACGTCCGGGTAGGTCGACTCGTTTCCATAATGCAGCGCGCCGTCCCGACGTGATTCTGAAGGTGGCCGCAGGCTATAATCATCATGCTATTGTCAAATCAAGCGGCAAATGTGGCACTTCTTAATCGCAGCGGCCGTGGTAGACGCGTCTCCAATCAGAGACGTGTCCACTGTAGCCGATGTGATTCAAGGATCCGTTGCCTATAAATACAAACCCGAGGGTCAGTTGTTCAAGGGGGCCCAACTCAGAGCAGCGAAGCCCTGCCTGTTTGTTAGGGGGCCCATTCATAGCGGTGAAGCCCTACCGAATTCCCGCCTCGACCTTCCGGCCCAAGGAGAAGCTTCTACCGTTCCACGCCGATCCACACCTTCCTCCTTGGAGTTCGGAGCTGGCGTCATCCTCCACGTGCGTCGGAGCAAGGCGAGAACATCTTCCTCCCGTCCATCTATCCAATCGGCAGCGCCTTCGCACCTACCAACATTTGGGGAAGCACCCCCTTCTCCCTTTTCTTATTTGTTTACATCATTTCCCTCCAGGCCCACGTGGCTTCATTATACTCTTTTTTTTATATACACACACATGCATGCACACACACACACCCCTACATTTTAGGGGTTTAAAAGCCACCACGCGATAAGTTTTTCTCTATGCCCTTCATTTCATTTATTCTTTATTTTAAGAATTGTATACTACACACGTGGCTAATCCCCTTCCTTTCTCTTTGTCTTTATTGTCAGGGTAATCAATGAGGAAAACGCCTCCTACCACGGCCGGCCGTGCTCGTAGAAGAAGAGGACCCACATCCCCCATGCATTCTGCCGATGCTCCAACATGTATTCCACGCGATCAACCCTTCCATCACACCCCTTTCGCGCGTGCATTCTCCATTTGGTACCCTCGTGTACATGGCGATCACGATCCATCTCACCCCATTTTTATCCCACTTTGTGGGCCATTCTTCTTCGTCCCCCCTAAAAATGGAACGGAAAACGATACCTACAACTAGTTCATGGATGGGCTCAGACCCATGTTCATCGAGAAGCTCGGACCTCTCAACATCCAAACCTACACTGAGATGGTCCAAAGAGCCCAGTTGGTAGAGGATACCATGGCCAAAGTAGAAGGCATGCGAGGGAAAGACAACTCAAAGCTGGTCTTTGTCAAGAAGGGAGCTCCTAATATTTCTCCAACTTTTCGTAATAACAACAACAACAATAACAACAACAAGAGGCCGAATGAGGGAAGAGACAATGTTGTAGACAAGAAGGTCAAGGTAGAAGGAAGGCAGTTTGCTGAGAACTGTGAGTTCTGTGATAAACCAGGGCACCGAAATAAAGAATGCTGGAAGAAGCTCGTGGCGTGCTTAAGATGTGGTGGTCGTGACCACCGTATTCCTGACTGTCCAATGCTGAAAGACCAGCCAGGCAAGGCCCAGAATGTAGCACAGCGTCAAGGATGCCTTAATGCTGTGGTAGAGCGGACCTACCCGAGGAAGGGGGTATGGTGGAAGGTACCATTTTCATACACTCTTAACTTGCTTTTATGCTTATTGATACTGGAGCTGCATATTCATTTATTTCCACCACATTTGCCGCAACTCTACCTGTCAAACTTGTACCTCTGAAATCCAAGATCACTACAGCCTCTCCCCTTGGCTTAGAATGCAAACTCACTCACTACTTGCCAAAATGTGAAACTATAATTGGAGGGCACAATCTCCCTGCCGACCTCATCTGTTTAGACATGAAGGGTTATGATGCCATTTTGTGTGTCGATTGGTTAAACAAGTATGATGCCGATGTAAATTGTCGTCATAGGAGGGTCACCTTTAAAAGTCCAAATCTTCCAACCTTTTCACTTCTTGGCACCCGTTATCATAAACACCCTGTCTTGATATCCTCTCTAAAGGCTTCCAAGCTGATCAACCAAGGTTGTGATGCTTTCCTAGTTTCGATCATGGCGACTGAGAAGAAGAAACCAACACTAGAAGACATTCCCATATCCAGAGACTGTCCTGATGTATTCCCAGAGGAATTACCTGGTATACCACCTAAGCGGGAGGTAAACTTCACCATCGAATTACTCCTTGGGGCAACCCCTGTTTCAAAAGCTCTGTATCGCATGTCCGCTGTTGAATTGTAGGAGCTAAAGAGGCAGATCCAAGAACTACTAGATCAAGGTTTCATCAGGCCCAGCACATCCCCGTGGGGAGCGCCAGTACAATTTGTCAAGAAGAATGATGGGACAATGAGGCTACGGATTGATTACCGTCAGTTAAACCAGTTGACAATAAGGAATAAGTATCCATTCCCCCGCATCGAGGAGCTGTTTGATCAGATCTCCGGTGCAGAATATTTCTCTAAGATAGATCTTAGATCAGGCTACCATCAACTGAGAATAAAGGAAGAGGATATTCACAAGCCTGCATTCTAGAGTAGATATGGTCACTACGAGATCGTGGTCATGCCGTTTGGTTAAACAAATGCTCCAGCGGCTTTCATGCAACTGATGAACAACATTTATCGGCCATACTTAGACAAATTCGTGGTGGTGTTCATTGATGACATCCGTATCTACTCCAAGTCTAAAGAAGAACATGAAGAACACTTGAAGGTTGCTCTGCAAGTGCTAGAGATAATCAACTCTATGCAAAATTAGTAAGTGTGAATTCTGGATGGAGGAAGTGTCTTTCCTTGGCCACATCATATCCAAGGAGGGAATTTCTACAGATCCATCTAAGGTGGAAGCAGTAAAGAACTGGACAAGGCCGACAACTGTGTCAGAGATCAGGAGCTTTCTAGGTTTAGTCGGATATTATCGTCACTTTATTAAACATTTCTCAAAGATAGTTGTACCGTTGACCAGGCTTACCAGGAAGGAGAATCCATTTGCATGGACTGATGAATATGAAGAAAGTTTCAGGGCATTGAAAGAGCACCTCACCTCAGCACCTGTACTGACATTGCCAGTCACTGGGGGTAGTTTTGAAGTATACACTGATGCATCTGGGATCGGCCTAGGTGCGTCCAGACAATTGAAGAAACACGAGGACAATTATCCTATACATGATCTGGAGCTAGCTGTTGTAGTCCTCACCTTGAAGATATGCCGTCATTACCTTTATGGTGAGAAGTTCATTGTGTTTTCTAACTATAAAAGCTTGAAGTATCTGTTTTCTCAGCAGGACTTGAACATGAGACAGCAGAGGTGGTCGGAGTATCTCAAAGACTTCGACTTCACTATCCAATATCATCTAAGTAAAGCAAATGCTAGGACCAGAGATGATAAGGGAAACCAAATAAAAGGTGAAGCTTATCAGGGAAAGAATGGCAGTGGCACAACAAAGATAAAGGCATATGCAGATAATCGAAGGAGAGACCTGGAGTTTCAGGTTGGTAATCATGTATTGTTAAAGGTGTCTCTAGGCCGTGGGATCAGGCGGTTAGCATTAAAGGCAAGTTGTCACCGAGGTTCGTCAGGCCTTTCAAAATCTTCGAGAGAGTTGGAAAAGTTTGCAAACCGTCTGGCATTACCACCACAAATGGATGGAATACACAATGTCTTCCATATATCCATGTCGAAGAAGTATGTACGAGATCCATATCATGTTATAGAATATGAACTTCTAGAGTTCAACAAAGATGGAACTTATCAAGGAAGGCCAATTAAGATCATGGACCGAGAACTCCGTCAACTAAGGAACAAGGTCATCCCACTAGTAAGAGTGAGAAGGAATCACCATAGAGAAGAGGATGAGACGTGGGAAACCGAGGAAGCTATGCACAAAAGATATCTAGAGCTATTCGCAAGTACACCGCGCTTGTACAATAAATTACTATCCATGAATTTGGGGACCAAATTCTCTCAAGTGGGGGAAGGTGTAGCACCCCGGAAAATTTAGTGATTTAAAATTTTAAATAAATAGGAATAAATAATTTCCATAATATCGAAGTATTTAAAACATACGTACCACTATCGTGCATGCAAGAACACATCGGAAATTCCATGAAAATTATAAATCAACCCCAAACATTATTCCTAAATGTTCCACGAAGAAATTCGTACAACAAAAAATCCGATTGACCAAGTGTACATCACATTGTGACAAATTATCCAAAATAGAAAACTAGGTCGGAAAACCATTAACACGGAAATGCGACAAGACCATAAAATTAAATAAAAATGTTGCAGACACTTCCAACATTATATATTGATAACCCATTATCAGAATTGGGCCAATGGACAATATTTGGCCCAAAAATCAAATGAAGCAACAAAATGCATGAAAATTCGCAACCCTAAATAAGTTGAAAATTAGAGGAGGCAATTAGGGTATAATGGGATGCAATTATGCTCTCTTGGCAACCCAATTCGTGCCTAGCCATCCTTGGAGGTATTTTGATTGCCAAGACACTCCAATGGGGGAAGAGATCTTCAGAACATGGAAAGGGCATGCAAAAACCGCAACTCTTCCTTCCTTTTTGTAATATGACTTCCAAAAGCCATAAATTCATAAATACTCTCCACCAAACCCTTAAGGATGAGTTTTAGGTCTTGTTTGGGTCGTGTGGAGGAATTCTTGGTGGCTGGAGAGCAAGAGATCGAGCACACCAAGCCCTTCTTCTTCCCATTACGTCTGCTTCGACTGTGCAAACAGTCAACTTGGAGTCAACCAAAGGTAGGCAAAACCTAAACCACATCATGCAAGGCTTATACCTCTGGAAAGAGGGTCAAGTCTAGTTCCTAACCCAACTGGAATACCCAATTTCATGCAGTAGGCCAGGCATATTAGGCATTCTCTAACAAGTGTTTTGAATGAGGACTGTCTGGAGAATGAAACGTCTTCGACCAGAAGGTACATTTTCTCGAGCCAAACCTTAACAAGTCATATACCAATGTGTAGAGCATGAAGTCTAGTTACATTTTCATTTGGTTTCATCGAATGCCAATGAGTACATCTTGAGTTATAGGTGTTTTGACAAAGTCGCGCATGTCAGGGACTTTTTATGTTCGTCTTGATTTATCATGCATCCCGAGGCTGTTTAAAATTATGTAAAAATCATAATTCTCTTCTACTCATGTTCCCAACGACTTTTGTGTTGGCACTTTTGTCACAAGAGCCCTAGTTTAGAAGATATAAGCGTTGCATGGACCGCGAGCACCTATTTTCCTACATTTTCCTAGATTTTTGGGTTGTTTTTAGAACCGCGTCGGTCCAGGCGACGTGATTACCGCGCCTTGTATCACATCGACCTTGGCCGACGCAACTCAGTGAAAGGCATCTGCAACACCTGATGTGATTCCCACACTGACCGGTCAATAGCCCGCGTGAGACTTTGTGCCGCGTGGGAGTCTGCGCCTGTCTGAACCGCGGTGGGATCCCCCGACATGATTAAGGCGGTTTTCCAGCCCAATGCTATATTTAACAATTTCTCATGAACGCATCGTCTTCCCCCGATGCGATTCAATGGTGAACGCGACCACTAAGGTGGACGCGATTTTGAGTCGTCACAGTACACTGCATATTGACTGTATACATCGTTCGGAAATGCGTCCACTGTGTAGGACGCATAATTCCAGGCCTACCCGAGGACTGTTTAACATGGTATAAAGTGTAGGATTTACATATATTGGTTCTGAACATTTCATGAGGACTGTCTAATGGTTTAAAAGTTATTAACCCATTTAAAAGCTATGATTACATGAATGTTATTCTAATTGCTCTCTTAATGATGTGACCATTCATGTAACTTGTCATTCACTCTTCTTATTGTTCTAACTTATTAAAATGATAAATTGTTATCTTAAAAATCTTGCAAACAATGTTTAGTTAAAGTGCATAGTTTCATCTCATGTTATCTTGTTAAGTGTTTTCCACAAGTTTGAAACCGATGGATTGTGGATTGAGACACGTGTTCACTACACACTTGCACATCTAGGCAGCCTCTCTTGGGGATTTGGAAGATCTCTATCAGTTATTCCATATCGGTAGACTAGCGACCTTTTCTCTAAGACCTCCGTAAATCTCCGTACTCTGTGGATTCCCCCTTGGAGACTGAGTTGGTTGTACCATTGAAGTTCCTTGGAGATAGTGTGCACTTCCTTTCTTCTCATGTTCTCGTGCGTGTGATTTATAATCTAGACTTAAGCCATTAATGTAAAGAGTGAACTAAAGTATAAATTTCATCGTTATGCTACCAAAATTATCTCTTGACTATGGTATCATGAAATCATGTTCACATTTACTTATTACTTGTTCTCATCATCATCATGAACATGACATTACACATGCCAACATCTTGAAACTCTCATTGACCATCATTAATGACTATGGGTATCTACATTTAAAATTTAGTGAGATGCTGACTGGGCATGGAGAGTGTCCAAGGGCTCCAGTCTAGCCCCAGTAATGGCTAGGCCCAGACATGGTGCAACGGACAACGAAGGACATTCAGGTAATCAGAGACCAGCTCAAGATTGCCCAATCTAGACAGAAGAGCTACGCCGATAAAAGAAGGCGAGATCTGAAATTTCAAGTGGGTGATCATGTGTTCCTAAAAGTGTCACCTACTCGTGGCATCCAAAGATTTGGTGTAAAGGGAAAGCTCAGCCCTAGATTCATCGGTCCTTTTGAAGTACTCGAAAGGGTTGGTGAGGTTGCATACCGACTGGCGTTGCCACCAGATTTGTCATGTGTACACAATGTGTTCCATGTTTCCATGCTTAGGAAGTATATGTACGACCCCACACACATCATTCGCCATGAGAAGTTGGTGTTGAACAAGGATGTGACATACGAAGAGAAGCCAGTCAAGATACTGGAACGGAAGGTACAACAACTCAGGAATCGTCCCATTCACGTGGTGAAGGTCTTATGGAAGAACCGCGGAGAGGAAGAAGCCACATGGGAACCAGAAGGAATTGTCCGACGCAACTACCCCGATCTTTTCGGTAAGACATTTCCTCCCTTATGATCAGATGAATTTGCGGACCAAATTCTTTTTAAGAGGGGGAGGATGTAGCAACCTGGATTTTAAAAAAAATAATAATAAAAAATAAAAGCAATTAGAAAATCAAAGAAAAGAGAATTAAATAAAACCCATCAAATGAAAATAAGTAATGGACTTTATTAAATGGACCCATTAGAAATTAGTGGGCTAAAATAGGAATTTTTAAAAGGGGAATAATAGAGAAGTACCCAAAATTCGTAAATAAAATATTACTAAAATAGAAAAGAGGTATTTAATACATTAAAAATAGAAGTTTAAGTTGGATTGAGATTCCTAAACCTACCCTAATGGGTTGGCCACGAAATCCTCTCTCTCCCAACCCAAATAGGAAGATCTCTTGCTTAAAAGGGCAGAGAAAATAGAAAATTCAGAATTTAATAGGAATTAGACTTAAACTAGGAAAGGGAATAGGGAGAAGCTTAAATATTCCATCGAGCATTCGTGGAGAGGAAGGATCTCTCAAGTTCTTCCCCAAGTTCTTCAAGTCTTAACCCTAGAAGAGGAAAATGATCAAAGGTAGGCATTCTCACAAGCATAAACCATGAAACTTTTTTGTAGGATGTTCCCTCTATCAGGAACAAAATCCCTTTGGTTTCATAATTTTCCATCGAACGTATCTTTCGTTCTTGATTATTCATGTTCTGCAACTGACATGACCCCGAACCCTCTTCTTAACTCTTGATCCCTTGTATACTAAACCCCATGACACGAGATTTTTACTGTAGGAACTGATGCATGTTAGGCATCTTTTCCCCTAAAAGCCCTAAATTTGATTCATCATATCTTGCGAATTTAATCGTTGATCTCAACTATGTACTGTTTCATGTTGATCATGAATACCTGTGTTTAAAACATGACCAAACTCTGATTGTTTTCCAATTCCTATTTATTGTAAGTACCCATGTATGTCTAGGTCGTTTTGCAACTGGTTTCATGATTATTCATTGACTGTACAATTAGTTGTGATTTTCTGAGCCATCCTGTGTCAAATAGGGTAAGTTCTGGCCCGCAATCCAATGTATGTCCTTTCCCTGTCGGACCCAGGACCAGACCCGGTAAACGTGACGGCCCGATAGGCTGCATTCACAAGGGTCATCGCGACAGCGCCCTCTGTCGTGATCTGATCGCTACAGGACCTGTCGTCGCGATCTACTACCCGACCTGACTAAGCCTGTCGCGACCCGTACAAGCACCCGTCGCGATCTCAGTTGACCCCGTCGCGACCCTCATCAAGGTACGTCGCGATCTGGGTTCTTTTGCAATAAACCCACTGTCTCTGCAATGCTTGATTATCTACAGAATTGTACTCTTGTTTAACAGTCTTACACACAGAAAATAACTCTTGTTATAAATTGAATATTTATGTATGATTAAAATACATGAACATGATCTTTTCTATCTAAAATTTCATGACACTTACACACACTTTGAACCATCCAATTATGGCATAATTTGGCATGAAAATATTTCATAATACATCTGGTAATTAATGTAATTAAATTACCCTATACTTGTCTATCGTTTCTCGCGATGTTTTGGGAATATCGATATCGACGCTCCACTATTTTAGAATTCCTCTAGAACGTCGAGCATTTGTTTCTATATACACTCTCTCTTGACTTGGATGAACTCTCTGTCGGATACTCCTTCTGCCGGACTAGTAAGTCTTGTTCAAGGCCTCTGTAAGTCTCCTCTGTCCATGGATTCCCACATGGTCGACAAGCTGGTTGTACCCTAACACCTGTTACACCCATTAGGGAACAATATGGTCCAAACGGCTATTAGAAATTCACTCTCGTCTTGAATCACGCCGGACCTCTGGACCTGTGCTTAACATGGCCAGTGGTAAGGTCGTGAGTTCTGCCTGACTGCCAACACCATGTGCGCGTGTTGTGCAACGGTTACTATCGCTCGTTACTCGACATTTCATGTGCAAGGTCCACTAACTCTCATCTATACTCTACTCGCTCATCTATTCACGCTCACTCTACTATCTCGTCTATTCATCTAGTGCTCTCATCTACTTCTTGGTACTCTATATTGGCCATTGACTAATTGTCTAAAGATAAACAATATAACTAATACCTGGCAATATATAAAGGGCCCGATCTGGTCCTGGGATGTGCGCCCGAAAGTGCTAGTGCCCATGGGAGTTAAATGATCGGAGTGTTTGGCATTACACTCAAGTGCTATCTATCGTGACTATCTAAGTGACAATCAACAGTGCTATGTTCTCTCGTTGTCCATTGATAACTAAGTGCTATCTATCTTGACTATCTAAATGACAATCAAAAGTGCTATGTTCTCTCGTTGTCGATTGACAACAAAGTGCTATGCTATACTCGTTGTGCTATCTGTACTATGGCCATCATGCTATACTTGACATTGTGCTATCTTGCTATTATTGTGCTATTCCCGACACTTGTGCTAGTCTTGGAAAGTCTATATTTGGAAAGTCTTGCTATTTCGTTCACGTACTGCC
The DNA here is from genome assembly GCA_014218235.1 of Colocasia esculenta. Classification (NCBI taxonomy): domain Eukaryota; kingdom Viridiplantae; phylum Streptophyta; class Magnoliopsida; order Alismatales; family Araceae; genus Colocasia; species Colocasia esculenta. The sequence continues at coordinate 98,984,786 of CM024756.1, forward strand.
CTACTATATTTTTACTTGACACTATCTACCGTTCTGTCATTAGTTACTCTGCCTTTAATGCATTAATTACTTAAAGCCTGCTTGAGCCTGAGATTTAAGTCCTACTGGGCGATGTTTGGTCACCCTGCGTTATTTGTCGTTCTGTTCTCAGGTGAGACCGAGGATGAACCATACACTCAAGAGGACGGGAACGACCTGGAGTGTTGTCATGAGTACCCTAGTGTCCTATTGTTATGTTTAGCATTGTAGTAGTTATGTTTGAAGTTTAGTCTTTTGCTTTATTCCATTGTAATCGGGCCCCATAGATTGGCTCTGATATTAGTGGTTGTAACTAGACATCGGAAAGTTATTAATGAAATGAATTCGCTTTAGTATTATTCATTGTGTAATGGTTTGATGTCTAGTGCTCGCTCTATACCCTTTTCTTGCAACTGCCTCGCGTTCCGATATTCGACGTCGGGGCGTGACAAGATCACTAGCTCCATTTCTAGCAGCAGCAGCCTGATTTCCAGCCTGAACCACATTTTGTAGGGCCTGTGTGACTCCTGCCACTATTTCTTGCATAGCTTGTCATTGGTTACGAGTCATTGTAGTTGAGTGCAAGAGTTATGAGCGTTCTAGAGAAAAGGATAGAAACCAATTAATATCTCTAGATACATTATAAGAGTCAATGGGTAGGAGTGTTTTGTTCATTCTAACATTTTCCCAATCTCTACCCATTCTCACCAGGTACTATATTTAATTTCCATGACGTAGGTTCCATAGGTATCTCTTATTCCTGAGACATATATCTTATTTGGTTTTCCTAGGCACTGATACCACTAAACTGTCACGTCCCAAGAATTACGCAGTGGATATTAATTCGGATAATTCGAGTCGATATTTTGAGACGTGAACAGTCGGCAAATAAGCCTCTAGCTAGCATGCACTAAGTGTATAACAACACAACATCATTATAGGGCCCAAATATTGAACTCAATGGAAATTATAATTAAATCTCATCTCATTGTATCAAAAGGAACTAATACAACTCTTAAACATTGTATAACAGGACTAAGACTCGATAAAAATGAAAAGTACATATATTCCTCACTTCCTACAATATGTTTCTAACACTCAAAGCAAACTAACTATAGATAGACTCATAGTTGGGATGCTCACCACTCGGACGCATTCCCATCCTCGACTTGCTCCTCTTCTTGAATTTCATAGTCACCTAGAATGGTTAAAAGTAGGGAATGAGCAAACTAGCCTAGTAGGATTTATATCTCAATGTGAGGGCAATGATATAAGTGATTAGCAATTTAGAACTAGGTAAGCACGATTGTCAAGATATGCATGTACGATTAAAACTCATTAAAACATGATACATGAAACAAGATAGATAGAGTGATCATGATAGAGCAAGATCTAGAATGATATAACGAGCAAGATATTATCAATAGTGAGGCATGCAACAAGCACGCAAGATATCACTTTAAATTGCAATGAGTGCAGGATGGCCATATCACGCAAGCAAGCAAACACGAGCACGAGCACGATCATGCAACAATAATCAAGCACGAAGACACTAATGTACACCAAGGAATGATCCACCTTGAAATGCACACTAGGACACGTGTATGTGGTTATTGTATCTAGCATTCAACACACAAGTACTCCCAGCGCAGATGCAACACCAGTAATCATTACTGTTCTCCAACCTCATTCCAGCATGCAGGGGATCTACAATTCCTTCCGTGGAGTGCTTCGAACGGTGCCATCTTGATACTCGCCTGGTAACTGTTGTTATAGGCGAACTCGATTAGTGGTAGGTGCTCATTCCAATAACCTTGAAAATCTATAGTGCAAGCTCTCAACATGTCTTCCACTATTTGGTTAGTTCTTTCAGTTTGCCCATCGGTTTGTGGATGGAATGCGGTACTAAAGTTGAGTTTAGTACCCAGTGCACCTTGCAGTCCTCTCCAAAAATGAAAGGTGAATCTCGGATCTCGATCCGAAACAATAGATGATGGAATGCCATGTAGTCTTACAATCTCCTTGACGTATAAGGCAGCTAGTACCTCTACTGACCATTTACTCTTTATAGGCAGAAAGTGGGCGGATTTGGTTAGTCGGTCCACAATGACCCATATGGCGTCGAGTCCACCACGAATCTTGGGTAAACCCATGATGAAGTCCATGCTGATACTTCCCCATTTCCACTCCGGAATATCTAGCGGTCTGAGTACACCAGCAGGGCGCAGGTGTTCTGCTTTTACTTGTTGGCAAGTAAGGCAGTGAGCGGCATGTTCAGCTACCTCTCTTTTCATGTTCGGCCACCAAAACGTTCTTTCATATCTTGATACATTTTGGTACCTCCTGGATGAATAGTATACCTTGTCTTGTGAGCTTCATCCATTAGTCTTCTCTTTAGTTCTTCATTGTCGGGAACACATGCCCTTCCTTGAATGACAAGCCTTCCGTCTTCAGTCATTGCAAAGTCCGGTCTTTCAGTTAGAGTTTCTTTGACGTGAACTAAGAATGGATCATCGTCTTGTTGAGCTTTGATCTCCTCTAGCAAATCAGATTGAATCTTGATATTGGCATCCAAGACTGATCATCTCTATGTTCGATATTTAAGTCTAACCTTGCGAATTGTTCTAGTAGTTGCATGCCAAGGACTAGACTTGAGACAAATGCCATTGGCTTCCTACAATGAGCATCAGCCACGGAATTTCCCCTGCCTGGGTGGTATTGGATGTGGAAGTCAAAATCTTTCAAGTATTCCAACCATCTCCTTTGTCTCATGTTGAGTTCCTTCTGAGAGAATAAATACTTCAGACTTTTATGGTCTGAGTAGACAGTGAATTGCTCGCCATATAGATAGTGTCTCCAAATCTTCAAGGCAAAGATCATAGCATCCAGCTCGAGATCATGTACAGGGTAGTTGACTTCATGTGTCTTCAGTTGTCTTGAAGAATAGGCGATGACCTTCTCCTTTTGCATGAGTACACATCCTAGCCCGATTCCTAAGGCATCGGTGTAGACAGAGAAACCTTCTCCCTCTATAGGCAGAGTGAGAACAGGTGCTGAGGTAAGACAGTCCTTGAGGGGTTGGAAACTTTTCTCACACTCTTTACTCCAGGAGTATGGATTCTCCTTTCATGTCAGACGCGTGAGAGGAATAGCGATCCTTGAGAAGTCCTTGATGAACCGTCTGTAGTAGCCAGCCAGTCCTAGGAAGCTTCTGATTCTGGTGACGTTGGTTGGTCTCTTCCAGTTGAGTATAGCTTCGACTTTGGAGGGATCAATAGGATGTCGTCCTTTGAGATGACATGGCCGAAGAAGGATACTTCTTCGAGCCAGAATTCACACTTCCTAAGCTTTGTGTACAGCTTGTTTTCTCGCAAAACTTGCAGTGCTGTCTTTTGGTGTTCTTCATGCTCTTCCTTGGTCTTGGAGTATATGAGGATGTCTTCGATAAAGACGACCACGAACTTGTCGAGGTATGGCCGATATATGTTGTTCATGAGTTTCATAAAGGTTGCAGGAGCATTGGTTAGACCAAAAGGCATAACGACGAATTCATAATGTCCATACCTGCTCCTGAAAGCCGTTTTGAAAATATCGCCATCCTCGATCCTCATTTGGTGATAGCCAGAACGAAGATCGATCTTGGAGAAATATTGCGCTCCAGAAATTTGGTCGAATAGTTCATCGACCCTAGGAAATGGGTATTTGTTCTTGAAGGTAAGTTGATTGAGTTGTCGATAGTCGATGCACAGCCTCATCGATCCATCTTTCTTCTTTACAAATAGCACAAGTGCTCCCCATGGGGATGTACTTGGTCTGATGAACCCCTTTTCTAGTAGCTCCATCAGTTGCGCCTTCAATTCCTTCAGCTCGGCAGGTGACATCCGGTATGGTTGACGCGACACCGGTGCGGCTCCAGGAATCAACTCAATGGAGAAGTTGGCATCTCGTTCAGGGGGAATCCCTGGCAGGTCTTTGGGGAATACATCTGGGTAGTCCTGTACTATATGTATGTCTTCTATCTTAGAACCCTTCTTTTCCACTACTACGGCTGCTAGGAAAGCAATACAGCCTTTCCTCATCATGTTGTGGGCTTTTATGGCGTAGACTAGAGACATCCGTCTCTTATGTCTAATCCCAGAGAATGCCAGTTTAGGAAAGTCACTAAAGGTAACCTTCCCTTTCTTACAGTCGACCCTCGCCCCATATGCGGACAACCAGTCGGCTCCCAAAATTACATCATAGCCTTCTATGGACATACACACCAGGTCGGCTTTTAGGTTATGGTCTCTGATCATTACATCGACAGAGGGAAAGTATTTGTTCAATTTCTCCTTTTCCCCTAGTGGCATTGTGACAGAGAACTCACAACCCATGGACATAGGTTTAGCATTCACAGTACCAGCAAAGTTTTAAGATATAAATGAATGAGTGGCTCCAGTATCAAATAAAATGAATGCTGATAATGAGAAAACTTGGAGGGTACCTTCTACCACGCCACCCTCCATAGCAGGTTCCTCATCATGTAGGGCTTGCAGTCGGCCCTGTTTCTTAGGCGCATTAGGGCGCCTTTCATTCTCTTTTAGTAGCGGGCACTCAGGGATACGGTGCTCACGACTTCCTCAGCACAGACATGTGCCGGCTTTCCTCCAGCATTCATCAATCGTGTGACCAGCTTGTCACAGTGTTTGCAGTGGCTCATCGTTGGAGTGTTGGGTACAAAAATCTTGGGTTTCCTTTCTTGGCTAGATCCCTGCGTGATGTTGAAGGGACGCTTCTTGCCGTTGGTAGGCTTAGCAGATGACTACTCGAGTTCACTTCCTTCTTGACGAACTTCCCTTTTATATGGTCGGTGAAGTCCGTAGCATCTTCTAGCAGCTGATCCCTCTTCACCATCTCAGCGTAGGTCGGGATGTCGAAAGGTGCGAGTTGAGTGATGTAGTGGGGCTTAAGGCCGTTTAGAAAGCGCTTAGCCTTCATCCTTTCAGTGTTCACCAGATGTACAATATAGCGTGCCAGTCTAGAGAATGGGCTTCATAGTCGTCCACAGTCAAGCTTCGTTGTTTAAGAGCAGCGAATTCTGCAGCCTTCCTTTCTTGAACACGCTCAGAGAGTATTTGGAGTTGAATGCTTCTTTAAACACGTTCCAGGTGAATTTCCCATTTTCTCTAGTAGCTTCCACTAACTCCCACTAGGCGCGGGCATCCTTCTCCAGTTGGAACGTGGCAAGTAGCAGCTTGTCCCCCGCTGTGCATTGCATGACACAGAAAATTCTTTCCGTCTCTTGGAGCCAGTGCTCAGCTTCATCCGGGTCCGTGGATCCGCTGAACCTATGTGTGTTCAGACTTTTGAAGTTGCGATGCAGGTCGCCTGCACCACGATTGCCACCTCCTTGCATGCTTGCACAATGGCGTGTGTCAGTTCTTGGATGGTTTGTTGCATGCCCCTCATTTGAGCATGTTCGGCCGTCATCTTGATTGCTTAGTTCCTACAAAATAACGTCTTGTCATGATATCGATGTGGAATTTAATTTGTGCGTGTGGAGTTTATTTTAACTAGTTACCCTTGGCTCTAACCTCAACTCACATAGGTGGATAATTGACTCTAGTCGAGGCAGGTTAACCTAGATCATCCTATACTTAAGAATAACCTAGGCTCTGATACCACAAAACCGTCATGCCCCGACGACGAATATCGGAACGCGAGCAGTTGCAAGAAAAGGGTATAGAGCGAGTACTAGACATCAAACCATTACACAATAAATAATACTAAAGCAAATTCATTTCATTAATAACTTTCCGATGTCTAGTTACAACCACTAATATAAGAGCCAATCTATGGGGCCCGATTACAATGGAATAAAGCAAAGACTAAACTTCAAACCTAACTACTAAAACGCTAAACATAACAATAGGACACTAGGGTACTCATGACATCACTCCAGGTCATTCCCGTCCTCTTGAGTGTATGGTTCATCCTCGGTCTCACCTTAGAACACAATGACAAATAACACAGGGTGAGCGAACATCGCCCAGTAGGACTTAAATCTCAGGCTCAAACAGGCTTTAAGTAATTAATGCATTAAAGCAGAGTAACTAATGAAAGATTGTAGAGAGTGTCAAGAAAAATATAGTAGGGTAGTATGTTAACGAAATAGCAAGACTTTCCAAATATAGACTTTCCAAGACTAGCACAGTGTCGGGAATAGCACAATAATAGCAAGATAGCACAATGTCAAGTATAGCAAGATGGCCATAGTACAAATAGCACAACGAGTATAGCATAGCACGAGTATAGCATAGCACTTTGTTGTCAATGGACAACGAGAGAACATAGCACTTTGATTGTCATTTAGATAGTCAAGATAGATAGCACTTTGTTGTCAATGGACAACGAGAAGAACATAGCACTGTTCATTGTCACTTAGGTAGTCACGATAGATAGCACTTGAGTGTAATGCCAAACACTCTGATCATTTAACTCCCATGGGCACTAGCACTTTCGGGCACACATCCCAGGACCAGATCGGGCCCTTTATATATTCCAGGCATTAGTTATATTGTTTATCTTTAGACAATCAGTCAATGGCCAATATAGAGTACCAAAGTAGATGAGAGCACTAGATGAATAGACGGATAGTATAGAGTGAGGTGAATAGATGAAGAGTAGAGTATAGATGAGAGTTAGTGGACCTTGCACATGAAACGTCGAGTAACAAGCAATAGTAGCCGTTGCACAACACGCGCACATGGTGTTGGCAGTCAGGCGGAACACACGACCTTACCACTGGCCATGTTAAGCACAGTCCAGAGGTCCGGCGTGATTCAAGACGAGAGTGAATTTCTAATAGCCGTTTTGATCCCTATGTGGCCTAATGGGTGTAACAGGTGTAGGGTACAACCAGCTCGTCGACTATGTGGGAATCCCTGGACAGAGAGACTTACGGAGGCCTTGAACAAAGACTTACTAGTCCAGCAGAAGGAGTATCCTCCGACGCAGAGTTCATCCATGTCAAGAGAGAGTGTATATAGAAACAAGTGCTTGACATTCTAGAGGAATTCTAGAACAGTGGAGTGTCGATATCGGTATTCCCAAAACATCGCGAGAAATGATAGACAAGTATAGGGTAATTTAATTACATAATTACCAGATGTATTATGAATATTTTCATGCCAAATTATGCATAATTGGATGGTTCAAAGTGTGTGTAAGTGTCATGAATTTTAGATAGAAAAGATCAGTGCTTGTATTTTAATCATACAAAATATTCAATTTATAACAAGAGTTATTTTCTGTGTGTAAGACTATTAAACAAGAGTACAATTCTATAGATAATCAAGCATTGCTTGAGATAGGGGGTTTATTGCAAAAGAATCCAGATCGCGACATACCCTGATGAGGGTCCCGATGGGGTCAACTGAGATCGCGACGGGTGCTTGTACGGGTCACGACAGGCTTAGTCAGTCGGGTAGCAGATCGCGACGACAGGTCCTGTCGTGATCAGATCGCGACAGGGGCGTTGTCGCGATGACCCTTGTGAATGCGGCCTATCAGGCCGTCGCGTTCACCGGTCTGGTCCCGGGTCCGACAAGGAAGGACATACATTGGATTGTAGGCCAGAACTTACCCAATTTGACAACGGGTGGTTCAAAAAATCACAACTAATTGTATAGTCAACGAAAAATCGTAAAACTAGTTGCAAAATGACATGGACATGTATGGTACTTACAATAAATAGGAATTGGAAAACAATCAGGGTTTGGTCATGTTTTAAACACAGTTATTCATGATGAACATGAAATAGTACATAGTTGAATCAACGATTAATTCGCAAGATAGGATGAATCAAATTTAGGGCTTTTTAGGGCAAAAAGATGCCTAACATGCATCATTCTTACAGTAAAAATCTCGTGTCATGGGTTTGAGTAACAAGAGATCAAGAGTTAGAAGAGGGTTCGGGGTCATGTCAGTTGCAGAACATGAAAAATCAAGAACGAAAGATATGCTCGATGGAACATTATGAAAACAAATGGCTTTTGTTCCTGATAGATGGAACATCCTACAGAAAAAGTTTCATGGTTTATGCTTGTGAGAATGCCTATCTTTGATCGTTTTCCTAGTCTAGGGTTGAGACTTGAAGATCTCGGAAGAACTTGACAGATCCTTCTCTCCACGAATTCTCCTCCTCCTGGCCTCTTCTCCTAGTCCAGGAACCTCTTGGCACGAGCTAGGGCCGGCCATGAGAGTTTGAGAGAAGTATTTAAGCTTCTCCTATTCCCTTTCCTAGTTTAAGTCTAATCCTATTAAATTCTGAATTCCTATTTCCTCTCCCTTTTTAAGCAAGAGATCTTCCTATTTGGGTTGGGAGAGAGAGGATTTCATGGCCAACCCATTAGGGTAGGTTTAGGAATCCCAATCCAACTTAAACTTCTATTTTAATGCATTAAATATCTCTTTTATATTTTAGTAATATTTTATTTACGAATTTTGGGTACTTCTCTATTATTCCCCTTTTAAAATTCCTATTTTAGCCCACTAACTTCTAATGGGTCCATTTAATAAGCCCATTACTTATTTTCATTTGATGGGTTTTATTTAATTCTCTTTTCTTTGTTTTCTAATTGCTTTTTTTTTTATTTTTTTATTTTTTATTTTTTATTTTTTACTTTTTTGAAAAATTCCGGTTGCTACAGATCTGCATCGCAACTTTAGGAGTTTTGAACCCCTCCTCGTTTCGTTCTCTCGGGATCCCCTGATCCGGACGAAGCAGAGAACAAGCAGGAAGAAATAGAAAGGATCTTCCAAGTTATGCAATGCACCATAGGGAGAAGGTGGTTTCTGGCCACTTTTCAATTTACTAAGGATGCTCGAGCATGGTGGAAGGCCACATCGACCCATCAGCCTAATGTAGCTGAACTGTAATGGGCAAGTTTCTTGGAGATTTTCGAGGAATGTACTGCTCGTAGAGGGTCAAGGAGAAGAAGGCAGTGGAATTTGCGGCACTGAAATAAAGGGAATGTCCCGTGGCTGAGTATGAAGCTCAGTTTGCACGTCTGGCAGTGTATGCCCCAATCTGGTGGGCACGGAAAGACTGAAGGATAAACGGTTCATGGATGGGTCAGGCACATGTTCAACGAGAAGCTCGGACCTCACAACATCCAAACCTACACTGAGATGGTCCAAAGAGCAGCTGGTAGAGGATACCATGGCCAAAGTAGAAGCATGCGGGGGAAGACAATTCAAAGCCGGTCTTTGTTAAGAAGGGAGCTCCTAATATTGCTCCACCTTTCTGTAACAACAACAATAACAACAACAACAGGCCGAATGCGAGGAGACAATGCTGTAGACAAGAAGGTCAAGGTAGAAGGAAGGCAGTTCACTGAGAACTGCAAGTTCTGTGATAAACCAAGGCACCGAGCTGAAGAATGCTAGAAGAAGCTCGAGGCATGCTTAAGATGTGGTGGTCGTGACCACCGTACTCCTGATTGTCCAATGCTGAAGGACCAGCAAGGCAAGGCCCAGAATGTACCATGGCGTCAAGGATGCCTTAAAGCTGTCGTAGAAGCGGACCTACCGGAGGAAGGGGTATGGTGGAAGGTACCATTTCCTACACTCTCAACCTGCTTTTGTGCTTATTGATATTGGAGATACATATTCATTATTTCCACCACATTTGCTACACTCTACCTGTCAAACCTATCCTGAAATCAAAGATCACTGTAGCCTCTCCCCTTGGCTCAGAATCAAAACACACTCACTACTTGCCAAAATGTGAAACTATAATTGGAGGGCAACAATCTCCCTGCCGACTCATCTGTTTAGACATGAAGGGTTATGATGCATTTTGGGTGTTGATTGGTTTATCAAGTATGACACGATGTAAATTGTCGTCATAGGTGGGGTCACCTTATAGTCCAAATCATCCAATCTTTTCACTCTTGGCACTCGTTATCATAAACACCCTGTCTTGATTAATCTCTAAAGGCTTCCAAGCTGATCAACCAGGGTTGTGATGCTTTCCTAGTTTCGTCATGGCGACTGAGAAGAAGAAACCAACACTAGAAGACATTCCCATAGCCAGAGACTATCCTGATGTATTCCCAGAGGAATTACCTGGTATACCACCTGAGCGGGAGGGTAAACTTCACCATCGAATTGCTCCCGGGGGGCAGCCCCTATTTCAAAAAGCTCTGTATCGCATGTCCCCTATTGAATTGCAGGAGCTAAGAGGGCAGATCCAAGAACTACTAGATCAAGGTTTTATTAGGCCCAGCATATCCCCGTGGGGAGCTCCAGTACTGTTTGTCAGGAAGAAGGACGGGCGATGAGGCATGCATTGATGGTCGTCAGTTAAACCAGTTGATAATAAAGAATAAGTATCCATTGCCCGCATCGATGAGCTGTTTGATCAGATCTCCGGTGCACAATATTTCTCCAAGATAGATCTAAGATTAGGCTACCATCAACTGAGAATAAAGGAAAAGGATATTCACAAGTCTGCATTCCGGAGTAGATATGGTCACTGCGAGTTCGTGGTCATGCCGTTTGGTTTAACAAATGCTCCAGCGGCTTTCATACAACTTATGAACAACATTTATCTGGCATACTAGACCAATCGTGGTGGTGTTCATTGATGACATCCTTATCTACTCCAAGTCTAAATAAGAACATGAAGAACACTTGAAGGTTGCTCTGCAAGTGCTTAGAATAATTAACTCTATGCAAAAACTTAGTAAGTGTGAATTGGATGGAGGAAGTGTCTTTCCTGGCCACATCATATCCAAGGAGGAAATTTCTGTAGATCCATCTAAGGGGAAGTAGTAAAGAACTGGACAAGACCGACAATTGTATCAGAGATCAGGAGCTTTCTGGGTTTAGCCGAATATTATCGTCGCTTTATTAAAGATTCTCAAAGATAGTTGTACCATTGACCAGGCTTACCAGGAAGGAGAATCCATTTGCATGGACTGATGAATGTGAAGAAATTTTCAGATCATCGAAAGAGCACTCTCCTCAGCACCTGTACTGACATTGCCAGGCTGGGGGTAGTTTTGAAGTATACACTGATGCATCTGGGATCGGCCTAGGCTGTGTACTGATGCAAAATGGGAAAGTCATATGCTATGCGTCTAGAAAATTGAAGAAGCACGAGGACAATTATCCTGTACATGATCTTGAGCTAGTTGTTGTAGTCTTCGCCTTGAAGATATGCTGTCATTACCTTTATGGTGAGAAAGTTCATTGTGTTTTCTGACCATAAAAGCTTGAAGTATCTGTTTTCTTAGCAGGACTTGAACATGAGACAGCGGAGGTGGGTCGGAGTATCTCAAAGACATCGACTTCACTATCCAATATCATCCAGGTAATGCGAATGCTAGGACCAGAGATGATAAGGGAAACCACAGAAAAGGTGAAGCTTATCAGAAAAGAATGGCAAAGACAACAAAGACAAAAGGCATATGCAGAAATAGAAGGAGAGAGTTGGAGTTTCAGGTTGGTGATCATGTATTTAAAGGTGTCTCCAGGCCTGGGATCAGGCGGTTTGGCATTAAAGGCAAGTTGTCACCGAGGTTGTCGGGCCTTTTGAAATTCGAGAGAGTCGGCGAAGTTGCAAACCCGTCTGGCATTACCCCCACAAATGGATGGAATACACAATGTGTTCCATATTCCATGTTGAAGAAGTATGTACGAGATCCATATCATGTTATAGAATATGAACTTATGGAGTTCAACAAAGACAGAACATATCAAGAAACGGCAATTAAGATCGTGGACCGGGGAACTGCATCAATAAGGAACAAGTTCATCCCATTAGTAAGAGTGAGATGGAATCACCGTAGAGAAGAGGATGAGACGTGGGAAACCGAGGAAGCTATGCGCAAAAGATATCCGGAGCTATTCGCAAAGTAAAACCTCGCTTGTATAATAAATTACTATCCATGAATTTGAGGACGAAATTCTCTTAAGTGGGGGAGGGTGTAGCACCCCGGAAAATTAAGTGATTTAAATATTAAATAAATTGGGAATAAATAATTTCCATAATATCGAGTATTTAAAACATACGTACACTATCTTACATGCAAGAACACATCAAAAATTCCATGAAAATTTATAAATCAACCCAACATTATTCCTAATTGTTCCACGAAGAAATTCATGCAACGAAAAATCCGATTTGACCATGTGTACGTCACATTGTAACAAATTATCCAAATTAGGAAACTAGGTCGGAAAACCGTTAACATGGAAATGTGACACGACCATAAAATTTAAAAAAAAATGTTGGAGACAATTAAAATATATTTTGATGACCCATTATCAGAATTAGGCCAATGGACAACATTTGGCCCAAAAAACAAATGAAGCAAGAAAATGCATGGAAATTCGCAACCCTAAATAATCTGAAAATGGAAGGAGGCAATTAGGGTATAAGGGATGCAATTATGCTCTCTTGGCAACCCAAATTCGTGCCTAGCCATCCTTCGAGGTTTCTTGATGGCCAAGGCACTCCAATGGGGGAAAGATCTTCAAAACATGGAAGGGGGCATGCAAAAACCGCAACTCTTCCTTCCTTGTTGTAATATGACTTCCAAAAGCCATAGATGCATAAATACTCTCCACCAAACCCTTGAGGATGAGTTTTACATCTTGTTGGGGTCGTGTGGAGTAATTCTTGGCGGCTGGGGAGCAGGAGATCGAGCACACGAAGCCCTTCTTCTTACCCATTGCGTATGCTTCGACCTGTGCAAACAGTCAACTTGGAGGCGACCAAAGGTAGGCAAAACCTAAACCACATCGTGCAAGGCTTATACCCCTGGAAAGAGGGTCAAGTCTAGTTCCTAACCCAGCCGGAATACCCAATTTTCATGCAGTAGGCCAGGCATATTAGGCGTTCTCTAACAAGTGTTATGAACAAGGACTGTCTTGAGAACAAACATTCTTTGACCCAGAAGGTAGGCTTTCTCAAGACAAACCTTAACAAATCATATATCAATGCGTAGAGCATCAAGTCTAGTTTCATTTCCACTTGGTTTCATCGAATTCCAATGAGTACATCTTCAGTTATAGGCATTTTGCCAAAGTCGCGCATGTGAGGGACTTTTACATTCGTCTTTATTTATCAACATATCTCGAGGCCGTTTAAAATTATTTAAAAACATAGTTCTCTTCTACTCCATGTTCCCAGCGACTTTCATGTTGGAACTTTTGTCCCAAGAGGCATAGTTTATAAGATATAAGCATTTCATGGGACCGAGCACCTATTTTCCTGCGTTTTCGGGTTGCTTTTAGAACCGCGTCCGGTCTAGGCGATGCAATAACCACGCCTGGTATCACGTCGACCTAGGCTGATGCGACTTAGTGAAAGGTGTCCACGACACCCAACGTGATTCCCACGCAGACCGGTCAACGGCCCGCGTGGGACTTCACGCTGCGTGGGAGTCTTCGCCTGTCTGAACCACGACGGGATCCCCCGACACGATTCAGGCAGTTTTCCCGCCCATTGCTATATTTAACAATTTCTCATGAACGCGTCATCTTCCCTCGATGCGATTTAATGGTAAACGCGGCCACCAAGGTGGACACGATTTTGAGTCTTCACAGTACGCTGCTATAACTGTATACATCGTTCGGAAATGCGTCCACTATGTAGGACACAATATTTCGGGCCTACCCGAGGACTGTTAAACATGGATTAAGTGTAGGATTTGCATGTATTGGTTCTGAACATTTCATGAGGACTGTCTAATGGCTTAAAATATTAACCGATTTAAAAGCTATCATTACACGATGTTATTCTAATTGCTTCTTAATGATGTGACCATTCATGTAACTTGTGATTCACTCTTCTTACTGTTCTAGCTTATTAAAATGATAAATTGTTATCTTAAAAATCTTGCAAACAATGTTTAGTTAAAGTGCATAGTTTCATCTCATGTTATCTTGTTAAGTGCTTTCCACAGGTTTTAAACCTATGGATTGTGGATTGAGACACGTGTTCACTACACACTTGCACATCTAGGCAGCCTCTCTTGGGGATTTGGAAGTTCTCTATCAGTCATTCCGTATCGATAGACTGGCGACCCTTTCTCTAAGACCTCCGTAAATCTCCGTACTCTATGGATTCACTCATGGAGACCGAGTTGGTTGTACCATTGAAGTTCCCTGGAGATAGCATGCACTTCCTTTCTTCTCTTGTTCTCGTGATTGTGATTATAATCTACACTTAAGCCATTAATGTAAAGAGTGAACTAAAGTATAAATTGCAATTTATGTTGCGAAATTATCTCTTGACTATGGTATCATGAAATCATGTTCACATTTACTTTTACTTGTTCTCATCATCATCATGAACATGACATTACACATGCCTACATATTGAAACTCTCATTGGCCATCATAATGACTGTGGGTATCTACATTTAAAATTTTAGTGAGATGCTGACCGGGCACGGAGAGGTCAAGGGCTCCAGTCTAGCCCCAATGACAAACAGTCATAAATATACTGTTAACCATGGGTTACTGGCATTACATCTGCGCTGGGAGTACTTGCGTGTTGAATGCTAGATACAATAACCACATACACGTGTCCTAGTGTGCATTTCAAGGTTGATCTTCCTCGGTGTACATTAGTGTCTTCGTGCTTGATTAGTGTTACATGATCGGCTTGTGCTTGTGCTTTCTTGCTTGCGTGATATGGCCATCCTGCACTCATTGCAATTTAAAGTGATATCTTGCGTGCTTGTTACATGCCTCACTATTGATAATATCTTGCTCGTTATATCGTTCGAGATCTTGCTCTATCATGATCATTCTATCTATCTTGTTTCATGTATCATGTTTAATTAGTTTTAATCGTACATGCATATCTTGACAATCGTGCTTACCTAGTCTAAATTGCTAATCACTTATATCATTGCCGCACATTGAGATATAAATTCTACTGGGGCTTTTGCTCATTCCGTACTTTTAACATTCTAGGTGACTATGAAATTCAAGAAGAGGAGAAGTCGAGGATGGAAATGTGTCTGAGTGATGAGCGTCCCAACTATGAGTCTATCTATAGTTAGTTTGCTTTGAGTGTTTAAACATGTAGTAGGAAGTGAGGAATATATGTACTTTTCATTTTTATCGAGTCTTAGTCATGTTTACAATGTTTAAGAGTTGTATTAGTTCCTTTTGATACAATGAGATGAGATTTAAATATAATTTTCCATTGAGTTCATATTTGGGCCCTATAATGATGTTGTGTAGTTATACCCTTAGTGCATGCTAGCTAGAGGCTTTTTCCGACTGTTTCACGTCTCGGAATATCGACTCGAATTATCCGAATTAATATCCGCTGCATAATTCTTGGGACGTGACACCACGCCACAGCTTCTGCTGGATCCATCAAGTCACAGACTGGCGGGAGAGGGCTCAAGAGTAGCTAGAGGACTGACAGCAGTAGGGTCGAGAGGTGACCTCCGAGGCTACCAGTGACGAGGACTACTTCCATGCCTTTGCGCAGAGGTACAGGGCAAGGTGTACGGGGGACCCGACGCCTGGTGAGTAAAATTATGTGATACCCCGAAATTTTCATTCTTTTTATACTGTGCGTGTGTATTTACTTGTTGTGTGTATAGCATGTGTATTCAAATGTGCGTATTACAATTTCTATACATCTCATGAACACATGCATGTATATATATATATATATATATATATATATATATATATATATATATATGTATAGATATTTATATGAGAATAGGCAATTAGCTAAATTGATGTGTATTGTGAATACTAAAATCTAGGGATATTATGCTTAAGTATATTATGCATGTTTAAATCTAATTACCGATATGCATGTTATATTTATCTATTCATGCATAATGTATATAATTATGTTGTATACTTGTGTGTATTTTATACATATGTCAATTCAAGTGTGTGCATGTAAGAATTATTTGTGTTGTATAGATTATTCATGGTTAACTTATTTCATATTGCATCTTAATGATATTATGTTGTACTATCTAAATCTTGAAGTGCATATTATACTACCTATTTCATGGATATTGTGTGGAAAATATGATGTACATAGTATATAGGTATGATCTTATACATGTGATATCTATCTATCTAATTCTCTGTACATGACGTTGTCTATAGCATATGTATAGTACTTAATAGCATTGTGCATGTTATAGGTAAGTATTGTTGTGGATCATGTAGTACGGTGAGAGTTATTTTCGTACAAGTATAAATATATATTAAAGTGCATGCATTATCTACCTATCAATGTATGTAGATCTCATGCATATTGTACGTGTTGTGCACATAGTAAGAAATTATTGTCATACATTTTGTAAATAATATGAGTTTATTTCTGAGCATGCAATATATATTTAATGTGTATGAATTATTTAATTATTGGGCCTGTTGTAATTAATTATTTTATGCATGTTTGTAAGTACTATGGTGTGTATAGTATACATACATATGTTATTCTTGTTTAAATGAAATCTATCTACTTAAGCATGTTCATTATTTATGTTGTGTAAGGTACTTGAATGATAATGTACATGTAGAATTTAACTAATGAGGGAACACATCTCATTATATGTTCATGCATGATGTATGTAATCATGTAATGTGTATGTTATGTGCATATATGTATGTTATTGAGGTATATTATCCTTATTATGATTAGTGTAAGTTGTATTTAATTAAATATTATGTAATGCATGTACTTTATGGTAAGGATATATGTAGTTATTTTTACATATACTAAATTGTTTTGGTGTATTTATGCATTTATTTTAAGGTTTGACGGAGTTTTGACTGCACTGTGCAGTGGGCGTCCAAGACCTGGACGCCAACTGCCAGGACTGTGATTGGTGTCCCACATCCCTGGATGCCAATACACGTGGGCGGCCACCCCCTGGACGCCAACCCCCTATTGGCGGCCCTGCCCCTTGACGTCAACTGTGTAGTTGACTACAACCGATGTTGACGTCAATATCCTCCTGTGTAACGGTTCCAGATTTGTTAATACTCATGTTTTGGCCGGTTCTAGATTAGGAAACCTCCTATGCGTAGTAAACCTACCCTATTGCGTACCCCAACCCCGAAGCCTAATAATACCCATCCTAGGTCGAGGAGAAGGCTTTTAGCATTTGGTGAAACCCTTGGACCGAGATGAGGAAAAGCTGATCTTTGGAGGGCTGGATCCGTCGACTGGAGGTGTCCTTGAGGAGCTACACCAACTGGAGGATAGCCTTGCATAGGAGAAGAGATCCCAACTCGAGGGACCGTCTGCATCCACAGAAGAACCGATCTAAGGCGTTTCTGAGCACTTCTTGGCAGGGCGAGGGAGGGCTTCACCGATGATTCTTGATCTTCGTAAATTTTTTAGAGGGAAGTAACCCTAGATCTCAATCTATACATGTCCCCTTAGGTCTTAGGTTTTTTTACAGATTTTTTCTCGAGTCTTGGAAACCCAAAATTCACCTTGTATGGAGTGTTGTCTGTGCATGCTGCTGGGAGCAGGTTGGTGGTAGAATCTACTGCAGTCAGGTTCTTGAGGGACGGCAAGGGATGCTGCAGTTGAAAGTAAACAGCCACATGCCATGACGTCTGTTTCTTTAGTGTCCTGAAATTTTGCTTTTTGATCTTTCTAGCTGTTTAAATGATTTCTAGACGTAGTTACATGGTAAATTTTATGGGTGATTGTAAATAGTCATTAGTTCATATCATGAGGTTGCCCTAATTTTCTGTGAACAATGTTAATTATTAAAATTCAATAATTATATTGAGCATCATATAAACATGATTAAATCTTTTAAAAAAGATTTACTGTAAGATAGAGCTCTATGATTTTTACATGACAGCATGAGGTCTGCTAGTGATTTCTAAACTGTTAGCTCCCAACCATGTTAATGTGTACTATGTTTATTATATTTTAATGAAATTGCCTGAAATATTGTTTAAATTGTAGAAATTATGTTTATGCTCAAAAAAAAATTTGGAAAATTGTATGTGATATGTTTACTGTTATTAACCTATGATAAAAATTTGGAACTAATCTGATGACAGCAATTGTAATTATTAGTTAAACTAAGGGAACTATTCACATTTGATATGATAAAATTATCTTGTGTAATTCAGTGAGTAAGAGCAAGTTTAAGACCGAATTATGAGTTGTTTTATTTTTGAAAATAGTAGTATCATGATTAGGCTAACTGAGACATGTGAAATTGATAAATAAGATATGTAAAGTGATCAAATAGTGTATGTGAAAAAAAATGTAAATAGAGTGTGAAAATGTGATAAAGTGAATGGTAACAATTGGGCCAAGAATGACCCTGCACCCTAGAGGCCTCGAGAGCTGTACATAGAAAAGTCCCTGTGGAAGGCTCTATGTGTGAAAAGTATGACCTAAGAGCATTAGGAAAAACATGGAGGTGGACAAGTACCACTGGATAGGGTGGAGAGGGCTTCTCCCAGTCTGCGTAGTTACCAAGATTCACCACTACATTGCCTAGGTGGTGAGTATGTGATTATGAGTATGTGTGTTGTGAGTTGTGTTATGAGTTATGTGCTATGCGATGCGATGAGTTGTGCTATGAGATGAGTTATGAGTTATGAGATATTGATTTGTGTCCTCTAATTGGTAGTTAGGACTATGTGTCATGGCATTTTAAGCGATATGAAATATGAATAAAGTGTAAGATGATGCTGCGAATGTGGCACGTGATGAGTATAAATGATATGATATGTTTAAGTGAAAGTAAAAGAGTAAATGATATGAGAAAATGTGAAAAGATATGTAAGGGAGTGTAATGTTAATGAGAGTATGCAGCATGCGAAAACCGATGTATTAATGCACCATATTCATGTTTTTCATAATAATATCTCAATTGCAATACCATGTTTAGCATCATGTTATGTAGTTTAATATCTACATGTATTAGTGTATGTGAATAAACATATGTAACCATGACATTTATGCAATATGAAAGATGAATGTAAAATTGTGAATGGATAAGATAAAATATGAACAAATATAAATCCATGTAATTGAGTTTATTTATGTCAAAACAGCAAGTAAAGTGTAGTATGAATGTGACACAAATGCATGTATTAATGTTTAGGTTCCATATTAGATGTGATGTCCACATAGTACCATAAGTCCATGTCTAAAAAAATGTATATGTTTGCTAATTACTTGAACAGTCCTCAACTTTCATTCATGGTATAAAAATGTGAAATTATGTGAAATGATATTTATTTACATTAAAACAGCAAACAAAATGTGCAATTAAATATGAAAAGTACATGTGAAAAGTGAATAGTCATCATGCTAGGTTGTTCATTTCTTTAGGCTTCAATCTATGTTATAGTTTGTAGAAAAATATCATGAAATAGATAATGTTTATGTGTAGGTATCATTCTACATGTTAGGTGTAGAAACATGTACAAGTGTATGTAATATCCATGATTTGAAAATAATATGTTGAAGCCTAAAGCATGTCTAGGTAGTTTAAACATGTTTTGATAGCAAGAGTATATATCATGTAAATTGTTATAGTTTAATTGATAATATGAATTCCTTATGTTTGAAAGCTAATGTGTGAAATATGTTAAAATGAATCTTTGGTTTGCTTGCTGAGTCTTTCGACTCACTCATGCTTGGCGTACAGGTTGACAGGTATCTCGTGCTAGAGAGAGGCATAGCGTAGAACTCTATCTTGGAGTAGTAGCTTTTGAGGAGCTTAGTAGTTGTACTTTCCTTCTCATAGACGAATAAAGTTATTGTAGGACAATATTATACAATGTAGTTCTTTTATCATGTAAGAATGTGGACATTGTCATTTTATTTCGTATATAGACTGTGGAATGTGTGATGTGATGGATTAAAGTTGAGTTTGTTTATTTGATTTCCATTGTATTCAATTGCTATCCACGTACTATTCAACCTATCGACTAGTGTTGGGTTTTATCCCACTGTGACGGTGCTCTTTATACCGATGGGGATTGATATAATCGTACCGCTATGAGGAGGGTCGTTACAGTGATGGTATCAGAGCCAAGGTTGACATGGTACATGGATAGACCATCATCATCACAATATTTGAAAGTCTTTATAGGAAATGGTCCATATATGTTGAAATTACTATAACGAATGGAAGATAGTTAAGGAAAATAGTTAGGATTTAGTAACCTAGATTCTAACTAAAGTAATTATTTTGCAGGATATGGCTGGACGTGGTAGACGTAGTGTTGCCCAGCTAGGTAGCCCGGAGGGGGGGTGAATGGGTCTTTATAATTATCAATTATTACATGTTCACTAAAAACGTTCACACACAAAGACACACTTTGATGGATGTTAGTTATTGTTAGGATAAACAACAATCACACAAAGAAGAAATCACACAACACAAGAGTTTATCCTAGTTCAGATCTCCTCTCCTTAGGAGTCCTACGTCCAGTCCCTGAGCAACAACTCAGGATTTCACTAACTAGGGTACAGTCCCCCTATGGACACTACAACACCCAGCTCAGCTGGTCATCTCTTCTCAGCCCGAAGAGGAACAACACCCTGGATACCCCACCAGGTCTTCCTTCACACCAGAAGGGCCCACACACACCGTGGATACCACTAGGTCTTCCTTCACACAAGAAGGGTACAAGCACAGAAACAAGTAAGCAGGAGATTAAGCCCCTAGATCAAGCTTTGACAAGCAAAGATCTGAAGCAAAGGACTGAGAGCTTAAAGTCTACAAACTAAGCTCACTCTCAGATCTAGACAAGCTCTTTCGAAAATCTACAAACAATGCACAGAGCAAAGAAGAGCTAATCTAATGGAATAAGGATTGGCTCTTTCTTAAGAACTCGCAGAAGACTTGATGATCAGAGTGATTTTTGTGACTATCGTTCTCTTCTGTGTCTGTCTCTTCTAGAGCTCCTTTCTTCAATATATAGCTTCAATTTGAAATCTAGACGTTGAAGTATCTGTTGCCTCTTGTTTTTGGTGGACGTTAGACTGAGTGGCACTTAGAAGCTTCCAGTCAACAGTCCTTTATCCATTTGTGCACGCAAGAGATAGGATCTTCTGAAGTGTCCTTTGGCTTCTACAAGGTCCAACGTTGTATGATGAATGTTGTTAGAGACCTACATACATTAATGCTAGAACAGTAGACAGCTAGGCTATCTCTTGTTGTCAGTCAACGTTGGTGTGAATATTCACCAAAATAGTAATGCCATTTTGTTGTTCTAAAAGATGCATATGGAATAGACACGATAATGGATGATATCATCTGTATGCATGCAGAGATACATTCAGTCTTCATTCAATGCACAGCTGACAGAAGAATATGTGCGAAGAGTTTGATTATTCAGCTCGTTGAAAGGATAAGTCATATGTCAAGTTGATTGATATGAAATCGATGCATTTATGACTTATGAAATCATTATGGAACCAAACAACAAATCGTTGTGAGATATGAAAGAATCATTGTAATCATTGAGGAAATCATTATAATTACTTAAGAAGTCGATGCGCAAAGCAAATCGTTATAATATCTGAAGCAATCGTTGCGATAAGCAAATCGTTATGATAACTAAAGGAATCATTATGGTAGCAAATCGTTATGATCACTAAAGGAATCGTTACAAAGCAAGTCATCACGATGACTAAAGGAATCGTTATGAGAGCAAGTCGTTACGATGACTAAAGGAATCGTTACGAGAGCAAGTCATTATGATGACTAAAGGATCGTTACGAGAGCAAGTCGTTACGATGACTAAAGGAATCATTACGAGAGTAAGTCGTTACGATGACTAAAGGAATCGTTACGAGAGCAAGTCATTATGATGACTAAAGGAATCATTACGAGAGCAAGTGGTGGAAAAGGTGAGTTGTATCTCTTACAGAGGTCCTGAAGTTCTTGTGAGATGAATTGTGGTTCAGTGTCTGTGACGATGCTGCTTGTCACTCCAAACTGCGGGATGATATTCATCATGATAAGGCGGCACACTATGGATGCTTTGATTTTTGTGAACGCTTCTGTGTCCGCCCACTTGGTGTAATGCTTAGTTGCTGTTAGGATAAAGGATTTTTGCTTGGTTTGAGCATTAGGATTACCAAGGGGGCCAAAAATATCAAAATCCACATGGAGAATGGCCAAGGTATGGAGAGTGGATGAAGTGAGGATGAGGGAGCATGAATTCTATCAGCATGGAGTTGGCATTTGAAAGACCTACGGACGTAGATGGCACAGTCTTCTTCTAGGGTTGGCTAGTAGTAGCCATGCCTAATGATCTTCTTAGCAAGCTCTGACTATTGACATGCCCTTCGCACTCGCTAGCATGGGCTCCTTCCACCACTTTCCAAGCTTCGTCATCATTAAGATATCTCAGAAGAACTCCATAAAGAGCGCACCTATACAAAACTCCTCTAATGACTGTGTATCTTACGGCGGCTCTTCTTATGGCCTTGCGATCCTCCGAGTTTGCCTCATCGGGATATGACCCATCCTTACAATATTGCTTAATCTCAAAATACCATTTCAATTCTTCTTCATCTAAGATCTCCTCGAGCTCAGCTAGCATGACCTGTTTCACTTCTCTCTTCCTTGGCCTCTCTTCTAGGTCGTCCTGAGGTTCTTGAACTAAGGATCTTGGTGAGATGGAATATCGAGCTGTTGGACGACAATTGTCTCAGTCTGATGGCTCAGGGGGAAGGATAGATAAGAAGCTAGTGATGCCAAAGCGTCAGCTAAGATATTTTGTGAGCGAGGAGTGTGGACATAGATAGGCTTGCGAAATTGTCTTGCCAACAACATGACCAAATATTGATATGATTTAAGCTTTGGGTCACTAGTGCGGTAACTTGAGAGCACCTGCCGTAGAACAAGCTGAGAGTCTTCTATGATTCTAAGGTGGGATGCACCAAGGATATAAGCACAGTTAAGCCCAGCTAGGAGAGCTTCATACTCAAACATGTTGTTAGTGGTGGAAAAGGTGAGTTGGAAAGCAATGGGGATGGTAATACCGTCCGAGGTAAGCAATATGGCTCCAATGCCCCGTCCCTGAGAGTTGAGCGGACCATCAAAATGGAGGACCATAACGGGTCTTTGGAAATGACCGAGAGCTCTTCATTGGGAAACTCCTCTCGGATGGAATTGCTATAAGGTAACAGCAAATGGGCAAGGTGCTCGGCGTTGGCATATCCCTTGATGGCCTTTTGGACCACAAAGGAGATATCGAATTGGGAGAGAAAGCTCTGCCAGCGTGCAAGCCAATCGGAGAGGACGAGTTTTTTCTAAGAGATACCTGAGTGGATCCATCCTCGAGATCAGCTTGACCTTGTGGGCAAGAAAGTAGTGTTTAAGCTTTTGGACTACCCACACAAGCACGGCACAAGTCTTGTCCACGGTGGTGTATTTGGCGTCTGTGGTGTTGAAAAGTCTAGAAAGATAGTATGTTGCCCTCTCTTTTCTGGATTCATCATGTTGTGCAAGGACAGGACCTTGGGAGTCCTCAATAATTGAGAGATAGAGGATTAGTGGTTTCCCGGGTACAGGAGGTTGCAAAAGTGGGGGATTCATGAGATACCTCTTCAAATCATTGAAGGCTTATTGGCACTTGTCATTCCATTCAAACTTTGCCCCTCCTTTCAAACGATCATAGAATGGGCGGCATCTTTGTGAATGTTGCGATATGAATCTTCTAATAAATTGCAAATACCCAATCAAACCTCTTAATTGTGAAATGTTCTTTGGAGGTGGCATTTCCTCATAGCCTTAGCCTTGTTTGGATCGATCTCAATCCCCCACTTACTGACTATGAAACATAGCAAATTTCCTGATGATACCAGGAACACACACTTCTTTGGATTCATTCTAAGTTGGTATTCCCTTGATCTTTGCAACACCTTGGCGAGGATCTCAGGGTGTTCTCTCCTTGTTCTTGACTTCACCAAGATGTCATCCACGTATACTTCTACAGAGACAAGCATCATGTCATGGAAGATAGCCATCATCGTCCTTTGATAAGTATCCCCAGCATTCTTTAGCCCAACTGGCATGACTACATAACAATATGTAGCCCAAATCATGGTGAAGGAGGTTTTCTCTCGATCTTTAGGAGCTAGACGGATTTAGTTATAGTCGGAATACTCATCCATGAATGAGAGGGTCTCGTACCCATCGGTGTTATCAATCATTACATCAATGTGAGGAAGCGGGAAGTCATCTTTGGGACATGCCCTATTTAGGTCTTGGAAGTCAATGTAGATTTTAACTTTTCTGTCCTTCTTCATGACGGGGACTATATTCGCTACTCAATTAGGATAAAGCACTACCCTGATGAATCTTGCTTTGTGGAGTTTGTCCACCTCTTCTTTCATCTTCAGGGCCATAAGTGGGTGGAATCATCTAAGCTTTTGCTTTATGGCCTTTGCCCCTTCTTTCACACGAGTCGATGTTCCACTAATGAGGGGTCTAGGCCGTGTTGGCCCTTTTGGTACGGCAGCAAGCTAACCTAAAGGGGGGGTGAATAGGTTTTCTGAAATCTGAAACAGAACTTAAACAGAAAATTATCACTTGAAAGTTTGGTTAGTTTAGTGTGATAAAGAGTAGCAGTGCGGAAGCAAATAAACAATCACACAAATGAGACAAGGAATTTATCTTGGTTCGGCCCTTCCCACATGGAAGTCCTACGTCCAGTCCCCAAGCAACCTCTTGGGATTTCACTAACTAAGGGTACAGTCCCCCTCAAGGACACTACAACACCCAGCACCCCAGCTGGTCTTCTTCTCTTTCCCAGGCAAGAAGGTAGCCCACTTCTTTTACAGCTCTGAAGCAAACCTCCTGGTACAAACCCTAGTGCGATTCTGCTAGACACAAACCCCTATCTAGGTTCTACACTGTATATAGTCCTACAGCTGGACAGAAATCTTTCTTAGAAAAGAAAGATCAGACACGAGAGCTATTACAAGATGAACACTAAGAACTAGCTCACAGTGAAGGACTCTCCCCCAGATTTACAATGAGCTCAGGAGAGAATGAAGAGAGAAAAGAAAGCTTGAAGGCTTGAATGCTTGAGACGCTTTTGCTTGCTTCTTCTTGGCTCAGGCTCTTTC
This sequence comes from Colocasia esculenta, assembly GCA_014218235.1. Taxonomy (NCBI): domain Eukaryota; kingdom Viridiplantae; phylum Streptophyta; class Magnoliopsida; order Alismatales; family Araceae; genus Colocasia; species Colocasia esculenta. The sequence continues at coordinate 99,009,930 of CM024756.1, forward strand.
TCTCTTTCTTTGAGCGTATGTGGCGTTGAGGTTCCTCACTGGTTGTACACTCCTTCAAAGATTTTCAGGAAAGCTCTACCTTTTTCTTCAGCCTTGCTTCATCTTTTATATGAGAGGCTTTTGAATAGATCCATTGAAGAGATCCGTTGGAGCTCTTCTAGACGTTGCTGATCTTCTCTTCCTTTGTCTTAATCAAACTCTGGTGGTCTTCGAGGTCTGTAAGCATAGAAGAGAGTGTTAGCATAAAAGAGTGTTTACAAGATAACAATGCATGCTACAGTGTTTTTGTTATCATGCTAAAAACTGATAGGTCATATCTTTTCCAACAAGACTCTGAAATACGCATGCAGCATTTTCTGTCAGAGGATATTTGACTTCTCATTTAGGCGCCAAAAACACTTTAGAGGATTTATAAGAAATCTATATTTAAATTGAAGTGAATCGATGTAAGAATGACTTATCAAATCGTTGTGACTAGAAAATTGCTGTGAGAGCAAATCGTTGTTCTCACTTAACAAATCGTTATAGCTATCAAATTGTTATGAAACTTATCTAATCGATGTGAGAAGCAAACATTGTTTCTCACTTATCAAATCGTTATGAGCCTTAGCGAATCGTTATAGAAGGCAAAGCGATGTGAGGGCAAATCGTTGCGCTCACTTATCAAATCGTTATGAGCCTTAGCGAATCATTATAGAAGGTAAATCGATGTAAGGGCAAATCGTTGCGCTCACTTATCAAATCGTTATGAGCCTTAGCAAATCGTTATAGAAGGCAAATCGATGTGAGGGCAAATCGTTGCACCCACTTTTCAAATCGTTATGAGCCTTAGTGAATCGTTATAGAAGGTAATCGATGTAAGGCAAATCATTGCGCTCACTTATCAAATCGTTATGAGCCTTAGCGAATCATTATAGAAGGCAAATCGATGTGAGGGCAAATCGTTGCGCTCACTTATCAAATCGTTATGAGCCTTAGCGAATCGTTTATAGAAGCGCTAAACAAATCGTTGGGGGCTTATAAAACCTATTAAAGCCAAATCGTGTAGCGCTAATAAAATCGATTGAAACCAAATCGTTGTAGTGCTTATTAATTTGGCAATTGAACTGAAATTGATGTATATAGATTAGACATCGATTTTATCATTTTAGTGTGCCATATCAAATCGATGAGAGACTTATCAATTTGTTATGAGATTGATGCGACACAGATGAAACATGATATTCAATTTAATTACTCATAAATTTTGTTATCATCATAAGTTTTGTTATCACCAAAATACAAGAACAAACAGAGAGTGGTTCAACAATCCCCCCCTTTTTGGTGATGACAAAATTTATGAGATTTTTTTTGGCAAAGATACTTAAGCATAGAAAATGCAGAAAATTCATAGAACATACATACTCTCCCCCTTTTTGTCACTAAACAAAAAAGGAAGGATCTTACCATGCATATTCTTCCCCTTTGAGAGAATTTCTTACCATTTAGGGTTCAACAATTATTGACATTAATGAATAACTCCCCCTTAGTCTGTGCTCCCCCTGAGGGTGAAACTCCCCCTTAATGTGAGGCAAGACAGATCTTGTTGGTCTTGACCTTTCATATGTTGTTTGTCAACTCTTCAAGATTTTTGCCTGCATTTATCAGAGAGACTTGCAAACCAATGTAAATAGTAATATGAATAAAAATAAACAATTTGTGACTACTCCCTCTTCAGATATGAGATGGATGAAGAGCTGGCAGTCATCAGTGCCTTGAGCATCCTTTGATCCTAATGCTCCAAGGCTATCCTGCAAACAACTTATTTAGAAATAGGTACCCAAATCTTTTTGGGTCCTTGATGGTTAGATGCATAAAAGTATCCCTTCGAAATCCAAACTAAGTGCTTGTTGTGCAGGTGTTTATTGTGTGTCCTAATTTATTGCAATGAGAACAACAATGAATATAATCTATTTTGCAGTTCTTATTATTTTTATGATGTCTGTTTAGAACACAGTTTTTGGAAACTTTTTCTTTTACAGGGGCCTTTTTTTGAGGCAACTTGGTTTCTTTTACAAATTTTGGTAATGGATATTTTTCTGGAATTATGACTTGTTTTCCTTTTACCGGAGGTATGTATCCAAGCCCTTGTTTATTATTTCCAAGTTTTGACCCTTTTAAGCATAGGGCTAAAGATGTTTTCCCTCTAGTAAATTTTCTAACTGATTCTTTTAAATAGAGATTTTCTTCAGTTAGAGTTTTTTATTTTTCTTCTAACTCTAACTTCTCATTATTCTTTCCTTTCAAATCTTCATTTAAAAGATAATTATTATTTTTATTGTCTTTTAATTATTTTTCTAGTTGCTCCAATTCGGATTAAGATCAGGCTCCAATTCGGATTTAAGATCAGAATTGGTGTTTTCCAAGCAATTAGTGTTGTTTTTCAGATTTTTTAATTCTTTTACAACACCCTTATGTTTTTCATATAGATCATTAAAGACTTCTTCTAAGTCTTCAGACTCTGACCCTGAATCAGTGCATGAATCAAAAATGGGTCAGAATGTTCCTCATCTATTCCTACCATGAGGGTTAGACTTACCTGCTCTTTCTCCGATTTTGAGCTTGATGATTCTGAGCGTGTGGTCTCTTCATTTTCCCAAGCAGTAGCCATGGCTTTTCTTTTAAATTTCTTGTGCTGCTTCTTGGGCTTCTCGGTTTGACCGGTCTTCTTAAGCCTTGGACATTCTGGTCTCAGATGTCCAGGTTTTCTACATTCATAGCAGACTAGTTCTTTTTCTTTTCTCTCTTTCTTTTGAATCCTTCTTGATCCATTTTTCTTCTTCTTGAGAATTTTCTGAAGCTTGGACAGTACTTCATCTACGTCACTGTCTTCAGAATCTGCATTTTTGGAACTAGAAGAAGAAGTGGAAGTGGAAGGAGTAGCTGCAACTTTAAGAGCATTAGTACATTTTTCTTTGATGAGCTTTCAGATAGTGGCTCCATATTAATTTCATGTGCCATGAGGGAACCTATTAAGTTATCAATAGAAAACTTGGTTAGATCATGGGCTTCTTTAATAGCTGTGACCTTAGGGGTCCATGAAATAGTTAAAGACCTAAGTATTTTTCTAACAGTTTCCTCATCAGAGAGATTTTTGCCAAGAGCGCTTAGACCAACCACTATGCTCGAAAATCTATTATACATTTGAGTTATATTTTCGTTAGGAAGCATTTTAAACTGCTCATATTGTGAAACAAGAATGTCTATCCTACTTTGTTTCACTTTATCCGTTCCTTCATAAGTTATCTGCAGTTTATCCCATATTTCTTTGGCTGATTTACATGCAAATACTCTACTAAATTCTCTTTTCGATAATGCACAACATAAGTAGTTCTTAGCTTTAAAGTTTAAAGATAATTTACTTTTATCTATTGTTGTAATGGCAGTAGTGCCTGGAACAGGAACAATAACATAATCACCTACCTCAATTACCTGCCACAGATAGAAGTCTGTGCCTCGAATGAAGCATTCCATTCTCATCTTCCAGTATTGGTAATCTTCTCCATCGAAGAATGGAGGTCTGGTGACTGATTGACCTTCAGCATATCCTTGAGCTGCCATGGATCTTTGCTCTAAGATCGTTGGATCTTCTTAAATGATCAGAGACCCGTTCTGATACCACTTGTTGGCCCTTTTGGTACGGCAGCAAGCTAACCTAGAGGGGGGGGGGGGTGAATAGGTTTTCTGAAGTCTGAAATAGAAACTTAAACACATAAAATCACTTGAAAGTTTGGTTAGTTTAGTGTGATAAAGAGTAGTAGGGCGGAAGCAAATAAACAATCACACAAATGAGACAAAGAATTTATCCTGGTTCGGCCCTTCCCACATGGAAGTCCAACGTCCAGTCCCCAAGCAACCTCTTGGGATTTCACTAACCAAGGGTACAGTCCCCCTCAAGGACACTACAACACCCAACACCCCAGCTAGTCTTCTTCTCTTTCCTGGGCAAGAAGGCAACCCCCTTCTTTTACAGGCTCAGAAGCAAACCTCCTGGTACAACCCCCAGTGCGGTTCTACTAGACACAAATCCCTAGCTAGGTTCTACACTATATACAGTCCTACAGCTGGACAAAAATCTTTCTTAGAAAAGAAAGATCAGATCGAGAGCTATTACAAGATGAACACTAAGAACTAGCTCACAGTCAAGGACTCTCCCCCAGATTTACAATGAGCTCAGAGAGAGAATGAAGAGAGAAAGAAAGCTTGAAGGCTTGAATGCTTGAGATACTTTTGCTCGCTTCTTCTTGGCTCAGGCTCTTTCTCTCTTCTTTGAGTGTATGTGGTGTTGAGGTTCCTCACTGGTTGTACACTCCTTCAAAGATTTTCAGGAAAGCTCTACCTTTTTCTTCAGCTTGCTTCATCTTTTATATGAGAGGCTTTTGAATAGATCCGTTGAAGAGATCCGTTGGAGCTCTTCTAGACGTTGCTGATCTTCTCTTCATTTGTCTTAATCAGACTCTGGTGGCCTTCGAGGTCTATAAGCATAGAAGAGAGTGTTAGCATAAAAGAGTGGTTACAAGGTAACAGTGCATGCTACTGTTTTTCTGTTATCATGCTAAAAACTGATAGGTCATATCTTTTTCTAACAAGACTCTGAAATACACATGCAGCTTTTTCTTTCAGAGGATATTTGACTTCTCATTTAGGCGCCAAAAACACTTCAGAGGATTTATAAGAAATCTACGTTTAAATTGAAGTGAATCGATGTAAGAATGACTTATCAAATCGTTGTGACTAGCAAATCGCTATGAGAGCAAATTGTTGTTCTCACTTAACAAATCATTATAGCTATCAATCGTTATGAAACTTATCGAATTGATGTGAGAAGCAAACCATTGTTTCTCACTTATCAAATCATTATGAGCCTTAGCGAATCGTTATAGAAGGCAAATCGATGTGAGGGCAAATCGTTGCGCTCACTTATCAAATCGTTAGCTCATAGTTATAGAAGGCAAATTGATGTGAGGGAAAATCATTGCGCTCACTTATCAAATCGTTATGAGCCTTAGCGAATCGTTATAGAAGGCAAATTGATGTGAGGGCAAATCGTTACGCTCACTTATCAAATTGTTATGAGCCTTAGTGAATCGTTATAGAAGGCAAATCGATGTGAGGGCAAAATGTTGCGCTCACTTATCAAAGCATTATGATCCTTAGAGAATCGTTTATAGAAGGCACTAAACAAATCGTTCTGGGGCTTATAAAACCTATTAAAGCCAAATCGTTTTAGCGCTATAAAATCGATTGAAACCAAATCGTTGTAGCGCTTATTAATTTGGCACTTGAACTGAAATCAATGTATATAGATTAGACATCAATTTTATCATTTCAGTGTGCCATATCAAATCGTTATAGCAATCGAATCGATGTATGAATTCGTTCTACTCATTTATCAAATCGATGAGAGACTTATCAATTTGTTATGAGATTGATGCGATACAGATGAAACATGATATTCAATTTAATTACTCATAAATTTTGTTATCATCATATGTTTTGTTATCACCAAAATACAAGGACAAACAGAGAGTGGTTCAACAGGCTGGGCTTGCCCTCATATGATTAGGCAAATGTGTCTTTATACTCCCTCAAAATTTTTACCAGTTCTCTCTTCATCATAAGGGAGATTCGTTGCAATCATCACAAGCCTAGGATCTTCTTCTGTTCCTAGGTTGACTTCCTTAGTAAGGTTCATCCACCGCCATCGTAGGCTCATCAAATCTTCTTATGCCACTAGCTTACTTTTCGGCGGTGCATCTACTTCACTATCCTCTTCATCATTGGTCCTCATCATTCATGATTTCGTAAACACCAAATCTGTCGTCAACGAACTCCCCATCCTACACAATCTCTTCTTCTAACACCACCGCTTCTTTTGTGAACTCCTCTATCAACAATAATGTTTTGACATCACTGAGCTACTCTTGAAGGTATCTGAGGGGAATAGCCTTGCCCCATTGCTTCCTAGGGCAATGCTTGGACTTGGTGGGTGGCGGGTTGACCTGACTCCCTACCCTAGACTCGCCTAAACTAGACTAAACTCTCTTTACCTAGACGACTCTACCTGACTAGACACTATACAGGACAAGTTGAGGACATGGGGTCCTCAAAGAGGATGGAATTTAATGAAAGATTGGAAGGGGAAGCCCCAGTTGAGGGGTGCCCCTAATCATGAA
>CM024756.1:99016244-99278724 GCA_014218235.1 Colocasia esculenta
GATGGTATTGAAGCTCGAAGTCGTAGTCCTTGAGAAGCTCAATCCATCTCCTCTTCTGCAGGTTCAACTCCTTCTGAGAGAAAGATACCTCAGACTCTTGTGGTTAGTGAACACCTCAAACTTGACACCATAAAGATAGTGTCTCCATATCTTCAGTGCATGAACCACGGCCGCCAACTCCAAATCATGGTCCGATAGTTACGCATCAGCTCCTTTAGCTGGTGAGAAGCATAGACAACTACCTTACCATGCTGCATCAACACAACCAAGGCCTATATTAGAAGCATCAGAATAGATAGCAAAACCCTCTGCACCACTAGGCAAGATCAACATGGGTGCAGATGTAAGCCTCATCTTCACAACTAGAACTGCTCTCACAATAATCAGACCAAACATACTTCACCTCTTTTCTGGTTAGCTTAGTCAAAGGTGCTGCGATAGATGCAAAGCCCAATTCATGAATCGCCTGTAATAGCCTGCTAACCCAAAAAAACTCCTAATCTTCGATGGTGTCCTTGGAGTCTCCCACTCTAACCCACGCCTGAACCTTCGTCAGATCACACACAGCAACTCCGCGCCTGAGATAACATGCCCAAGGAAATGAACCTCGCGCATCCAGAAGTCGCACTTGCTGAACTTAGCATACAACTTGTGCTCATCGGAGAACGTCCAGAACAATCCTCAAATGCTCACGGTGTGTAGCCTCATCAAAAACCACAACAAAGCTATCAAATATGGCTTAAACACCATGTTCATGAGATCCATGAACGCTGCAGGGGCGTTAGTCAGACCAAATGGAAGTACAAGGAACTCATAGTGTCTATAACGGGTCCTGCATGCAGTCTTGGACACATCTTCTCTCTTGATCCTCAACTGATGGTAGCCGGACCACAGATCAATTTGGAAAACACAGATGCATTATGCGCTGATCGAACAAATCATCTATGCGGGGCAAAGGATACCTGTTCTTCACTGTCACCTGGTTGAGCTTCCTGTAGTCGATGCACAACCTGAGGGAACCTCTTTCTTCTTCACGAACAACACAGGTGCGCCCCATGTAACACACTAGGGTGAATGCACCCCTTATCAAGCAAATCCTGCAACTGCTTCCTCAGCTCGGCTAACTCCGCAGGTGCCATCCGATATGGAGCCTTAGAGATAGAGAGGTGCCTGGAAGCAACTCTATAGTGAACTCTATCTCCCTTGCTGGTGGCAATCCAGACAAATCATCAGGGAACACGTCTGGAAACTCCTATACAACCTCAATCTCCTTAAGCGTAGGTGTATGATCAACCTTTGGGACTAACACCACGCTGTCAAGAAATGTGTCACAACCCTTGTTCACCTTCCTCATCGCCTTCATGCAGAGATCACACCTTCCCGCTAAGTTCCTTGGCAACGGATGTGAGAATTCATCCTCTTCAGGAATACGGAAAGTAATCTTCTTCCTCTACAATCCACCAAGGCATAGTGCACCTCAAGCTAATCCAGACCTAGTATAGCGCATAGTCCTTCATCTAGAGTAAGTAGAAGCACTCGAACAAGCCTCGGTCTTCAATGCACATAGGTAAGGATGGAATACACTTTTTGGTCGCTACCGTACCTACTGGTGTGTGCACAAACAAAGGAACCTCTAACCCTTCTGCTTCAACTCCAGACTCTGCTGCTAACTTCTTGGCAAACTGCTCGGAAATAACGAGTTGTGTAGCACCTGTATCAAACACACTCGAGCCTACACACCCATGACTAAAATTGTACCTTCTGTGACATTCTTGGCCTGCTCTGCGTCCTCTCGAGCTAGCGTAAACACTCGGGCTTGGGCTCGAGGCCTTCCTGGTCTCCCTGTCACTGGTGCTACTGCTGCCGCCACTATTGGGGCTGGCTCCCTCTCTGAGCAGCACTGTTGGAGTCTGGGGCAATCTCTGATCTGGTGCTCGTCGTGTTGCCACACTTCAGGCAATTCCCTGCTAGCTTCCAACACTCTGTGCCGTCGTGTGTCCTTCCATAGTGAGGACACGCCTTCTTGTCGCTGGGCCTAAAGTTAGGGGACTATAGCACAACCGTCTGCTGATACGATGCGCTACTGGATGCTGCAGTGACTGGTACACTACTGCCTCTTCATGTCCTGCCTCTGGAAAGGTGGCACAGACCTCTTCTAAGCTTCCTCTTCTCTCCAAGTACTGATCCATCTCGCTCTTCTTCCTGCATGCTGCGCTGAGAGCCTCGTCCAAAGTGCGGTGGTCAAACGCAACTAGTCTCGACCTAAGTGATGGTTTGAGCCCCATCACAAACTTCTTGGCCTTCCTGCGCTTATTAGCCAGTATATGAGGAGCATATTTGGAAAGCTTGGCAAACCTGGCCTCGTACTCCAAGATAGTCATGGAGCCCTATGTGAGAGAGAGAAACTCCTGCTCCATCTTATCCTGGATGTGCTCGGGATGAACTTGGCCCGAAATAGCCTCGTGAACTCGGCCCAAGTCACCTAAATGGCACCATCCTCGTACCTCGTACATAGCATGGAGGCTCACCAAACATCGGCTCTCTCCTACAAAACACAACTCATAAGCACCATCTAAACAAAACCTTAACCTTACACAAGTACATATACTCTAAGTACTTGTAGCATGTAAATAGCCAAGCTGACTTTGTCTTCTTCCACGCACCTTATAGCCCAGAAGATCTTCTCTACTTCCCTCATCCAGCTCTCTACCAAGGGGGCTGACTCTCCCCCTTAAAAGAAGGTGGAGCCATTCTCTTAAACCTCTCCATGATGGACGGATCACCATGGCCATGCTCCTGAGGAACTGGAGCTGGAGCCTAAGCCTGAGACAAAAAGCAACACATAAGCAACACATAAACAATCATACATTCAACAAATAGACTACTTCCCATTTAACAACTCTAACCTGAGCCTACAGTGCCGCTTGTGTCTGAGCCTGAGTCTGCATTGCTTGGACCAAGCCTTGCATGACTACGCCATAGTCCACAGGTGGTGGTGGAGGGAGTACCGTAGGACCCTGGGGTGCTGGGGCCTGCTGCTCACACCTCTGCTCGCCATCCCGAGCCTGAGCACCACGCCTACCATGGCTCGCCATAGCCTGAAAAATAATTAACTTAGTTAGAATCTAAGTTACTTAGTCCTAACCATTTCCTTAACTATATTTAATTCATTATTAGATATTTTCCACATATATGGACTATTTCTATAAAGACTTTGAAATATTATGTAGATGATGGCTTATTTATGTACAATCTCAACCTGTTGCTCTGATACCAATCTCTATAATGACCCTCTTTATACCGGTACGATTATACCAATCATCATGGATATAAAGGGCGCCGTCACAGTAGGACATGTACCCAACACAACAAAGTAGGTAGAGATGTACATAATAACAAAAGGAAGTACAACAGAAATAAAAGACAATCTTATTCCTGTTAGGAACGGATGGGTGGAAGGATCAGATCTAGAAGGGGGGGGGGTTGAATAGATCTAATGCTAATTAATGCGGAAGCTTAAGCAATTTAAAATTACTTCGAATCAGAGATCAAATCACCCAAACATTTTACTGATCTGAAGTGTGATTAGTGTGTGTGAGCAAATTAATTAGTAGTGTGAGCGAAATCCCTATGTATGCATCTAGCGAGATATAAAGGCAAACCACAATTCAAACCACTGCACAGAGGATTTTTTAGGTGGTTCGGAAATCACCTCCAGTGACTCCTACGTCCACCCCTCACACAGTGAGGCCACACTACTCAAAAACCTTGAGTACAACTCACACAGGAGCACGACGACTCCAAACACCCTTGAGCACGACGACTCAAGAAACACCTGGAGCACGACGACTCCAAACACCCTTGAGCACGACGACTCAAGAAACACCTGGAGCACGACGACTCCAAACTGAGCACGACGGCTCAAACCACACAGTGAGTGCGACGACTCACAAACCTGAGCTCGACGGCTCAGAGTACAAAAGCTAGATCAAACACAAAAGAGATCAGATCCTCTAGCAATGATCTGATTCAAGACAGTTTGGTACATAGAAATTTGTACAGAACTTCATGCACAAATCTCATTGACGAACTAAGGAAGAACGAACTCAGAAATAAAGTAAATAGATGTAGAAAGAGTGTTCTTCGATGAAGAGGCCTTGCAGACGCTTCAATTGAGGAGCCTTGATGGAAATCGATGGAGATTCTCCTCAATCGACGATGCTCTGCTTTGATGGCATCTGAAATGCCAGAAATCCTTCTTCTCCTGAGCCTCTTCAGTTGGATCTGCTCCCTTGCCTTGCATAGCAACCTTCTCTCCAGGGATTCCCCTTGATTCCCTTGTCCTTCCTCTTGAAAGGATGGCTTGTAGCTTCTGGAGATGGAGACAGATCTGGAAAACCCTCTTTGGCCGTCAAAAGGCTTCTTCTGGAAGTGTATGGGCTCTCTTGCCTTTGGGGTACAAGGAACATGGGTATTTATAGCCCCATATGTCCATAAAGTGCTTTGGGGTGCATGGGCACGGAACCCTAGGTCAAATCCCCTAAATCCCAGCATCCATGTGTATAGAGAAATTCACGATTTTGACTTTCAGCCAGAGTGTGTCGACCTGCCCTGAACTAGTGTCGACCTGCTGTCCCATTTCTGCAAACTGGTCTGTTGGAAACTGGGTCTAGTGTCGACCTGCCCTGAGCTAGTGTCGACCTGCCCTTCTGGAATCTGGGACTAGTGTCGACCTGCTTTGAGCTAGTGTCGACCTGCCCTTTTGGAATCTGGGACTAGTGTCGACCTGCTTTGAGCTAGTGTCGACCTGCTGTCCGAGTCTGGCAACTGGGTCTTCTGGAATCTGGGACTAGTGTCGACCTGCTTTGATCTAGTGTCGACACTACCAAGACAAAAATGTGTGAACCAGAAAATTTAACACATAAACCATTAGTACAAGATATTATCATTAAAATATGAGATATTAAACATCAGAAACATGTTGTTTAAGCATTATTGTGATATGTATAAATGTATAACATGTTCAACATATCATCATCAAAATCACAACATGTCACAATATCTCATCATTAAAATCACAATATGTCATCATCAATATCACAGTATGTCATCATCAAAATCAAGGTATGAGTGATGTTCATTGGATATCATTAAATTACAACTTTAGGAAGTTCCAAAACACACTCAACCCAACAATCTCCCCCTTTTTTATGATGACAAAACATATGCACAATCTCCCATATCTTGACTTCCTTGATTGCAATAATTCCCCCTTTTGACCATATACACACTTTGACCTTTCTCCTTTAAAGAACTTTCTCCCCCTTTGAAGGCATTTTCTCCCCTTTTTGGAAGGCCCTTTTCTCCCCCTTTTTGATGTGCCTTTTTCTCCCCCTTTTTGACAGCATCAAAGGATAGACAAGAGAGAGAAACAAAGATTGTAGGAGATCAAGAAATGAAATGTAGGGAATAAATGGTCAGAGGCATTCAAAATAAGTGAGGCAAAGTGATATTATCAGTTGAGAGAAATTATTGTGTTTTTGTTATTGTGCAACAATGTTTAATCACAAAGACACACTCAACACAAAGAATAGCAAATTATAATGATCTGAATGTGGTTAAAATAATGATGCACATGTGAAATAAAGTGACCTATATGAGTGAGCAGAAGTATTTAACAAGGACGTTAGGAGCTTTAAGTTTAACACAATGTAAAATAATAGGTCTTTACACAGTAATCATGAACTTAATTAAGGTCTTAAGCTTTTCTATCCTGTCTTTTTGATTTTCCTTCAATTTTCACTAGGAAAGAATACAATGAAGGATCGAAATAAATGTGTGGAAAAGATCTAGAAGGGGGGGGGGGATGAATAGATCTTAGCCACTTTTGCGGAAGCTTAAATAATTTTAAAACTATTTAGAATCAGAGGCAATGTTATCAGTGAAAAGCTACTGATCTGATTAGATTGGAGTGGGTTGAAAAACTTAGATGTGAATCAAGTTGATTAAGTGAATTAAAAAAAACTCCTATGCAAGCATCTAGCGGATGAATCAGTCAAACCACAGAAAACAAATGCACAAGGATTTTTAGGTGGTTCGGAAATCACCCATGTGATTCCTACATCCACCCCTCACAACCCGTGAGGATTCACTAACACAATTGGGTAACACACCCACTGGAGCCTGACAACTCCAACACTGAAGAGCTTACAACTCACACCACTTCTAGAGCAAGACTACTCTAGAACAACTGAGCAAGACTGCTCAACCACACTTGAGTTTGACAACTCAACACTGAGCACAACGGCTCACAACAACCTGAGCACAAGGCTCACACTAAGACTGCTAGACACCAACTTAAGACTGAGATCCTCTAGCAATAGATCTAGTCAAACTTTGAGAACTCTAAAGAGAGTTATGCAGAAGTACTTGCATAATCCCAAAAGATATCTCAGAAGAACAAAGAGAAATTAAGTTGAATTGAAAGTCTTCGTTCTTCAGTGTACTCCCTTGTAGAGGCTTGAATTGGGAAGAAGCATGTGAAGCTTGAAGTCCAAAACGATGCTCTGCAATTTGAGAAGTTGGATCTTCCTCGAATTCTTCACCAACAAAGTCTTCTACAGAACTGCCTCCTTGGAATGCTTCAGAGGAATCTTCAGGGCTCAAATTCCAATTCCCACACCTTGAATTGGTGGGAACTGGTCTTCTAGAAGCAATTGGAGAGCAGAGGAAGGAGACACGAGCTCTTCTGGCCGCCAGGAGCTTCTTGGAGGCACTGAGAGAGTTGGGTCGGTTCTCTTTTCGAAGGCAGGCCAAAAAGGACCTTTTATACCCTTAGGATTCCAAAGATACCCTTTGGGGTACAAGGGCACGCTTTCCAAGAAAGATTCTGATCGCCCTAGAAGGACACGTGGCAGCCATCAGCTCTTAGGATGAAAAGTTTCCGTAGTGTGTCGACCTGCCCTGGTGGTTGTGTCGACACACTGTCCCAAAGATAGAAAAATCTGTTCTGGGAGAAAGGTCCCGTGTCGACCTGCTCTTGAGTGTGTCGACCTGCTGTCCCAATTCCTCAAACTGGCTGTTCTGGGAACTGGGTCTAGTGTCGACCTGCCCTGGGAGTGTGTCGACCTGCTGTCCCAATTCCTCAAACTGGCTGTTCTGGGAACTGGGTCTAGTGTCGACCTGCCTTGGGAGTGTGTCGACCTGGGTACCCTTGATCTCTGGAAAACTGCCACTCGTGTCGACACACTCTTGACATGTGTCGACACACTCTTGACATTTTTACACAATTTGTCTTTGAATCTGTGTTGATGTGTCGACACCATTGATAGGTGTGTCGACACATCTTTTGCATAAAAATGTTTGTACCTGAAAAATAAACACATATATCATTAGTTAAATGATTTATCATGACTATAAATGATAAATGTGATTTGAAAAATACTTTTTGAACATGAATTTGAGGTATGATGTTTTTGACATGCTTCAATTAAATTGCTTTAAGAACACTTCTTGTCATCATCAAAATAGGAGGGAAATAATGAATTTGCATTCAACCCAACAATCTCCCCCTTTTTGATGATGGCAACATTAAATCCATATTTAAATGTGGTTTTGATGAAGTGTGATTTTTAACCAATTTTTATTGTTTATGTTTTTGTTTTCCTTTTTTTTATTCATACTTGTCAATGTCCTTTTGATATTGTTCAGTAACAATTGATGATATTTTGTGAGATACAATGTTACTTGAAATTAGAAGTTTTGTGCACACAAGTCAACAATTGAACAAGCATTCACACACAAAGACACACAAAGACAAAAATTTGTATTGAAGCCAAACAACCATTTCATTTCATTCATTTCATTCAAAAGATCATTACATCAAGATATTTTACATTCAATTCATTCACTCTTCTCCCCCTTTGACATTATCAAAAATATGTACATTAGGTAGAAGATGGAGAGGAGGAGGAATTGGAGCTAGAAGCATCTCAATATCTGACAATCTTTTATCCATTGACTTCATGCTTGACTTTATCTGTTCATGGATAGTTGTCAGTCGAGTGTGAAGATAATGCTCCATTTTATCAGAATGCTCTATCAAGTGCTCTGAGTTCTTTTCAGTTCATCTGTAACAGGTTGAGAACTTGAAGAACTGGCCTTGAAGAAGCCTGAGACCTTGCGCCACGGCGGGGACCCAACTTGCGGACCATGGTGCAAGGAAGGAGTGGAATTTCAGAGAGGAGATGGGAGATTGGAGAAGTGATTGAAGGGGGATTAGAGTTAGAGAGAAGTGGTGAAAATCTCTTGCCGGAAAGGTAAGGGTTTGGCCGTCGGGTCGACCTGATGCCCAAAAAGAGAAGCAGTGGTACACTGCCCCGCAGGAACAACAAGGGTTTAAGGTGAACCCGAAAGGTTTGAAAAAAGATTCTGGCAAGAAGGCAGTGTCGACACATGAAGAAGGGTGTGTCGACCTGACTGAGGTTGTGTGTCGACACGAGAGAGGATTGTGTCGACACAGCCTTTGAGAGAAATTTGAATTTTTGAGAGAAAATTTTTGAGAAATTTGGGGACATCTTTATAATGATAAATAATGAGAGAAATTATCATTTTAAGGATTTTTAAGAGGCCTAAAAATTCATTTGTTGTATTTTGCAAAAATTCATTACAGTTCAAGTATTTCACACAATTTCCAACAGGATATTAGCATTCCAAGACTTGAATCAACAAAATGATAGATTGAGGGATATAATGTATCTAACAATCAACCAAAATCTACCATGTTTCTCAATTTTCAAGAATTAAAGATATCATCTAGACTAAACACAGTTGTGTTGAAAGTAAAACACAAACTTAAAGAACAACTTGATGAAGGAGGAAGATGATTCTTTCTAACAAATCTCCAATAATTTTCATATTTTTGTTCTTTTAACAAACTATCAAATGATGTAAATCTCTTTCACTCAAGTACTAGTGCTTTTTACACACCATAGTCCCTGGATACTCAAGATTTAGTCATTGTCAAGTCTCTAAGGGGTAAATGATGACCTTTTGACATGAAAATATACGTTTTTTAGACGCCAATATTTCAGTTACTCAGTCATCATCAAAAAGCATAGCACATAATTGCTTGAATTTTGAGGTTATTTTCAATTTGGATCCCCTTTGAACAGAGTTAGCAATAATGCCTCATGACATACATAGCACTTCATTCATTGTGAAGGTGTGCAGTTTCTCAGCACAAATGCCATTGCTCTGTTGGATTTTATAAGATTTTGGAGAGTTTGTAGATAGAATTCAAATACATCCAGTCATCAGTTGCAAACAAGGAAATGTTTTAAGTTCAATACACAAATTGTTATTTAGTTTAGGAAGAGATCTGAATTTCTGTGGATTGAGAGACATAGTGGAAAGTTGATTAGTAAAAAATATAATAGATCACTCAAGGTTCATTTTGAGACTCTAGACTTTTAGAATGAGGACATCATGCAAGGAATTGATGAAATGCAAGAAGGGTTTTGAAATTTGCAAAAAGGTGACTTGTGAATTTTCTAGCTCCCCCTGAGATGATGATTTCAACCATTTGTCATCAAAATAAAGATATGCAGTTTTGAAATCAGAAGGAAATTTTCTTCTTGGACAACAAAGACTCCCCCTCAACTACTGTATATCCATTTCTTGGTACTTGGCGGAGACACATACTCTCGCATAGTGAAAGTGTCCAGACAAGCATAACTTGTCCTTCTCCAAGTCACCATTTGATATACCAAGAGATTTCAATACAATAAGAGTTGAAGAATTCATTAGCAAAAAGAAGTGGAGGTTAAAACTGTGCAAGTTTTGAAATCAGAAAAGAATTTCTCTTTGAACAATAAAAGCTCCCCCTCAATTATTGCATATTAACTTCTTAGTACTGGCGGAGATATGTTCTCACGCATAGTGAAAGTGTCCAGACAAGCATAACTTGTCCTTCTCCAAATCACTATTTGATATACCAGAAGTTTCAACACAATCAGAAGTGGAGAATTTATTGTAAAAAGGAAATAGAATTGAAAATGAGAGAGATATGAACAATGTATCTTGAGGAAGCAAGGAAATATGAAATGCAAAGAACTCCCCCTTAGGTAATGCATAGCACTCAACCCAAACCTAAGAGAGATCAAGAAGGTGGACATTTACAAAGACCAAGTTCTCTCCTTAAAGATGAGAATCTATTTTCAGGAAGGGGTTTTGTGAATATGTCTGCAATTTGTTTTTCAGTTTCAATAAAATGGAGTTCAAAAGATTTCTTTGCAACCTCATCTCTCAAGAAATGATGCCTAATTTCAATGTGTTTTGTTCTGGAGTGCTGAATGGGGTTTTTAGAAAGGTTGATTGCACTTGTGTTATCACATAGGATGGGTACACACCCTAAATCTTGGTTGTAATCAAGAAGTTGATGTTTCACCCAGAGAATCTGAGTTCCACATCTACCTGCTGCAACATATTCAGCTTCTGCAGTTGACAGAGCAACTGAATGTTGCTTCTTAGAAGCCCAAGAAATAAGGCACCCACCTAGAAATACACACAAGCCACTTGTGCTTTTTCTATCTAACTTACACCCAGCATAATCAGCATCACAATAGGCAAACAATTCTAACTTGCAACCAGCAGGATACCAAATTCCTAAGTCACATGTTCCAACAAGATATTTAAAAATTCTTTTCACAGCAAGCATATGACTTTCTTTAGGATTTGATTGGAATCTAGCACATAAGCACACACAAAACTGAATGTCAGGTCTAGAAGTAGTAAGGTAGAGCAGAGAGCCAATCATACCTCTGTAGGTTTTTGGATCTACTGACTTACCAGATGGGTCTTCTTCTAGCTTAGCATTTATTGCAATGGGTGTGCTTGAATGTTTAAGGTTCTGATAGTCAAACCTTTTCAGTAGCTCCTTGACATATTTGGTTTGACTGATGAAGATTCCTTCATTCGTTTGGTTAACCTGCAATCCCAAAAAGAATGTTAAATCTCCCATTAAGCTCATTTCAAATTCATTCTGCATTTGATTTGAAAATTCAGTGCAAAGGCCTTTATTGGTGGAGCCAAAAATTATGTCATCAACATAAATTTGGACCACAATTATTTGATTTTTTACTGTTTTTGTGAACAATGTTTGATCAACATTACCTCTAGAATATCCTTTTTCAAGTAAAAAGGAACTCAAACGATCATACCAAGCTCTTGGAGCTTGTTTAAGACCATAGAGTGCCTTATTAAGCTTGAAAACATGGTTAGGATATTTTTCATTATCAAATCCAGGAGGTTGTTCAACAAACACATTTTCCTTTATATATCCATTTAGAAATGCACTTTTAACATCCATTTGAAAGACTTTGAATTTCATGGAGGATGCAAAAGCAAGGAAAATTCTCACAGCTTCTAGTCTAGCTACAGGGGCATAAGATTCTTCAAAGTCAATTCCAAATTCTTGGTTATACCCCTTTGCAACTAGCCTAGCTTTGTTTCTTATAACTTGACCAGCTTCATTCAATTTATTTCTGAAAACCCATCTAGTGCCAATCACTGTTTGGTCACTAGGTCTAGGCACTAATTCCCACACTTGATTTCTTTCAAATTGATGAAGTTCATCATGCATAGCATCAATCCAATCAGAACTGGATAAGGCTTCATCAATTGACTTGGGTTCAATTTGGGAAATTAGAGCTAGTGAGTCTTCTTCAATGTTTTGCAAAAAGATGATCTGGTCCTAACTCTATCATTTAGATTGCCAACCACACTGTCTAATGGGTGGTCTCTTAGAAAACGAGGTTCAGAAATTACCTGTTGAGAAGTGCCCACTTCTGGAACAAGATTACCTGAACCATTTGGAGATGGTGAGTTATTGTTCAGGTTTTCTTCAATGTTATTAATCTCCTCAACGGTTGGTGAAGAATCCACAATGAGGTCATCCTCTTCATTGTCTTCATTGTCTTGTTTTTCCCTGCAAGATTTAGAATCATTAGTGGAAAAAGAATTTTCATCAAAAATACATGTGGAGATTCTTCAACAGATTTGGTTTTCATTATGTACACTTTGAAGGCCCTTGACACTTCAGAATAGCCAAGGAAGATAGCTTCCTGACTCTTAGCATCAAACTTGTCAAGGTTTTCTTTGTTATTATTGTGTACATAGCATTTGCACCCAAAGACTTTAAAATAGGAAACAGTTGGCTTTTTGTTTTTCAATAATTCATAGGGGGTTTTCTTGATTTTTGGTCTGACCAATGCTCTATTGAGTATGTGGTTTGCTGTGTTCACAGCTTCAGCCCAGAAGGATTTGGGCAAGTTACTCTCAAGAAGCATGGTTCTAGCCATTTCCACAAGAGTTCTGTTCTTTCTTTCCACAACTCCATTTTGTTCTGGAGTTCTTGGTGAAGAAAACTTGTGGAATATCTGAAATTCAGCACAAAAATCAGAAAAGGATGTGTTCTCAAATTCACCCCCATGATCAGTTAAGATATTTTTGATTTTATATGGATAAGTGGTTAAGACAGTGGTACAAAAGTTCCTGAATTCAAGGCATGCATCACTTTTGTGAGATAGAAAAATAACCCAGGTAAATCTAGTAAAGTCATCAATGATTACAAATCCATATCTTTTGCCACTCAAGCTTAGAACTCTTGTTGGCCCAAAGAGGTCCATGTGAAGAAGTTCTAGTGGCTTAGATGTGAGTACTTCATTGAAGACTTTAAAGGATTTCCTAGTTTGTTTTCCTTTAGCACAGATCCCACAAATTTGATTTTCAACTTTAGAGAGTGATTCAGGAAGACCTTTAACCAGATTCAATCTTAACAACTTATCCATTGTTCTGAAGCTTGCATGGCCAAGTCTTTTGTGCCAAGTCCATGCAATTTCATCTTTATTTGCAACAAAACAAGATTTTCAGAAAAGTTTTTATTAAGGTTGATCATGTAAACATTGTTTTCTCTTTTTCCACAGAATTTAATCTTGTCAGTTGATGAATCAATTATTTTGCAAAAATCAGATTCAAACACAACTTTGTGACCTTTGTCACATAGTTGGCTAATACTGAGCAAATTATAGTCAAGTCCATCAACTAACAAAACATTATCTACTGAGTTTAAAGAAGTTTGACCAACCTTACCAGATCCAATGATCTTTCCTTTATTTTTACCTCCAAAGGTGACTGACCCTCCCTCCTTTTCAAGCAGGAATGAGAATTTGGCTCTATCTCCAGTCATATGTCGTGAACACCCACTGTCAAGAAACCATACATTTGTGTTGGGTGCACGACTTCCCTGCAACAAGATCAGTGGAGAGAAGATTTTGGTACCCAAACAGAGTTGGGACCATCAGAATGATTTAGCAAAGACATCAAATCCTTTCTCACCCAAATTTGATTTGTTTTAGATTTTTGTTTTGTTACTTTGGTGTTTTCAGCATTTTTCTGTTTGTTCTTTCTTTTAGGAATGAAAGCACCAAGATCTTTGTTTTTGGTAGGAGGGGAGTTTTTCATTTGAAAATTTGAGTTCATAGAAGGAGGTGGAATCCATGGATTGTGTTGGTACATCCAGAAATTTGGATAAGGGTATTGAGGATAATACCAACAGGGATTTTCATACCATTGGTTCCAAGGATTAGTCCAATTTTCTTGAGGAGCTGTCTTGGAGGTCCAAGGTTTTTCATGGATTATTTCTTTTCCCTTTTTCTTATTTCTCAGATTTTTATTTGAATTTTTAGTTGAGTTGATTATGGTTTTTGGTGTTGAACAGGTCGACCTGTCAGGGACTGTGTCGACCTGACAGTCTTCTTTTGTTTTTGGATTTTTGATTGTTTTGAGTTTTGTTTGGGTTTTTGTTTGGGGTTTTGTTTGGGGTTTTGTTTGCTGTTTGTTGGATTTCAGTGTTTTCCAGATTGGGACCTTTAACAAATTTGATTAATGGTGCTTTTCCCTTTTTCTCACCAGATTTATCTTTTGTTGATTTCTTTTTGTTGAATCCCAATCCATGAGGTGTGGTTGTCATGTTGGATCCTAGCAATGCCTCTAGGTTATCTTGGCCTTTTGTGAAGGTCTGGATAACCTCCTCCTTTTCCTTTAGCTGGTTTTTAAGAATTTCAATTTCTTCAATTTTCTGTTGTTTTTCTTGTTTTTCAATTTCCAGCTTTTCATTTAAATTTCTGAAGTCTTGGGAGGCCTTCTGAGAGGCAAGTTTTAAATCATCAATTAGGTTCAGTAAATTTTCTTTTTCTTCAAGCAATTCTGTTACTTCAGATTCCAGTTCACAGGTTCTATTGTTTGAGGATTGGTTATGGTAAAGATTTTCAATTTTCTTTTTGATGTGTTTGTTTTCTTTTCTCATTTCAGAGTATCTTTCTACCAATTCAGCATACACATCCTGCCAATCTTCAACACTATAATCTTCAAAGGAAGTATTTACCTTTCCATCTGTGCTGTTGGCCATGAAGCAAACTTCCTCACTCTCTGAGCTTGAGGACTTCTTCTCTTCTTCTTCCTCACTTGTGTCTTCATCAGACCAAGTGGCTACCATGGCCTTGGGCTTCTTGTATTTCTGGAATCTTTTGTGCTTTTCCTTTTTGTTCTCAGGACACTCTCCCTTCATGTGTCCTGG
Source organism: Colocasia esculenta (assembly GCA_014218235.1). Taxonomy (NCBI): domain Eukaryota; kingdom Viridiplantae; phylum Streptophyta; class Magnoliopsida; order Alismatales; family Araceae; genus Colocasia; species Colocasia esculenta. The sequence goes on from CM024756.1 coordinate 99,030,880, forward strand.
CTTGTTGCACCTGTAACAGATAACATTCTCATCAGGTTTATGATTCTTATTGAAATTGGAAGAGGAAATATTCTTCTTACCTGGGGAAAATTTCTTTTTCCCAGTCATTTTCCCTTTCCTATATTTCAAGAATTTCCTGAATTGTCTGGTCATGAGGGCAATCTCATCCTCATTTGACTCAGATTCTTCAGAACTTGTTTTATCCTGATTTTTATCTTTGTTGCTTGAAGAGGCTTTGAGTGCCATAGGCTTGGTCTTAGTGATAAGTTCTTCATTTCTTCTTAAGTTTATTTCATATGTCATTAAAGATCCAATCAATTCATCCAAAGACATTTTGGATAAATCTTTTGAATCTTCAATAACAGTGGCCTTGGTATGCCAAATTGAAGAAAGTGAACGCAAAATTTTTCTTACCAAGTCTGCATCAGTATACTCCTTACCCAAAGCCTTGAGTCCATTGACAATCACCATGAATCTGGCAAACATTTCAGAAATGATTCATTAGATTTCATCATGAAAAGTTCATATTCTGAAACTAAAATATTTGCCTTGGTCTCCTTGACCTGAGATGTTCCCTCATAGAGTAGTTCGAGTTTATCCCACATCTCTTTGGCAGATTTACACATAGAGATTCTCGAATACTCCTTGGGATGGACAGCACATTGAATCATGTTCATGGCACTGTAATTCAATGTAGCTCTCCTTATTTGTTCCCTCGTCCAGGTTTCTTCCTCACCCTGGTTTTCATAGGGACCAGCCTCAACTACTTTCCAGATCTCATAGTTCTGGGCCCTTAAGAATACTTGCATTCTGTTCTTCCAATAAGAATAGTCCAAACCATTAAAGAATGGTGGCCTATTTATGGAATGGCCCTCAGCTATGAAACCCTTTGAGTCCATGACACTTAAGTAAATGCACAGAGAAGTAGTTAAGCAAGCAAGCAAACAAACAAACAGACAAACAAACAAACAAACACTCAATACTCAGAAACAAAAGCTGCTCAGTTCAAATCAGATCGATGTAAACCCGCTCTGATACCAATTGAAGGATCGAAATAAATGTGTGGAAAAGATCTAGAAGGGGGGGGGATGAATAGATCTTAGCCACTTTTGCGGAAGCTTAAATAATTTTAAAACTATTTAGAATCAGAGGCAATGTTATCAGTGAAAAGCTACTGATCTGATTAGATTGGAGTGGGTTGAAAAACTTAGATGTGAATCAAGTTGATTAAGTGAATTAAAAACAATCCTATGCAAGCATCTAGCGGATGAATCAGTCAAACCACAGAAAACAAATGCACAAGGATTTTTAGGTGGTTCGGAAATCACCCATGTGATTCCTACATCCACCCCTCACAACCCGTGAGGATTCACTAACACAACTGGGTAACACACCCACTGGAGCCTGACAACTCCAACACTGAAGAGCTTACAACTCACACCACTTCTAGAGCAAGACTACTCTAGAACAACTGAGCAAGACTGCTCAACCACACTTGAGTTTGACAACTCAACACTGAGCACAACGGCTCACAACAACCTGAGCACAAGGCTCACACTAAGACTGCTAGACACCAACTTAAGACTGAGATCCTCTAGCAATAGATCTAGTCAAAGTTTGAGAACTCTAAAGAGAGTTATGCAGAAGTACTTGCATAATCCCAAAAGATATCTCAGAAGAACAGAAGAGAAATTAAGTTGAATTGAAAGTCTTCGTTCTTCAGTGTACTCCCTTGTAGAGGCTTGAATTGGGAAGAAGCATGTGAAGCTTGAAGTCCAAAACGATGCTCTGCAATTTGAGAAGTTGGATCTTCCTCGAATTCTTCACCAACAAAGTCTTCTACAGAACTGCCTCCTTGGAATGCTTCAGAGGAATCTTCAGGGCTCAAATTCCAATTCCCACACCTTGAATTGGTGGGAATTGGTCTTCTAGAAGCAATTGGAGAGCAGAGGAAGGAGACACGAGCTCTTCTGGCCGCCAGGAGCTTCTTGGAGGCACTGAGAGAGTTGGGTCGGTTCTCTTTTCGAAGGCAGGCCAAAAAGGACCTTTTATACCCTTAGGATTCCAAAGATACCCTTTGGGGTACAAGGGCATGCTTTCCAAGAAAGATTCTGATCGCCCTAGAAGGACACGTGGCAGCCATCAGCTCTTAGGATGAAAAGTTTCCGTAGTGTGTCGACCTGCCCTGGTGGTTGTGTCGACACACTGTCCCAAAGATAGAAAAATCTGTTCTGGGAGAAAGGTCCCGTGTCGACCTGCTCTTGAGTGTGTCGACCTGCTGTCCCAATTCCTCAAACTGGCTGTTCTGGGAACTGGGTCTAGTGTCGACCTGCCCTGGGAGTGTGTCGACCTGCTGTCCCAATTCCTCAAACTGGCTGTTTGGGAACTGGGTCTAGTGTCGACCTGCCCTGGGAGTGTGTCGACCTGGGTACCCTTGATCTCTGGAAAACTGCCACTCGTGTCGACACACTCTTGACATGTGTCGACACACTCTTGACATTTTTACACAATTTGTCTTTGAATCTGTGTTGATGTGTCGACACCATTGATAGGTGTGTCGACACATCTTTTGCATAAAAATGTTTGTACCTGAAAAATAAACACATATATCATTAGTTAAATGATTTATCATGACTATAAATGATAAATGTGATTTGAAAAATACTTTTTGAACATGAATTTCAGGTATGATGTTTTTGACATGCTTCAATTAAATTGCTTTAAGAACACTTCTTGTCATCATCAAAATAGGAGGGAAATATATGAATTTGCATTCAACCCAACATACAAGAATAAATTAGTTAAATCTCACTTTTCAGTGCAAGAAATCACATTGATCAGATGCAAGACCTCCTGATTACTCAGTGGTTTAACTTTCATTATCTTATACAGAGTTGAAAATTTTGATTTCCACTTTTTGACGTGAAACAAATCACTTGTTAGGTGAAATGGCCCGGTTACTCAGTGGTTCAAGCATTTGCATTGCTCTGTTTATATCTTTCCAGATTGATCATTTTTCTTTTGACATTTTACAGGAATATTTTTGCTTTGACCAGAAAAGTCATGACTATGAATTTAGAAAAATTATTCTTAACATGTGGTAAAAATAAAGCTTAACATACACATGTGAAATATTAAAGCCACTCACATATAATAGTGTTTTGCAAGTCATTTTAAAGACATTCATTATTAAGATTGCATGACTTTGAAATGATACTGAATCTTTGAAATTAAACTAAATGCACAATGAGTTTAGTTTCAATGTCTTAATTCTCTCATAAGAAAATAGCACAAGGACTCAAACATTCTGATGATTTTGGGGTTCAAAATAGACAAGTAAGGTTAAGAAATATGACAATGACTCCCCCTCAACAGTTGCATACTAGACTCTTGATACTTGGCGGAGAAATATACTCACGCATAGTGAAAGTGTCCAGACAAGCCTGACTTATCTTTCTTCAAATCACCATTTGATATACCAAGAATGTCAATGCAATGTGAGAGTGAGGAATTTATGAGCAAGAATATTTGTCAACAAACTGAATGGGAGTTGATGATGAATCAGATATGACAGAATATTTCTCCAGCAAATTTCTCCAGCATTTCACTCAAAGATTCTTTCGAATTCACTCCCCCATAAGATATGCATGATATGAAATGATCATTTAAGCAATTCAGATATGTTGATTCTAAGCAATTTGCACAGTAAGAGTATGAACATGATCAAGCATATATCAATAGGCAATTCATTGAAGGAGAAGAATTTTGCAAAGACTCAAAATAAAGTTTTTGAGATTTTCATTTTGCTTGATGACCTTTATGCAGAAAAGACTATTGATACTTGGCGGAGAATTTTTCTCACGCATGATGATAGTTTCCAGACAAGCCTAACTTGTCCTTTCACATTTCACCATTTGATATACCACATAGTCACTGCAAGAAGGGTCAATTGCACTTTATTTTTAGCATGAAGTTCATTGCATTTATTGAAAAATATTTTTGCACTTTTTCAAATTTACTCCCCCTTAATATGTGCATGGAATGAAAAAGTTAGCATGCAATTCACACATGATTATGAGCACAATTAGCTTTAAGCATAACATGACTTTTGGTACTTTTCGGAGTATTTTACTCACGCATAATGATAGTTTCTAAACAAGCATAACTTGTTTTTCCACATGTCATCATTTGATATACCAAGAAGTCAAAGCAGTTAGTATGCACACAGACTCATGGGAACAGTTAAGCCTGCATGATAACACAAACATGATTCCAATTGTTATGACACAAAGTTCATTGTTGGGAGTAGCATTGAAACACATTTCTCATTTTCAGATAGAAATTAAACATTCGTTTCAATTCAGGCAATTCAAAATTGAAATAATAAAGAAGTTTTACCTGAATGGTCTTCATTTCTTTTTCAAAGATTTTACCTGTGTTCTCCAATCATTTCTAGCCTTGCACAGCCAATATCTTGAATCCATTTACAGAGTATGGCTGCAAGACTTCTCAGCTTGCTGATCAAGCTGGTTTTGGGACCCACACTTGTTTGGGTCCTGCAATGAAATCAATGTTAGATTGCAACAAAGATTTCTGAATCCAAAATGCTTTTAATTTTTGTATAGATGCATTTCTTTCAATGATAGAACTATGAGCAGAATTAGTTCCAGATTTTCTTTTTGCCTTGATCAATGCATCTATGTTTTCATGAAGTTTTCTATTTTTTGGATTTTAATATGAGCAGAAACAAAATGATTTTGTGCAACATTTCTATGCCTATACATATGGAATTTCTGAACATTTTCAGTATGAACATGATGTTTATTCCTATGTGTATGAGCATGTGCATTAGACTGGAATTTCTGAGCATGCACAACAAAATCATTTCTGTACCAACAGTCCCTAGAAATATGACCAATTTTATGACAATGAAAGCATTGGACTGATTTGGCATGTTTATTGAAATTTTGATTTTTGTTCCAGCAATGTTTGGCAAGATGACCAGGTTTATTACAATTAAAGCAAATGAGAGTATTTCTTACCTGGTTCTTACCTTGGCATGTGTGCATTTGCTGGAATCTCCTTTTTACGTGAGGAGGCTTACCATGAGGGGAAGGTGGTACCTTTTGGTGGCTCTTGGCATGATGTGAATTTGGAACTTGCCTTGGAGCTTTTTGAACTGATGGAGAAGGTAGATGAATTTTCTTGACAGTGGCATTCTCCTTTTTCTCTTTCTGTTTCTGAACAAGAACTTTCACTAGTTCTCCATTAGAGATATCAGGGTTCTTGTTCACAGCAGATTTCACAAATGTTATTGTGCTTTTCTTTTCATTTTTCTAAGTTCTAACAGAAGCAAGACTTGTGTTCTTCAATTCATTTTGAATCTTCTGTTTTTCAGCTTTTAATGCAACAACTTCTTTTTCTGAAGTTTGAAGCTTGTTTAGCATGACATCCAAACCATTTTTCATCTTGTTCTTTTCATTTTCAAATTGAGCAATTTGTTTTTCCAAGTCAAAAATTTTATTACTCAAATTGCCACATTCATTGTCCAAAGGTCTGTCATGGAACAAGCCTTCAATCTTCCTTTTTAAGTGATAATTTTCTTTAACAAGTTGTTTGCATCTCTCATTTATTTGATGATCATGAGCCATATTCAAGATTTGTTTGTTTAATTGATCATTATCAAATTTGAAATTGTTATTGAGATCAATCAATTCTTCTTTTTCATTTTCCAGATCAATGACTTTTGATTTCAATAGCTCATGGTTTTCTTTCAATCCATTCAATTTAGTTTCACAGATTTGGACTTCATCTTCCAAATTCTCTTTTTAGAATTTAATTTTTCAACTTCAATTTTCAAATTCTCAATTTCTTCTGAAAGATCTTTGTCATTTTTCTGGAGCAATTCAAGTGTATTTTTCAAGTTTTCACTTTCTTTATGGCAATGTTTTAAAGTCTTTTTCAAGTCTTTATTTTTAGTGTTCAGTTGTACATTAAGACTTTGTATCTTTTCACAGAATTTAATCAATTCAGCATAAGACATACCCTCATCTTCATCAGAATCAGAATTAGAATACACAAATGGATCTGGAGTTGATTTACCTGACCTTTTAGACCCATTTGAACTCTTGTGTTCTGAAGAGGATGAAGAGTGTTCTGAACTCTTAGAATTTGCTGTGAGAGCCATAGTTTTCTGAATTCTTTTTGCTCCTTTTCTTTGTGAGTCCTTTCCATCACTGCTGTTAGCCATGAAGCATAACTCCTCATTTGCTGAACTTGAAGAGTTCTCTTCATCATCCTCACTTTGGTCTTCATCCGACCAAGTTGCAATCATGGCTTTTGACTTCTTCAATTTGTTGTTCTTCTCATATTTATCCTTTTTGATCTCAGGACACTCACCTTTCATGTGTCCTTTCTTGTGGTACCTGTAGCAAACAATATCTTCATCAGTTTTTTGATTTCTGCTGTCATTAACATTTGAAGAAGAAGCATTCCTTTTATTAGAAGAATATTGTTTCTTTTCATTAAATTTTCTTCTTCTTAGTTTTAGAAATTTTCTGAATTGATTAGTCATGATGTCAAGTTCATCCTTATTAGACTCAGACTTATCAGAACTTGATGTTTCTTGATCTTTCTCTTTGTTGCTTGATGAAGCCTTAAGTGCTACTGGTTTAGCCTTAAGCATGTGTTCTTCGTTTCTCTTCAGATTTATTTCATAAGTCATTAAAGATCCTATGAGTTCATCCAAAGAGATTTTGGATAAATCCTTAGAATCTTCAATCACTGTAGCCTTTGTGTGCCAGACAGAAGATAGAGAGCGCAAGGTTTTTCTTACCAGATCAGCATCAGTGTATTCCTTACCTAATGCCTTCAGTCCATTGACAATTATCATAAACCTAGCAAACATTTCAGAAATTGATTCATCAGATTTCATCATAAATAATTCATATTCAGAAACAAGTATGTTTGCTTTGATTTCCCTAACTTGAGATGTTCCCTCATACATCAATTCAAGTTTATCCCACATTTCTTAGCAGATTTACACATGGATATTCTTGAATATTCTTTAGGGTGGACTGCACACTGAAGCATGTTCATGGAACTGTAATTAAGAGTAGCTTTCCTAATCTGCTCTCTAGTCCAATTTTCCTCATCTCCCTGATTTTCATAAGGACCCACTTCAACTATCCTCCAGATTTCATAGTTTTGAGCCCTAAGAAAAACTTGCATGCGATTTTTCCAGTATGAATAATCAGACCCATCAAAATATGGTGGTCTATTGATGGAATGGCCTTCGGCTACAAATCCTCGAGAATCCATCAATTAGAATGAGATGGTGAAAGAGCAAGCAAATAATTTAAGCAATTAACACAGAGATCAAACAGAAGCAATCAAATCAGATCAGTTATCAGACATTAACCCGCTCTGATACCAATTGTTAGGAATCAGAGCGATTAATCATAGAGAGACAAATCATCCAAAAACACAACTGATGAATAGTAAACCCGCTCTGATACCAATTGTTAGGAACAGATGGGTGGAAGGATCAGATCTAGAAGGGGGGGGGGGTTGAATAGATCTAATGCTAATTAATGCAGAAGCTTAAGCAATTTAAAATTACTTCGAATCAGAGATCAAATCACCCAAACATTTTACTGATCTGAAGTGTGATTAGTGTGTGTGAGCAAATTAATTAGTAGTGTGAGCGAAATCCCTATGCATGCATCTAGCGAGATATAAAGGCAAACCACAATTCAACCACTGCACAGAGGATTTTTTAGGTGGTTCGGAAATCACCTCTAGTGACTCCTACGTCCACCCCTCACACAGTGAGGCCACACTACTCAAAAACCTTGAGTACAACTCACACAGGAGCACGACGACTCCAAACACCCTTGAGCACGACGACTCAAGAAACACCTGGAGCACGACGACTCCAAACACCCTTGAGCACGACGACTCAAGAAACACCTGGAGCACGACGACTCCAAACTGAGCACGACGGCTCTAACAACAACCGGAGTACGACAACTCCAAATTGAGCACGACGGCTCAAACCACACAGTGAGTGCGACGACTCACAAACCTGAGCTCGACGGCTCAGAGTACAAAAGCTAGATCAAACACAAAAGAGATCAGATCCTCTAGCAATGATCTGATTCAAGACAGTTTCGTACATAGAAATTTGTACAGAACTTCATGCACAAATCTCATTGACGAACTAAGGAAGAACGAACTCAGAAATAAAGCAAATAGATGTAGAAAGAGTGTTCTTCGATGAAGAGGCCTTGCAGACGCTTCAATTGAGGAGCCTTGATGGAAATCGATGGAGATTCTCCTCAATCGGCGATGCTCTGCTTTGATGGCATCTGAAATGCCAGAAATCCTTCTTCTCCTGAGCCTCTTCAGTTGGATCTGCTCCCTTGCCTTGCACATCAACCTTCTCTCCAGGGATTCCCCTTGATTCCCTTGTCCTTCCTCTTGAAAGGATGGCTTGTAGCTTCTGGAGATGGAGACAGATCTAGAAAACCCTCTTGGCCGTCAAAAGGCTTCTTCTGGAAGTGTATGGGCTCTCTTGCCTTTGGGGTACAAGGAACATGGGTATTTATAGCCCCATATGTCCATAAAGTGCTTTGGGGTGCATGGGCACGGAACCCTAGGTCAAATCCCCTAAATCCCAAGCATCCACGTGTACAGAGAAATTCATGATTTTGACTTTCAGCCGGAGTGTGTCGACCTGCCCTGAACTAGTGTCGACCTGCTGTCCCATTTCTGCAAACTGGTATGCTGGAAACTGGTCTAGTGTCGACCTGCCCTGAGCTAGTGTCGACCTGCCCTGAGCTAGTGTCGACCTGCCCTTCTAGAATTTGGGACTAGTGTCGACCTGCTTTGAGCTAGTGTCGACCTGCCCTTTTGGAATCTGGGACTAGTGTCGACCTGCTGTCCGAGTCTGGAAACTGGGTCTTCTGGAATCTGGGACTAGTGTCGACCTGCTTTGATCTAGTGTCGACACTACCAAGACAAAAATGTGTGAACCTAAAATTTAACACATAAACCATTAGTACAAGATATTATCATTAAAATATGAGATATTAAACATCAGAAACATGTTTTTTAAGCATTATTGTGATATGTATAAAATGTATAACATGTTCAACATATCATCATCAAAATCACAACATGTCACAATATCTCATCATTAAAATCACAATATGTCATCATCAATATCACAGTATGTCATCATCAAAATCAAGGTATGAGTGATGTTCATTGGATATCATTAAATTACAACTTTAGGAAGTTCCAAAACACACTCAACCCAACAATTCCATCATCATTCACACATTGCACAGTCTATATAGTAGCAATGTAAATAACAAGTGTCCATAATTATACAAGTCCATAACATAATGTCGTTGTTTACATACTAATGAAAGAAAGTGTAGTCTAGGTAGAAATTCTCCACAAGTGCAGCTACTCCTCTCGCTCGGAGTCGCTCCTCACTATGTCCTCTTCTATCACGAGGACACCTGTCTCACCTATATGTTAAAGCAAGTATGAGTCTTCCAAAACGACCCATCAAGCAACCCATTGGCACATCCTTACACATATCACATACATGCTAATCTTTTAAACAATAAGAGAAATATGGCACATGATTCATTTTAAATAAGTAAATACACACAAATAACCTATAACATGTTTTCTACACATGGCATTTAACTTGATTCATGGTTTCAATTTCTATTCATATCATTTCATAATTCTAAACAAATAGATCATGGAATTAAGCACATGGTTACTAACAATCCTAGCATGATGTCTAACGTTTTTCACATGCTTTTAAACCACATATCCACATCTTTTACTTGCTGTTTTAACATAAATAAAACACATTCACATGGTTTCACATCTTTGCACATGATATCACATTAACACAACACTATCACATGATCACATTTCACATTTACACACTTTTACACATTTAATTGTCGTGACACATAGTCCGAACCACCATAAAGAAGGACACACATTCACATAACACATACCCGTCACCTAGGCAATATAGTAACGAATCTTGGTAACTGTGCAGAACCGAGAGAAACCCTCTCCACCCTAACCAGTGGTACTTGTCCACCTCCAGGATTTCATCCTGATGCCCACAGGATATCACATACACATTGAGCCTTCCCATAGGGACTTTTCTACGGTACGGCTCCACAGCCTTCTATGGTAGCAGTGTCAATTTCGGCACAATTCCACTTAAACACATTCACTTAATTAAGCACATGATTAACAACATTTTATTACACCATTTGGTCTATTCACATGTGATGAGTGTTGAAGGAATATCTAAAGGGGGGGGGGGTGAATAGATATCGACCAATTTAAAAATCAATTGGAAATTAAAACTTTGAAATTAGGATCTGATCTGATGACGACAGTTTAAGCAAAGAACAACAACCACACAAGTGCGAGCAATATTTTTAAGGTGGTTCGGCTCCAGTATGGAGACCTACGTCCACCCCTCACTAAACCAGTGAGGCTTCACTATGAGATCAAATGTGTGAGACTCTCACCAGCCGCTGATTCACAGCTTCTACAAAACTGCTGATACACAGCTTCAACAATCCTCTAATTCACAGCTTCAAGATTTGACCTAAATCTCGCAATCCAAACACAGCAAGTGTAGGATCAACTTCCTCTACTCCAAACGAAGTAGACAACTAATCAGAGTCTTAACTTGAAGAAATCAAGAAAAAAAAACTAAACAGAAGTATGAAGAAGTTCAGAAATATCAAACGCTCTGCTCCTGAGTTAGATCTGATCAGAATTCTCCTTGAGCTTCAGTTACAACTTCTTCAAGCTTGAGTTCATTGAATTCATCTTCTGGTTGCAGCACATTGATCAATTGCCTCTAAATCTAAGTTGAGTTCCGATCCTCTGTTCCAGTTGATCAGCAGCATGTCTTCATATTGTAAGAAGGCACGATCCAGTGACCTCTCCTCTTGATCAGATGATGATTCCAAAGTCGGCTGCTCTCCCTGAACTCAAACTCTTACTCTCTGCACTTTTTACGCTCTCAGATCACTGCTCTTTTTCCCTCTGTGCGTGATCCCCACTGTAGAGGATGACTCGCCTCTTTTGATCTATTTCACAGAATCTTTTTAGTGGGCCCCTCAATAGATTCCTAAAACTTGGGAGATCCTTTTACTGCCAAAAGGTGGTATCTTCCAGAACCATGTGACGTGTACCAGAAGTCTCAATCATTGGACCTTGGGTCACGTGCCCATCACTTATGCGCTGGCAGATTCTTTATGTCTCTATAGAATAAGTGTGATAGAGTCGACGCATCCAGTTTATAGAGTCGACGCACATCCATGAGACTTAACTTGGATCAGTGTAAGGTCTTTAGTAGAGTCGACTCTATGCCCTCCAGGTTGACCTTATCCAAATAACTTTGATTCTGACTGATTGACTATGAGGTAAAGTCGATCTTACAACATCATAATGTCGACCTTATCTATTGATAGTGTCGACCTGACCTTCCTTCAGAGTCGACCTGATAGACTGGTAGAGTCGACCTCATCCGCAGATGGAGTCGACCTCAGCCAACACTTCTCTTCATAAGGCTCAATGGGAATTTGACTAGTGTCGACCTGATCCACATCTGGTGTCGACCTTACCCGGTACCTCCCTTCAGTGCTAGCCAGAAAAATAATTAGAGTCGACCTGTTCTTTGAATAGTGTTGACCTAATCTGGTACTCTTGAATGACAACGCTACTGGAACTCACTGAGCGTCGACCTAACCTCTGTGTAGAGTCGACCTTATGAACAACACTGAACTTTAGTAATTCTTCCGTTGATGCACATGAGTTGACTTTATCTTTATAAATGTTCCTGTGATGCAAATAACTTGTGTTAGACATTTATGACATTTTACTTGATTTATGACATCATCAAAACCAGGGACACAAAAATCTCCCCCTTTTTGATGATGGCAACATTTAATCATAGAAGTTTGGATTGTTAGATGAAATCCATGTACAAACTTGTTATTATGCAAAAATATTAGTCCACACAGGCCATCCACACAAGTTTACACAAACCATCCATACAAGTTCACATAGGAGCATTTCACACAAACACACTTTGATGATTTCATTACTGATAAGAGTGAGTTTACAAGAAACATCAAAGTACAAAAGATACACAAGACAAAAGACACAAACAATCATAAACATCTATGATAGTGTTTGTAAGGCCCTCGAATTTTGTTGCATTATTCTATTTCGTGTAAATAATTCATGTTTGTGTATGCATAGAGGTACATGTCTACGTATGTATTAACTAGTTATACTTAAGTGTGCATGTGTATAATTAGTTGTAAATAATGTATGAATTGCATGATGGTAGTATGTGCATGATGGTATATATATGGCATGTATATATGTATAAGTTAGGCATGGTTTCTGCATGTTTTAGGTTCTGGCCGAAGGACCCAATTGGCGTCCACATGGATGGACGTCCATGCTGAGTCAGCGTCCACTTCGATGGACGCCAATACTTAAGCCAACGTCCATGGATGTGGACGTTAAGATTTCTGACCTGCATGCATTGCAGACCCCGAAATCCTGGAAGAAGGAAGCTCAGCCATTGGGGAGCTGTCCCCAACGGCTCTGAGCCTTTCCCATCACCACTCCGGGGTTCCCCAAACCCCTCTGCTTTAAACCAAGCTCCTCCTGCACCAGAAAGAGCTCTCTTTGGCTCTTTGCAAAGAGGAGAGAAAACCCTAGCAAGCTGTGAGAAAAGTTGGACTTTGCAAGCTCGGATCCATCAGTGTGAAGGTGTTCCCGGCGTTCTACTGCAACAAGGAGGTAGCTGGAACATCGAGGAAGAGTTCCCCGACCTTGGCTTGCTGAGGAGACTGATCAAGAACTCGGAGGAAGACGTTTCTGGAGGCTTCTTAGGACTGCCCAAGGAGAGCTTCTACGAACCCTAGATCCCTTTGAAGATTTGTTCAGAGGCAAGTAACCTACACACATCGTCCCTGTAGATGTCTAGTAGGGTTTTCTTATTTTTACACATTTTTCCTCGTGTCCTAGATCCCCCATTCTTCTTGTGTTTGGAGCTCGGGTCTGCATTCTTGCAGAGACCTGAACTTGACGGCAAGATCCCTTGTCGTCAAGATCTTCATTAACGGCCAACGATGTTGCCGTTAAGCTCCATTAACGGCCCGAGTATGCCGTTAAGTTCGTCAGGACATAACAGTGAGCTGTTCTCCCCTTCTATATGACTATTTTCGATGTGTTTTCGCGATGAGGATATAATGTAACTCCTATATGCTATGTATCCTAGTTAATGTGGTGTGTGGGAGAGTGATTTTGCATATTTTGTGGATGGTAGAGTTTATTAGTTTATTGAAATGCATGTGGAAGAAATAGCCATGTATGTTTCCCCCACTATTCTAATGATCCGTGGGAAATTTGGATGCCCTAATTCTGTTAGACCATGAGTGGGTGATTCAGTTTGTGCTTTGAATTTCTGGGAATTTCTACATGCTCACATGATTTACTGAAATTTCTGAAATGGAATTAGAAAACATGCGTAGGTCTTGTAAAATCTCCTGTAAATTGTGTGTTGTGTAATAAATCCGGGGAAATTTCCTGTGGTGTTGTGTATGTTGGGTTCAGGGCTACGAACTGTTAAACTGAATATCCATGTGGTGTGCCATGATAAATTGAATTACGAATGATATGAGGATTGATATCTAATTTTTGTAATTGCATTATGAGTCAGAAAAACGTGAAATTTTGCACGTGAGGTCATAAACCTGTAATCAGCATGTGGTTAAATTTTCAGGCTGTTTGGACAACTGTAGAATGCAATATGAAACTTCCATGCGAAAATATGTGAATAATGCATGCTATTGTGAAAATGATTTGAAATGCGCATGCAACCTGATTTATGCAACTTACTGAATGTGTAATCTCTGTCATCTCATGCTAGGAAAACAGAGCCATGTGTGTGAATGAGAGAATGAAAAGATGTGTGTGCGCCATGTGTAAAAGTGTGTGTAAAAATCGGTATGTGTAATGTGTAAGACTGTGCCAAGTGTGATACTGCTTCCATAGAGGGCTGTGGAACCGTACCATGGAGAAGTCCCCATGGGAAGGTTCAATGTGTTAAGATCCTAAGGGCATTAGGATGAAATCCTGGAGGTGGACAAGTACTACTGGTTAGGGTGGAGACTTGTTCTCCCGGTCTGCACAGTCCAAGAGTCGTCACTATATTGCCTAGGTGACGTCTATGTGTATGTGTCCTTCTAATGGTGGTTTGGACTATGTATCACGGCACTAAAATGTAAAATGTGAAAATGTGAAATGTGAATGTGATCATGTGTAAATTGTGTAGTGTGAATATGTGTAAATGTGAAATGTGTGAAAAGTGAACTATGTGAATGAGGAAATTGTGCAACCATGTGAAACTAATGTATTAGATGATGCAATGGTGAACCATGATATGTTAATGTTTAACTCGTGTCATAACAGCAACCTCATTGTAGTTATGAAAATGCTTTACATGTGTACAAATGCGTAGAATCCATGCTAGTAGTATTTCTTGCTTATGTGTAAACGTTTCCATGTTTAAGCGCCACCATGATATAGTTAATTGAGATTGTAGCTCTCATGTGATGGGTTGTGAATTCCTAATTCATGTCAAAACAGCAAGCTAAAAGTATATAAAATGACAATGTGCATGTGCAAGAATGTGTAGAAATCCTGATAGGAAGGTCTCTTTCCATGTATGTAAGCACACCATGTTTGGTTGCTCTCATGTTTGCTTCATTGGAGGTGAAACCTTTATGTGATGGAATAAGTAGAAAGCATGTGATAGGACGTTTTATTTGGAAAATCTGAAATCATGAACCATGTGTTAAATTTGGTAGAATTACCATGATAGGTTGTCTCTTATTGATGTCAAGCATGCTACATGTTTTGTCTTGTGACTTGGGATGAAAACTGGCTATGATATGTGCATGTATGATATGTGTGGTGTTATTTGCTGAGTCTTTAGACTCATTACTTGCTTCGGCGTACAGGTTTAGCTGACGACGCTACACCGTTAGAGGAGGCAGTGGAGAGCGACTCTGAGCGTGGAGACTAGCTCTTTGGAGTTCACTTGTGCCATTTGTGATTTCATAGTATGTATTGTAAGGCAGTGTATTAGAATTATCATGTAATCATGGACAAACTATGTATTTCATTTTAGCACTTCTTTTATGTGGATATGTGGACTTTAGATCTTTAAATTGTTACATGAATCATGTATGTTAAATGTGGATGATGAGTTGAATGAAAGACATGGTTCTTTTACTTCCGCTACTCTGTATTTATATTTATGAGCATCTCAATCGTATGTTATTGTTTGGGTAAATGCCCCACTGTGATAACGTTCACTATACCGACGTGGGTTGGTATAACTGTACCGGTATAATGAGGGTCGTCACAGGGATTGGTATCAGAGCAACCAGTTGAGATTGCACATGAATATACATAAGTCATCATCTTCATTACATGCTAAGTCTACATAGGAATGTCCACATATGTAGAATTGATTAATAATGAATGAAAAATAGATAAGAAAATGGTTAGGAATAAAGTAACGTAGCTCTAATGATGGCTGAAATTTATTGCAGCCATGGCTTCGAGAGGTAGGCGTGGCGGAGCGCCGGCCCGTGAGGACGAGCCGAGACGTGAGGAGCGGGCGGAGCAGCAGGCCCCGGCACCACAGGGTCCTGTACTTCCCCCACCGCCGCCTGTGGATTATGGAGTATTCATGCAAGGTCTGGTGCAAGCCATGCAGACGCAGGCTCACACCCAGGCTGCACTCCAGGCTCAGTTGGAGGCTCAGGTTAGAATAATGAAACAACTAGTAGCCTGTTTTATTTAATTGCATGATGTTATGTTTTTTGTGTATTGTTGTTGGATGTAGCAGGCTCAAGTTCCAGCTCAGGACCATGGTGGACCTTCCATCATGGAAAGATTCAAGAGGATGCTGCCACCCTCTTTTAAGGGCGAGAGCGATCCATTGCTAGCTGAAAGCTGGATGAGGGAGATTGAAAAGATCTTCCGAGCTATCAGGTGTGCAGATGAGGATAAGGTTACATTATCCACCTACATGCTACATGTATGTGTTAGTTTTGTATGTTGTACGTTCTATTAAGCTAGATTCGTTTAGATGGTGCTTATGAACGGTGTACTGCAGGAGAGAGCTGATGTATGGTGGGCTTCATTACTACGTACATGGTTCGAGGACGGTGCGATTGATGTTGCTTGGGACGAGTTCGTGAGGCTCTTTCGGGCCAAGTTCGTCCCCGAGCATATTCAAGATCGGATGGAGCAGGAGTTCCTCTCTTTGACTCAAGGCTCCATGACCGTGCTAGAGTATGAGGCAAGATTTTCTGAACTCTCTAAATATGCACCTCATATCATGACAGATGAGCGCAGGAAGACAAAGAAATTCGTGATGGGCCTGAAGCCATCACTGAGGACGAGGCTAGTAGCATTTGACTATCGCACCTTGGACGAGGCCCTCAGCACTACTTGTAGGCAGGAGGGTGAAATGGAGCAATACCTTGAAGAGAAGAAGGCTTCGCAGAAGAGACCTGCAGCTACGTTCCAGCGACTGGACAAGAAGAAAGCGGTGTACCAGACACAGTAGCAACCAGTAGCAGTCGGCAGTACTCAAGTACCTTCTGTACATTCCCCTGGTGTGAAGAAAGAGTGTCCCCACTGTGGGAGGACACATGGTGGTTCCGAGTGTTGGATGATTACGGGAAAGTGCCTGAAGTGCGGAAGTAGCGACCACAAGATAAAAGATTGTCCGAGACTTCAGCAGGGAGTCCAGCGTGGAGCGCCAGCCCCAGCAGCGGTAGCGGCAGCAGTGCCAGCTATAGGAAGACCAGGAAGGCCTCGAGCCCCAGCTCGAGTGTTTGCTTTAGCGCGCGAGGACGCCGAGCAGGCAGAGCATGTCACCGAAGGTACGGTTTTACTTCTAGGTGTGCACGCTCGGGTTTTGTTTGATACGGGTGCCACTCACTCGTTCATTTCCGAGCGGTTCGCTAGGCAGTTAGCTCTAGAGTCAGGCATAGAGTCTGAGGATTTAGAAGTCCCTTTGTCTGTGCACACACCTGCAGGTACGGTGTCGACTAGGAAGTGTATTCCGTCGCTACCTGTGTGCATTGAGGATAGAATCCTAGAAGGGTGTTTCTTCTTGCTAAAGATGAAGGACTTTGATGCTATTCTTGGTCTGGATTGGCTAGAGGAGCACTATGCGTTAGTGGATTGTCTTCGAAAGAGGATTGTTTTCCGCATTCCTGGTGAGGACGAGTTCTCTCATCCCTTGCCAAGGAACTTGGCGGGAAAGTTGGTCATCTCTGCCATGAAGGCGATGCGCATGGTAAACACAAGGGTTGTGACGCGTTTCTTGCCAGCGTGGTATTAGTACCAGAGACTGATGAGTCACTTACTCTTGCGGAGATCGAGGTAGTGCAGGATTTTCCAGACATCTTCCGATGATTTGTCTGGTTTGCCACCGGATAGAGATAGAGTTCACCATTGAGATGCTTCCGGGCACCTCTCCTATCTCAAAGGCTCCATATCGGATGGCACCTGCGGAGGTTAGCCGAGTTGAGGAGGCAATTGCAAGAGTTGCTAGATAAGGGATTTATTCGCCCTAGTGTTTCCCCTTGGGGCGCACCTGTATACTCGTCAAGAAGAAAGACGGGTCACTTAGGTTATGCATTGACTACAGAAGCTGAACAAGTGACTGTGAAGAACAGGTATCCCTTACCTCGTATTGATGATGTTTGACCAGTTGCAAGATGCAACAGTATTTCTAAGATTGATTTGCGATCTGGTTATCACAGTTGAGGATTAGAGTGAGGATGTGTCCAAGACGGCGTTTAGAACCCGTTACGGACATTATGAGTTTTTGGTTCTCCTTTCGGATTGACCAACGCCCCTGCAGCATTCATGGATCTCATGAACAGGGTGTTTAGGACCTTACCTAGATAGCTTTGTAGTGGTCTTCATAGATGACGTGTTGGTCTACTCTCCGGATGAGGCCACACACCGTCAGCTTGAGGGTAGTGTTGGAGGTCCTTCGTGAGCACAAGCTGTATGCCAAATTCAGTAAGTGCGATTTCTGGTTGCGCGAGTTCATTTCCTCGGGCATGTTATCTCCGGTGCTGGTGTAGCAGTTGACCCAGCAAAGGTCCAGGCAGTTATGGATTGGGAGACCCCCAGACCCCTTCGGAGATTCGTAGTTTTCTGGGTTTGGCTGGTTACTACCGGTGATATTGAGGGATTTTCATCCATCGCCGCCCCATTGACTCAGCTCACCAGAAAGGAGTGAAGTGTGTTGGTCCGAGAAATGTGAGAGTAGTTTTCAATGTTGTGAAGACTAAGCTCACGTCAGCTCCGATGTTAGTCTTGCCGAGCGGTGTAGAGGGTTTGCTATCTACAGGGATGCGTCTCGGATTGGCTTAGGCTGTGTGCTAATGCAGCAAGGAAGGGTAGGGGCTGCTTCTCGTCAGTTGAAGGAGCATGAAAAGAAACTATCCGACCATGATTGGAGCTCGCAGCAGTGGTCTGCACTAAAGATCTGGAGGCACTATCTTTATGGTGTCAGATTTGAGGTGTTTACCGACCACAAGAGCTTGAAGTATCTTTTCTCCCAAAAGGAATAAACCTGCAGAGAGAAGATGGATTGAGTTCTTGAAGGACTAGACTTCGACCTTCAGTATCCCTTGGAAGGCGAATGTCGTAGCGGATGTTCTGAGTAGAAGAGGCCATTGCCGGCAGGACTGGAAGCTGTTGGAGGATGCGGCTTGCGCATTGACTGAGTTAGAGCCATCGCTATGCCAGACTTTTGTAGCTCAGTTATCCCTTAGATCCTCGTATTGGATGAGGTAATCGAGCAACAGAAAGCGACTCCTAGAGTTAGTGGGCAAGGCGGGCATTGCTCGTGATGAGGATGGTGTGATTAGATTCCTTCATCGCGTCTGTGTCCATGATTTGGTAGATGTCTGTGAGCATGTGCTAGCAGAGGCTCATAGATCGCGATTCTATTCATCCGGGTAACACGAAAATGTACCAGGATTTGAAGAGGTCCTTTTGGTGGTCCGGCATGAAGAAGGATGTAGCAGATTTTGTGTCTAGGTGTTTGGTGTGTCAGCAAGTGAAAGCCGAGCGGCAGCGACCATCTGGCCTTGCAGAGGATGGAGATGCCAGTTTGGAAATGGAAAGCTGTCACTTGGATTTTTGTTCGGGTGGGTTGCCTCGGTCTAGACGGGAATGACGAGATTTGGGTAGTCGTAGATAGATTCCCAAAGATGCACTTCTTGCCTATGAAGAAGAAGCAGTCGGTTGAGAGTTTAGCTAGATTGATGTCAGTAGCATTATAGAGTGCATGGTGTGCCGAAGTCGATCATTCGGATCGAGATCGAGATTTACTTCGAGACTGTGGACGGGTCCTTCAGGATGCTTAGGTTCGGATCTGAAGCTTCGGGTTGTTGGGTTGAATGCAAATTCATATCATTTCCCTCCTATTTTGATGATGACAAGAAGTGTTCTTAAAGCAATTTAATTGAAGCATGTCAAAAACATCATACCTGAAATTCATGTTCAAAAAGTATTTTTCAAATCACATTTATCATTTATAGTCATGATAAATCATTTAACTAATGATATATGTGTTTATTTTTCAGGTACAAACATTTTTATGCAAAAGATGTGTCGACACACCCATCAATGGTGTCGACACATCAACACAGATTCAAAGACAAATTGTGTAAAAATGTCAAGAGTGTGTCGACACATGTCAAGAGTGTGTCGACACGAGTGGCAGTTTTCCAGAGATCAAGGGTACCCAGGTCGACACACTCCCAGGGCAGGTCGACACTAGACCCAGTTCCCAGAACAGCCAGTTTGAGGAATTGGGACAGCAGGTCGACACACTCCCAGGGCAGGTCGACACTAGACCCAGTTCCCAGAACAGCCAGTTTGAGGAATTGGGACAGCAGGTCGACACACTCAAGAGCAGGTCGACACGGGACCTTTCTCCCAGAACAGATTTTTCTATCTTTGGGACAGTGTGTCGACACAACCACCAGGGCAGGTCGACACACTACGGAAACTTTTCATCCTAAGAGCTGATGGCTGCCACGTGTCCTTCTAGGGCGATCAGAATCTTTCTTGGAAAGCGTGCCCTTGTACCCCAAAGGGTATCTTTGGAATCCTAAGGGTATAAAAGGTCCTTTTTGGCCTGCCTTCGAGAAGAGAACCGACCCAACTCTCTCAGTGCCTCCAAGAAGCTCCTGGCGGCCAGAAGAGCTCGTGTCTCCTTCCTCTGCTCTCCAATTGCTTCTAGAAGACCAATTCCCACCAATTCAAGGTGTGGGAATTGGAATTTGAGCCCTGAAGATTCCTCTGAAGCATTCCAAGGAGGCAGATCTGTAGAAGACTTTGTTGGTGAAGAATTCGAGGAAGATCCAACTTCTCAAATTGCAGAGCATCGTTTTGGACTTCAAGCTTCACATGCTTCTTCCCAATTCAAGCCTCTACAAGGGAGTACACTGAAGAACGAAGACTTTCAATTCAACTTAATTTCTCTTCTGTTCTTCTGAGATATCTTTTGGGATTATGCAAGTACTTCTGCATAACTCTCTTTAGAGTTCTCAAACTTTGACTAGATCTATTGCTAGAGGATCTCAGTCTTAAGTTGGTGTCTAGCAGTCTTAGTGTGAGCCTTGTGCTCAGGTTGTTGTGAGCCGTTGTGCTCAGTGTTGAGTTGTCAAACTCAAGTGTGGTTGAGCAGTCTTGCTCAGTTGTTCTAGAGTAGTCTTGCTCTAGAAGTGGTGTGAGTTGTAAGCTCTTCAGTGTTGGAGTTGTCAGGCTCCAGTGGGTGTGTTACCCAGTTGTGTTAGTGAATCCTCACGGGTTGTGAGGGGTGGATGTAGGAATCACATGGGTGATTTCCGAACCACCTAAAAATCCTTGTGCATTTGTTTTCTGTGGTTTGACTGATTCATCCGCTAGATGCTTGCATAGGATTCGTTTTTAATTCACTTAATCAACTTGATTCACATCTAAGTTTTTCAACCCACTCCAATCTAATCAGATCAGTAGCTTTTCACTGATAACATTGCCTCTGATTCTAAATAGTTTTAAAATTATTTAAGCTTCCGCAAAAGTGGCTAAGATCTATTCATCCCCCCCTTCTAGATCTTTTCCACACATTTATTTCGATCCTTCAATTGGTATCAGAGCGGGTTTACATCGATCTGATTTGAACTGAGCAGCTTTTGTTTCTGAGTATTGAGTGTTTGTTTGTTTGTTTGTCTGTTTGTTTGTTTGCTTGCTTGCTTAACTACTTCTCTGTGCATTTACTTAAGTGTCATGGACTCAAAGGGTTTCATAGCTGAGGGCCATTCCATAAATAGGCCACCATTCTTTAATGGTTTGGACTATTCTTATTGGAAGAACAGAATGCAAGTATTCTTAAGGGCCCAGAACTATGAGATCTGGAAAGTAGTTGAGGCTGGTCCCTATGAAAACCAGGGTGAGGAAGAAACCTGGACGAGGGAACAAATAAGGAGAGCTACATTGAATTACAGTGCCATGAACATGATTCAATGTGCTGTCCATCCCAAGGAGTATTCGAGAATCTCTATGTGTAAATCTGCCAAAGAGATGTGGGATAAACTCGAACTACTCTATGAGGGAACATCTCAGGTCAAGGAGACCAAGGCAAATATTTTAGTTTCAGAATATGAACTTTTCATGATGAAATCTAATGAATCTATTTCTGAAATGTTTGCCAGATTCATGGTGATTGTCAATGGACTCAAGGCTTTGGGTAAGGAGTATACTGATGCAGACTTGGTAAGAAAAATTTTGCGTTCACTTTCTTCAATTTGGCATACCAAGGCCACTGTTATTGAAGATTCAAAAGATTTATCCAAAATGTCTTTGGATGAATTGATTGGATCTTTAATGACATATGAAATAAACTTAAGAAGAAATGAAGAACTTATCATTAAGACCAAGCCTATGGCACTCAAAGCCTCTTCAAGCAACAAAGATAAAAATCAGGATAAAACAAGTTCTGAAGAATCTGAGTCAAATGAGGATGAGATTGCCCTCATGACCAGACAATTCAGGAAATTCTTGAAATATAGGAAAGGGAAAATGACTGGGAAAAAGAAATTTTCCCCAGGTAAGAAGAATATTTCCTCTTCCAATTTCAATAAGAATCATAAACCTGATGAGAATGTTATCTGTTACAGGTGCAACAAGCCAGGACACATGAAGGGAGAGTGTCCTGAGAACAAAAAGGAAAAGCACAAAAGATTCCAGAAATACAAGAAGCCCAAGGCCATGGTAGCCACTTGGTCTGATGAAGACACAAGTGAGGAAGAAGAAGAGAAGAAGTCCTCAAGCTCAGAGAGTGAGGAAGTTTGCTTCATGGCCAACAGCACAGATGGAAAGGTAAATACTTCCTTTGAAGATTATAGTGTTGAAGATTGGCAGGATGTGTATGCTGAATTGGTAGAAAGATACTCTGAAATGAGAAAAGAAAACAAACACATCAAAAAGAAAATTGAAAATCTTTACCATAACCAATCCTCAAACAATAGAACCTGTGAACTGGAATCTGAAGTAACAGAATTGCTTGAAGAAAAAGAAAATTTACTGAACCTAATTGATGATTTAAAACTTGCCTCTCAGAAGGCCTCCCAAGACTTCAGAAATTTAAATGAAAAGCTGGAAATTGAAAAACAAGAAAAACAACAGAAAATTGAAGAAATTGAAATTCTTAAAAACCAGCTAAAGGAAAAGGAGGAGGTTATCCAAACCTTCACAAAAGGCCAAGATAACCTAGAGGCATTGCTAGGATCCAACATGACAACCACATCTCATGGATTGGGATTCAACAAAAAGAAATCAACAAAAGATAAATCTGGTGAGAAAAAGGGAAAAGCACCATTAATCAAATTTGTTAAAGGTCCCAATCTGGAAAACACTGAAATCCAACAAACAGCAAACAAAACCCCAAACAAAAACCCAAACAAAACTCAAAACAAATCAAAAATCCAAAAACAAAAGAAGACTGTCAGGTCGACACAGTCCCCTGACAGGTCGACCTGTTCAACACCAAAAACCATAATCAACTCAACTAAAAATTCAAATAAAAATCTGAGAAATAAGAAAAAGGGAAAAGAAATAATCCATGAAAAACCTTGGACCTCCAAGACAGCTCCTCAAGAAAATTGGACTAATCCTTGGAACCAATGGTATGAAAATCCCTGTTGGTATTATCCTCAATACCCTTATCCAAATTTCTGGATGTACCAACACAATCCATGGATTCCACCTCCTTCTATGAACTCAAATTTTCAAATGAAAAACTCCCCTCCTACCAAAAACAAAGATCTTGGTGCTTTCATTCCTAAAAGAAAGAACAAACAGAAAAATGCTGAAAACACCAAAGTAACAAAACAAAAATCTAAAACAAATCAAATTTGGGTGAGAAAGGATTTGATGTCTTTGCTAAATCATTCTGATGGTCCCAACTCTGTTTGGGTACCAAAATCTTCTCTCCACTGATCTTGTTGCAGGGAAGTCGTGCACCCAACACAAATGTATGGTTTCTTGACAGTGGGTGTTCACGACATATGACTGGAGATAGAGCCAAATTCTCATTCCTGCTTGAAAAGGAGGGAGGGTCAGTCACCTTTGGAGGTAAAAATAAAGGAAAGATCATTGGATCTGGTAAGGTTGGTCAAACTTCTTTAAACTCAGTAGATAATGTTTTGTTAGTTGATGGACTTGACTATAATTTGCTCAGTATTAGCCAACTATGTGACAAAGGTCACAAAGTTGTGTTTGAATCTGATTTTTGCAAAATAATTGATTCATCAACTGACAAATTAAATTCTGTGGAAAAAGAGAAAACAATGTTACATGATCAACCTTAATAAAAACTTTTCTGAAAATCTTTGTTTTGTTGCAAATAAAGATGAAATTGCATGGACTTGGCACAAAAGACTTGGCCATGCAAGCTTCAGAACAATGGATAAGTTGTTAAGATTGAATTGGTTAAAGGTCTTCCTGAATCCTTTCTAAAGTTGAAGGTCAAATTTGTGGGATCTGTGCTAAAGGAAAACAAACTAGGAAATCCTTTAAAGTCTTCAATGAAGTACTCACATCTAAGCCACTAGAACTTCTTCACATGGACCTCTTTGGGCCAACAAGAGTTCTAAGCTTGAGTGGCAAAAGATATGGATTTGTAATCATTGATGACTTTACTAGATTTACCTGGGTTATTTTTCTATCTCACAAAAGTGATGCATGCCTTGAATTCAGGAACTTTTGTACCACTGTCTTAACCACTTATCCATATAAAATCAAAAATATCTTAACTGATCATGGGGGTGAATTTGAGAACACATCCTTTTCTGATTTTTGTGCTGAATTTCAGATATTCCACAAGTTTTCTTCACCAAGAACTCCAGAACAAAATGGAGTTGTGGAAAGAAAGAACAGAACTCTTGTGGAAATGGCTAGAACCATGCTTCTTGAGAGTAACTTGCCCAAATCCTTCTGGGCTGAAGCTGTGAACACAGCAAACCACATACTCAATAGAGCATTGGTCAGACCAAAAATCAAGAAAACCCCCTATGAATTATTGAAAAACAAAAAGCCAACTGTTTCCTATTTTAAAGTCTTTGGGTGCAAATGCTATGTACACAATAATAACAAAGAAAACCTTGACAAGTTTGATGCTAAGAGTCAGGAAGCTATCTTCCTTGGCTATTCTGAAGTGTCAAGGGCCTTCAAAGTGTACATAATGAAAACCAAATCTGTTGAAGAATCTCCACATGTAATTTTTGATGAAAATTCCTTTTCCACTAATGATTCTAAATCTTGCAGGGAAAAACAAGACAATGAAGAGGATGACCTCATTGTGGATTCTTCACCAACCGTTGAGGAGATTAATAACATTGAAGAAAACCTGAACAACAACTCACCATCTCCAAATGGTTCAGGTAATCTTGTTCCAGAAGTGGGCACTTCTCAACAGGTAATTTCTGAACCTCGTTTTCTAAGAGATCACCCATTAGACAGTGTAGTTGGCAATCTAAATGATAGAGTTAGGACCAGATCATCCTTTTTGCAAAACATTGAAGAAGACTCACTAGCTCTAATTTCCCAAATTGAACCCAAGTCAATTGATGAAGCCTTATCCAGTTCTGATTGGATTATGCTATGCATGATGAACTTCATCAATTTGAAAGAAATCAAGTGTGGGAATTAGTGCCTAGACCTAGTGACCAAACAGTGATTGGCACTAGATGGGTTTTCAGAAATAAATTGAATGAAGCTGGTCAAGTAATAAGAAACAAAGCTAGGCTAGTTGCAAAGGGGTATAACCAAGAATTTGGAATTGACTTTGAAGAATCTTATGCCCCTGTAGCTAGACTAGAAGCTGTGAGAATTTTCCTTGCTTTTGCATCCTCCATGAAATTCAAAGTCTTTCAAATGGATGTTAAAAGTGCATTTCTAAATGGATATATAAAGGAAAATGTGTTTGTTGAACAACCTCCTGGATTTGATAATGAAAAATATCCTAACCATGTTTTCAAGCTTAATAAGGCACTCTATGGTCTTAAACAAGCTCCAAGAGCTTGGTATGATCGTTTGAGTTCCTTTTTACTTGAAAAAGGATATTCTAGAGGTAATGTTGATCAAACATTGTTCACAAAAACAGTAAAAAATCAAATAATTGTGGTCCAAATTTATGTTGATGACATAATTTTTGGCTCCACCAATAAAGGCCTTTGCACTGAATTTTCAAATCAAATGCAGAATGAATTTGAAATGAGCTTAATGGGAGATTTAACATTCTTTTTGGGATTGCAGGTTAACCAAACGAATGAAGGAATCTTCATCAGTCAAACCAAATATGTCAAGGAGCTACTGAAAAGGTTTGACTATCAGAACCTTAAACATTCAAGCACACCCATTGCAATAAATGCTAAGCTAGAAGAAGACCCATCTGGTAAGTCAGTAGATCCAAAAACCTACAGAGGTATGATTGGCTCTCTGCTCTACCTTACTACTTCTAGACCTGACATTCAGTTTTGTGTGTGCTTATGTGCTAGATTCCAATCAAATCCTAAAGAAAGTCATATGCTTGCTGTGAAAAGAATTTTTAAATATCTTGTTGGAACATGTGACTTAGGAATTTGGTATCCTGCTGGTTGCAAGTTAGAATTGTTTGCCTATTGTGATGCTGATTATGCTGGGTGTAAGTTAGATAGAAAAAGCACAAGTGGCTTGTGTGTATTTCTAGGTGGGTGCCTTATTTCTTGGGCTTCTAAGAAGCAACATTCAGTTGCTCTGTCAACAGCAGAGGCTGAATATGTTGCAGCAGGTAGATGTGGAACTCAGATTCTCTGGGTGAAACATCAACTTCTTGATTACAACCAAGATTTAGGGTGTGTACCCATCCTATGTGATAACACAAGTGCAATCAACCTTTCTAAAAACCCCATTCAGCACTCCAGAACAAAACACATTGAAATTAGGCATCATTTCTTGAGAGATGAGGTTGCAAAGAAATCTTTTGAACTCCATTTTATTGAAACTGAAAAACAAATTGCAGACATATTCACAAAACCCCTTCCTGAAAATAGATTCTCATCTTTAAGGAGAGAACTTGGTCTTTGTAAATGTCCACCTTCTTGATCTCTCTTAAGGTTTGGGTTGAGTGCTATGCATTACCTAAGGGGGAGTTCTTTGCATTTCATATTTCCTTGCTTCCTCAAGATACATTGTTCATATCTCTCTCATTTTCAATTCTATTTCCTTTTTTACAATAAATTCTCCACTTCTGATTGTGTTGAAACTTCTTGGTATATCAAATAGTGATTTGAAGAAGGACAAGTTATGCTTGTCTGGACACTTTCACTATGCGTGAGAACATATCTCCGCCAAGTACTAAGAAGTTAATATGCAATAATTGAGGGGGAGCTTTTATTGTTCAAAGAGAAATTCTTTTCTGATTTCAAAACTTGCACAGTTTTAACTTCCACTTCTTTTTGCTAATGAATTCTTCAACTCTTATTGTATTGAAATCTCTTGGTATATCAAATGGTGACTTGGAGAAGGACAAGTTATGCTTGTCTGGACACTTTCACTATGCGAGAGTATGTGTCTCCGCCAAGTACCAAGAAATGGATATACAGTTGTTGAGGGGGAGTCTTTGTTGTCCAAGAAGAAAATTTCCTTCTGATTTCAAAACTGCATATCTTTATTTTGATGACAAATGGTTGAAATCATCATCTCAGGGGGAGCTAGAAAATTCACAAGTCATCTTTTTGCAAATTTCAAAACCCTTCTTGCATTTCATCAATTCCTTGCATGATGTCCTCATTCTAAAGTCTAGAGTCTCAAAATGAACCTTGAGTGATCTATTATATTTTTACTAATCAACTTTCCACTATGTCTCTCAATCCACAGAAATTCAGATCTCTTCCTAAACTAAATAACAATTTGTGTATTGAACTTAAAACATTTCCTTGTTTGCAACTGATGACTGGATGTATTTGAATTCTATCTCACAAACTCTCCAAAATCTTATAAAATCCAACAGAGCAATGGCATTTGTGCTGAGAAACTGCACACCTTCACAATGAATGAAGTGCTATGTATGTCATGAGGCATTATTGCTAACTCTGTTCAAAGGGGATCCAAATTGAAAATAACCTCAAAATTCAAGCAATTATGTGCTATGCTTTTTGATGATGACTGAGTAACTGGAAATATTGGCGTCTAAAAAACGTATATTTTCATGTCAAAAGGTCATCATTTACCCCTTTGAGACTTGACAATGACTAAATCTTGAGTATCCAGGGACTATGGTGTGTAAAAAGCACTAGTACTTGAGTGAAAGAGATTTACATCATTTGATAGTTTGTTAAAAGAACAAAAATATGAAAATTATTGGAGATTTGTTTAGAAAGAATCATCTTCCTCCTTCATCAAGTTGTTCTTTAAGTTTGTGTTTTACTTTCAACACAACTGTGTTTAGTCTAGATGATATCTTTAATTCTTGAAAATTGAGAAACATGGTAGATTTTGGTTGATTGTTAGATACATTATATCCCTCAATTTATCATTTTGTTGATTCAAGTCTTGGAATGCTAATATCCTGTTGGAAATTGTGTGAAATACTTGAACTGTAATGAATTTTTGCAAAATACAACAAATGAATTTTTAGGCCTCTTAAAAATCCTTGAAATGATAATTCCTCTCATTATTTATCATTATAAAGATGTCCCCAAATTTCTCAAAAATTTCCTCTCAAAAATTCAAATTTCTCTCAAAGGCTGTGTCGACACAATCCTCTCTCGTGTCGACACACAACCCCAGTCAGGTCGACACACCCTTCCTCATGTGTCGACACTGCCTTCTTGCCAGAACTTTTTCAAACCTTTCGGGTTCACCTTAAACCCTTGTTGTTCCTGCGGGGCAGTGTACCACTGCATCCCTTTTTGGGCATCAGGTCGACCCGACGGCCAAACTCTCACCTTTCCGGCAAGAAATTTTCACCATTCTCTCTAACTCTAATCCCCTTCAATCACCTCTCCAATCTTCCATCTCCTCTCTGAAATTCCACTCCTTCCTTGCACCATGGTCCGCAAGTTGGGTCCCCGCCGTGGCGCAAGGTCTCAGGCTTCTTCAAGGCCGGTTCCGGCACAGGTTCCAACAGAACAGATGGAAAGAAGAACCAAGCGAAGAAATGATCCTGCAGAGCTTCCAGGATCCTCTTCTGCACCTCTCAGAGCTTCAAAGAGAGGTAGGACCTCCACTACTGGCAGAGGTAGACAAGTTTCAAACCCTAGATCAGATATTTCAGGCGATTCCTCTGACCACCCTGAGGAATCATCTTCATCTACTGAGTCTCAAGAGGATATACCCTCAGAATCCGTCAGTGCTGCCAAACTGATTTTGAAGCCTAGAATTCTTGACCTTTCTGACACACAATTAGCAGACTCTCTCCCTGAAATTCAAACATATTTCTCCTTTCAATCTTGGATACCTTTTATTTCTGAATTTCAAGTTTGCTATCCAAGGTTAGTTAGAGAGTTCTACAAAAACCTCACCTGCACAGAAGAAGGTTTTAAATCCAAAGTCAAGGGGATAGAGATAGACATGCCAACTGAAGTAGCAGCCTCCATTTTCAAAGTGCCAGATGAGGGGCTGACTACCATGAATTTGAATTTGACTTACATGAAGCCTACTCAATCTTGACAGGCCATCCTGCAGATCCATCAGATCCCAAACAAACCTATGTGACAAGGTTTAATGCCAACTCATTTCCACCTGTATTAAGGGTAATTCACCACATCTTGACAACCATAGTTACCCCTCAAGGTGGTGGGAGGGATAGATTGACAGATATCCAGAGATTCATACTCTTTTGCATGGTCAAAGATATCAAAGTCAACCTTCATGTGATTCTTTATCAAATCATTTCTGAAACTACAAGAACAGACCTCAAGAGATCTCTACCTTATGGAGCACATCTGACCTCAGTGTTCAAGCACTTTGGTGTGCCATTGGAAAATGAAAAATCCCAATCCATTCCCAAGTCAAACATCTACACATTCAAGAATATCCAGAAGTTCATGGGATTTAGATTAGAGGGAAATCAAATTAGAAGAGGACCAGCTGTGGTTGAGGCTCCTCCAGTTCAAGAGGAACAGCCTCAAGATCAAGGGGAACAGCCCCAACTTCAGGAGGATCAGCCTCAGGCTCAAGGGGATCAGCCCCAAGTACAAGAGGAACAGCCTCCAGCTGAAGGGGACCAGCCCCTAAGTCAAGAGGATCAGCCTCCTATGCATGAGGATCAGCCTCAAGTTCCTAATGAAGATGCCAGTCCCTCTCATGCTCCTCTCTCACCTCAGCTTCCTCATCCTTCTCCACAACCCTCATTCCAACCATCCACATCTTCTGGTGGGCCTCCTGTTCCACCAGAATTGATATCATTCCTAAATGACAAATTTGAATCCTTCAACTCCTCACTTCAATCCATGTCCACATCTTTTGAGCTACGGATTCAAAGACTGGAAAACTCAGTATCTGCCAAATTTATTGAACAGAAGGCAGCTTCAGATCATGCAGCTCAAAGGTTCAATAGGTTGATTGGCACAATGGCAGATGCCTCTCTTCAGCTAAAAGAGCATCAAGACAAGTTGGAGATAGTTATGAAGGGAATATTGGCAAATTCCCAAGCAGATGTCTTCAACACCAACCAAACATTGCATGAGATTTCCAGCACCAGATTGTCATTTGCTCATTTTGTGGATGATTTGGAAAGTATGAGGAATTTCAATGAGCACATTGACAGCAGCTTACAGAATTGACCAAGGAATTCAAGATAATGCAAAGACCTGGTTGGTCAGCTGGCTCATCAAGTTCTCAACCTGTTTCAGATGAACTGAAAAGAACTCAGAGCACCTTGATAGAGCATTCTGATAAAATGGAGCATTATCTTCACACTCGGCTGACAACTATCCATGAACAGATAAAGTCAAGCATGAAGTCAATGGATAAAAGATTGTCAGATATTGAGATGCTTCTAGCTCCAATTCCTCCTCCTCCATCTTCTACCTAATGTACATTTTTTTTGATAATGTCAAAGGGGGAGAAGAATGAATGAATGAATGTAAAATATCTTGATGTAATGATCTTTTGAATGAAATGAATGAAATGAAATGGTTGTTTGGCTTCAATACAAATTTTTGTCTTTGTGTGTCTTTGTGTGTGAATACTTGTTCAATTGTTGACTTGTGTGCACAAAACTTCTAATTTCAAGTAACATTGTATCTCACAAAAATATCATCAATTGTTACTGAACAATATCAAAAGGACATTGACAAGTATGAACAAAAAAAAAGGAAAACAAAAACTTAAACAATAAAAATTGGTTAAAAATCACACTTCATCAAAACCACATTCAAATATGGATTTAATGTTGCCATCATCAAAAAGGGGGAGATTGTTGGGTTGAATGCAAATTCATATCATTTCCCTCCTATTTTGATGATGACAAGAAGTGTTCTTAAAGCAATTTAATTGAAGCATGTCAAAAACATCATACCTGAAATTCATGTTCAAAAAGTATTTTTCAAATCACATTTATCATTTATAGTCATGATAAATCATTTAACTAATGATATATGTGTTTATTTTTCAGGTACAAACATTTTATGCAAAAGATGTGTCGACACACCATCAATGGTGTCGACACATCAACACAGATTCAAAGAGAAATTGTGTAAAAATGTCAAGAGTGTGTCGACACATGTCAAGAGTGTGTCGACACGAGTGGCAGTTTTCCAGAGATCAAGGGTACCCAGGTCGACACACTCCCAGGGCAGGTCGACACTAGACCCAGTTCCCAGAACAGCCAGTTTGAGGAATTGGGACAGCAGGTCGACACACTCCCAGGGCAGGTCGACACTAGACCCAGTTCCCAGAACAGCCAGTTTGAGGAATTGGGACAGCAGGTCGACACACTCAAGAGCAGGTCGACACGGGACCTTTCTCCCAGAACAGATTTTTCTATCTTTGGGACAGTGTGTCGACACAACCACCAGGGCAGGTCGACACACTACGGAAACTTTTCATCCTAAGAGCTGATGGCTGCCACGTGTCCTTCTAGGGCGATCAGAATCTTTCTTGGAAAGCGTGCCCTTGTACCCCAAAGGGTATCTTTGGAATCCTAAGGGTATAAAAGGTCCTTTTTGGCCTGCCTTCGAGAAGAGAACCGACCCAACTCTCTCAGTGCCTCCAAGAAGCTCCTGGCGGCCAGAAGAGCTCGTGTCTCCTTCCTCTGCTCTCCAATTGCTTCTAGAAGACCAATTCCCACCAATTCAAGGTGTGGGAATTGGAATTTGAGCCCTGAAGATTCCTCTGAAGCATTCCAAGGAGGCAGTTTCTGTAGAAGACTTTGTTGGTGAAGAATTCGAGGAAGATCCAACTTCTCAAATTGCAGAGCATCGTTTTGGACTTCAAGCTTCACATGCTTCTTCCCAATTCAAGCCTCTACAAGGGAGTACACTGAAGAACGAAGACTTTCAATTCAACTTAATTTCTCTTCTGTTCTTCTGAGATATCTTTTGGGATTATGCAAGTACTTCTGCATAACTCTCTTAGAGTTCTCAAAGTTTGACTAGATCTATTGCTAGAGGATCTCAGTCTTAAGTTGGTGTCTAGCAGTCTTAGTGTGAGCCTTGTGCTCAGGTTGTTGTGAGCCGTTGTGCTCAGTGTTGAGTTGTCAAACTCAAGTGTGGTTGAGCAGTCTTGCTCAGTTGTTCTAGAGTAGTCTTGCTCTAGAAGTGGTGTGAGTTGTAAGCTCTTCAGTGTTGGAGTTGTCAGGCTCCAGTGGGTGTGTTACCCAGTTGTGTTAGTGAATCCTCACGGGTTGTGAGGGGTGGATGTAGGAATCACATGGGTGATTTCCGAACCACCTAAAAATCCTTGTGCATTTGTTTTCTGTGGTTTGACTGATTCATCCGCTAGATGCTTGCATAGGATTCGTTTTTAATTCACTTAATCAACTTGATTCACATCTAAGTTTTTCAACCCACTCCAATCTAATCAGATCAGTAGCTTTTCACTGATAACATTGCCTCTGATTCTAAATAGTTTTAAAATTATTTAAGCTTCCGCAAAAGTGGCTAAGATCTATTCATCCCCCCCCTTCTAGATCTTTTCCACACATTTATTTCGATCCTTCAAGATGGACAGTCGAGAGGACTATCCAGACGCTCGAGGATATGTTGAGAGCTTGTGTACTGGATTGAAAGGATGATTGGGAGCGTCATTTACCTCTAGTGGAGTTCGCATACAACAACAGCTTTCATGTGAGTATTGGTATGGCTCCATTTGAGGCGTGTATGGTAGGCCTTGCAGATCTCCTTTATGTTGGGAGGAGACCGGTGATAGGCAGTTGATCGGCCCGGAATTGGTCCAGGAAACTTCGGATAAGATCCAGCTTATCAGGAAGAGGCTTGTTGCGGCACAAGATAGGCAGAAGAGCTATGCCGACAACAGGAGGAAGGATTTGGAGTTCGAGGTGGGTGATCATGTCTTCTTGAAGATATCACCTACTCGTGGTGTCGTCAGATTTGGCAGGCATAGTAAGTTGAGCCCTAGATTCATTGGCCCGTATGAGATTCTCTGACGATTGGGCAGCGTGGCATATGAGCTAGCTTTACCCCAGCTTTAGCTAGTGTTCATCTGTTTTCCACGTTTCTATGCTCAGGAAGTATGTCCGAGATCCATCTCATGTGATTAGTCATGAGCCAGTGGAGATTCAGCCAGCTTTGTCGTATGTAGAGCAACCAGTAGCTATTCTGGACCGGAAGGTTCAGCATCTCTGGAACAAGGGTATTGCGTCGGTGAAAGTTCTATGGCGGAACTTCTCACGAGAGGAGGCTACTTGGGAGCTTGAGGATGCGATGAAGAAGAAGTATCCCCGTTTGTTGAGTAGTTTGTTTAAACTTCGAGGACAAAGTTTCTTTAAGGGGGGAGAGGGTGTAAGGCCCTCGAGTTTTGTTGCATTATTCTATTTCGTGTAAATAATTCATGTTTGTGTATGCATAGAGGTACATGTCTACGTATGTATTAACTAGTTATACTTACGTGTGCATGTGTATAATTAGTTGTAAATAATGTATGAATTGCATGATGGTAGTATGTGCATGATGGTATATATGGCATGTATATATGTATAAGTTAGGCATAGTTTCTTCATGTTTTAGGTTCTGGCCGAAGGACCCAATTGGCATCCACATGGATGGATGTCCATGCTGAGTCAGCGTCCACTTCGATGGACGCCAATACTTAAGCCAACGTCCATGGATGTGGACGTTAAGATTTCTGACCTGCATGCATTGCAGACCCGAAATCCTGGAAGAAGGAAGCTCAGCCATTGGGGAGCTGTCCCCAACGGCTCTGAGCCTTTCCCATCACCACTCCGGGGTTCCCCAAACCCTCTGCTTTAAACCAAGCTCCTCCTGCACCAGAAAGAGCTCTCTTTGGCTCTTTGCAAAGAGGAGAGAAAACCCTAGCAAGCTATGAGAAAAGCTGGACTTTGCAAGCTCGGATCCATCAGTGTGAAGGTGTTTCCGGCGTTCTACTGCAACAAGGAGGTAGCTGGAACATCGAGGAAGAGTTCCCCGACCTTGGCTTGCTGAGGAGACTGATCAAGAACCCAGAGGAAGACGTTTCTGGAGGCTTCTTGGGACTGCCCAAGGAGAGCTTCTACGAACCCTAGATCCCTTTGAAGATTTGTTCAGAGGCAAGTAACCTACACACATCGTCCCTGTAGATGTCTAGTAGGGTTTTCTTATTTTTACACATTTTTCCTCGTGTCCTAGATCCCCCATTCTTCTTGTGTTTGGAGCTCGGGTCTGCATTCTTGCAGAGACATGAACTTGATGGCAAGATCCCTTGTCGTCAAGATCTTCATTAACGGCCAACGATGTTGCCGTTAAGCTCCATTAACGGCCGAGTATGCCGTTAAGTTCGTCAGGACATAACAGTGAGCTGTTCTCCCCTTCTATATGACTATTTTCGATGTGTTTTCGCGATGAGGATTTTACATATTTGTGGATGGTAGAGTTTATTAGTTTATTGAAATGCAGGTGGAAGAAATATCCATGTATGTTTCCCCCACTATTCTAATGATCCGTGGGAAATTTGGATGCCCTAATTCTGTTAGACCATGAGTGGGTGATTCAGTTTGTGCTTTGAATTTCTGGGAATTTCTCCATGCTCACATGATTTACTGAAATTTCTGAAATGGAATTAGAAAACATGCGTAGGTCTTGTAAAATCTCCTGTAAATTGTGTGTTGTGTAATAAATCCGGGGAAATTTCCTGTGGTGTTGTGTATGTTGGCTTCAGGGCTACGAACTGTTAAACTGAATATCCATGTGGTGTGCCATGATAAATTGAATTACGAATGATATGAGGATTGATATCTAATTTTTTGTAATTGCATTATGAGTCAGAAAAATGTGAAATTTTGCACGTGAGGTCATAAACCTGTAATCAGCATGTGGTTAAATTTTCAGGCTGTTTGGACAACTATAGAATGCAATATGAAACTTCCATGCGAAAATATGTGAATAATGCATGCTATTGTGAAAATGATTTGAAATACGCGTGCAACCTGATTTATGCAACTTACTGAATGTGTAGTCTCTGTCATCTCATGCTAGGAAAATAGAGCCATGTGTGTGAATGATAGAATGAAAAGATGTGTGTGCGCCATGTGTAAAAGTGTGTGTAAAAATCGGTATGTGTTATGTGTAAGACTGTGCCAAGTGTGATACTACTTCCATAGAGGACTGTGGAACCGTACCATGGAGAAGTCCCCATGGGAAGGTTCAATGTGTTAAGATCCTAAGGGCATTAGGATGAAATCCTGGAGGTGGACAAGTACCACTGGTTAGGGTGGAGACTTGTTCTCCCGGTCTGCGCAGTCCAAGAGTCGTCACTATATTGCCTAGGTGACGTCTATGTGTATGTGTCCTTCTAATGGTGGTTTGGACTATGTATCACGGCACTAAAGTGTAAAATGTGAAAATGTGAAATGTAAATGTGATCATGTGTAAATTGTGTAGTGTGAATATGTGTAAATGTGAAATGTGTGAAAAGTGAACTATGTGAATGAGGAAATTGTGCAACCATGTGAAACTAATGTATTAGATGATGCAATGGTGAACCATGATATGTTAATGTTTAACTCGTGTCATAACAGCAACCTCATTGTAGTTATGAAAATGCTTTACATGTGTACAGATGCGTAGAATCCATGCTAGTAGTATTTCTTACTTATGTGTAAACGTTTCTATTTATGAGCGCCACCATGATATAGTTAATTGAGATTGTAGCTCTCATGTGATGGGTTGTGAATTCCTAATTCATGTCAAAACAGCAAGCTAAAAGTGTATAAATGACAATGTGCATGTGCAAGAATGTGTAGAAATCCTGATAGGAAGGTCTCTTCCATGTATGTAAGCACACCATGTTTGGTTGCTCTCATGTTTTGCTTCATTGGAGGTGAAACCTTTATGTGATGGAATAAGTAGAAAGCATGTGATAGGACGTTTTATTTTGGAAAATCTGAAATCATGAACCATGTGTTAAATTTGGTAGAATTACCATGATAGGTTGTCTCTTATTGATGTCAAGCATGCTACATGTTTTGTCTTGTGACTTGGGATGAAAACCGGCTATGATATGTGCATGTATGATATGTGTGGTGTTATTTGTTGAGTCTTTAGACTCATTACTTGCTTCGGCGTACAGGTTTAGCTGACGATGCTACACCATTAGAGGAGGCAGTGGAGAGCGACTCTGAGCGTGGAGACTAGCTCTTTGGAGTTCACTTGTGCCATTTGTGATTTCATAGTATGTATTGTAAGGCAGTGTATTGGAATTATCATGTAATCATGGACAAACTATGTATTCATTTTAGCACTTCTTTTGTGGAATATGTGGACTTTAGATCTTTAAATTGTACATGAATCATGTATGTTAAATGTGGATGATGAGTTGAATGAAAGACATGGTTCTTTTACTTCCGCTACTCTGTATTTATATTTATGAGCATCTCAATCGTATGTTATTGTTTGGGTAAATGCCCCACTGTGATAACGTTCACTATACCGACGTGGGTTGGTATAACCATACCGTTATAATGAGGGTCATCACAGTGTTCTCCCCCTTTGACATAATCAAAAAGTGGGCAATCACTGAGGAGGTAGTGGTGGCTGCTGCTGGAATAGTCTGCTCTCAATTCTGGACAAACGAATGTGCAGATCATCATAGTGGTCCCGAAGATAGAACTGAACTGCATTGAATCTGATGTTCAGAAAATCTTCCAATTTGTCAAACTGATTCTCAAGTACAACTGGTACATGATCAATTCCATGAGACATTGGAGGGAAAACTGCAGATGAGGTGTCTTGATTACTTTCAACTGTGTCAGTCACATCATGTAGCTTCCATACTTGGTTAAACTCATCTCTCACCAGTTTGAGGTTATGAGACATGTCTTCATGATAACCTCTCAGAATGTTCATCTTGTTAGTAATTTGATGAATTGTATGGACCAGATCTGGAATGTCATTGAGCTTTTCAACTCCTCTTTACAGTGCTTCTTCATGATGAACAGTCCATCCCCATATATTTTTAAATTAATTACATGCTTATTTTGGTGATAAACAAAACCTGTCAAAAGTTTTCTAACCTTATTTTATTTAGCCTTAAGCACAAAGAAAGACAAGCATTTGTGGTAAAGTACTTACTTACATCATTTCTCAGAAGAGCCATAACGATTCCTTCATTAGCTGTAACGATTTCCTCTCAAAATTCAACGATTTACTTGAAAGATTGAATAACCTTGCTGTGTCAAACAAGTCAATATTATAACGACTCTGTAAGTTATCGTAACGACTCCTTCAGAAGTTATAACGACTTGCTCATTATAACGACTCTGTAAGTTATCGTAACGACTCCTTCAGAAGTTATAACGACTTGCTCATTATAACGACTCTGTAAGTTATCGTAACGACTCCTTCAGAAGTTATAACGACTTGCTCATTATAAAGACTCTGTAAGTTATCGTAACGACTCCTTCAGAAGTTATAACGACTTGCTCATTATAACGATTCTGTAAGT
Organism: Colocasia esculenta; assembly: GCA_014218235.1. Lineage (NCBI taxonomy): Eukaryota > Viridiplantae > Streptophyta > Magnoliopsida > Alismatales > Araceae > Colocasia > Colocasia esculenta. The sequence goes on from CM024756.1 coordinate 99,068,719, forward strand.
CATCGTAACGATTTCTTTAGAGAGTTATAACGACTTGCTCGTCATAACGATTCTGTAAGTCATCGTAACGATTTCTTTAGAGAGTTATAACGACTTGCTCGTCATAACGATTCTGTAAGTCATCGTAACGATTTCTTTAGAGAGTTATAACGACTTGCTCGTCATAACGATTCTGTAAGTCATCGTAACGATTTCTTTAGAGAATTATAACGACTTGCTCGTCATAACGATTCTGTAAGTCATCGTAACGATTTCTTTAGAGAGTTATAACGACTTGCTCGTCATAACATTCTGTAAGACATCGTAACGATTTCTTTAGAAAGCTACAACTATTGCATCTCATAACGATTTGATAAGTGTTTCATATCGCTTTCTTCAGAATTAGAACGACTTGGTTGTGGTAACGATTTCATAAGTTATCATAACGACTTCTTACGAGTCTACAGCAACTTGATCATAACGATTCTGTCAGTTTATCATAATGATTGCATAAGTCATGGTTTTATTAACTAATTGTTCATCTTGATTTAAGATACGTTGAATAGTCAAAGTCGCATCACGTCTGTTTGACTGCCATGCATTTAATAAAGACTGAACGTATCTCTGCACGGATACAGAACATATCTTCTATTCTCGTGTATCCTCTGCATGCATCTTCTAGAACGATAAACTGTCACTACCATATTTGTGTCTATCTGCTCTAACGTTGATTGACATCTGGAGATAGTATAGCTGTCTACCATTAAAGCTCAACCTTGCAGAACCTTAAGGATATACTATCCTACAACATCTGACACAGAAAGAACTACAAGCAACTAAGAAGATCTCATCACTTTGCGTGCTCCAAAGAACAAAAGACTGTCGACAGGAAATTTCTACAGATCCTTCAGTCTAACGTTCACCAAAGCTGTGAGACAACGGTCATCTCTTCATCCTCATTCAAATTGGAGATATAAATACAAGACAAAGTTCTGAAGACTCACATATTGATCAGGAAGCATTGTTGACGTTGAACTCTGCCACTTTCAAGTCTTCAGAAGATCTCTAGAGCCAGAAATTCTCTCCTTTCGATCTTGGCTCCTAGCTCCTCGTGCTGTGAGAAGAAAAATCAAGGAAGAGCTAGATTAGTTCTGAGAGAGTCCACTGTGTAGATCTTTGACTCTCAGTGCTTGTAGCTTCAGATTGAGTTTTGTAAAAGCTTGATCTAGGGGCTAGTCATTTCCTTCAAGTTTTTTCTTGTGTTCTTCCCTTCGTGTGTGAAGGAAGACCTGGTGGTGTCCAGGGTGGTGTTTTTCCCTTCGGGAGTGAAGGAAGACCTGGTGGTACCAGGGTGTTGTGTTCCCTTCAGGAGTGAAGGAAGATCAGCTGAGCTGGGTGGTTGTTTTTGTCCATAGGGGGACTGTACCCTAGTTAGTGAAATCCTGAGGATTGCTCAGGGACTGGACGTAGGACTCCTAAGGAGAGGAGATCCGAACCAGGATAAATCTGTGTGTTGTGTGATTGTCTTTATCGTGTGATTGTTGCTTTTACTAACCATTACTAATCCCTTCCAAGAACTCTTTATGTTTGTTTGAGCTCAGGTTTTTATCAGATAAATTTTATTTAAAGACCCATTCACCCCCCCTCTGGGTTAGCCAACCGGGCAACAAGTGGTATCAGAGCAAGTCTCTTCGACAAAGAACAAGATCCAACGATCTGAAGAGTAAAGATCCATGGCAGCCCAAGGTCACTTCGAAGGTCAGTCTGTCAACAGACCTCCTTTGTTCGACGGTGAAGATTATACGTATTGGAAGACCAGGATGGAATACTTTCTACAAGGCCACGACTATCAAATCTGGTCGATAGTGGAAGAAGGTGATCTGGTCGTCACAAATGAGAAAGCACAATGGACAGATGAAGATAGAAAGAAAATTTCCTTGAACTGTAAAGCTAAGAGCATTCTATGTTGTGCTCTAAGCAAGAAGGAGTTCAACAGAGTTTCAGCATGCAAATCCTCCATGGAAATGTGGGAAAAGCTAAGGATTACGTATGAAGGTACAGACAAAGTAAAGGAGACAAGAATCGACATTCTTGTCACTCAGTATGAAAGATTTCAAATGCAATCAGGTGAGTCTATTACCCAAATGTTTAGTCGATTTACTGACATCACTAATGGTCTAGCCAGTCTAGGAAAGTCATATGAGATTGCAGATATGGTAAGGAAGATTCTCAGATCCTTGCCATCTTCATGGACGGCAAAGGTCACAGCTATCGAAGAAGCTAATGACCTTAAGAGAATGTCAGTAGAAAAACTCATCGGGTCTCTCATGGCCCATGAAATAAATATGGAAAGATTAGGAGAATCTTCCAGTAGAAAGAAGCAGTCCAATGCGCTTAAAGCTAATGGGAACTCATCGAAGAATCCTTGGATAACAGTGAAGATAGCAAAGACAGTGATGATGAAGAAGCCATGCTGTCAAGAAGATTGCAGAGAATCTTGGCCAAAAAGAAGAAGTTCCAGTCTGGTAGGAGGTATTTCAAGAAAAACAAAGATCTCAAGAGACCAGACGGAAAAGATCAGAAGAGGAATGAGCCACTTTGCTATGAATGCAAGAAGCCTGGACATATCAAGGCAGACTGTCCAATGCTAAAGAAAAATGATCACAAGAAGAAGGACAGCTCCAAGAAGTTCAGAAGATACAAAAAGAAAGCCATGGCAGCTGCATGGGAAAACAGCAGCGACTCAGACAGTGAGTCAAGCTCCAGCAGTGAAGAAGAAGAAGCCAACCTGGCTCTTATGGCAAATACCGGGGATAAGGTAACTTCTGATTCCTCTTTTGATTCCTGTAATGACTCAGATTCCGATAATTTGGAAAGTGCATTTAATGAACTCTATATAAGTACAAAGAAGTGTCTAAACTACTTAAGCTAAGCAGAAAAATATCACCTGTCTCGAAAATACCAACTCAGATTTAAAATCTGAAAATGAAGAACTAGAAAAACAAATAATGGAGCTTAAGAGAAGAAATGAACTATTATGTGAAAACTTAAAAGACAAGAACAAACAAATCATTGACCTAGAAAAACAGGAAAGCTCAGATGATTTAAGAAAAACGGTAAATGAATTAAATGAAGAAAACAATACACTAGCAAGCACCTTAGAAAAGTTTACAAATGGAAAGAATTCCTTATTATTAAAAGGTGCTAGAAGATCTGGTAAGAACAAACGAGGTTTAGGATACATACCTCCAATTAATGAAGAAGAAATAATCTATCCTGAAAAATACCAACTCCTAAATTCACTCCAGAACAAGATGTAGCATATAAAGCGAATTTTAAGTACATAGAAAGAGTAACAATAACATCATGTTGTAGTCACTGTAATAAGCTAGGACATTTAAAATCCACCTGTCCAACAAGACATAAGAAGTGGATAATAAAAAGTAAAATAATGATACTGACCCATCAGGACCCAAAAGAACTTGGGTACCTAAATCTTGATGTCTTTATTTCAGGTTAATCCTCGAGCATCCAAATGGTATTTGGATAGTGGGTGCTCAAGGCACATGACAGGAAACCTGAAGCTTTTCTCCCATCTCCAAGATGAAGAAGGAACAGTCACTTATGGAGATAATGGAAAAGGAACTGTAGTTGGCAGTGGATCAGTAAACAGCAAAGGAAAAACAGTCATAGAAGATGTGCTGTTAGTCAAAGGTTTAAAGCACAACCTCATAAGTATTAGTCAGCTGTGTGATAGAGGACATCAAATCAAATTTCAAGAGTCAAAATGCAGCATACTAAAGGATGGTGCAGTCATCTTTGAAGCAAATAGAGAGAAGAATCTGTACGTGCTCTACCTTGAAGAACTCAAAGAGCAAAATGTGTGTCTGGCAGCCAGCAAAGACAAATCAACTGATCTGTGGCACAGAAGGCTAGGCCACTGCAGCTTGGATGGCTTGAGCAAGCTCAGAAAGAGGAACCTTGTGGAAGGTCTACCGAAAATCAATGGTAAATTAGAAAGTGTTTGCAGACCTTGTGCTAAGGGAAAGCACACAAAGAGTTCCTTCAAGTCAAAGACGGTGGTGACCACCTCAAAACCCTTAGAGCTCCTACATATGGATCTATTTGGGCCAATGAGGACTACCAGTCTTGGAGGAAAGAATTTCGGATTTGTTATAGTAGATGACTACTCAAGATTCACATGGGTATCATTCTTAGAACACAAAATGATACTTTTGATAATTTTGTTAGCTTCAGCAAGAAAGTCCAGAAAGATCAGAAGTTCAGTATAGTATCCATTCGATCTGATCATGGTGGTGAGTTCCAAAATGAAAAGTTTGCTAGATTCTGTGATGATCAAGGAATTCAGCACAATTTCTCAGCACCAAGGACACCACAGCAAAATGGTATAGCCGAACGGAAGAACCGAACTCTCTTGGATATGGCAAGAACCATGCTTTGTGAATATGAGTTACCAAGATATTTCTGGGCAGAAGCAGTCAACACAGCCAGCTACATTGTCAACAGAGTCATGATCAGGCCAATCCTGAAGAAGACTGCATATGAGCTGTTTAAAGGGAAGAAGCCAAAGATCAGCCATTTCAGAACCTTTGGATGTCCTTGCTTTATTCACAACAACGGAAAAAGGGATATTGGTAAGTTGGATGCCAAATCAGATGAAGGCATCTTCATGGGGTACACCTCTAAACCCAAAGGCTATAGAGTGTTTAATAAACGTACCTTATTGATTGAACAGTCTGTACACATTATTTTTGATGAAACTAACCCTCCTTGAGAAAGGAAGTAGAAAGTGATAATGATGATGCAGATGAACTGTCCAATAAACTGAAAGACACATCACTTGAAGACAAGGATGATCCGCCTCTGGAAGAAATGCAACAAGAAGAAATTTCTCATGAAACTCTTCCAAAGGAATGGAGATACAAGAAAGATCACCCACCTGAAAACATCATTGGTGATCCATCGGTAGGGGTAAGAACAAGAGGTAACTTGATTCCTTGTGATTACCTTGCTTTTGTATCTCAATTAGAGCCTAAGACAGTCAATGAAGCCTTAACTGATGAATCTTGGATAATAGCAATGCAAGATGAATTAAATCAATTCAAGAGAAACCAAGTATGGTCACTTGTTCCTAGACCATCAGACCATCCTGTGATCGGCACTAAATGGGTGTTCAGAAACAAATTGGATGAATCTGGTGTAATTCTAAGAAACAAGGCCAGACTGGTGGCTCAAGGCTATTGTCAAGAGGAAGGCATAGATTTTGATGAAACCTATGCACCAGTGGCTAGACTTGAGGCTATTAGAATTTTACTTGCTTATGCTTCTGCATTAGATTTAAAGTTATTTCAAATGGATCTTAAATCTGCCTTTCTAAACGGTTTTATAAAAGAAGAAGTTTATGTGGAACAACTGCCGGGTTTTGATGATACAGACTTTCCGAATCATGTTTTTAAATTGCATAAGGCTTTATATGGTTTAAAACAAGCACCTAGAGCCTGGTATGAAAGACTTAGTTCTTTTCTCCTAAAACATGGTTTCAGTAGAGGTCAAGTAGATAGCACTCTTTTATAAAAACAAAAGTCAAAAATATACTGTTGGTTCAAATTTATGTGGATGACATCATCTTTGGATCTACTGATGAATCCTTGTGCAAGTATTTTGAAAAGCTAATGCAGGGAGAATTTGAGATGAGTATGATGGGAGAGCTCAACTACTTCCTTGGACTTCAAATCAAACAAGGAAAGGAAGGAACTCACATCTGTCAAGCAAAGTACACCAGAGAACTGCTAAAGAAATTTGGATTTGAAAACACCAAGCCACTGTCAACACCAATGAGTACATCAACTAGGATGGACAGTGACAAGGATGGTAAGAAGGTAGATCAAAAGATCTACAGAGGTATGATAGGTTCATTACTTTATCTAACCGCAAGTAGACCTGATATATTATTTAGTGTATGCATGTGTGCTAGATATCAAGCCGACCCTAGAGAGTCACATTTAATTTCTGTGAAAAGAATTTTTAGATACTTAGCCAGGACTCATGATCTAGGACTATGGTATCCAAACTCCTGTGATGTAAATTTAGTAGGATATTCTGATGCTGACTATGCTGGATGCAAGGTAGATAGAAAAAGCACCAGTGGTTGCTGTCAATTTCTTGCAGGATGTTTAATCTCATGGTGCTCAAGGAAACAAAATTCAGTAGCACTATCTACAGCTGAAGCCGAGTACGTAGCTGCTGGAAGTTGCTGTACACAACTCTTATGGATAAAGCAACAGCTTGAGGATTTTGGACTCAAAGTCAAGAAAATTCCACTGCTATGTGACAACACCAGCGCTATCAACCTCACCAAAAATCCAATTCAGCACTCCAGGACCAAACATATTGAGGTCAGATACCATTTTATTCGTGATCATGTAGCAAATGGCAATATTGAAATATCGTTTATTGATACAAACAATCAGCTAGCAGATATTTTCACAAAGGCCTTACCTGAAGAGAGATTTACATCTCTTAGAAGGGAGTTAGGCATGTGTATTTTGTGAAAAAATCTTCATTTAAAGTTGATATAAAAATTCTCAGAATTTAAGAAGGTTCTCTCTCTCCTTTTGTGGCAAAATAAATTCAAAAGTCTCAGTTTAAGCGTTCCGTCCGTTACGTCATAGTCCTTCAAGGCGGTCAACTCCGTTTGTCGTTTTCTGACGCCTCACCTTTTGGAGCATTTATATTCTTTAAATCGATGCGTTAACGATTCCTCTTCCTCTTTCACCTTTTCCCCTCTTTCGTCCCGACGCATGAGCCGATGCCCTAGCGACTCTTGCCTCTATCCTCTGCAAATTTGAAGCTTCCATCTCCTTCCCGCGAAATCGTTTGAGGGTTTCTTCTCATCACCCTTTTCTTCAACCCTTCAAACCTTCTCCTACCTGAATCCATGGCCGCACCAGCTATTGCCGGCAGTGTGGGTGGCTACAGCGCCGAATACCTCACCCCAGCGCAGGAGGAGCGTTTCACCTTTGTGAAGACAAAGCTCTGTGGTCACAAGGAAGTAGATGTTTCAGATCTGCAGAAGAATGGAATGAGCAGCATCATTGAGAAGATCAACCAGATGAAGTGGAAAGAACTCACCACTTGCTCAGAAGTAAGTTATCCGGACTTGGTAAAGGCGTTCTTTGTGTGCTTAAGAACAGAAGAAGATGGGGCCCTCGTTTCTTCAGTCAAGGGCACCCTAATCAGAATCGACCAGGAATGCTTAGGATGCTATTTGGAGTAAGCACATCCGGTTTCAGTGGAATTCATTCAGTAGAAACCCAAGAAAAGGGTTTGGGGATTGTTGGGCCAGGGTTCAAGATGAGGGATGGCAAGCTAGATATCAATCAGTTAAGTGCCTTCAACCGCCTCCTTCACTTCATTGTTTGTCAGATTTTGGTTCCCCGAAGTGCAACCTTCTCCTCTTGCACTAAGGCTGACTCCGACCTGATGTACTGGGCCATTAAAAATGAGGAAATCAATATGGCCGCAGTGATGATAGAGAGAATGAAATTTGCCAGGGAGCAGATTTGGGACACTAAAAGCAAGTTGAATGTGTCCCTGCCCTATGCCCATTTACTCACCAGAATCTTCAGACACTTCGGTGTAGATGTCTCAGGGGCAGTTGTGGAGAAGATGGGCCAAGCTATCAGGTCCAGAAATTTAAAGAAGAGTGGTTTTTCAGTAGTCAATGGGGTCTGGTTCAAGGCCTCAGTTGCAGAAGGTGAAGGACTCATTGGTGAGCCTTCAGTTGCTCAATCCCAGTTGGAGGCAGATTCTGTGATGCCCGAATTGCCACTGGAATCAGGTTCTGTTCCAGTCCTTGTAGAAACAGAGCAGGAAGGGCCATCTATGGCCAGAAATCAATCAGAGGCAGCAACAGCAGTGAGGGCAGAAGAAGACAGGCCAGCAGCAGCAGATCCAGTGTGCTTCATGCTGAAAGGAGAATTGAGGACATTCTCCCAGAAGACATCTTGCCTGTTATGGAGGAGTCTGTGGTATCAGGCCACATCTTTGAAGAAGGTCCAGTGGAAGAAGAGCAGCAAAATCCTCAGGATGATTCGATGGAAATGGATGCTCCCTGTCAGGGGGAGACTGGTGCCGTTGCAGAAGATGCTCCACTTGAGGGGGAGCAATCCCAAGAGACACCAGATGTTGCACCTCCAGCCACCAGAGATCAGGAGGAAGACCAGAGAGAGTCTGAAAATTTGGATGCCAGAGAAGGGGAGACAGCTAGTTCATCAAGTTCTGATGAGGATAATGATCCACCTCCTCCAGCTACAAAGGGCAAAGAGAAAGATATAGCTCCTGAAGTACCCCTTTTAGCTGATGCACCATTTGAAAGACAGGTCAAGCAAAAGATTGTCATCAATTTAAAACCTGTGATTGAGAGGTTGGATGTTCAGGGTGAGCTGCTTTGTTCACTTCAGTCTGATGTGAATTCCATCTTTCTAAGCCAAGCTTCAGCCCGCAAGGAATTGGTTCAGATTCGCTCTGCCATGACATGGTTCCATCAAGAAATGGGGACCATGAAGAATATGCTATCTGACATACTTCAGGCAGTTGGAGCTCAAGCTCCTGCTCCTCCAGCAGCTCAGGAGCCTCACTCAAGTGTACCTGAGCCCTCCGGGCAGTCAGCAGCAGCAGCAGCAGTAGCCCCAGCTGAAGAATCAGGGCCATCAGGGCCAGCTGCAGAGTCAGGGCCATCAGGGCCAGCTGAAGATTCAGGGCCATCAGGGCCAGTTGTAATGGAATCAGGGCCACCAGGGACGGCAGTGTTGGATCCCTTGCCCTCCTTGCCTGAAGAAGTGGTTTCAGATCTTCCACCCATTGCTCCCACTTCTACCAACACTCCCATTCCTCCGTCTCCACCCACTAACTCCACAGCTCCACCTGCTCCACCTCCCTTCAAAAAGCCTAGATCCAGGCCCATTTCCTCTCCCACACCTTTTCCTCCTCATCCTATCACATCCTCTCCTGTTTCTTCTACTGTTCATCTTTCTTCTTCTCAAGAATTTGAGGCCCCTCCAGCATCCTCAGCTGGAGCCTCCTCCTCTTCTGGTACATCTTCATTTCCAGAAGTAGGATCTCTCAATTCTGATGCCTTTCTCAACCCCCCTGCTCCTCCCTCCTTTATCACTATTATTCCTAAGAATGTCCAAATCGACTCTCCCTTTCTTGATAAAATTAAGGATGAGTTTGAAGAGGTTATCCTTAGGTCTGTGCTAAAGGTAGGCGAACACCTTTCCAAGACAGACTCTTCCAGTACTGTCTCCAAGAAACGGAAGCTTTCTTCCTCCACCTCTCCTCTTTACCCTCCCTTGTGGTTTTCTCTTACAGTACCCACAAGCATACCTCACTCTACAAAGAATATCTTCAAAAGGTTGTCTTTGCCACTCTTCACAATCTTCCTTTTCTTAACCTCTCTGACCATTTAGATGTCATTCTTCCCTATACTCCTCTGTCTAAAGCCGACAAATCCAAAATCTTCTCCTCAGCCCACTCCAAAACTGAGGAGCAATGGGCTAAATCTCATAAAGATTTGTACAATCGCTTTCTTCAGGCTAAGGCAGCAAGGTTTCCTCCCAGGGATCACTCCTTGACCCTTTCTGAGTGGTTCCAGTTTCACCACCAGAACACCTGGGCCCCTGCTATTCAGAAGCTCATCAAGCTGGTCAGGCATTTCCAAATGTTCAACAACTACAGGTATCTCAATAGATTGCCTGAAGTTCAGCTTAGCCAGTTCAAGAGAGCCATCAAGGTCCTTACCCACTCTGAGCAGTCTGAGGAAATCAGAGTAGATTTTGCAACTCTTCATTTACCTGAAGAGATTTTCCTGCCTCAGATTCATTTCTTGATCATGGAATCTTCGATTGGCTCAATCATTTTTGAGCGTTTTGCAAGAGTCATGGGCAGAATCAAGATTCAGAAAGGCCTTCAAGTTGGTTTTCCTAGATTTCTCTTCCGGGAATATCATAGAGGGTTTGTCAAATCTGATGTTCTTGCCCTCTCCTCTCAGAATGTGAAAGGCTGAATGCCTCCGATTGGTCCAAGCTTTACTCCCTGTCAGCACAACAGCTTACTCATCTGAATGCTGCTCAGGCCAGGGAAGGAAAAGCTCCTGTCTCTCCTGCCACCTTCTTGGATATGAACTCAATCCATCTGGTCCTTGATCCCTACAAAGTTTGGGCTGAAAGGTACAAGGTGTTTTTAGCTCTTCGCCAGGAACTCAAGGAGAAACAGATATTCTACCCTGTCACCATGGATCAATTTCTTGCCTGTGCAAGTTTTGGTAAAACACTCATCATCTGCTCCTCCATGGATCCAGATGAGTATGACCTGTTTCTTACCAAGCAGCGCAGCATCTATCTATCCAAGATGGCTCCAACCATGGGACCAACCTTCTCCATTGAGAGTGGTGCCTTTAGGCAATTCTTCAAGCGTCAGGAAGAGCAGGCCTGGGAAGCTATTTCTCATTATGCCTCCCTTCTCTCTCCTGCTTTTTATTTGCCTGTACCTCCTCAACCTTAATGAATGGATTGTGCTCTTTCTCCTCATTGTCTCTTCTTCTTTGTCTCTTTCCTATTGCTTTTGCTTAATGACAAAAAGGGGGAGAATGTTTAACCTACATGTGTCTGACACATTCTTGAATCATGATTGAAGTACTTTAATTCCTCTTTACTGTTAAGTTCTACTCAAATGATGATCATAGTTTTGTCATCACCAAAAAGGGGGAGATTGATGAACAGTCCATCCCCATATACTTTTAAATTAATTACATGCTTATTTTGGTGATAAACAAAACCTGTCAAAAGTTTTCTAACCTTGTTTTATTTAGCCTTAAGCACAAAGAAAGTCAAGCATTTGTGGTAAGTACTTACATACATCATTTCTCAGAAGAGCCATAACGATTCCTTCATTAGCTGTAACGATTTCCTCTCAAGTTCAACGATTTACTTGAAAGATTGAATAACCTTGCTGTGTCAAACAAGTCGATATTATAACGACTCTGTAAGTTATCGTAACGACTCCTTCAGAAGTTATAACGACTTGCTCATTATAACGACTCTGTAAGTTATCGTAACGACTCCTTCAGAAGTTATAACGACTTGCTCATTATAACGACTCTGTAAGTTATCGTAACGACTCCTTCAGAAGTTATAACGACTTGCTCATTATAACGACTCTGTAAGTTATCGTAACGACTCCTTCAGAAGTTATAACGACTTGCTCATTATAACGATTCTGTAAGTCATCGTAACGATTTCTTTAGAGAGTTATAACGACTTGCTCGTCATAACGATTCTGTAAGTCATCGTAACGATTTCTTTAGAGAGTTATAACGACTTGCTCGTCATAACGATTCTGTAAGTCATCGTAACGATTTCTTTAGAGAGTTATAACGACTTGCTCGTCATAACGATTCTGTAAGTCATCGTAACGATTTCTTTAGAGAATTATAACGACTTGCTCGTCATAACGATTCTGTAAGTCATCGTAACGATTTCTTTAGAGAGTTATAACGACTTGCTCGTCATAACAATTCTGTAAGACATCGTAACGATTTCTTTAGAAAGCTACAACGATTGCATCTCATAACGATTTGATAAGTGTTTCATATCGCTTTCTTCAGAATTAGAACGACTTGGCTGTGGTAACGATTTCATAAGTTATCATAACGACTTCTTATGAGTCTACAGCAACTTGATCATAACGATTCTATCAGTTTATCATAACGATTGCATAAGTCATGTTTTATTAATTGTTCATCTTGATTTAAGATACGTTGAATAGTCAAAGTCGCATCACGTCTGTTTGACTGCCATGCATTTAATAAAGACTGAACGTATCTCTGCACGGATACAGAACATATCTTCCATTCTCGTGTATCCTCTGCATGCATCTTCTAGAACGATAAACTGTCACTACCATATTTGTGTCTATCTGCTCTAACGTTGATTGACATCTGGAGATAGTATAGCTGTCTACCATTAAAGCTCAACCTTGCAGAACCTTAAGGATATACTATCCTACAACATCTGACACAGAAAGAACTACAAGCCAACTAAGAAGATCTCATCACTTTGCGTGCTCCAAAGAACAAAAGACTGTCGACAGGAATTTCTACAGATCCTTCAGTCTAACGTTCACCAAAGCTGTGAGACAACGGTCATCTCTTCATCCTCATTCAAATTGGAGATATAAATACAAGACGAAGTTCTGAAGACTCACATATTGATCCAGGAAGCATTGTTGACGTTGAACTCTGCCACTTTCAAGTCTTCAGAAGATCTCTAGAGCCAGAAATTCTCTCCTTTCGATCTTGGCTCCTAGCTCCTCGTGCTGTGAGAAGAAAAATCAAGGAAGAGCTAGATTAGTTCTGAGAGAGTCCACTGTGTAGATCTTTGACTCTCAGTGCTTGTAGCTTCAGATTGAGTTTTGTAAAAGCTTGATCTAGGGGCTAGTCATTTCCTTCAAGTTTCTCTTGTGTTCTTCCCTTCGTGTGTGAAGGAAGACCTGGTGGTGTCCAGGGTGGTGTTTTTCCCTTCGGGAGTGAAGGAAGACCTGGTGGTACCAGGGTGTTGTGTTCCCTTCAGGAGTGAAGGAAGATCAGCTGAGCTGGGTGGTTGTTTTGTCCATAGGGGGACTGTACCCTAGTTAGTGAAATCCTGAGGATTGCTCAGGGACTGGACGTAGGACTCCTAAGGAGAGGAGATCCGAACCAGGATAAATCTGTGTGTTGTGTGATTGTCTTTATCGTGTGATTGTTGCTTTTACTAACCATTACTAATCTCTTCCAAGAACTCTTTATGTTTGTTTGAAATCAGGTTTTTATCAGATAAATTTTATTTAAAGACCCATTCACCCCCCCTCTGGGTTAGCCAACCGGGCAACACTTCAATTGACTGCACTTTGTCAAAAATCTGAGCTTGAGTGTAAGCAGCAGAGTTGAAAACTTCCCCAATTGTCTTTATCAGTGCATCTGATTTGATGGCTGTAAATTTTGCAATATGTTCTTGTCTCTCAATATTCTCAACAAATTTTTCTCGATATCTTCCAGCCTACTCTCAAACTGCAAGGACTGTTGTTCAATCTTGGTATTCAGCAGATTTAGAGAGTCGTTAACAACAGTAAATTGATCTTGAAGAAAAGTGGGAAGCTGAGGTGGAATGGGATTTGCAGCAGAAGATGTTGAAGGATGGACCTGCTCAGTCACAAAGGGTTCAGTAGAAGTGGGATGAGCAGGTGAGAAATGTGGAGGATCTACACCTAGATCATCAAATCTAGGTATAAGAGAGGGTGAAGGGATAGGTAATGCTTCATCCAATTGAATTCCTTCATAATCAGCATGAGCTCTCTGCTCTCTTTGCTCATCTTGATCATGTTGTGGCTGATCCACATCCAAAACTTCATTTGCATCTTCTTGAGGTGCAGCAGGTTCTCTCACCACTTGAGTTTCCAAATTCAACTTCATGAACTTGACAATATGGACCAAGTCATAAGTATGGAACTTTGCAATCTTTTGAACTTTGGTGTTATCCAAAGGAACATTCATCTGCTAAAAATAGTGTGTTGTGTGAGTGTGTATTGGAATTTCTTAAAGTTGATTTTAATGATGACCATTGGACATCACTCATACTTTGATTTTGATGATGACATATTGGACAATTTGTACATATTGAATATATTATAATAATGCTCAAACAACATGTTCTTGACATTTAATATTTCACATTTTACTGTTAATGACATGTTTTAATGGTCTACACTTCATATATACAGGTTCACATGATTTTGTGAAAGTTGTGTCGACACAGGTCTAGTGTGTGTCGACACATGCATTGTTATCCAGAAAGCAATAAAGAGAAGAGAAGCCAGTCGTGTCGACACAAGTCCAGTGTGTGTCGTCACATCCATTGCTTTCCAGAAAACAGTCAGAAGAAGGAAGCCAGTCGTGTCGACACAAGTCCAGTGTGTGTCGATACATCCATTACTATCCAGTAACAGTCAGAAAAGAAGGAGCTAGTTGTGTCGACACAAGTCAGATGTGTGTCGACACAGGTTATCTACCAAGTAGCAAAACAAAATCCTGTGTCGACACACAACTTGATTGTGTCGACACACATTGGTTGACAATTGAATACGTGAATTTTTTTAGACACGTGGCTGCTTAGGAATCAAGGGAATTGACCTAGATATTTGTGCCCACACACTCCAAGGGTCCACATGGACACATGGGACTATATATACCCATGATCTTTGTACTCCAAAAAGGAGAGGAGCTGGAATTTCTCCAGAAGAAGAGGAGAAGAGTGGGAAAAAGCTCTGGCGTCCAGAAGGGAGCAGAGAAGCACCGCCAAGGGAAGAAGAAGAAGGGAAGAAGAGGAGGAGTTCCTGATTGAAGCATTGCTGATCAGAAGGAGATCCATCTGAGTCTGTAATTCGTTTGAGTGTCAATTTCTCTGTGTGATCTGTGTATGTGTTCTATACAGATCACCTAATTCTATTTTGTTCTACTTTTTCCATTGTACTGAGATAGATCGTGCTAGAGGATCTACTCTCTAATTGTGCTTGTTCTAGCAGAACTTGGATCCTTTGTGGTCCAGAGGTTTTGAGTACAGTGTACTCAGGTTTGGAGCCGTAGTGCTCTGGGTTGGAGCTGTTGTGCTCTGGTGCTTGAGCCGTCATGCTCAAGTGCTTGTGAATTGCTGAATTCATAAGCGGTCTATGGAGTAGGTCGTCGTACCTATCTCCTGGGTTTTCTTTAAGTCGTCGCACTCAAAGGGGTTGGAGTCGTCGTGCTCCAGGTTGTACTGCTTGAATTAGTGTTTCCTTCGTCATGGGGAGGTGGACGTAGGAGACACAAGTTGTGTTCTCCGAACCACCTTAAAATTCTGTGCACTATGGTTTGTATGTGGTTTGCTGCATCGTTTCACTCTATATTCACACACCACTCTTGGATCTAATCGAATTGTGTGTATTACTCTTTTAATTCTGCTACCATACACACACATTCGTAATTAACTTGAATTCAGTCACCTATCCGATCCCAACAATTTTTATCAGAGCAGGTCAGTGTTAATTCTATACTGTGAGGTGCTTTGTGATTCATCTGTATTTTTGGATTTTGATTTACTCAATCTGTGCTGTTCATTGAGTTGATCATTTTTATCATGGATTTAAGAGGTTTCATTGCAGAAAGTCATTCGATTAATCGACCTCCATTTTTTGATGGTACTGATTACCCTTATTGGAAGAACAAAATGATGGTTTTTCTTCGAGCGCAGAACTATGAAATTTGGAGGATTGTTCAGAAAGGACCAGTAGAAGTCGCTGGGGAAGAAGATACATGGACAAGGGAGCAGATCAAAAGGGTTAGTCTGAACTACAGCGCCATGAACATGCTGCAATGTGCCATCCATCCGAAGGAGTATTCTAGAATCTCTATGTGTAAGTCTGCTAAGAAGATGTGGGATAAATTAGAATTGCTATATGAGGGCACATCTTAAGTTATAGAAACTAAAGCAAACATGTTAGTTTCTGATTATGAATTGTTTATCATGAAATCTGATGAAACCATATCTGAGATGTTTTCTAGGTTCATGGTGATCATCAATGGACTTCAAGCTTTGGGTAAGGAATACTCAAATGAAGATTTGGTAAGAAAAATTTTGTGTTCTTTATCTCCTGTGTGGCACACTAAAGCCACAGTCATTGAGGATTCAAAGGATTTATCCAAAATAACATTGGATGAGCTCATTGGATCTTTAATGACTTATGAACTAAACCTTAAGAGATCTGAAGAACACATGCTAAAAAAAAAACCCATTGCTCTTAAAGCTTCATCAAGTAGTAAAGGGAAATTCAAAGAAATTTTTGAGTCTGAAAAATCTGAATCTGATAATGATAATCTTGCTTTGATTACTAGACAATTTAGGGCATTTCTGAAATCAAACAAGACGAATTTTGGTAATAAGCAAAATGTCATGTCTAGTAAAAAGAAACATTTTTCACATGTTGATCACAAGAAAACTGATGAAATTCATGTGTGTTATAGGTGCAATAAATCTGGACACATGAAGGTTGAATGTCCAGAGGCTAAGAAGGATAAGCACAAAAACCACAAGAAGGAGTTTCACAAAAAGAAGAACAAGGCCATGGTGGCTACATTATCAGATGAGGATCAAAGCTCAGACAACAATGAAGAACCCTCAAGTTCAGAAGGAAATGAAATCTGCTTCATGGCTGGAAGTAGTGAAGAATAGGTAGATATGTCTTTTGAACTATTTACCATTGAAGATTGGCAAGAAGCATATGGTAATTTAGTTGAAAATCTTTCTGAAGTTAGAAATGAAAATAAATATTTGAAAAGAAAATTGATAGCATTCTTCATGACACATCATCTTCTGGAAAAATTTCTGAATTAGAAGCTCAGATTTCAAATCAAATCAAAGAAAATGATGAATTGTTAATTTTTGTTGATGATCTGAAATCTAGAATTCAAAAATTGAACAAAGAACTTATCAATTCTGTCAAGAAATTTGAAGAAAAAGAGAAAAATCAAGAAAATTTAAATCAAATTGAAAAACTCAATCATTTCCTTAAAGAAAAAGAAGACATCATCAAGAACTTCACACAAGGCAAAGAAAATCTGAATGCTCTACTGAGAGTTAAGATGAATTCAAATAAATATGGTTTAAGCTTTGAACCACAAAACTCAAAGAAAACTGAATCATCTCCAAAGAAAACAAAATCATCAAAAATTCCCTTAATAAAATTTGTCAGGCTGGCTCAGCTAAAACAAAAGAAAAATACAAAAACAAAAAGAACTTGTGAGGTCGACACACACTCTACACAAGTCGACCTATCCCAGTCAGAGGTCGACACATACCCTACCCAGGTCGACACACACACAACATAGGTCGACACACTCTCAACTCAGGTCGACCTATCCCATACATAGGTTGACACAAACCATGCATAGGTCGACCTACCCTTCTTATAAAAATAAAAAAAACTTCAAACCAATAAATAATCATCTTTCTCATGGAAATTGGAATGTTTTCTCATCTTACAATTCAAGATGGAATATTCCTTGGAACCAAAGGTACAATGGTAACCAATGGTTCAATTCTTATGTGTATCACTCACATTTTCAAAAGAACACTGTGAAGAAAAACACACAAATTTGGGTTAGAAAGGATTTGCTTTCTCTTCTGACTCAGGATGTTGGTACCAATCACATCTGGGTACCAAAAACTTTTCTTGTCTAATTTGTTATGTGCAGGAAAGCCGTGCATCCAATTCAAACATCTGGATTCTTGACAGTGGATGCTCACGGCACATGATAGGAGACAGAAATAAATTTTCCAACTTGATTGAAAAGGAAGGTGGATCAGTCACCTTCGGAGGTAAGAATAAAGGAAAAATAATTAGCAAAGGAAAAATTGGTAAGTCTTGCATAACCTTGAGTGATGATGTTTGCTTAGTTGAAGGATTGAATTACAACTTGCCTAGTATAAGTCAATTGCGTGCAATGGTCACAAAATTCTTTTTGAATATGATTCATGCAAAATAATTGACTCATCTTCTGAGCAAATCAAATTGGTTGGAAAAATAGAAAATAATGTTTACATGATAGATTTGTGTGATAACTCTTCTTCAAATGTTTGTTTGATTGCAAATAAAAATGACATTGCTTGGTTGTGGCATAAAAGGTTGGGTCATGCAAGCTTCTCAACCATTAGCAAACTCATCAGAATGAATCTTGTAAAAGGTTTTCCTGAATCCTTCCCTATCATTGACAATCAATGTAACATCCCTGTCCCCTTTGAGGGTCAGCTCTCTCGACTGTGGTTGCGACATGTCGACCCGTCGTCTTCTGAAGGCGACGTAGGAGACCGTCGTGTTCTGAATAAGAACGTGCCGGCCACCCCTGTCGCGATAGGGCTCTAACAGCAGACTGTTGTTTTGTCTTTTAGCTGTCTGGATGGTGGAGACACGTGTCTCCATGCATGCATTAATGCGACATACTAGTCCGTCGCGATCAAATGCCAGCATTGCATGCATGCCACGTGGTGGCTTTGACCGTCAGGGTCGCAGGCATTTTCCAGATCGCGACGTAGGTGTCTGTCGCGTTAGCTTTGCTAATGCGATGACCAGGTCCGTCGCATTCTCATCGTCTATGTTTAAGTGCCCAAGCCTGAGAGCAAAAGCCCCATTTCGCATGTTCTCTATGTTTTCTCCTCTCTGGCGATCTCCCTTGTGCTTGGCGCTCCATGGGGAGCTTGGAGGGGAGTTGTGGTTGGCTTGGCTTGGTGAGTATGTGTGTGACTTGTTTGTGTGACTTGGGTGCTTAGTATGTTTCTTCTTCTTCTTCTTCTTCTTCTCATTCTCTATGGTTCTTCCCCATGGTGTGGATCCTCTCCATTGGCTTGGGAAGGTCGAGCTCGGCTTGTGGACGGCGGCTCTTAGAGCATTGGAGCTTGGAGGTGGAGGGGTGCTAGCCTACGAGAGGGCCCTAATTGGGTGGATCTTCAAATTGAGGTAGGGAACCCAAACCCTCCCCCTAGTTCTACATGCTATGTTGCCAAACCCCACTTCCAAGCCTAGAAATCATGCTAGGTATTTTGCATGCTCCAGGTGGTCTTATCGTGGAATGTTGTTCTGTGTGTATGCATGCTTGGTTTGGGTGGTTTATGTTGAGAGATCCATGTTGTTGGTGAGGTTATTTGAGTGTAGGTTGCTCTTCTTGCCATGCATGGGGTTCATGAGGGTGGTTTGGTGTTCATTGAGATGTTTTCCAGCATTGCCATGATCCTTTCCCCCTTGTTGTATCATTTAGTGTGGTTTTGGGGTGATGGAGTTGCTCTATTTGGGCACTCGACTGAGGTCGCGACGGGCTTCCCAGTCGTGACCTGGTCGCGACGTATCGTCGTGTCGCGTTCTATCTGAACGCACCCCAGTACCCATCGCGTTAGCAAACGCGGCGGGGTATGTGTCGCGTTCAGAAGACCCAGGTTTGTTGCGGCACCTTAAGCCGTAGCATTCTTATCACGACGGGTCGAAGTGTCGCCTTCTGCCTTCTGGTCGCGACAGGCAGGATCGTC
Source organism: Colocasia esculenta (assembly GCA_014218235.1). Classification (NCBI taxonomy): domain Eukaryota; kingdom Viridiplantae; phylum Streptophyta; class Magnoliopsida; order Alismatales; family Araceae; genus Colocasia; species Colocasia esculenta. Next base: position 99,087,861 of record CM024756.1, read on the forward strand.
GCGTTCTGATCGCGACGTAGCACTGTGTCGCCTCTCTATCCGAGAGGGACTGGCGATAGATTTTGACATTCCGCTTCCGCTGTGACTCAGTTTTCTTGGCACCTGTGCTATTCCTAGTGCAGTGCTACTCTAGTCTCTTCGCCCGGTGCTAGGCACTTGAGGGCTTGTCCACGAGATAGGTTGTTACCGTTACCTGGGACCCCCATCCCCGCGCGCCTGTTAGAGGGAGTTCTCCGGGCGGCAGGCATGCTCGAGTTACGGACTTGGAGCGGAGGGGAAAATGGTGGGGACAGCGGCGTAGGGTCATTTGTAGAGCTCTCTTAGCTGGGTCTGGGTCGCCGAGATAGTTGTGGCGCTCTTTCGGTGCGGACCAGCTAGTCCTTTCTCACTGCCTCACTCTATGTGGTTTTAGAACCATTTAGAGGGGTCAGGCGTGGGACCGTAGTCCGGCCAGACTACGACGTTGTGTTTACTTTAGTTCCGCATCTCACTCCGACGGGAGGTGCTAGACATGGACCGTTGGTCGAGGGTAAGGTGCATGGCGCACCTGACCGGCTGACTAGTGTAGTGTTCTGTAGCTAGTGTGTTTGTCCAGGCAGTGTTTAGCTGTTTGTGTTACAGCCTTGGGGTTTCTTCTGGTGACGTGTTTTACACGGGTTTTCGGTCCCGACATGTAGCCTAGACCGACGATCGTGTAGTTTCTTTCACGCTTCCGCACTTGACTCTGTTTAGTAGAATAGAATTTACTGCTTTATTTATTTACTGCACTTAGTTCTATTTCTGTTGTTAGAACCAGTGGGAGATTGGTAGTCCCCATTGGGCTTCTTCGTGAAGCTCATGCCCTCTTTTGTAGGTGAGACTTCACAGCAGTTCCCTCCGCGACGGACTGAGGAGACGGGGCCATAGTAGACGACGTCCCCAGTGAGTGTGTGGAGGAGGGGCCAGTTCCACGAGGTGGTGTAGGGAGACTCGACCGTAGCACAGTACCACCAAAGGTTCGTGCAGCTACTTCGACATGTCCCCCACGTGGCCGCTAGTGAGCAGGCTCATACCGAGCGGTTCATTAGTGGGCTACGCTCGGAGTTGAGGTGGGCCATGGTTGGTTATCTTTGTGACTCCTTGACGGTAGCAGTGGCGAGAGCCACCGCCTTGGAGCGGGAGTGTCGGTTTCAGCCACAGCAGAGTGGAGGCTCGGGGAGGTCTTCTCTATACCAGCGCCCCTCGGGCAGTCGAGGGAGTGTTTCCTCTTCTTCTTCTTCGGGGACAGGCGGTGCTGGCCTGACCTCGAAGTTGAAGAAGCTGTTCACTCATGGATGCATGCGTCAGTACTGGCAGCCACAGCAACAACGACGTTAGCCGGAGTAGCCAGTGGAGCAGTCTGTACAGCAGGGAGCAGAGCAGGGCCAGCAGAGTAGGGCCAGCAGGGCACGGGTTGTTTCCACTGCGGGCAGCCGGGTCACTACAGGCGAGAGTGTCCATTATTGAGGTAGCAACAGTAGCAGCAGGCACCTCAGGCGCAGTTTCCTCCACCCCAGTTGGCGCAGCGCCAGCAGCAGCACCAGGGTCAGTTCCAGCAGCTGCAGCAGCACCAGTATTGAAGTGTTTTTGGCGCTTAAAAGAAAAGTCAAATATCTTCTGACAGAATAAAGTTGCATGCTTGTCAGAAAAAGATATGACCTTCTATTTTCAGTATGTTAGCAGAAACACAGTGGTACGCACTGTTTATCATAAACACTATTTTGTGCTAACACTCTCTTCTATGTGTGCAAACCTCGTAGACCACACAGTATCAGAAGAAAGACAAATCAAAAGCAACAGCTAGAACTCCAACAAATCTCTTCAACGGATCCATTCAAAAGCTATTCATATAAAAGATGAAGTATGGCTGAAGAACGACATAGAGCTTTTCTTGAAGATCTTTGAAGGAGTGTACAACCAGTGAGAAACCTGAACGCCACATACACTCAAAGGAAAAGAGAGAAAGAGCCTGAGCCCAGAAGAAGTGTTCAAGCATCTGAAGCATTCAAGCTTTCAAGCTCTCTTCATTCTCTCTCTGCGCTCATTGTAAATTTGGGGGAGAGTCCTTGACTGTGAGCTAGTTCTTAGTGTTCATCTTGTAATAGCTCTCGGTCTGATCTTTCTTTTCTAAGAAAGATTTTTGTCCAGCTGTAGGACTATATACTGTGTAGAACCTAGCTAGGGGTTAGTGTCTAGTAGAACCGCACTGGGGTTTGTACCAGGAGGTTGGCTTCTTTACCTGTAAGAGAAGTGGGCTGCCTTCTTGCCCGGGAAAGAGAAGAAGACTTGGTGGGGTATCCAGGGTGTTGTAGTGTCCTTGAGGGGGACTGTACCCTTGGTTAGTGAAATCCCAAGAGGTTGCTTGGGGACTGGACGTAGGACTTCCATGTGGGAAGGGCCGAACCAGGATAAATTCCCTGTGTTCTTTGTGTGATTGTTTTATTTGCTTCCGCACTGCTACTCTTTATCACACTAAACTAACCAAACTTTGAAGTGATAATTTTCTGTGTTAAGTTTCTATTTTTGTGCAGAAAATCTATTCACCCCCGTCTAGATAGGTAGCTGCCGTACCCAAAAAGGGCCAACAAGTGGTATCAGAGCGAGGTTCTCTTATCAATCAAGAAGATCTAACGATCTTAGAGAAGATCCATGGCAACTCAAGGATATGCTGAAGGTCAATCAGTCACCAGACCTCCATTCTTTGATGGAGAAGACTACCAATATTGGAAGATGAGAATGGAATGCTTCATTCGAGGCACAGACTTTGATCTGTGGAAGGTAATTGAGGTAGGTGACTTTGTTATTTTTCCTGTTGAAGGCACTACTGCCATTACACTTGCTGATAAAAGCAAACTATCCCTAAATTTTAAAGCAAAAAATTATTTATGTTGTGCTTTATCTAAAAAGGAATTTAGTAGAGTATCTGCATGCAAATCTGCTAAAGAAATTTGGGATAAACTGCAAATAACTTATGAAGGAACGGATAAAGTGAAACAAACTAGAATAGATATTCTTGTTTCACAATACGAACAATTTAAAATGCTTCCAAACGAAAACATTACTACTATGTATAATAGATTTTCAAGCATAGTAGTAGGTTTAAATTCTCTTGGTAAAACTCTTTCCAATGAAGAAACTGTTAGGAAGATACTTAGGTCTTTAACTATTTCATGGACACCTAAAGTAACTGCTATTGAAGAGGCCCATGATTTAACCAAATTGTCGATTGATAATTTAATAGGTTCTCTCATGGCACATGAAATAAATATGGAGCGATTATCTGAAAGCTCATCTAAGAAGAAATGTACTAATGCTCTTAAAGTGGTAGCTGCTCCTTCCACTTCTTCTTCTTCTAGCTCAAAAATTGCAGGATCTGAAGACAGTGACGTAGATGATGTACAGTCCAAGCTTCAGAAAATTCTCAAGAAGAAGAAAAATGGATCAAGAAGGATTCAAAAGAAGGAGAAAAAGGAGAAAGAACCAGTCTGCTATGAATGCAGAAAACTTGGACATCTAAGACCAGATTGTCCTAAACTCAAGAAGGCTGGTCAATTTGAAAAATCCAAGAAGCAGCACAAGAAATTCAAAAGAAAAGCCATGGCGGTTGCTTGGGAAAATGAAGAGGACACACGCTCAGACTGATCAAGCTCAAGTTCAGAGAAAGAGCAAGTAAATCTAGCCCTCATGGTAGGATTAGATGAGGTACACTCTGACTTATTTTTTAATTCATGCACAAATTCAGGGTCAGAATCTGAAGACTTGGAAGAAGTCTTTAATGAACTTTATGATAAACACAAGGTTGTTGTAAAAGAATTGAAAAATATCAAGAACAACCTTACTTGTTTGGAAAATACTAATTCTGATTTGAAATCAGAATTGGAACAATTGGAAAAACAACTAAAGGTCAGTAAAGATAATAATCATCGTTTAAATGAAGATTTGAAAAGTAAGAATAATGAGAAGTTAGAGTTAGAAGAAAAATTAAAAATTCTAACTAAAGAAAATCTGTATTTAAAAGAATCAGTTAAGAATTAACTCAAGGAAAAACATCTCTAGCTCTATGCTTAAGAGGATCAAAATCTAGAAATAATAAACAAGGGCTTGGATACATTCCTCTGGAAAAAAAAAACAAGCCATAAATCTAGGAAAATATCCTTTGCCAAAATTTGTAAAAGAAACCAAGTTGCCTCAGAAAAAGACCCCTGTAAAAGAAAATGTTTCCAAAAATTATGTCCTAAACAGACATCATAAAAACAGTAAGAACTGCGAAATAGATTATATCATTGTTGTTCTCATTGTAATAAATTAGGACACACAGTAAACACCTGCACAACAAGGCACCTAGTTTGGATTCCGAAAGGGTACTTTTATGCGTCTAACCACCAAGGACCCAAAAAGATTTGGGTACCTATTTTGAATAAGATTGTTTGCAGGATAGCCTTGAAGCATCAGGATCAAAGATGCTCAAGGCACTGATGACTGCCAGCTCTTCATCCATCTCATATCTGAAGAGGGAGTAGTCACAAATGTTGTTTTTATTTATATTGCTACTAACAATGTTTGCAAGTTTTTAAGATAAATACAGGCAATGATTCTGAAGACTTGACAAACAACATGTCAAAGGTCAAGAGCAACAAGATCTAACTTGCCTCAGATTAAGAGGGAGTCTCACTCAGGGGGAGCACAAATTAAGGGAGAGTTATTCAATAAATGACAATCATTGTTGAACCCCTCGATGGTAAGAAATTTTTTAAAGGGGGAGAAATACAATGGTAAGATCCTTCCTTTTTGGTTAGTGACAAAAAGGGGGAGAACTTGCATGTTCTGTGAATTTCTGCATTTTCTATGTCTTAAGTATCTTTGTCAGAAAATTCTCATAAATTTGTCATCACTAAAATGGGGGAGATTGTTGAACCACTCTATGTCTGTCCTTGTATTTGGTGATAACAAAACTTATGATAAATATATCTTGTGATAACAAAATTTATGGTTAATTAAACATTATTAAGCATTTTGTTTCATCTGTGTCGCATCAATCTCATAGTAAAATGCTGAGTCTCACATTGATGTAATAAGGTGCACTAAAATGCTAAATCGATGTTCATTCAATATACATCGATTTCTATTCAAAAGTGCCACATCGATTTCACTAACAACGATTTCATAAGTTACACAATGATTTGATCGTGTAACGATTCGTTAAGTGAAACATCGATTTTATCGTACAACGATTTCTTTAGAAGCCATAATGATTCTTTAAGTAAGCGCAACGATTTGCTAAGAAATCGGTCTCATAAAGATTTCTTAAGTGACCGAATCGATTTGCTAAGAAATCGGTCTCGTAACGATTTCTTAAGTGACCGCATCGACTTACCTTCGCAACGATTTCTTTAGAAGCTGTAACGATTCCTTAAGTGGTCACATCGATTTCTTAAGAGAGAACAACGATTTGCTCTTATATTGATTTGGTTCTCATAACGATTTCATAAGTGAGAACAACGATTTGCTCTCATATCGATTTGGTTCTCACATCGATTTGTTAAGGCCCTCCTCATAACGATTTGTTAAGTGAGAACAATGATTTGCTTCTCACATCGATTTGATAATCCTCATAACGATTTGATAAGTGAGAAACAACGATTTGCTTCTCACATCGATTTGATAAGTTTCATAACGATTTGATAGCTATAACGATTGTTAAGTGAGAACAACGATTTGCTTCTCACATCGTTTCGATAAGTGCCATAACGATTTGGTCTCACATCGATTTGCTCTGAAGTGTTTTTGGCGCTTAAAAGAAAAGTCAAATATCTTCTGACAGAATAAAGCTGCATGCTTGTCAGAAAAAGATATGACCTTCTATTTTCAGTATGTTAGCAGAAACACAGTGGTACGCACTATTTATCATAAACACTATTTTGTGCTAACACTCTCTTCTATGTGTGCATACCTCGTAGACCACACAGTATCAGAAGAAAGACAAATGAAAAGCAATGGCTAGAACTCCAATGGATCCATTCAAAAGCTATTCATATAAAAGATGAAGTATGGCTGAAGAACGACATAGAGCTTTTCTTGAAGATCTTTGAAGGAGTGTACAACCAGTGAGAAACCTGAACGCCACATACACTCAAAGGAAAAGAGAGAAAGAGCCTGAGCCCAGAAGAAGTGTTCAAGCATCTTAAGCATTCAAGCCTTCAAGCTTTCTTCCTCTCTCTTCATTCTCTCTTTGCGCTCATTATAAATTTGGGGGAGAGTCCTTGACTGTGAGCTAGTTCTTAGTGTTCATCTTGTAATAGCTCTCGGTCTGATCTTTCTTTTCTAAGAAAGATTTTTGTCCAGCTGTAGGACTGTATACAGTGTAGAACCTAGCTAGTGGTTAGTGTCTAGCAGAACCGCACTGGGGTTTGTACTAGGAGGTTGACTTCTTTACCTGTAAGAGAAGTGGGCTGCCTTCTTGCCCGGGAAAGAGAAGAAGACCTGGTAGGGTATCCAGGGTGTTGTAGTGTCCTTGAGGGGGACTGTACCCTTGGTTAGTGAAATCCCAAGAGGTTGCTTGGGGACTAGACGTAGGACTTCCATGTGGGAAGGGCCGAACCAGGATAAATTCTCTGTGTTCTTTGTGTGATTGTTTTATTTGCTTCCGCACTGCTACTCTTTATCACACTAAACTAACCAAACTTTGAAGTGATAATTTTCTGTGTTAAGTTTCTATTTTTGTGCAGAAAATCTATTCACCCCCCCTCTAGATAGGTAGCTATCGTATCCAAAAAGGGCCAACAGTCTTGGTTATTGCACAATTCCGGAGAAAGTCCTTTCCACCTTAATCAGTAGAACATGTCTACCTCTAGGATTTCAATCTGTTGCCCACGGATTCAGTAGTAAATATCGTGTAGGTGAACCATTACCATAGGGGCATTCTATGGTGTAATTCCATATATGTATCTCTATAATAGCAATGTCTCATTGGCCATATCATTTCAGAAATGCAATACATATATTCATACAATTAACATTTACATGTAATTTTATCATGCTTTTTTATATAAAATCATGCATAATTAGTAAGATAACAATACAAGATTACACAACACATTTCCTCAGTTCTGAAATCATAACTCTACTGCACAACAACAACCTATCATGATACTACTTTCACTGATTTCATTAAAATTCAACATTCATGCCTCTTGCTTCCCATCTATTGATTTCCATGCTCATTTTATCATTCATAAAATCATAACGGTATGTATAGTGCTCTGAAAATTCTGAAAATTTGATAGAAAATCTATTTCAAATCATGCTTCACACATATAAATTTTTACAATTTTATGAAGTATGTATCATTTTTCATGATTAATTCTCATAAACTTAAACTAATTCACATGGTTCAACAGTGAAAGAATTATGCAATTTACTGTGCAAAATTGAGCACAATGGTTCTGAAGTTCCATCCAACAGTAGTATGAATCCCAATCAAAACATCACAACATGGATCAGTTTGTAACTATTTCGTTTTCTATTTAATTAAGCAAAGAAAATGCTTCAAAATATCACACATAATCCATACATCCTTACCACTATTCCTGCTGCGAAACAGTAACAATTCATACCTGATAGAGTCTATCCGAACACCCTACTCATGCACAGTTGACACAATATCCACAGAAATCAGAATTTTGGAAGAAACAACACTGATAAACTTAATAGCAGGATATGTGACGTTTACACAGGTTAACGTCAACATACTATGTCGTTAACATCAGTTGACGGTGGCACATAGCGCCGTTAATATATAGTAGGCGTCCAAAAGCTTGACGTTTACATGAATTAAATGGCGGTCGATGTGGATGTTTATTTCATCAGACTAGAAAATGCAGAAAACACACATGAAATGACAGAACTTTAACCCTATCCCACATGTTATTTCATGGGTTTAAAATCTGTAAAAATAGTAAATCTATAACATATAGTATCCTAAACCGTTCCCCCATGCTACTTGCCTCTAACCCTCCTTCTGGAGTGATGAAGAAAGATTTGAAGATGCCCGCCTTGGCAACAAGGTAGTCCTTCATTCCGTCTTCAATCGCCCAATCCAGCCTCTAGCACAGCACCCACACTTGGAGATCCTTCTGTTCACGATCCTTGAAGTTCTCTCTTGGTCCAGCTTGCTTCAGATCGCATGAACAAGGCTCTGCAATCCTTTCCTTCGGCCCTCTTTTCTCTCCTCCAAGAAAACGCAAAACCCCTTTCCTAAAGGCTAAATCGGGGTCTTATAAGGATTCCTACAATTTATCCAAGCCTCAATCCTGGCCCTTGAACCAAAAAGGCACAGATCTTCCCATTAAATGCATTAGAAACGGTCAGCATTATCTCCCCAGAATGGTAACAACAAAAATTGGCAAGTTAGGTTAACATCAACCCTTGTTGTTGTCGACCATGAAGTAGACGGCAATCGATCATGTCGTCAACTTATTTGCCCGAAAAACCAAATATTTAAGAAAATAATAAATGGCACAATCCCCTATCGTTTACAGACATTAGACGACAATCGATCTTGTCGCTAACTGTAGTCAACGTCAGTAGATATGGACGTCAAGTTCATCAAAGCTATAGTATACTGTTAAATGCAGAAAACACATACACAATTGCATCATTCAATCCAGCAAAAAAACTAGGGCACTATAGTTTTAATTAATCTATGTATTTTTAAATAGCGGGTTGCTACACCCTTTCTAACCAAGGACGTAGAAAAGATAGTCCATCACTAGGTTGGTCCTAACGACGGCATAGACTGTCACCAGGACGGTCATGGAGACATGATCGACTGTCGCCAGGACCTCTTGGCGACATGGTCGAATGTTGCCAAGAGTGTCTTGGTGGTAGTGACCTATGTCACCAATGATTATTGGCGACACTTTGCCTTGTCGTCAATGCAGGTATGGCTGCATATATTATAGGCCGTACCATGCACGCTCGCACGACATAAGTGTCATGCGTAGGTTTGAAAAATAGCCTCTATATAGTTAGAGGGTGTGGGAGGGAGCTATAAGCTAAGCTCTTTCCCACAACCCTCTCACACTCCTTTCCACCCTCTTCCTCCACTCCTCCTTCCTGCAGCCTCTCTCTTGGGGAAGAGAGAATGGGAGCAAGAGGGTTTTTCCCCCTTGCTCTAGTTGCTGCTTGGTTCGGTTGCTACTGTCTTTCTACTACTGCTACTGTGAGGAGCTGTTGGGAGCAGCCTCAACGAGCAGGAGACGTCGACGAGAGGAGGAGCCATCGTCTCCGATCGCAACTGTGTGGACACTGCTAGAGGGAGGTTGCATGAGCTCCTTCGTCCGCGGGACCGGTTCTGCGCTTCAGGGCTTCTACGAGCACCCCTAGGTAAGATAGTCTCATCTTTATATGGTTGCATGACAGTCATGCACCCCGGACATCATCTTGGTCTGATAACAAAGTGTGGGAATCGTTGTTTACAATTTAAATATATTGTTTCCGCTGCATATGTGATGCCCACCACGTATTCCTGCAATGGTATCAGAGCCTAGGTTCATGGGATGATGTCTGGTTTTATTTCTATGCAATTCAGATAATATTTACTTGTTTCTGTCACGATTACAGTATAGGCGACGTTGACTATTATCGCTGGAAGTGTTTCAGCGATAGTGTTTGTTGTCGTCCATATTTGACCATAGTCATTCTTGATGCTTGGGGAAAGTTTTTTTTTATTTCTGTTGTACTATCTTCTGATTGACGACAATCATTGTTGTCACCAGGAAGTGTTATTGGCAACGGTGGCTTTTATCATAGAAGTGTGGTGACTCAGTCGACTGTCGACTAAAGTGTTCTTAGCGACAACATAGTATGTGCCAACACAGTCAATGAAGATAGATCTTTCTCATTCTGTGACTGTTTCTATGTTGGAGACCATGGAATAGGGATTAAGTGTTAATCCACGAGCTTTGGATTAATAGTTAATCCAAGTTTTAGATTAAGTGTTAATCTAAAGGTTTTTATTAATTAAAATATTTAGTTAATTTCTAGTAGCTTACATATATACATGTCATGTGTATAATGTGGGCGGATGATAATGGACCTATGTGTGATGCTTGTATGTGTGTGGATGGTGATTCATTGGGGCTTGCGAGCCTCCCTCTCTCTCTCTCTCACACACACATTAAAATCGTTGTGTATTTCTACTTCCCCCCAATTATGTAATTCTCCTTGATGTGATCAAGATTTCTTAATTGATTAGAATGTACATGTTTGGGCCTACATGCCTATAATCATTTATAATTAGTGTAATTATTTAAAATGGCTCTCGGAGGCGCTGCGGAAGCGTGGAAGTACCGGCAGAACTAATGAGGAAGATGAGGATGATCACCTTGCATGGGATGCACCGAGGACACACATAGGGCTTTGTCATCAAGTCTTTTGGCTTAGGCTTGATCACACTAGTATTTGGTTCATGATCATCCGGTGTGGTTATATATATATATATATATTCATTTCTGCACCTATACTAGGTACATATTTGCATGCAATGTAAATATATGCTAAATATATGTGTAGGATGCATATTATTTAGCTATGAGACATGTCAAATTAAAAACCCCTTTACTCTTAATGTATTAAGTTGATAAGCGTGAGGTAATAAGATTGACCCATGTTGCCTTCCATCATTATAGGGCATATGTCTTTCTTGATATGGATTGAGTTGGCGGGGTCCCTCTAGGCTCACCTATATTAGGACTAGATATTTGGCCTACAACATGGAGATGTCACTGATGGCTTGAGGACATGCTATGCTTTGCGGAGTCCCTCTAGGGCACATCATCAAATCAAGTCTATATTGTAATGATGGTGCTGACTTAACCAAACATCGTGGTTGGTGGAGTCCTTCTGGGCCATGATGATTTGGAGGCCAATATGACCGGAATCACAAGGAGTTGTGATTGGTAAGAGTCGCCTACCCTTTGGACTTGGTATGATTGGTCGAGTCCCTCGAGGTCATGCTAAGGCCCCAATTGGATCTCGATCCCCACTAGAAGTTTGCCAGAAACTTCTGATTCACATGCTAAAGGGTGTCATGTGTCTCAAAAGAAATAGTGGAAGTAAATTAAGATAAAAGGCCACATCTTAATTTTTGCGAAATCCAAAAGTCTGCATGTTATTAATTTTCTACTACATCTTTATTTTCAGAAATATGTCACTTTCAAACCCATTCTGTGACATACTAGATGCCAACCATCTCGCTGGTGTGGATTGACTCCAAAATTTGAGAATGTTCTCACATCAGAGTAAATCGCATATGTCCTCGATGAGATCGTGCCTGAGCCAGTGGAAGGGGCTAGCAAGGAAGATGTTTCTAGCTATAAAAAGTATAAGGAAGACTCAATGCTTAGTGTTACATGTTGGCCTCTATGACTCCCGAGTTGTAGAGACAACATGAAAAGATGGATGCACAATCCATTATCTAGCACCTCCGCAAATTGTTTGAAGTTGTAGCACCCCGAAAAATTCAGTAATTTAAAATTGTAAATAAATAGAAATAAATAATTTCCGTATTATCGAAAGGGTAGAACTTACGTACCACTATCTATGTGAGAGAACACATCGGAAAATTCCGTAAAAATTATAAATCAACCCCAAACATTATTCCTAAGTGTCCCACGAAGAAATGTGTGCAACAAAAAATCCGATTGGCCAAGCGTACGTCACAATGTGACTAATTATCCAAATTAGGAAACTGAGTCAGAAAACCGTTAACACAGAAATATAACATGATCATAAATTAAATAATCATGTTGGAGAGACTTTCAACATCATGTATTGATGACCCATTATCGGAATTGGGCCAATGGATCACACTTGGCCTAAGAATAAAATGGAGCAAGAAAAATACCCATAAATTCGTAACCCTAATTGAGCTGAAAATAGGAAGAGGTAATTAGGGCAAATCCTAAGGCAATTAGGTTTTCTTGGGAACCCAAATTCATGCCTAGACATGGTATGGGGTTGCCTAAAACCTCACACACTCTATGGGGGTAAGAAATCATCAAAATAAGGAAGATGGAAGACCAAAACCGCACCCTTCCTTTCCGACATCCAATGGGACTTCTAAAACACCCTAGATGCATATACATGTCATGAAACCCTAGGGGACAAAATTAGGCATTGTTGGGGTCATGGGAGGCTGTTCTTGAGCACTAGAAGTGGAGGAAATCGTCTCAACTCGGAGCCTTCTTCCCTGTTGCGTCTGCATTGACCTGTGCAGAGTGCTCTTCTTGGAGTCGACCTAAGGTAAGCCAAACTTTAACCAAACCATGCAAGACTTATACCCCTAGAAAGAGGGTCGAGTCTAGCTCCTAATGGCACTGGTTTGCCTATTTTTCATTCAGTAGATCGGGTGTATTAAGCGTTCTCCTCCAAGCGGTCTGAACGAGGGCTTTCTGGCAAAATGTGACTTCTTCAACCCAAAAGGTAGGTGATATCGGGCCAAATCTAAATAAATCCTATATCAATGTGTAGAGCATAGAGTCTACTTTCATGTGCAAGTGATTTCATCGATTTTCATTGAGTATATCTTGAGTACTAAGCGTTTTGCCAAAGTCACACATGTTAACTGCGTTTTATGTTCATGTGGATTTCTCACATATCCCGAGGCCAATTTTAATGACCCAAAACCAGAGTTCTCTTCTATTCCTTGTTCCCAACAAGTTTCATGTTTACACTTTTGTCCCAAAAACCTAGATTAGAAGTTATAAGTGTTGCATGAATCAAGTGACTATTTTATGCGTTTTCACGTAAGAACCAAAAAAGTGACGGGACCAGACGTCGCGTTTTGGCATGCATGAATGCGACGTCCTAGTCCGACGCATTCATGTGAAATGCGACCGTGCCCTACGTCACAATTTTGATCACGACTGTACCTTTTTGACGCCTCAAACTGTGCACTGCATGGTTTTCAGAGCCTGCTTAAAATGCGACGTGGACCCCTGTCACGATTTAGCCAGTTTTCTCGCTCAAGGTTTTTACGCTACTTTTATATTATTATTTTGAACCTATCTCATGAACACGATGGGGTAAACCGTCATAATTTAAGCATGAAGGCGGCGGTATAGGCCGTCGTGATTTGATTCTTCACAGGTTAGTCTTGTTCCGACTGTACACTGCATTATGAAATGCGTCGACTGTGTCTGACACGGATTTCAAGACCTACCCAAGACCTGTTTTACATGGTGTAGAGTTCATGGGTTGCTAGTCTTGGTTCTGGTCATTGTATGAGGTCTGTTTAATGGCTTAAAAGCAGTTAACCCATGAAAAAGCTATAACTACACAATTGTTATTCTAATTGCTCTTTAATGAAATGACCTATTCATGCAACTAGTGATTTGTTCATCTTATTGTCCTATCTTGCTAAAATGATAATTGTTATCTTAAAATATTTCAAACCATGTATAGTTAAATGCATAGTTCATCTCATGCTATCATGTTAATTGTTTTCTGCAAGTTTGAAACAAATGGATTGTGGATTGAGACACGTGTTGTAATCACAGGATTAGCTCCCCAAAGATGATGATTAAAAGTAAAGGGAATTGACCATGATCGCCACCAAAGTAGTTGCAAAAGGATATAATGAAAGATTAAGTGCTAACTACCTTGGAAAAGGGAAAAGAAGGCAGAAGGACAACCTGATCCTGTGAACGCGACGATGTAAGTGTCGCTTTCTTTGTACTTGAACGCGCCGTGTGGTCCGTCGCCTCCTGGATCGCGACAAGATTGTCGTCGCCTTCTGCTTCAGAGGATGAAGACTATGGGTTCTTTTTCTTCCTGCACCTCAGCCGGCCAAGGGGCAAGAGCCTCGTGCTGCTACTGTCTTCTAACACCTGCCAAGAACATTAAGATGACAGAAAACCCATTAGATAACTCGTTTGTATAGAATATGTCCCAAAACATGAAAGAACATGAAGTAATTAGAGGGAACTCACGTGCGGTGGGGTTTTAACCCCTTTGAGTGATTAGATTAGGTGTGTGTGGAGTGTTCTAATGCTAATCTACGAAGAAAATAGACCTAAAGATGCATGTATGAAGAGAAAAATCAAAGGAAAAGAGGAGAGAGAAAGCATAGGTAGGGGAAAAACACCTTGGGGGGCACTTCCTGGTTGTCTGGAGGCTAAGAGCTCTTCTGAGGATTCGCAGCTCTCTGGGAGAAGAAGAAGCAAATGCCAGCCTTGCCCTAAACTGTGCTGTATGGAGGGATATATACCCTGTTATTCTTGAACGGGCTGAGAGGGGAATAATGGGCAAGAGTCTGAATCCTGGTAAGTATGCTCGTGCAAGGCTGGTCAAAACTTGGAAAGGAAGTATTAAAGAAGGTCTCCTCCAATTTTGGAAGGATTTGGACACCTCTAGATGGACCAAAAGTCGGAATATTCATGAATAGCAAGAGTCCAAGTCATGTTAGGAAAGGGTATGTTGCATGGAAACCATAACGCAACAGGCTTTGTGTCGCTATCAGATAGCGACACCTCGATATGTCGCCTTCCATAGAAGGAAAGCATTTTCTGGCAAATTTTTAGGGAATTAAAAGGCCAAATAAGAACGTGACATATCGTGGTGTCGCCTTCTGAAGGAGAACGTGACGGGGACATTTGTCGCCTTCATGAACTTTCAGCATATGGCTCAATTAAAGGGTCTGATATCCTTGCATGGGTATCAGATTGACGTGCGGCTTGAAGCGTTGGACTCTTGACCCAGAGGGCTACGAGATGGTGATGAGGACTGATTGATGTGACCAGGAAGAACCCACCAGGGTGATGGACTAATAGAAAGGATACCATGATCGGATAAAGCCACCTACGCGATGATGAGCCAACGTGGGGCATCAATGATATGACAAGGAATTTGGCTTGACTTATGGGTTAGAAATGGGTGTCTACAGATTGCCCTTCCTTGATGCCTACTTTTCAAGGGAGTGGAGCGATAGTGAAGCAGAGATGGCATGAAATGACGATGTAGTGGAACGAAGCGGAATGAAATGAAAAGCAGGCATCAAGGTAAAGAGACACCCATTCTGAGCGAATAAGCAGCGAGAATTATCCGGCGATCTTCGAACATGGCTGGAACAGAATGCAAGGATGGTTCGAATCTGGGACGAATAAAGATCAAAAGAAAAGAAATGATCAACCTCTTGATTCAAGAGGTACCCTGGCTATCTTTAGCGTGCAGGTTTCGTTCATTAGGGGATAGTGCTGCCCGGCAGGTCGATTCGACTCTGGCTTTTGAGCGATTCACGACTAATGAGCGGATCAATGGGGAAAAGGATGACTGTTATATTGAATGGGGATGAGAGGAATCCTGAATAAGAACCATACTGACAGACTGGACCGAGCAACTAGCTCGAAGAAGACTTCCAAATTCGGAATGGAATGAAATCCTTGTCTGAGAAATGAAAATCTGGTTGAAACATCATCGCGAAGCTGACTTTGACCAATCATGAAGCATGAAGCTCAAAGATCCTACATGATGCATGTTGGGCTAAAAGAAAAGAAATCATAAAATAAAATGCAAAGAAAAGGAGAAAATAACAAATATTGAAGGATAATATTGATAAATAATACGAGCATGGGTGAAGACACTTCACATCCCCGGTGTGCGATAGAATCCATCGTCCCCGAGCCATACCATCTAACAGCCTATCCAACGATTAACAGTGCGCACCTAGATCATCCTCGTTTTTGGTGAAGGGGAACTCAGATTCTGGAACACACTGAAAATCGGCCGGTCCTTGAGATGATATAGTAGGGTAGATACCATATAGTAATGCAAAGACTAGGGTTAGAAATACTTACCTGAACTTACCTGATGAGCCTTCTTTTGATTTTCTGAAATTTTCTGGATTTTCTGGATTTTCTAATTTTTATGGATTTTCAAAATAAAGAAAGCAATAAAGAAAAGGATACAACTCAAAATGCACCAAAATAATTGGAGAATTTAGCTTAAGTGTAAACACATCTTGAAATGGTCATGTCAATGTGAAAGAATCAGGCAGCAAAATTCAAACAAGGAAGGCGACAGGAAGTCTGTCGCTACCTGATTATGAATGCGACGCACAAGCTGTCGCTACCTAAAGGCGACCTGTCGATACGTCGCGTCCATAAGATCTGCGCCCAAAACACAAAAGCAACCCGAGAGCTCCATGTTTGCCTCCCACTTGGACTCCTAGGGCCTTCTAATTAAGTCTAACTCCCATTTGCCCTTCAGAACTTATTCCCACCATGAATAGGAGTCTTGGATGTCTATAAATAAGGGGTGAGAGGCCCAAATTCGGAGTTCACACCCTCCCTTCCTCTCTTCAAGCTCCCAAGTCTTCAATGGCCATGAGGAGAGCTCCAAGTGCTCCTATGGGTGAAGAGGATTCCTATAGAGGTTCCAAGTGCGCCCGGACGTCCTATGGTGAGCTCCTGAGGCTGACGGATGTCCCCAATCATCTGAGTAGCAATGACGATGTGAGAGTGGTATGTAAGATCATCTTTTCAATTTTCTATGATTTTCAACTCCGAATTTCTTCATTAATGCTGTTCTTCTTCTTCTCCTCTCTTTTCCTTTTTCTTCTTCTCCTCTAGCTCTTTCCCGGCTCCCGCCGATACTCCAAACTCACGTGGATAGCACCCATGATCAAAGCCTTACCTATGCATGTAATCCGCGCCTTGAGAGAGTGGGGTTTGGGGGGGGGGGGTTTGATAGCCGCCCACAATTATTACAAAATCTCCTTTGATTGGCATAGCATCACTACCTTGATAGAGCTTTGGCACCCACAAACCCATACTTTTCTTTTCCCGAAATTTAAGGCCATCGTCTTATTGGAAGAGGTGGAAGCGTTCATGGCACTACCCAAAACCAAACAAGGAGATGAGCAAAAAACTTGTTACACGTTGAGCCTATCAACCCAAAACTCATCTTAGGTGAATTCATGATGGATCCCGGAGATGTCTATACCATGATTAGCCCACAACACATTCACCTAGTCCCTCTGTCTAAGTGGGTCATATCTCACTGTAAAAATAAGTGTGGGAATTACCAAGAGATAGCCAAAGCTGTTGCTATATGCTTGTGTGGGGTGGTACTCTTCCCATCTGGAGATCACCTCATAGACTATTCGAGCCTTAGCGCCATTAGTGGGGTATGGCGGGGACTCTCCCTCTCTCATGCGGTCCTAGCCTATCTCTACGCGGGATTCACATCAGCGTCTATTGGGGGCCCAGTTTATGGATCCATGATCCTCCTAGAGTGCTGGTTGGGAGTGAGGATAAAGTTTAAGCATGTAGAAAACCCCACTACCGAGAGTCGGATCTTCGGGTGCCATCCATTGTGCTTCATTGGCGGAGCGACCAAATTTTCCGATCGCGTTGTGTGCAAGATGGCGGACAAGAAGACTCGGAGTGCATGGCGGCTTTACCTCAACACACTTCCGATAGAGCACTTCGCCATGGATACAGCAGCGCTACGTGGAGTGGACATCCAGCTTTCCCTTGGGTGCGGACTGGACCTACAGCTTGTGGGGAACATGGCGATGGTTCTCTACAATCCACACAGGTGCTATCTTCAGATCGGGAGCCAAGGACAATGCTACTTCAGCCATCACACCTGCCTTCTATGAAGAAAAGATGCTTGGGAGATCCGGAGGACGAGCAGGCCGTGCGGAGCGCATTAGCGATATGGCGTGTAGCAACATGAATTTTTGAGAAAAATAAAAAAATTTAAATAATAAATTAAAAACTCAGCTAAAGGGATATTCAATGAAAAGAGCATTAAATAAAACCCATTAAATGGAAAAGAGTAATGGGCTTTGCTTAATGGATCCTCTAGAACTTATTGGATCAAATATGAATTTACAAATAGTAATAAAAAAAATACCCTAATTTCGGAGTCTTAATATCTCTAAATAGAAAAGGACTCTTTAAGCATTAAAAGAGGCAATAAGAGTTAGAATTGGATTTCTAAGCCTACCCCTTATGATTTAGCACAAATTTAGATCCCATCCTAACCTAAATAGAGGTTGGAAAGCAAGAAAGGAAGGTTGGAGTTAGGAAATCTCGTAATTAAAGAGCAATTAGAATAGAAGTAGGAATGTGAACTCATACATGCATAAATACATATCTTAATCCCTCTTGGCCGACCCTAGCTCGTTGCCAAAGGTTGTTGGACGTGGAGAAGAGGCCAAGGAGGAGAGGATCTCGTGGAGAGAAGGAGTTCTTGGAGCTTCTTCCTCGTTCTTGGAGATTTTAACCCTAGAAGACAAATCGAGTCAAAGGTAGGCATTCTCACAAGCAAAACTAAATTAAATCCATCTATAGGTAGTTCCAATCACCAGGAAGAAAATCCCTCTTGATCTCTCTTTTTCATCGAGCCAATCTTTTGTTCTTGATTTTAGAAGATCTGCAAACATGATAACCCCGAGACATCATGTTTAATTCAAATCTCTATGTATACTTGATCCCATGCTATGGAAATTTTACTGTAGATACTTCATGTTGTTAGAGATCTTTTGCTCCTAAAAGCCCTAAATTTCATCGAGCATGCTGATCGAATTTAATCAATCTTTATCTCTGTGTCATGTTCTAAATAACTCGTTCTTGCTCATGTTCAAACCATGTATGAACCATGCTCTCTCTCTAATCCCGATTTACTGGAAGTACCCTTACATGTCTACTTAATTTGCAACTTGTTTTGTGATTTTTCATTGACTATGTAATTAGTTATGATTTTTCAAAGTACCTGGTGTCCAAACAAGTCAAGTTGGCATGCAATCCAATGTAGAACATTTTTTCCCGCTCGAACTCAGGTGAAGTACCTGAGAACACGACGGCTCGACACGCCGCGTTCTCAGAGCCGTCGCGACCAACATCTTGTCGCATTCTGAACGCGATAGGAAACCCCGTCGCGTTCTGGCCACTTGAGCAGACAGCCCTGTCGCGACCCGTACAGTACCCTACGTCGCGTTCTGGCCTTCTGTCCTGGCAGCCCTGTCGCGACCCTTTCAGGCCCTGTCGTGATCTGCCCTGACCCTATCGCGACCCTTACTGGCCTACGTCGCGTTCACAGGATTTTGATGAAAACCCATAAAATTTATTGCTCTCACTTTCTACAAATTCTTACGCCTTTTTAACAGTCATACACGCAGTAAAAACACCTATTTTAAAATGGAGCTTTATTGAATGCTTTAAAATACATATTCACAACTTCTTTTCTATCTATGATTTCTCTTACACATACATACACATAACCATCCATATATGGCTGAAATCTGGCATAAAATATCTCATAATGTATCTGGTAATTTATTGCAATAAAGTATATTAATTGCCCTATTTTAAAGGACTTGTATTCGTTTCTTGCGTTGTTTATATACCGATATCGACGCTCCACTGTTCTAGAATTCCTCTAGAACGTCGAGCACCTGTTTTTATATACACACTTTACTTGGCTTGTGGCGAACTCTCCGTCGGATATTCCTTTCGCCGGACTAGTGAACCCTTGCACGAGGCCTCCGTAAGTGTCCTCTGATCATGGATTCCCACATGGTCGACGAGTCGGTTGTACCCTAACACCCATTACACCTTTAGGGATCGATATGATCCAAACAGCTATTAGAAGTTCGCTCTTACCTTGAATCACGTCGGACCTCTGGACTTGTGTAACATGGCCAGCGGGAAGATCGTGAATTCCCCTGACTGCCAATACGATGTGCGCGTGTTGTGCAACTGTTACTATCGCCTATTTACTCGTTGTTTTACGTGATGTACCCTTAGCTCTCATCTATACTCTACTCGCTCGTCTATTCACATTCTCTCTACTATCTCGTCTATTCATCTAGTGCTCTAACTATTCTTGGTACTCTATATTGGCCATTGACTGATTGTCTAAAGATACAATATAACCAATGCTGGCAATATATAAAGGGCCCGATCTGGTCCTGGGATGTGCGCCGAAAGTGCTAGTGCCCATGGGAGTTAAATGATCAGAGTGTTTGGCATTACACTCAAGTGCTATCTATCTCGACTATCTATATGACAATCAAAACACAAAACGTGCTATACTCTCTCGATGTCTAGAATGACAAACAAGTGCTATACTCGTTGTGCTATTATTATACTTGTGCTAGTTGTGCTATGGCCATCATGCTATTCGTGCTATACTCGATACTTGTGCTATTTTTGGAAACTATACTCGATCTCGTGCTATTGCTATCCTGTTACCTGTTGTGCTATCTCTTGCTATATTTGACTCTCTTGTACCTGCTATCTTTAGATACTCTACCATTAAATGCGTTAATTATTTAAAGCCTGCTTGAGCCTGAGATTTAGTCCTACTAGGCGTTATCGCTCACCCTACGTTATTTGATGTTGTGTTCTCAGGTGAGACCGAGGATGACACTACACTCACGAGGAAGGGAATACCAAGAGTGAAGCCAGGAGTACCCTCGAGTCATTATGTTATCTTAGAGTTGTAGTTAGTTATTTCCTTTTATTGCAATGAAATTGGGCCCTATAGAATGGCTCTGATATTAGTGGTTGTAACTAGACATTTGAAAAGTTATTAATGAGAAAGATTTGCTTTAGTATTATTCAATGTGCAATGGTTTGATGTCTAGTATTCGCTCTATACCTTTTTCTCGCAACTGCCATTGCGCTCCGATATTCCTCTTCGGGGCGTGACTGGCGTATGTGTGCCACTCACGCCCTACCACCCACGGTGTACGAGGAGCACGAGACATACCATGCGTACCTCAAAGAGTACAGGGATTCGGCCACGTGGGGACCGAGAGCTTGCAAGAGAAACCCTGATTGTATTTTTTTTTTTTGGAATTTTTGGGAGAATTGATGTATTGAGGGGATGAAAGTGATGTATCAGACATTTTATGATGATTTTCAGCTTGATTTGATGTATTCATTTGAGATTTAGCATTAAACTATAGATTTTTAAGATTCTGTGAAGAAACTGAGAAGGCGCAGCATGAGCGTCGCTACTTAGAACGCAACAAGTCACTGTCGCAACCAAGCCTCTTAACGCGACGGGGAGTCTGTCGCTAACCTAAACAGAAGGCGACGAGCTCCTTGTCGCGATGACAAGTACTGAGGCGGTTTGAATTTGGGGCCCCACGCACCTCTCTCTCTTTCCCTCTTCTTCGCTTCTCTCTTCTCTCACACCTCTTCTCCGGCGACAGAGCTTCAGCCCCCTTTCCTTTTGCACTTCTTCCTCTGGCGATCCCTGGTCGGAGGCGGTAGTGGCTCCTTCCTCCCACTTTCTCTCTCCTTCTTCCAGTCTTCTTCTCTTCTCCTTTCTCTCCGGTGGCGACGGAGAGCGGTGGAGGCCAAGGCGGCGACGGGCGGTGGGGACCGACAGAGGACCAAGAAAACCATCCATCGGCGGCGGATGGACGAGGGACCATCCACGGCGGCAGGGGAGGGAACTCCGGCCGGCCCCATGGAGGTAGACCCCGTGGAGGCCCAGGGAGAGGAGGACAGTCGGCCCTAAAAAGGTAAGCGGCCAAAACCCTAGATCCCATTGTGATTGATGGGTGGGATGAGTGAGCAAGGTGCAAGGCACCTATTGTAGGGCCTTTGGCCCAAGGTGAAGCGACCGGGGAATAGATATCGCCCATTCTCGGTCACCCTGTGAACACGACAGGTTGCCTGTCGCCTTACCAGGGTGAACGCGACACTCTGGGTGTCACGTTCAAAAGGCGACAGGTCAACCCGTCGCCTTAAGAAAGCTGAATGCGACGCCTGTTGTGTCGCCTTCAGAAGGCGACAGGGGGCCTGTGGCGATCTGAGCAGAGTGCTGTTTTGGAGAATTCAGGCTGACATTTGTGCTTTCGTGGCTGTTTTGCAGAGCGAGCTACGGTCCCGGCTGGGGTGGGCCGTCGTCCGAGCAGTTTACCAGGGGCTGTCGAGCTTCCAGAGGACGCGCCTAGAGGAGATGGGGTTTGGCCCCTTTTTGAGGTTAGATGAGTTGACGCCGGACGTGGCACTGATTTAGGCATTAAAGTAGTGGTGGGACCCCGAGTGCCACACTTTCCTCCTCCCGTGGGGTCATATGGTCCCCACATTGGAGGATGTGGCACGGATCACCGGCCTAAGGGTGGATGGCTAGGCGGTGACAGGGGTGACCTACACTTGCTACCAGGAGATGGTAGAGAGACTGTTGGGGTTGGAGGTGACGAGGGAGAGGTCGTCCCTTGTGCCGAGGGTGCGGCTCCAGGCGAGCCTGGGGGTGGCAGACGCTCGCCACCAGACTGGAGAGGGCCAGGCAGAGTACATGGCCCGGTTGACGGCAGATGCCAGAGCAGCGCTGGCGGAGGAGGAGGGAGCGGCAGCGGACCGTGACCTGAGGCGCTTCCTGATCCTCATGATCGGGAAGTTGATTCTGGGGACCAAAGGGGACCGGTGAGCTGCAGGTGCCTTCCCCTGCTAGAGGATTTGACCCAGGTAGGCAGTCATGCGTGGGGTGCGACCCTCCTGGCCCACCTCTTCGACAACCTGGGCACCTCCGGCAGGGAGACGGGGGTAGCCGGGTTCTTTCCATTCCTACAGGTATGCTTCTCACCCTTACCCTTTATTGCTTTTCTGCTTATTTTGATTGCTTGTGACACTGACTAAGTTGTTTTGTAGGTGTGGGCGTACTACTACCTCCCTTTCCTGGGCCGGGAGTGCTGAGGCGGCCGGGCGCTGTGCCGCTTTTGTAGCGCTGGCAGTTTCGCCGCGACGAGCGGTCCCTGCACCTGCAGGTGACGCTCATCCAGGATGCATTGGACACCGTCCCCTTCGGACATGTGAGTACTTCTGAACTTGCACCCCTTTCCTTTTCTTTATTACTGACCATTAACTGAAGAGCCTCTATTTGTGATGTGCAGGTTGAGTGGACTCCCTATGCTGGTGTAACGACCCAGAATCCACATTACCAGTAACAACCAGTAACCCGAATTCTGACCCGCTAACCCACGAGACAAGCTCGGAAGGGTAGGAATTTAAGAGTCGAGGAGGACTATATGTAAGAAGATACACACCATGCAAAGCAGTAAAATTCCACTATAAGAACATATCATATACAATCTCAGAGTCTGAGCAAAGTACAGAGTACAGAAGTACAACAAAAAGGTACAACTCACTGCAGCTAGGGAGCACCAACACCGGGTGGCTAGACTCGCCTGGAACGGGAGTCGACGAAGACCCACCTGAAAGGGAAGGGAGTGAGTCTCAAGAAAGAGACCCAGTAGGGAAAAGTAACCCCACGGTAACAGTCTAAAGTGCGAAAGTAAAAACAGAAAGTAAGTACACATCGCACCACACAAAACTGTAAACCACACGGCTCAGTAACACACACTCACACACACAGCAAGTAGGACTCAGCTAGGGTCTGTGGCTCGGCGTCCCGTCACCACAGAGGCTCTCAACCCAGCCACGTGTGCACACTACAGACGCTCTCTCTCTCGTCGGTCCACGGAGTTTTTTCCCCTACGCTTGACCCTAGCGGTAGAGAAGGGGCTCCACGGAGACCGGCTCAAAACACCAAAAGAGTACGCACAGGACAGAGTCGCACTCGATGTCCCGGCTCACTAGCGGAGGACAACCACACGCTAGTCGTCTAGACGGAGTCGCACCCACGCCTAGGTAACACAACAGAAACGGTACACAGTAACGCAACGCGCGTACAACAGATGGAACACACTCAACGTCTGAAACCCCGTACAGTAGTAAAAACCTCGTGCCACAAACAACTACTACTATGCACAGGCGGAGAGTCACACTCTAAGCCTGGCCCATATGTTATTAGGGCGGACAATCACATGTCAATCGCCTCTAATCACACAGCTTAAGTCTACTGGGAGACAGGATATAAACGGCCACATCGATTGCCGCCAACATGGGGTAAACGGCAACCCTCGTCGTTAAGAGGAACTAAACGGCAATCGACCTTGTCGTTTAATTCACCCCTGAAGATCTCAACGTCAACAGATGTGGACGTTGATATCTTCAGCTCCCATACCCAGAACTGACCCGAATCAGTCCCAAAAGGGCAGAAATACTAAATGACATTCTGACTGATGGAGGGAAACACATCCTCACATCAATTACACTACCAGAACATCTAAACTAAACATTCTAACACTTAGATTGTCTAATTTACCCAAATCCGGCATGATACAACCCAAACCCTAAACCATAAATTACACACCAATTTGCTTATTGGACATGCTGGTTTGCTGGGGAGGGTTATAGGGGTAAGTCCCTACCTCAGAACGCCTTAAGAATCCCCCAACAGCCACCAATCGCGCCGGATTCCCCCGAAGACTCCGCGCGAATCACGCCAAAACCTTGCGATTCCCGCCCGAACTAGCAACGCCACACGATCCAGGGGCTTCCCACGAGCTCAATTCACTCAACAGAAGCTACAGGAATCAAGAAAGGCTAAGGTAGAAGGAAGGAGAGAAAAGGAGAAGAAGGAACTCTGCTCTCGGGCTGCCCTATTTCAACAGGACTGGTTAGTCGACGTCAACATCAACGGCCGCCAACTGAACCGCCTACAGACTAACGTCCACATAGCTTGTCGCTGAGTTCAAGCTCAGACGTCCACATCGCTGGACGCTGACTCAGACTCAACGGCAAGACCTGGCCGTCAACTACACAGGACCTCTACAGACCCAATAAGGATCCACTAAAGACCCGAGACCTTACAGCTGGGGAGGATGACGCCGACCAGCCGTGGGTGGAGCAGGGCCGCCCCTACTTCGTAGGGAGATCTGGCTTCATGCTTTCAACACGGTGGTACCACTCCACCTCTGGCTGGTCGCGTGGACACTAGGACTCCACCAGGCGGCAGTGGAGTTACCGACCCGACAGACGGTGTGGGAGAGACCGAGCCGCAGCTTCTGTGGCATTCAGTAGGTCATGGACTAGAGGGTGCGGGCCCGGGAGCAGCTCGAGGACTGGCAGTAGAGAGGCCGAGTGGTGACCTCTGAGGCCACCAGTGACGAGGACTACTTCCGTGCCTACGCACGGAGGTACGGGGCCCAAGTATACAAGGGGACCGACGACCGGTGAGTGTACTAGCTTAGCCCTTTTAATATTTGCAATTGTTCATTCTTGGCTATCCTGACTTGTGTTTGCAGCTTGACCCCAAGGGCCGGATTGCCTCCTTGAGGGTGTTCCCATTCCACGATCCAGTAGAGGGATGACCTCCAGCGGACCGTGACACAGCTGGTGAGTACTCTTCTCCCTATCCTTTCTACCCTTAGTTTCAGTTGACTGACTTCTGTGCCTTTTCCTTACAGCGCGCCGAGCTGGAGCGGGTGCAGAAGATGGTAGGGGGTGCTTCGTCCCCAAGACGAGCCTGGACGCTCCGTGCTGGAGGGTCAGTTGGCGGCAGCAGTGACCCGGGCGGGGATGCACCACCACCAGCTGCGGTGAGCGGGTGAGTTATTAATTACCTGCCCCTTGTTCTTATTTCCCCTTGATAAATGCTTGACTTGTAGGAGGCGGAGATGTGAGGAATTCCTTAGCGGCGGACGACACTAGAGGCGGAGATGGCGGAGTTGCGCCTACGCCTTATGGAGAGAGCGAGGGACGGGGATGCGCCAAGAGGTGGAGGAGCTTCGCTCGCAGCTAGGGAGAGCGACATGACCACGAGGGACTGAGGTCGGAGATGAGGGGGCTTGAGAGAGCCTTGGCGCGCTCGGGCGGCATTCGCTCGTCGGCCAACAGGAGTGGCATCCCCAGCAGATCGGTAGGACACTACCTGACGGGTTCCTCTGGACGGCAGAGGAACGCGAGGAGGGGACGACGACGTGAGGGAGCGGCCTCCACCTTCTCGCCCACCTGAGGGTACAGGGGAGAGTGGTTGAGGGTTTGTACTTTGCCCCTTTTGTTCATGATGTATCATGATGATGATGTAGATATGGAATAGAATAGAATGTAATCTTTTATCTATGGAATGTGATTGTGTGACAGTGACGAGTGAGATATGAGTGCTGCTTTCTTTCTTCTACTGCGACCTGCACACTTAGGACAACCATGAAGACAAGTTAGATCCGTTCTTCGACTTAGCCCCTTGCCTTAAGCGTGACAAGTGACCAATCTCGATAAATGGTCAAGGGGCTAAGCCTTATTAAAATAGGCGAAGAGACATAAATAAATAAATGACATGCATGAATGAATGAGTGAAGTGTTCTTTGAGATTTTGAAAACATTTTTTGGAGTTTTGAGATATTTGATTTTTTTGGAGTTTTGAGATATTTGATTTTTTTGGAGTTTTTAAATATTTGATTTTTTTAGAGTTTTGAAATATTTGATTTTTTTAGTTTTAAAATATTTGATTTTTGGAATTTTGAAATATTTGATTTTTTGGAATTTTAAATATTTGATTTTTTGGGAGTTTTAAATATTTGATTTTTTTGGAATTTTTAAATATTGATTTTTTTGGAGTTTTGAAATATTTGTATTTTAAATTTTGAAATATTTGATTTTTTTGGAGTTTTGAAAAGACGCCTAAAGCTGACGTTATCCCTTCCTAAAATAAGACGTGCGAGACGGAAGGTACTCGCCCTTTTGGGCCACAACACATAGACCAGTTCAAACCACTGGTTTAGGAGTCTTGATCGCTTCCCCTTTTCACTGAAGGCTTTACTAAGATAGGACGTGCATTTAGGGTGACATGCCATGGGTGACTGCCCCTAGTTGATAGTGCAGCTATTTAGGCCATACTTAAGAGATGACCCGATCTTATAGAGGGAGATGGAAGACTATTTAAGGAAAGTCTAATGTAGGTTTAAGGACATTGGGGTTCGGCTTCTTCCCGCAGCATACCCTTCCAAGATTAGGTCTGTTGCAGAGGGACTTTGTGGTCTTTTCTATGGGTTTGCGCTATTTGGGCATGCATACGACCGGGCTCATGAGCATCCCGCGGGGACTCTGCCACTCTTTGCCATGCCCTTATTCCATCACGTATTTTTTTTTTGTTTCTTTTGCTCTTTTTGTCCTTGTTATTTGACCATCCCTGTTTGAGACTTCCTCTCGTCAGGGTATGCTTAAAGTTGACAACCTTGACCCTTACGACCCTTGCCCCTACACTTCGACCGATTTGGGAGAGAATGACCATCGCATCGCTAGAGTAGGGCCTTCATAGCTACGGTATCTACTAAGCGCAGTTACCCGGGCTTGCCGTGTGTGTGTTGATCCTAACTTAGGTCAATCCTTGATGATTACGGAGGAGACTTCGGACTCTTGACATGGGGTTATCCCTAATCTAAGTGTTGTTGCCTTACACCTAAGACCTAGGATAGAATCTTTTGAGGTACAACCCATTCCACGGATGTGACAATTCTACGCCCTCAGCATTGGTTAGGCGGTTGGAATTTCCTAGATACACTTATTTCACAACGTACGGACTTCCCAATTTGGTTGCAATTTGGACCTCGGACCTCCAGGTTTGATAAAAATGTGTTTCAAGACCATATCACCCTCTTGGAATTTTCGCGCAATTACATTCTTTTCAAAAGACCTTGAGATTCGCCTTTGGTATGAGAGCACATGATCGGCCGCCATTAGTCGCCTTTCATCTAAGAGTTCTAGTTGGACTAGTAACGCCTCTCGACGTTCATCAAGATTGAGTTCCTTATCTAATTGGACTCTTAGTGAAGGGATCAGGATCTCATATGGAACTACTGCCTCCATCCCATAAGTGAGAACATACGGGGTTTGCCCCGTGGGAGTATGGACGGAGGTACGATAGGCCCATAGAGCCTCTATTAGCTTTTCTGGCCAATCAGCGAATTTATGCGATTCACAAGTTTTCTTCAAGATTTTAAGAAGGGTTTTATTGGTTGCTTCAGCTTGGCCATTGCCTTGTGGGTAATATGGAGATGAATGATGCATAGTGATATTGTATTTCTTACAGAGGTCCTGAAGTTCTTGTGGGATGAATTGTGGCCCGTTATTTATGACGATGTTGCTTGGCACTCCGAACCGCAAGATGATATTCTTCATGATAAAGTGGCACACTGTGTAAGCTTTGATCTCTGCGAACGCTTCTACTTTTGCCCACTTGGTGTAATACTCAGTTGTTGTGAGGATGAAGGACTTTTGTTTGGTTTGAGCATTAGGATCACCAAGGGGGCCAACAATATCGAAAGCCCACATGGAGAATGGCCAAGGTGTGGAGAGTGGATGAAGTGAGGATGAAGGAGCATGGATTTTTTCAGCGTGGAGTTGGCATTTGACACACCTACGAACATAGATGACACAGTCCTCTTCTAGGGTTGGCCAGTAGTAGCCCTGCCTAATGATCTTCTTAGCAAGCATCTGACTGTTGACATGCCCTCCGCATTCACTTGCATGGGCTCCTTCTACCACTTTCCAAGCATCGTCATCATTGAGACATCTCAAAAGAACTCCATTAAGAGCCCGCCTGTACAGAATTTCTTCGACGACTGTGTACCTTAAGGCGGCTATTCTTATGGCCTTGCGATCCTCCGCATTTGCCCCTTCGAGATATGACCCATCCTTAGAGTATTGCTCAATCTCAAAATACCAGGGCAGTTCCTCTTCATCTAAAATTTCCTCAAGCTCAGCTAGCATGACTTGTTGTGCTCCCCTCTTCCTAGTCCTCTCTTCTAAGATTGTCCTAAGGTTTTTGAACCAAGGATCTTGGGGAGATGGAACATCCAGCCGTTGGACGACAATTGTCTCGGTCTGGAGACTCAGAGGGAAGGATAGAGACGAAGCTAGTGACGCCAAGGTGTCAGCCAGGATATTCTATGAGCGAGGAGTGTGGACATAGATAAGCTTGCGGAATTGCCTTGCCAACAACGTGACCAGATCTTGATATGGTTTAAACTTTGGGTCACAAGTGCGGTAAGTTGAGAGCACCTGCCGCAGAACAAGCTGAGAGTCACCTATGATTATGAGGTGGGATGCACCTAACATATAAGCGCGCTTAAGACCAGCTAGGAGAGCCTCATACTCAGACATGTTATTAGTGGCGGAGAAGGTGAGTTAGAAAGCGATGGGGATAGTAATACCCTCCAGGGTGAGCAGCATGGCTCCATTGCCCCGTCCCTGAGAGTTGAGCACACCATCAAAATGGAGGGACCAGAAGGGATCTTGGGAGATGACCGAGAGCTCTTCATCGGGAAACTTCTCTCGGATGGAATCGCTGTGAGGGAGTGGCAAATGGGCAAGGTGCTCGGCGATGGCATACCCTTTGATGGCCTTTTGGACCATGAAAGAGATGTCAAATTGTGAGAGGAAGCTCTGCCAGCGTGCTAGCCGATCAGAGAGGACGGGTTTTTCTAGAAGATATCTGAGCGGATCCATCCTCGAGATCAGCTTGACCTCGTGGGCAAGAAAGTAGTGTTTGAGCTTTTGGACTACCCACACGAGCGCAACACAAGTTTTGTCCGTGGTGGTGTACTTGGATTCCGTGGTGTTGAAAAGCCTAGAAAGATAGTATGCTGCCCTTTCTTTTCCAGATTCATCGTGTTGTGCAAGGACAGCACCTGGGGAGTCCTCAATGACTGAGAGATATAGGATTAATTGTTTCCCAGGTACAGGAGGTTGCAAAACTGGGGGATTCATGAGATACCCTTCAAATCATCAAAGGATTCTCGGCACTTGTCATTCCATTCGAACTTTGTCCCTCCTTTCAAGAGATCATAGAATGGGCGGCATCTTTACGAATGCTATGATATGAATCTTCTAATAAATTGCAAACGCCCAATCAAGCCTCTTAATTGTGAAATGTTCTTTGGAGGCGGCATTTTGCTATAGCCCTAGCCTTGTTTGGATCAATCTCAATCCCCCGCTTACTAACTATAAAGCCTAGCAACTTGCCTGATGATACCCCAAACACACATTTCTTCGGATTCATTCTCAGGTTGTACTCCCTTGACCTTTGCAACACCTTGGCGAGGATCTCGGGGTGTTCTCTCCTGGTTCTTAACTTCACCAGGATGTCATCCACGTATACTTCTACATAGACATGCATCATATCGTGGAATATGGCCATCATCGCCCTTTGATAGGTAGCCCCAGCATTCTTTAGCCCAAATGGCATGACTACATAACAGTATGTTCCCCAGGGCATGGTGAAGGATGTTTTCTCTTGATCTTCAGGAGCTAGACGGATTTGGTTATAGCCTGAATATCCATCTATGAATGAGAGGGTTTCATACCCAGCAGTATTATCAATTAGCATATCAATGTGAGGAAGCGGGAAGTCATCTTTTGGACATGCCTTATTTAGGTCCCGGAAGTCAATACAGATCTTGACTTTTCTATCCTTCTTCATGACCAGGACTATATTTGCCACCCAGTTCGGATAAAGCACTACCCTGATAAATCTAGCCTTGTGGAGTTTATCTACTTCATCCTTCATCTTCAGGGCCATAAGTGGGTGGAACCTTCTGAGTTTTACTTTATGGCCTTTGCCCCTTCTTTCAATACAAGTCGGTGCTCCACTAATGAGGGGTCTAGGCTAGGCATGTCCTCTTATGACCAGACAAAGGTATCCTTGTACTCCCTCAGAATTTGCACCAGTTCCTCTTCTTCATCATGAGGGAGGTTTGCTGAAATAATTACTATCCTGGGGTCTTCGTCTATTCCAAGATTGACTTCCTTAGTAGGTTCATCCACTGCCGTTGTAGGTTCATCGAATCTTCTTACACCACTCGCGTACATCTCAGCAGTGTCATCTACTTCGCTATCCTCTTCCTTGATTGGGTCCTCATCATTCATGATCTCATAGATGCCAAACCCGTCGTCTATGAACACCCCATCCTGCTCAATTTCTTCTTCTAACACCAACACATCCTTTGTGAACTCCTCTATTAGCAACAATTCTTGACACCGTCGAGCTAACTCTTGAAGGTATCTTCGGGGAACAACCTTACCCCGTTACTTCCTAGGGCGACTTTTGGACTTGGCGGGCACTGGGTTGACCTGAATCTCTACCCTAGACTCTCCTAGACTAAGACTAGACTCTTCTAACCTAGACAATCCTAACTGGCTAGACGACTCTACAGGACTAGGGGAGGACATGGTGTCCTTGAAGAGGATGGCTCCTAGTGAAGGAGCGAGAGGGGAAGCCCCAGCTGAGGGGTGCCCCTAATTAGGAGGGTGAAGGAGGTATGTCGGATCCTCGACCTCAATGTGCATTTGAAGATTGGCATTTTTTTTGGAGATCGGGATCAGTGGAGAGCATGCAACATGAGAGAGTGATCTTGTGGTCGCTCGGATCAGATTGCAAAGTAAAGAGGACTGCAGGTGGGAGATCAGGAGTGAGGATGCTACGTGCAGCTGTCAGGAGTTGGGGAGACAGCCGAATGAGTAAGGGAGGGGATGAAGGAACGAGGCTGGGGAGGAGAGAACACAGGAGCGATGGATGAATGGCCAAGCATGTACCCCTCCAGAGCTCGTCTACAGTCTTCCCTTCCTTGTAGGGAACGTCTGGCTCTCCCACGTCAGTAGCATCGCTCATCAACTGCCTCTTGGATGTGATGGAGGTGGGTGGATCTAGCAGTTCGGCTGTAGCTGGCGGCCATATTCTCTCCTCTTCCCAGAACAAGCGACTGAAGGCTATAGTGATGTCTTCTATATCAAACCAGCGGTACCATTCAGCCTCTGGGTCCCCTGTCTTTCTTTTCTTTCCTGGGCGGAGTGTTTCTAGTGTCTTATATGTGAGCATAGGAGCCATGTGCCGAGAGAAATTTCTACCATGAACATCGTGTTGTGATAGTTCTGCTTCAACCACCACAGTGTTATACCCAGGTTGGATAGGGCCTCTGACAAAGTGACACCAGAGTGTCCATGTGAGCGGTTGGCGGTCGGCCTTGAGAGTGGATGTGCTAGTTGACCATGGCTTGGACTTCTCCCTGCAGCCTAGACCCCATCGGCTTTTCATCACAATGTCTGGAATGGGCTTGGTGATGCCCTGCAGTTCTGCCCCTAGGCCCTTGCCTTTTTCATATCCCAGCTTCATCATGATCTGCCACCCCCTAGTGTTTAGTGGCTCCTTCCTTTTGACTACATTGACCTGTGCGGAACTGGCCTCTTGGTTGGAATGGAATGAGTAGGCCCAAGTATAGTTGACGTCCAACATTGAAACAATGGGCTTGTTGGCGGGCCACACGGCTGGGACTAGAGTATCATGGATGGCATCAACTGTGTGGGCAGTGTCTATGCTTTTGACTTTGATCACCTGTCCTTGGAAGGGAAACTTTAGGCATTGGTGCGCAGTGGACGGAACAGCTCCCAGCGCTTCTAACCATGGGCGCCCCAGGATGGCCTTGAATATGGGGTCAATGTCAAGCACATTGAAGTCCACGGTGACAGCGAGCGGCCCCAGTTCGGCTTGTACAGTCACCATGCCGTGGCAAGATCTTCTAGAGTTGTCATACGTGGCTATGGTGGTGGGGGTCGATTTTAGCAGGCTCTCCAACACATCGCACGCTCTTAGAGTGCTTAGTGGGCAGACATTTATGGATGCCCCCGTGTCGACCAGTGCTACCCCTACTGCTACATGGTTGATCACCAGGGTGACATAGAGCAGGAGCCTCCTGGCTTTTGGGGTGGTAATTCATTTTCAGCAAATGTAATTGCCGGCCCACGAGTCACCATGTCTAGTGCACTCGGTAGTTTGTCGGCAAGCATGTCCTCAGTCACCACTACCCTTTGTAAGAAATTTCTCAATGCTTCTTGATGCTATTTGGATCTCTTTATCAATTCCAGTATGGAGATTTTAGCTGGCACATGATCAAGATGCTTGAGGATATCATAATGTGTACTGGGTAACGGCTCAATCACCCCTCGTCTTGGGGTTGTTGCTGAGGTTGTTGCTGAGTTGGTTGCAGGACCTGTTGGGGAATGCCTTGGCTGGTGGAGGTAGTGGAGATGGGTGGATATGGGCGACGGAAGACTCGTCCGCTCCGCAGGGTAGTTGATTGGGTGGTGGTTTTCTGG
The DNA here is from genome assembly GCA_014218235.1 of Colocasia esculenta. Classification (NCBI taxonomy): domain Eukaryota; kingdom Viridiplantae; phylum Streptophyta; class Magnoliopsida; order Alismatales; family Araceae; genus Colocasia; species Colocasia esculenta. The sequence goes on from CM024756.1 coordinate 99,120,896, forward strand.
TGGAGGATAGTGTGGTAGCGGAGGGTTGGTCCAGCCTAGGTGGAGGTAAAATGATGGGTGGGAGTGGTTATGACGGGTGGTGGTAGTGTGGAGACAGGTGGAGCAAGAGGTATGATAGGTGGTAGGAGAATGGATGGCATAGCGACTGGCACGGGTGTTGAGCCGATGGGCAGTATGATGGCGTTGGCGTGGGAAACTAAAGGAGGGACTGATTGGGGAGTCATGTTGGCTGATTGTATTGTTTGGATTGCTGAGGATACTGGTGGTTAATGGCCATCATCTGCTGGACATCGGGTTCATCATCATACGTCTAGTTCACTTGAGGAGGGGGGTGGTGGACGATAGGGTTCACCTGGGCTGGTTGCTGTGGTGGATTGGGAGCTGGCAGATGGTTTGGTAGAGGGTTGTGGACAATCCCCAGGTCCTACAATGGCTGTTGTTGCTGCTGTTGTTGAAGGGGTGGTTGGCGCTGTTGCCTTTGCTGTTGCTACTGCCTCTGCCTTTCTTTGATGTCTCCAATCACTTGTCAGAGGCTGTCCAGTCCAGTCTGTTCTGTTCATGCAGATCATATACCAGGTCTTTGAATGTGAAGCACTGCTCAATGGTATGACCCGATTGCCAATGGAACATGCAGTACCTTTTCTGGTCCACACTCAGATTCAATGGCCTTTCCGGAGGGAGCTTGATGACATCTGTGGAGACCAAGGGCAAGAAGATGTCAAAGAGTGTCTCGGGGAGTGGTGGGTACTGAGTTCTCCTTGGACCTAAGGGACACCTTTGTTGGGTGCCATCAGGAGGTGGTACTTGGTTGTATTGGGGCTACTGGCCTTGTGGAGGATTGGTGCGGTTTTGACCCTGGGCAGTGTAAGGTTGACGGTTGTTGTTCTGGCCGACAGGGTTGAATGCACTCACTTGCTCATTTACTTGGACACCCTCGGTGACTGGCCCCTGAGGTTTTCTTTGGAAGCGGGACTTCTGTGGTTCGAACATGGAGTGTATGGGGGAGTCCTTGAGTTGGGTTTGGATGAACCGGGCCCGACTGTAGAGCTGGTGCATGGTGGTGATATCATTCATTGCTAGGATGTTCTTATAAGCGGGGGTTGCATTGGCAATGATGATTTTGACCTTTTATCCCTCCGAAAGGTACCCAGGGACTCGTGTGGCCATCTGCCTCCACCTGTCGGCATATGTAACGAAATCTTCATCTGACTTCATCCTTTCAGCCATGAGATCCGTAAGAGAATATTCTGGCCCAACTCTGTCTTGGAATTGTTCGAGGAATTTTGATTTTACTATGGCGAAGTCCTCTACATCCTCGGGTAGCAAGGAATAGAACCAATCTAGCGCAGGCCCGTCCAGTGACCGGTAGAATAGATATGCCATCAAGCAGCGGTCATGCTGATAGGGTGCGGACTCATAGATGAAATCCTTGATATGGATGTATGGGTTGCCAGAGCCATTGTACTTGCAGTACTTTGGCAGTTCGGATGGCGACGGGACCCACATACCATTGAAATTAGGCATGTGAACATCATGGTGCTGCCTAGGATCGACTTGTTTCCGCAGCTCTTGGAGTTCCTTCTTAATGGACGCCCACTCGGACATCATGTCGGGAGCGGCAGAAGGTTGAGCGTACAAGGAGGAGGCACGGGATGCCGGCCTAGTGCGCGGCTCAAATTGTGGCAGATGGCAAGGAAGATAGGGTGGAGATCGAGGCCTCGACTCACGTGGATGGTAATGCTCGGACTCGAAAGGAGTGAATCGAATGGCCCACGGCCGGATGGGAGTGTTGTCGGCTGGTCCCGTGACGATACGGGGGCCAGAGGTAGATTCCATAGGGAGAGAGATGCCTGCTCTAGGCGAGGATGACGGGGCGGCCTTTCCTTTGAGGGCCGTCATGAGGTCTTGGATCTGAGATTGATCAAGCTGAGGGATTAGTCACATGAGTTGAGCAGCTTGATCGTCTGCCTGAGGGGAGTGAACAGTTTGTGATGGGCCACCGTCGTCGTGACGATGACTCTCACTAGCGTGGACTGTGGCGACCCAGGGCCGGGTCGACTCCTCAAGGAGGTCATGAGGAAGAGATTCCTCATAGTCTTGGGAAGTGTAAAAGGCAGCATCTTGATTCTCATTGCTATAGATCGGGTTCAGATAGGGCTCCATATTTGGAAAGTGGGTGCACCAAGATGGGGAAAGCGTGTCCAGACTTAAGAAACAACCTAACCTAGATGGACACCTAGTTTCCTAAACAGACAATCCTATGCAAACAAAAGAAAGAGAAAACGTCTCACCCAAAGCAAGCAGTTGGCAATGATGATGGTTTCTTTTATTTGGTTCAGGTTTGCCTTTTAATGAGTTGATCTTTTAGTAAGTTCTCTCAAAAGGAAAGGGTTCCTAAAGGTGGAAAGGCTTCCAACTTCGGGTTTGACTAGGATTTCTCAAACTCACCAAATGAATGAACTCTAATTCTAGGTGGTAACGGGTAGAACCAGCTCGGCGGCCGTGTGAGAATCCATGGTCAGCGGGGACTTACGGAGGCCCTCAAGCGAGTTCTCTAGTCAGACACAAGGAACATGTGGCCGAGAGAGCGGGCGTCGCTGAGGAGGACAACCTAAACTACAATATGGAAAGATGTATGCTCGCCCTATGTGCACCGGAGTGCATGTAAAAATCTAACCTAAGACTAACACAACAGAAATCATGCTGACCTGCTCTCAGAAGCAGAAGGCGACGGCGAACCTGTCGTGACCAAGATCGCAACAGGAAGGTCGTCACATTCCTCTTCGCAGTGGACAAAGGACAGGTAAGACCCGATTAAGCACGAAAATCCACATAACCCTATAGCATGGAGGACTGACAAACTCTTACAGGCATCAAACAACTCAACTCATAGATGTAATACTTGAAATAAGCCCAAAAGAACAGGAATAGATGGAATCAAAGGCACTGACCTGATCACGACAACCTCCCTGTCGCCGTCCTTATAGCGACGCTTGCAACGTCGCCTTCCAACCCAGCACACAGGGCTCAAAATAGCATTAAAAAAATGGACGGGTAGACAACACTTACTTGATCGCGACGTTTGTCCGGTCGCCTTCTTTATCGCGACGCCTTCAACGCCGCCTTCCAAATCAGTACATCAGAACATAGAGATAGCGTGAAAAAATGAACGCTGATACTGACCTGATCGCGACGCGCACCTTGTCGCCACCTTAATCGCGACGCCCTCAACGTCGCCTTCCCACCCAGAGCAGCAGAACTCAAAACAGCAGTAAAAGTAAACAGAAAAACGCAAAATTTATGGAAGAACCACACACATGGACGACTAGAGAAGGCAGGGAAAGACAGTAACAAGCATGATGGGCACTAGATGTCCCACCGTGATCGCCAAAAGGTGTAATCACGGGATTAGCTCCCCAAAGATGATGATTAAAAGTAAAGGGAATTGACCGTGATCGCCACCAAAGTAGTTGCAAAAGGATATGATGAAAGATTAAGTGCTAACTACCTTGGAAAAGGGAAAAGAAGGCAGAAGGAGAACCTGATCCTGTGAACGCGACGATGTAAGTGTTGCTTTCTTTGTACTTGAACGCGCCGTGTGGTCCGTCGCCTCCTGGATCGCGACAAGATTGTCGTCGCCTTCTGCTTCAGAGGATGAAGAATATGGGTTCTTTTTCTTCCTGCTCCTCAGCCGGCCAAGGGGCAAGAGCCTCGTGCTGCTACTGTCTTCTAACATCTGCCAAGAACATTAAGATGATAGAAAACCCATTAGATAACTCGTTTGTATAGAACATGTCCCAAAAACATGAAAGAACATGAAGTAATTGGAGGGAACTCACGTGGGGTGGGATTTTAACCCCTTTGGGTGATTAGATTAGGTGTGTGTGGAGTGTTCTAATGCTAATCTAAGAAGAAAACATACCTAAAGATGCATGTATGAAGAGAAAATCAAAGGAAAAGAGGAGAGAGAAAGCATAGGTAGGGGAAAAACGCCCTGGGGGGCACTTCCTGGTCGTCTGGAGGCTGAGAGCTCTTCTGAGGATTCACAGCTCTCTGGGAGAGGAAGAAGCAGATGCTGGCCTTGCCCTAAACTGTGCTGTATGGAGGGATATATACCCTCTTATTCTTAAACGGGCTGAGAGGGGAATAATGGGCAAGAGTCCGAATCCTGGTAAGTATGCTCACGCAAGGGCGGTCAGAACTTGGAAAGGAAGTATTAAAGAAGGTCTCCTCCAATTTTGGAAGGATTTGGACGCCTCTAGATGGACCAAAAGTCAGAATAATCATGAATAGCAAGAGTCCAAGTGATGTTAGGAAAGGGTACGTTGCATGGAAACCATAACGCGACAGGCTTGGTGTCGCTATCAGATAGCGACGCCTCGATATGTCGCCTTCCATAGAAGGAAAGAATTTTCTGGTGATTTTTCAGGGAATTAAAAGGCCAAATAAGAACGCGATGTATCGTGGTGTCGCCTTCTGAAGGAGAACGCGACAGGGACATTGTCGCCTTCATGAACTTTCAGCATATGGCCATACAAAGGGTATGATCTCCTTGCATGGGTATCAGATTGGCGTGTGGCTTGAAGCGTTGGACTCTTGACCCAGAGAGCTACGAGATGGTGATGAAGACTGATTGATGTGACCAGGAAGAACCCACCAGGGCAATGGACTAATGAAAGGATACCATGATCGAAGAAAGCCAGCTAGGCGATGATGAGCCAACATGGGGAATCAATGATATGACAAGGAATTTGGCTTGACTTATGGGTCAAAAATGGGTATCCCACCGTGATCGCCAAAAGGTGTAATCACGGGATTAGCTCCCCAAAGATGATGATTAAAAGTAAAGGGAATTGACTGTGATCGCCACCAAAGTAGTTGCAAAAGGATATAATGAAAGATTAAGTGCTAACTACCTTGGAAAATGGAAAAGAAGGCAGAAGGAGAACCTGATCCTGTGAACACGACAATGTAAGTGTCGCTTTCTTTGTACTTGAACGCGCCGTGTGGTCCGTCGCCTCCTGGATCGCGACAAGATTGTCGTCGCCTTCTGCTTCAGAGGATGAAGACTGTGGATTCTTTTTCTTCCTACTCCTCAGTAGGCCAAGGGCAAGAGCCTCGTGCTACTACTATCCTCTAACACCTGCCAAGAACATTAAGATGACAGAAAACCCATTAGATAACTCGTTTGTATAGAATATGTCCCAAAAACATGAAAGAACATGAAGTAATTGGAGAGAACTCACATGGGGTGGGGTTTTAACCCTTTTGGGTGATTAGATTAGGTGTGTGTGGAGTGTTCTAATGCTAATCTACAAAGAAAACAGACGTAAAGATGCATGTATGAAGAGAAAATTCAAAAGAAAAGAGGAGAGAGAAAGCATAGGTAGGGGAAAAACGCTCTAGGGGGCACTTCCTGGTTGTCTGAAGGCTGAGAGCTCTTCTGAGGATTCGCAGCTCTCTGGGAGAGGAAGAAGCAGATGCCGGCCTTGCCCTAAACCGTGCTGTATGGAGGGATATATACCCTGTTATTCTTGAATGGGCTGAGAGGGGAATAATGGGCAAGAGTCCGAATCCTGGTAAGTATGCTCGCGCAAGGGCGGTCAGAACTTGGAAAGGAAGTTTTAAAGAAGGTCTCCTCCAATTTTGGAAGGATTTGGATGCTTCTAGATGGACCAAAAGTCGGAATATTCATGAATAGCAAGAGTCCAAGTGATGTTAGGAAAGGGTACGTTGCATGGAAACCATAACGCGACAGGCTTGGTGTCGCTATCAGATAGCGACGCCTCAATATGTCGCCTTCCATAGAAGGAAAGCATTTTTTGGTGATTTTTTAGGGAATTAAAAGGCCAAATAAGAATGCGACGTATCATGGTGTCGCCTTCTGAAGGAGAACGCGACAGGGACATTGTCGCCTTCATGAACTTTCAGCATATGGCTCAATTAAAGGGTCTGATCTCCTTGCATGGGTATCGGATTGACGTGTGGCTTGAAGCGTTGGACTCTTGACCCAGAGGGCTACGAGATGGTGATGAGGACTGATTGATGTGACAAGGAAGAACCCACCAGGGCGATGGACTAATAGAAAGGATACCATGATCGGATAATGCCAGCTAGGCGATGATGAGCCAACGTGGGGCATCAATGATATGACAAGGAATTTGGCTTGACTTATGGGTCAGAAATGGGTGTCTACAGTGTTCACTACACACTTGCACATATAGGCAGCCCTTTCTTGGGGGATTGGAAGCTCTCTATTGGTCATTCCGTACTGGCAGACTAGCGACCATTCCGCTAAGACCTCCGTAATTCTCCATACTCCGTGGTTTCCCTCATGGAGACCGAGTCGGTTGTACCATTGAAGTTCCTTGGAGATAGCGTGCACTTCCTCTCTCATCTTGTTCTCGTGAGTGTGATTTACAATCTAGACTTAAGCCATTAATGTAAAGAGTGAACTAAAGTATAAACTGCGCCGTTGTGCTGTCATAATTATCTCTTGACTATTGTTATCATGCAATCATATACACATTACTTACTACTTGTTGTCATCATCATCATGAATGTGACATTACACATGCTTACATCTTGAAACTCTTATTGGCCATTAATGACTGTGGGTATCTACATTTAAAATTAAGTGAGATGTTGAGCGGGCACGACGAGTGTCCAAGGGCTCCAGTCTAGCCCCAATGACAGAGAGTCATAAATATACTATTAACCATGGGGTATAATGATTACAAGCATTGCATCTGTGCTGGGAAATAGTGTCCTGTTGAATGCTAGATACAATAACCACATACACGTGTCCTAGTGTGCATTTCAAGGTGGATCTTTACTTGGTGTACATTAGCGTCTTCGTGCTTGATTAGTGTTGCATGATCGTGCTCGTGCTTTCTTGCTTGTGTGATATGGCCATCCTGCATTGCTGTGGTCTCAGCATGTTTAGGAACTAAACTTTTGCAAGGTTAAGTTCTTGGATGACGTCAATGACCCAAATGCCTGAAAATTGTTGCAATTGGCAAAAAAGTTACAATTGGCGAGAAAAGAAACTGTATTGATGAACAGGAAAATACAAAATGACTTGGTAGAGTGTCAAGGAATGATGAAGGGTACATTCGTTGTGATCGTTGGCTCGGGCTCCTGAGCCGCAACGATATCATCCGTGTCAACCTGAGTCTCCTCTGTGTCGGGCGCGACATGCATGTCGGCAATGACAGCTTCAGTAGTGGCCTCGATGCCCTCTTCGATGGCGGCAGCCAGCACGTCATCAACGACCTCCGCGATGTCCTCGTCCTCCGCGTCGTTCACCAATCTCAATAGGTCATAATTAGGATGGAGGTCTCAGAGGAATCCGAGGTAGAAGTCGTACCACACCTAGAAGGAGCTTTTCGGCCTCCTTGGCCCTCTTCTCGGCTGCCATGGCCTTCTTCTCGACCTCCGCTACTCGTCTAGCGGCGTTGGCTAGGGTCATCTTGTACAGAAATAGATATGTCCATTCTATCACCATATAAAGCATAAGAAGACTTGTTATAAAGATGGCAAACCGTAAATCACTTTCTGCAAGGGAGATGTGTCCTGTGACTAACCAAGCCACAGACAGATATCTTAGAATACTTACATGAGAAGATGTGCTCCAAATGACGGGAAATATGAAATTCACACATTCAAACACTAAGGGTATTTAAAACATGTTTGCGAAATCTTTAATCATTTTATCAAAGATGTTTTTAGAAAGTTCCTTGATCAGAAGATATGCATTATGATCTCATTAAGTAAAATAGCTTGATAAAGATAATAGATTTTTTTTTTTTGAAATAGCATTTGATATAATAAAGTCAATCGATGTTCATACAAGCAATCAATACCTAAAGCTATCGATGTTTAAAGAGAATCGATGTCTAAAGGCAATCAATGTCTAAATGCAATTGATGTTTAAACACAATCGATGTTTGAGGAAATCGATGTATAAAGGTAATTGATGTTTTAAGGACAATCGATGTTTAAGTTAAACGACAATCGATGTATAAAGGTAATCGATGTTGAGCTTCGACTGGTCAAGAAATATAACACAGTTAGTTGAAATGGAACGTCAGATATGACGAAGTGAACTTTGTATATGATGAAGTGGAATTTCGTATAAAATAGGTCATAACGTTGTCGGTAGAATTGAAGCTTCAGATATGACGAAGTAGAACTTTGTATATGACGAAGTGAACTTCGTATAGAATGAAAAACAATGCATTCAGCCGAATTGAAGCTTCGTATATGACTTCGGATATGACGAAGTAGAACTTCGTATATGACGAAGGTAGCTTCGACTAATCACGACCAAAAACATGCATGACGAAGTGCCAACTTCAGATATGATGAAGTGGACTTTGGGTATGACGAAGCTAGCTTCGTATATGACGAAGTAAGCTTCGACTGAACATGATAAAAACATGCATGATGAAGTTGAAGCTTTAAATATGACGAAGTTATAGGCGATGGAAAATGCAATATTCACGAGAAGAAAAAAAATATAATATATATATATATATATATATATATATATATTAAAGATATTTATGATAATCATGAGTTTTGTTATCATCAAAATATAAAGATAAAATATAAGAGTGCTTCAACATACAGTCTCTCTTAAGGACACTTACACATGCAGCTCCCGCTGGCCTTCTCTTCAACCCACAAAGAGGCAATAAACCACATGTTGCAGCAGGTCATCCTTTCTACAAAAGGGAATAAACCACCCACTTGCACAACATGTCTTCTCTTCACTTAATAAGAGGAACACTATATGAAGAGTAAAGAGGTGGTGGCCACTAGACCAAGCTAATAGAACAATAGACTACTTGATCTGAGGCGCGATTTGAGAGAGTAGAAAAACCACACAGTATGAAGTAACACTCTCAGATCATTACAAGCTCTCTCTCGAGGAAGTATTGAAGACTGAAGCTTTGAGGAAAGCTAAGAGCAAAGAAGTTGAGTGAAGGAGCAGGCTCTATTCTGAACACTTATTGTTGATGAGCTTTCTCTCTGTGTGATGCTTGAATTTTCTCTATTCTTTTTCTTGTTGTCTTCACTGTGCCATCATGCTCTTATTTATATTCTCTTTGTGAAGTATCAGTTGTGTCTCATTTCTTGAAACTTGTCTTCAGACAGACGTAGTAGTAGTGTGTAACTACCGAAAATCTGCAAGTAATAAATTCTAGGACATAGAGAGAGAGAGAGAGAGGGAGAGAGAGAGAGAGAGAGAGAGAGAGAGAGAGAGAGAGAGATCATATGGATATCTTTAGTGTTAGTCAACGTAGTAGGTCTAACATTGTAGGAGGGTGTGACTAGCGGAAACCTGCAAACAATAAATGCTAGGATAGAGAAAGAGAGAGAGACCATATGGATATCTTCAGTGTCAATCAACGTTGCAAGTTATGTTGTAAAAGGATATACCAAAAAGGATAAGCTCATTCTGTCACCATTTAAAGCTTTAGAAGACATGTCATTAAAATGGTAAACAGTAAGGGATGATATACATGGGAACTGTATCCAGTGATAGACTATACATAAGAAGATATCTTTGAAATGCTTTTGTGAGAAGGATATGCAGCAGATAGCGGGAGATTTGAAATACACATTTTAAAACACTTCAAATAATATTGCGTGCCATATTTATGATAACAAGATTCATTCATAATATAGATTGTTCATAAAGGTAATCAATATAATTTAATTGCAATCACAATCAATATGATTTCTACAAAGGTAATCATTCTGATAAAGATGGTCAAGGTATTGAAAATAATTTATCTGAAATAGAAATACATAATATAATGCCAAGTGATAATTAAAAGACAATCAATGTCCAAAGATAATCTGTAACGACCCTGAATACTTATGTCCAATAAGGCTCCATATCCAGACCCACTTCTCGCGAATAGACTGAAGTCTCGCAAGAGATAGCTCATACAAGTGTCTAGTAAGAATATAAAAGACAACCACAAGAGTATAAAATACAAGAAAGTACATGTACTCATACTTACTCACATTGAATTACACTGTCCCAATATATTATTACATGTTTGAGAGAAAAGTACAACTACCTGGGGCATACCCCGAGGGAGCAAAGCCCACACAACAACAACTATGACTCAACTGTTGGTGGTACAAATCTGCCACAACACTACTGTGAGCCACACACGCTACTAACACCTGAAAGGAACTGTAAGGGAGTGAGCCTCAACAACTCACATGCTCAGTAGGGACCTCCCAAAAACAACAACAAACCAGTACCACAATGCAAGAACTGGGACCTCAACCCCCAAGGGTCTCACTGGAAACGCCGATAGTAAACTACAATAGACTTGCATTAAACATAATTAAATTGTACTAAACCATAAACACACTAGCTAACACAAACTCACCGAAAATAAATAGAACAACAGAACTAGCCCAGAAATACCCGTCCGCCATGACAACCGAAACCATCTAACACAAACCACACAAGAAAACTACCAACGAGAAGCAACATAATTGGTAGCCAAGGGCTAGTCCACCACACATTGTAGTAACCCAACACAATGGAGGACTATCCATAAATGGGTAAAAACACAAAACGTGGAGGATCACACAACATGCCCTCCATGGAGCACAGCTCCACAACAACTGGCTACCCACGAAGGGTACGAGTACCAGAAACCACAAGGTACCGCCGCAACAACTGAACCACAATCGCACAACTGCGCCATAGGCACCGTAACACAACTAGAAACTATAACTGGTGAGTCACAACACTCAACCACAACTACTGGAAAGCTCAAGTCGGAAGGAACAATGCCACCATGTGGGTACATACTACTGGTTCATGACGCCAGTATCCAATCTGGACAACACAACACAAGAACCCTTAGTCTCGCAGTTAAGGATGGAAGGTCCAACTGCTGCTCCACTTCCACACTGCAAAGCCAAAGAACTGTGGAGACCAACAAACACCACACCTGTAGAACACACAACTGCAGGCCCATTCCTGGCACTTTAGAGACTCTGTCTTGAGCTCCCTAAAGTGGGGCACTGGAAACACAAGACTAACTGGGGCCAACTACGTCTACTGGTGCCCGTCCCCCCAACCATGAGCGCGCTACATGTGACCGAACACAACCACAATAAACGAGTCGTTGTCCCACTGCCATCTTTCCCTTAGCTGGATGTACAACTCAAACAAAGGAGTGAGGGTGTTCAGGAAGACAACATAGACCTCTATGGTACACACAGTACCGGGACAAACATTGAGCACAATGTGCCTGGCTCACAATGAACCTAGGGTACCTGACTAGAGAGACATTTCGGAATAGGCGCCGGACCACCAAACCCAACAAACACACAAGCCTCGTCGAATATTGAACATACTCATAAAACTTGTATTCATAAACCACGATATTACACATTCTACAATTGCTTAGCATCGGTCATTATTGCACCTACACAACCATACCATTGCTATACACATAGACCACATAACTCTGATCTAATAGCATAATTAACCTGATTAACAAAACTTTATACAAATGCCACCGTTAAACACATAAACCACATAAACATACAAGCTGAACATTAATACATAATAAACATAATGACTAATTAACCACAATCTGAAACATTAATCCTAAGTCATGCTTGTAGACACCCGATTTGACTTATAAGTTGAACCACATTTCTTGTTATCTTAGTAAGCCCTGTTGGGGATCGGATGGGTCGATGGATCAGATCTAGAAGGGGGGGTTGAATAGATCTAATGCCAATTAATGCGGAAGCTTAAGCAATTTAAAATTACTTCGAATCAGAGATCAAATCACCTAAACATTTTACTGATCTGAAGTGTGATTAGTGTGTGTGAGCAAATTAATTAGTAGTGTGAGTGAAATCCCTATGCATGCATCTAGCGAGATATAAAGGCAAACCACAATTCAAACCACTGCACAGAGGATTTTTTAGGTGGTCGGAAATCACCTCCAGTGACTCCTACGTCACCCCTCACACAGTGAGGCCACACTACTCAAATCTGTGAATACAACTCACACAGGAGCACGACGACTCCAAACACCCTTGAGCACGACGACTCAAGAAACACCTGGAGCACGACGACTCCAAACTGAGCACGATGGCTCAAACAACAACCGGAGTATGACGACCAAATTGAGCACGATGGCTCAAACCACACCATGAGTGCGACGACTCACAAACCTGAGCTCGACGGCCCAGAGTACAAAAGCTAGATCAAACACAAAGAGATCAGATCCTCTAGCAATGATCTGATTCAAGATAGATTCGTACACAGAAATTTGTGCAGAACTTCATGCACAAATATCACAGACGAAATAAGGAAGAACAAACTCTGAGATGAGGGAAATGGATGTAGAAAGAGTGTTCTTCGATGAAGAGGGCTTGCAGACGCTTCAATTGAGGAGCCTTGATGGAATCGATGGAGATCCTCCTCATTGGCGATGCTCTGCTTTGATGGCATCTGAAATGCCTGAATTCCTTCTTCTTCTTAGCCTCTTCAGTTGGATCTGCTCCCTGCCTGAACAGCAACCTTCTCTCCAGGGATCCCCCTTGATTCCCTTGTCTTTCCTCTGAAAGGAAGGCTTGTAGCTTCGGAGATGGAGACAGATCTGGAGAACCTTCTTGGCCGCCAAAGCCTTCTTCTGGAAGTGTATGGCTCTCTTGCCTTTGGGGTTCAGGAACATGGGTATTTATAGCCCCATATGTCCATAAAGTGCTTTGGGGTGCATGGGCACAGAACCCTAGGTCAAATCCCTAAATCCCAAGCGGCCACATGTACAGAGAAATTCACGATTTTGACTTTCAGCCGGAGTGTGTCGACCTGCCCTGAACTGGTGTCGACCTCCTGTCCCATTTCTGCAAACTGGTCTGCTGGAAATGGAACTAGTGTCACCTGCCCTGAGGTAGTGTCGACCTGCCCTGAGGTAGTGTCGACCTGCTGTCCCATTTCTGCAAAATTGTTCTGCTGGAATCTGGGACTAGTGTCGACCGCCTGAGGTAGTGTCGACCCCTGAGGTAGTGTCGACTGCCCTGAGGTAGTGTCGACCTGATGTCCCATTTCTGCAAAATTGTTCTGCTGGAATCTGGGAACTAGTGTCGACCTGCCCTGAGGTAGTGTCGACACTACTAAGGCCGAATGTGTGAACCTGAAAATTTAACACATAACCATTAGTACAAGATATTGTCATTAAAATATGAGATATTAAACATCAAAACATGTTGTTTAAGCATATTGTGATATGTATAAAATGTATAACATGTTCAACATATCATCATCAAATCACAACATGTCACAATATCTCATCAATTAAGATCACAATATGTCATCATCAAATCACAGTATGTCATCATCAAAATCAAGGTATAAGTGATGTTCATTGGATATCATTAAATTACAACTTTAGGAAGTTCCAAAACACACTCAACCAACAATCTCCCCTCCTTTTTGATGATGACAAAACATATGCACAATCTCCCAATATCTTGACTCCCTGACTGCAATAATTCCCCCTTTGACCATATACACACTTGACATTTCTCCTTTAAAGAACTTTCTCCCCTTTGAAGGCCTTTTCTCCCCCTTTTTGAAGGCCCTTTTCTCCCCATTTTTGATGTGCCTTTTCTCCCCCTTTTTGACAGCATCAAAAGGATAGACACGAGAGAGAAACAAGGATTGTAGGAGATCAAGAAATGAAATGTAGGGAATAAATGGTCAGAGGCATTCAAAATAAGAGGCAAAGTGATATTATCAGTTGAGAGAATTATTGTGTTTTTGTTATTGTGCAACAAAGTTTAATCACAAAGACACACTCAACACAAGAATAGCAATTATAATGATCTGAATGTGGTTAAAATAATGATGCACATGTGAAATAAAGTGACCTATATGAGTGAGCAGAAGTATTTAACAAGGACGTTAGGAGCTTTAAGTTTAACACAATGTAAAATAATAGGTCTAAACACAGTATCATGAACTTAATTAAGGTCTTAAGCTTTTCTATCCTGTCTTTTTGATTTTTCTTCAATTTTCACTAGGAAAGAATACAAGAATAAATTAGTTAAATCTCACTTTTCAGTGCAAGAAATCACATTGATCAGATGCAAGACCTCCTGATTACTCAGTGGTTTAACTTTCATTATCTTATACAGAGTTGAAAATTTTGATTTCCACTTTTTGACGCGAAACAAATCACTTGTTAGGTGAAATGGCCCGGTTACTCAGTGGTTCAAGCATTTGCATTGCTCTGTTTGTATCTTTCCAGATTGATCATTTTTCTTTTGACATTTTACATTTTACCAGGAATATTTTGCTTTGACCAGAAAAGTCATGACTATGATTTAGAAAATTATTCTTAACATGTGGTAAAGATAAGCTTAAACATACACATGTGAAATATTAAAGCCACTCATGTGCCTACAAGTGTTTTGCAAGTCATTTTAAAAACATTCAGTATTATATTGCATGACCTTGAAATGATACTGAATCTTTGAAATTAAACTAAATGCACAATGATTTTAGTTTCAATGTTTTAATTCTCTCATAAGAAATAGCACAAGGACTCAAAATTTTGATAATTTTGGGGTTCAAGATAGACAAGTAAGGTCAAGAGATATGACAATGACTCCCCCTCAATAATTGCATACAAGACTCTTGATACTTGGCGGAGAAATATACTCACGCATAGTGAAAGTGTCCAGACAAGCCTGACTTGTCTTTCTTCAAATCACCATTTGATATACCAAGAATGTCAATGCAATGTGAGAGTGAGGAATTTATGAGCAAGAATATTTGTCAACAAACTGAATGGGAGTTGATGATGAATCAAATATGACAGAATATTTCTCCAGCAAATTTCTCCAGCATTTCACTCAAAGATTCTTTCGAATTCACTCCCCCATAAGATATGCATGATATGAAATGATCATTTAAGCAATTCAGATATGTTCATTCCAAGCAATTTGCACAGTAAGAGTATGAACATGATCAAGCATATATCAACAGGCAATTCATTGAAGGAGAAGAATTTTGCAAAGACTCAAAATAAAGTTTTTGAGATTTTCATTTTGCTTGATGACCTTTATGCAGAAAAGACTATTGATACTTGGCGGAGAATTTTTCTCACGCATGATGATAGTTTCCAGACAAGCATAACTTGTCCTTTCACATTTCACCATTTGATATACCACATAGTCACTGCAAGAAGGATCAATTGCACTTTATTTTTAGCATGAAGTTCATTGCATTTATTGAAAAACATTTTTGCACTTTTTCAAATTTACTCCCCCTTAATATGTGCATGGAATGAAAAAGTTAGCATGCAATTCACACATGATTATGAGCACAATTAGCTTTAAGCATAACATGACTTTTGGTACTTGGCGGAGTATTTTACTCACGCATAATGATAGTTTCCAAACAAGCATAACTTGTTTTTCCACATGTCATCATTTGATATACCAAAAGTCAAAGCAGTTGATATGCACACAGAATCATGGGAACAGTTATGCAAGCATGATAGCACAAACATGATTCCAATTGTTATGACATAAATTTCATTGTTGGAGTAGCATTGAAACACATTTCTCATTGTTCAGATAAAAATAAACATTCAATTCATTCAAGCAATTCAAGTTTGAAATGATAAAGAGACTTTTACCTGAACAGTCTTCATTTCTTTTTCAAAGATTTTACCTGTGTTCTCCAATCATTGTAGTCTTGCACAACCAATATCTTGAATCCATTTACAGTGTATGGCTGCAAGACTTCTCAGCTTGCTGATCAAGCTGGTTTTGGGACCCACACTTGTTTGGGTCCTGCAATGAAATCAATGTTAGATTGCAACAAAGATTTCTGAATCCAAAATGCTTTTAATTTTTGTATAGATGCATTTCTTTCATGATAGAACTATGAGCAGAATTAGTTCCAGATTTTCTTTTTGCCTTGATCAATGCATCTATGTTTTCATGAAGTTTTCTATTTTTTGGATTTTTAATATGAGCAGAAACAAAATGATTTTGTGCAACATTTCTATGCCTATACACATGGAATTTCTGAACATTTTCAGTATGAACATGATGTTTATTCCTATGTGTATGAGCATGTGCATTAGACTGGAATTTCTGAGCATGCACAACAAAATCATTTCTGTACACCAACAGTCCCTAGAAATATGACCAATTTTATGACAATGAAAGCATTGGACTGATTTGGCATGTTTATTGAAATTTTGATTTCTTTTCCAGCAATGTTTGGCAAGATGACCAGGTTTATTACAATTAAAGCAAATGAGAGCATTTCTTACCTGGTTCTTACCTTGGCATGTGTGCATTTGCTGGAATCTCCTTTTTATGTGAGGAGGCTTACCATGAGGGGAAGGAGGTACCTTTTGGTGGCTCTTGGCATGATGTGAATTTTGAACTTGCCTTGGAGCCCTTTTAACTGATGGAGAAGGTAGATGAATCTTCTTGACAGTGGCATTCTCCATTTTCTTTTCTGTTTCTGAACAAGAACTTTCACTAGTTTTCCATTAGAGATATCAGGGTTCTTGTTCACACAGATTTCACAAATGTTATTGTGCTTTTCTTTTCATTTTTCTTAGTTTCTAACAGAAGCAAGACTTGTGTTCTTCAATTCATTTTGAATCTTCTGTTTTTCAGCTTTTAATGCAACAACTTCTTTTTCTGAAGTTTGAAGCTTGTTTTAGCATGACATCCAAACCATTTTTCATCTTGTTCTTTTCATTTTCAAATTGAGCAATTTGTTTTTCCAAGTCAGAAATTTTATTACTCAAATTGCTACATTCATTCTCCAATGGTCTGTCATGGAACAAGCCTTCAATCTTCCTTTTTAAGTGATAATTTTCTTCAACAAGTTGTTTGCATCTCACATTTATTTGATGATCATGAGCCATAGAGATTTGTTTGTTAATTGATCATTATCAAATTTGAAATTGTTATTGAGATCAATCAATTCTTCTTTTTCATTTTCCAGATCAATGACTTTTGATTTCAATAGCTCATGGTTTTCTTTCAATCCATTCAATTTAGTTTCACAGATTTGGACTTCATCTTCCAAATTCTCTTTTTCAGAATTTAATTTTTCAACTTCATTTTTCAAATTCTCAATTTCTTCTGAAGGATCTTTGTCATTTTTATGGAGCAATTCAAGTGTATTTTTCAAGTTTTCACTTTCTTTATGGCAATGTTTTAAAGTCTTTTCAAGTCTTTATTTTTAGTGTTCAGTTGTACATTAAGACTTTGTATCTTTTCACAGAATTTAATCAATTCAGCATAAGACATACCCTCATCTTCATCAGAATCAGAATTAGAATACACAAATGGATCTGGAGTTGATTTACCTGACCTTTTAGACCCATTTGAACTCTTGTGTTCTGAAGAGGATGAAGAGAGTTCTGAACTCTTAGAGTGTGCAGTGAGAGCCACAACCTTCTGAATTGTTGATGTTCTGGTTTCATTGATGTTCTTCTTTGCCATAAAGTACTTGTGAATTTCTTTTGCTCCTTTTCTTTGTGCTTCTTTGAAAACTTGATGAAGGTGAGACTGGTGATTTCTCTGAAATATAACAGGAAATTTATGCAGATTAAAGAGATTTGCCATTATACCAAGACTCACAAAAGACTATTAGATCTAATCACAGTGAATCAATGTAACAAGGAATTAGATCTAACAATTAGAGTGGTTAACCTGCTCTAATGCCAAATGGAGGAATCAGAGCGATTAAACACACAATTCAAGCAATTAACACAGAGATCAAACAGAAGCAATCAAATTCAGATCAGAAATAGATATTAACCCGCTCTGATATCAATCGTTAGGAATCAGAGCGATTAATCACACAGAGACAGATCATCCAAAAACACAACTGATGAACAGTAAACCCGCTTTGATACCAATTGTTGGGGATCGATAGGTGGATGGATCAGATCTAGAAGGGGGGGGTTGAATAGATCTAATGCCAATTATGCGGAAGCTTAAGCAATTTAAAATTACTTCGAATCAGAGATCAATCACCCAAACATTTTACTGATCTGAAGTGTGATTAGTGTGTGTGAGCAATTAATTAGTAGTGTGAGCGAAATCCCTATGCATGCATCTAGCGAGATATAAAGGCAAACCACAATTCAAACCACTGCACAGAGGATTTTTTAGGTGGTTCGGAAATCACCTCCAGTGACTCCTACGTCCACCCCTCACACAGTGAGGCCACACTACTCAAATCTGTGAATACAACTCACACAGGAGCACGACGACTCCAAACACCCTTGAGCACGACGACTCAAGAAACACCTGGAGCACGACGACTCCAAACTGAGCACGACGGCTCAAAAAACAACCGGAGTACGACGACTCCAAATTGAGCACGACGGCTCAAACCACACAATGAGTGCGACGACTCACAAACCTGAGCTCGACGGCCCAGAGTACAAAAGCTAGATTAAACACAAAAGAGATCAGATCCTCTAGCAATGATCTGATTCAAGACAGATTCGTACACAGAAATTTGTGCAGAACTTCATGCACAAATATCACAGACGAAATAAGGAAGAACAAACTCTGAGATGAGGAAATGGATGTAGAAAGAGTGTTCTTCGATGAAGAGGGCTTGCAGACGCTTCAATTGAGGAGCCTTGATGGAAATCGATGGAGATCCTCCTCATTGGCGATGCTCTGCTTTGATGGCATCTGAAATGCCTGAATTCCTTCTTCTTCTTAGCCTCTTCAGTTGGATCTGCTCCCTTGCCTTGAACAGCAACCTTCTCTCCAGGGATCCCCCTTGATTCCCTTGATCTTCCTCTTGAAAGGAAGGCTTGTAGCTTCTGGAGATGGAGACAGATCTGGAGAACCTCTTTTTGGCCGCCAAAAGCCTTCTTCTGGAAGTGTATGGGCTCTCTTGCCTTTGGGGTTCAAGGAACATGGGTATTTATAGCCCCATATGTCCATAAAGTGCTTTGGGGTGCATGGGCACGGAACCCTAGGTCAAATCCCCTAAATCCCAAGCGGCCACGTGTACAGAGAAATTCACCACGATTTTGACTTTCAGCCGGAGTGTGTCGACCTGCCCTGAACTGGTGTCGACCTCCTGTCCCATTTCTGCAAACTGGTCTGCTGAAACTGGAACTAGTGTCAACCTGCCCTGAGGTAGTGTCGACCTGCCCTGATGGTAGTGTCGACCTGCCCTGAGGTAGTGTCGACCTACTGTCCCATTTCAGCAAATTGTTATGCTAGAATCTGGACTAGTGTCGACCTGCCCTGAGGTAGTGTCGACCTGCCCTGAGGTAGTGTCGACCTGCTGTCCCTTTCTCTGCAAAATTGTTCTGCTGGAATCTGGAACTAGTGTCGACCTGCCCTGAGGTAGTGTCGACACTACTAAGGTAGAAATGTGTGAACCTGAAAATTTAACACATAAACCATTAGTACAAGATATTGTCATTAAAATATGAGATATTAAACATCAAAAACATGTTGTTTAAGCATTATTGTGATATGTATAAAATGTATAACATGTTCACCATATCATCATCAAAATCACAACATGTCACAATATCTCATCAATAAGATCACAATGTCATCATCAATATCACAGT
Source organism: Colocasia esculenta (assembly GCA_014218235.1). Classification (NCBI taxonomy): domain Eukaryota; kingdom Viridiplantae; phylum Streptophyta; class Magnoliopsida; order Alismatales; family Araceae; genus Colocasia; species Colocasia esculenta. Next base: position 99,140,554 of record CM024756.1, read on the forward strand.
ATGTCATCATCAAAATCAAGGTATGAGTGATGTTCATTGGATATCATTAAATTACAACTTTAGGAAGTTCCAAAACACACTCAACCCAACAAGCCTCTAGTTGGTCACTCACCTTGAGCCCATCTTTAGCCTTGCTTGATCCCATTAACAACCCAATTCCCATGAAAATCCCGTCCATCATCTTTTAAAGAGTCTATGAGCCCTAATGGTCATTATCCTCCTATGTGATTGGCCAATAATTCAAGAATAATTGATTTTCTTTAACGCGACGGGTCGTAGCGCCGCGTTACGCTCTGTCGTGACCCCTTTGGCTGCCGCGACAGCCCATGCATATCCATGCACGTGACCTCATTGTCGCGTTCCTCATGGCCGTTGCGATCATTCTTGTCGCGCCCCTACGATGCGTCGCGACTTCAGCCGCGTGAGCTGGCCTCCGCAACCGCCTCCTATTTATCTCCTTAAGGCCTTATCTCTATCCATTTGAACCTCCCAACACCCATGGCCGCAGTTTGGGGCTAAGGGTCTCCTTGGGAGTCTCCCTATGACACTACCCACGATTTTTAATGACATTTATCCTCTCATATGGGTATTTATCACCTAATAATGGGATTTTCTCTCTCATTTTCTATATAAGCAAGCTCATTTTCTTCAGAGAAGGGAGGACCATGAATTTCACCCCGAAGGGCTGCCAAAATTTTCTGTGAGCTGGACTTAGCTCGAAATCAACCCTTCCCCTCTCATTTCCACACATTCTTCACACCAAGCCATGACGATCTCTTCATCAACGGAGCTTGGTGAGTGAAGAGGGCGACCCCACCACCATTCCTCAGTATCTGGAGCATCCAAGGACGTCCACCATGCCAGGGAGTCGCCCCATACGGGGCTTCTTCTTTCTTCTTCCCTCTTCCTCTTCATTTCATGCATTTTTCTTATTTTTCTTAGATAGGACTCATTTCCCTTTTTCTTCCCACATTTTCCATATACCCAAGGGGTTTAAAACCACCCCCAGGTCTGTTCCCACCATGCTTCATCTCATCTTTCATTTTTGGATGGATACTATGCTTAATATGTTCAAACAGGGTTCCTTTTCTTATTTTCGTTGTTTTGGCAGGTACTCAAGCTAGTTCTCACGAGGAGCTCTTGTCCTCTGGCCGGCTGGAGGGCAGGAAGAAGGTCCTTCCACACTTCTCCCGCACTGCAGAGAACGCGACCGAGGAAGGCGACGCGACACCGAGAACGCGTCCCTATAGGGCGTCGCGACACCAGCTTCATCGCGACGGGGTTCCCTGTCGCGACCTCAGGTCAATATGGTGTTCTCTCTCCTTTTCCTAGATTAGTTAGCCCGTGTTATTTCTATTCTTAGGCAACTATCTAGGTGGCGATCACATCCTCTTTTCCATGTTTTTATATTGAGCACATATTTGTGTGTATTGGGGGCACACAATCCCCGTGATTACACCTTTTGGCGATCACGGTGGGACCTTCAGTGCTACCCTCGTGAGTTTTAGCTTGTTTGCCTGCCATGTTTGATTGTTTAAATGCCTTCTTAGAACCTACCCTGTTAGGTGTATTTTATCCTGTTTTGGCATTTTCTGTTCCATGTGGGAGACGCGGTGTATCACGGCGATGCGACCTTGTTGCGGTGACCCTAAACGACACGTCCTTACGTACGTGTCTTTCCATTATCATTCACTGATCCTTGCCCTATGAGTACATCCATGCATTCACCATGCTGTTAGATCATGTATATTCACATTTTTGTTTGGTAGAATCCTGTTAGGGTCCGGATTTCCCTTTTACTTTCACTGTTGATTCTTGTTTGGGTCGCGGAAGATCGTAGGGACGCGACAGTGTCGCACCGTGGTTGGAGGTCGCATTCACAGTTACGCACTATTCTTATTGTTTTAATTTATGTGTCAGTTTTCTGTGTGTTTCTTGATCCGTGACGTGCTTGTTGGTCCATTATATGATTGTTTTACGTGCTAGGTTAGTCTGTTCGCTGTTTGCTTGCATACAACTGTCGGTCTTTGCAGTTTGTTGTTATCGCGCCGAGGTGTCCGGTCGTGATAAGGTCGCGGCGTATCTGGCCGCCACGACTTTGGCAAAGTCCTGTTAGTTGTTTTCTGTGTTAGCATAAGTTAGATATCGCATTATTTCATGCATATACACTATTGATCCGTGTTGTTAGGTTACCTTCCTTGGATGAGTGGGTCCTCTCACCTGCAAGCACTCGTGGGCTGACCAGGACCGCCTTTTGAGGGCCTCCGTTAGTCCTCGTGACCGTACGCACGTTGCGGTTCACCGTGCCGGTTGTACCCGTCGCCCCCTTAGTTTGAGCCACCTCCACACGTGAGTTGTATGTCTCCCCTAGTTGCACCGGAGGACTTGAGTTCACACCTATTAAGGTCCCACGTGACCGAGTGGCTTTCCATTAATTTATTCATTTAAAAGTCAAGTGCAAACCTCAAAATTTGAACCGTAATCATGATAACTTGAGTGATCCTTCTTATCCCACAGTCCTTCTTGTTGTGATAGCATCTAGGTTTTGTCTGTGTTGGTGTCATCTCCCCTAGTTGCTTAGGGGTGGTGCATGCGTCATTGTCTAGGTAGATCGAGCCAGTCCCCTCCAACCATTGTATTATATCATAATCCTCTATTTAGTATGGACCAATTGCGGGTCCTTGCCAATGATGTCTTGCCCATTGGACTTCTTAAGGATGTGGCCCAAACCTCTGCGGCCGTCCTCTCTGGGCACATCCAGCCCCCTCTTGTCATTAGAAGTCAATCCCGCTCTCCTTCTCCTCTAGGGGTAGATGACCCCCATTCTCAATTTAGTCAGCTTCTTCCTCATCTTAGTCCAGACCAAGTCCGTGAGTTTCTGGCCGCTGCCAAAGGCAAGGACCCTTGTCTCCACCTACTCACAATTCAGCCCAACAGATGGCCTCCTCTGCCCCTGTTATTTCAGCACCACATGTACCTTCCGCTGTAGCAGACCCCACACCCCTCCGTCCTCGGGCTATTCACTTTTCGGAGCCTAGCTACCTTCCAGCACGGGAGGTTCAGCCCAAGTCCCCTCCAATGTCCTCTTTCTATCAAGCTGAACCCTCTCACTTTCCCTGCGAGAGGTCCTACTCTATGGAGCAATCCTGCTCCCTCATTCCCACTCACCATGCCACGACCCCCTCCGATTTCCTTGCGGAGTGGGCGACCATGAAGAGGGAGCTCCACGACCTCAGGAGATAAATAGACCCTCGGAAGGTCACTGACATCCCCCTCCCATCCTTCCAGCATCTCCGGGTTCCACCCCAGTCGGAGCTCCCTATCTATCGACGGTAGTCTGGGGTAGGGGATCCTTATGTACACTTGAAGGATTTTATATATGAGTCTGCACCGCACAAGTATGACTGCCATCTCATGGCATACTTGTTCAGGAAGTCGTTGGATGGTCCGGCCCTCGAATGGTTTTATTCTTTACCCCCTGAGGAAGCCGAAGATTTCCAAATTGTCCAAGAAAGGTTCTTGCAGCAATTCCAAGATCGGGTGGGACCCGAATATTCTTTTGTGGACTTGGTGGCCGAGAAGATGAAATATGATGAAGAATTTTCAGTTTATGCTGATCGATTGCGCTCCCTAGCTTCTAAGGTCCGTTGCCCCATGCCTGAGGAAGAAAAGGTCAAGTTGCTGATCTCTAATGCCACTCCCACCTACCGGGCCATCCTAGCCATGAACGACATCACCACTATGCACCAGTTATATAGCCGAGCCCGTTTCATCCAAACCCAGCTTAAGGACTCGCCAATTCACTCCATGTTTGAGACCCCTAAGTCTCTTTATCCTAAGAAGCCCCAAGGCCCGGTCACTGAAGGCGTCCAAACAAATGAGCAAGTAGGTGCGGTGAACAACCCTCAAGACCCGACAAGTAGGCCCCCCCTACACTCAGCAGCCCCAGAAGCCATGGAATGACAACAAACAACCACCTCCTCAAGGCCAAAATCCTCCACAAGATCAGCGCCAATACAACTAAGTCCCTCCCCCGCAGAATGGTTTTGCTCCTAGAAAGCCCAATGGGCCTAAAAGAGCTCACTACCCTCCTTTGCCAAAGACCCTAGCTGATATTTTTGCAGCCCTCATGTCCTTAAATGGCCTTAGACTCCCTCCTGAGAAGTCAAACTTGAATATGGCAGCAGACCAGACGAAGTACTGTGTGTACCATCGCCATCCAGGCCATCATGTGTCGGACTGTTTCCAATTCTGAGATATTATATATGATCTTCATGAACAGAATCAGATTGATTGGGCTGAGATGAAAAGATTAATTTAGACACTGAGGGACCAACAGGGTCAAAGACAGCAACAGCAGCAGCAGAGGCGACAACAGCCGCAACAACAGCAACAACAGCAGCAACAATTCCAACAGTCGTTCCAACAACAATTCCAACAACAACAACAGTAGCCATAGCAACCGGCAAATGACCTCGGCATAATTCGCAATCCTATGCCGCAACATCAGCCCTCTCCGAATCACCAACCTGCTCCACCACCTCCTCCTCCTGCTCAAGTTAACCCAGTTATCCATCACCCGCAACCAGAAGCTGCATGGATCTTCGATGACGAACACTAAGTGGGTCAACTTTTGGCCATTTCCCATACCACACCTACTCCCGTCATACCTACATCCACCACACCCACCATTGCCACCATTACCTCGCTGCTCTACACCTCCCCCGTCATACAACCCGTTGTCCCTTCGCCCATTAGCATCCCGTTCTCCCCTACGCCAGCGCCACTATTACCCAACCCTTCCATTCTTGACACCACTCCTCCTCCACTCCACCATAACCTCACCTTGCGGAGCAGGCGTATGTTTCACCGGATGTACCCAAATGCATTAGGGCCTATGCTGAGTCAGCAAACCCAACCCTCCAACAGTCAGCAGCAGCAACAGGATGCCGATGAGTTAGATCCGGTTCCAGGAGCTCAGTATGACATCTTGAAACACTTGGACCAAACTCCAGCAAAAATCTCCATCCTTGAGTTAATCAAGAGGTCACACACCCACCAAGATGCCCTGAGAGCGTTCTTGCAAAGGGTCATGGTAAGTGAAGACATGAACCCTGACAACCTGCCTTCCGTGCTCTCTATTGTGAATAAAGGACCAACAATTACCTTTTCGGATGGTGAGTTGGCTCCTCCTGAGGCTAGAAGAATGCCCTTGTGTGTAACCCTTACCATAAATAAAGTGGCCATTGATGCAGCATTGGTCGATACAGGGGCCTCTGTAATGTATGTCCGCTGAGCACCTTGAGAGCTTGTAACATCTCGGAGCACCGCTTGCAGCCCACTGATAGCCCACGAATGCGTCGTTAAACACGTGGCTAACAATCTTAAAATTATCGGCTTGCATAAAAATATTTCAATAATAGTTAAGTGGTGAGAGCCGAGTCGAATCCACAGAGAATTAGATTTTAGAGTTGAAAACTTTGGGTTTTTAGTTAGAAAATAATGTGGTGATATTAAAATTAAGTTGCAATAAATAAATCTAAACTAAGCTAAATAAATAAAGGGAGAGATAACGAGTGAATTAAAGAACACAAGATGATGTTCAAAATTACAATCCGCTAATAGTAAAAATGTGTTACACATAAATGTTCTATACTAAACAAAAGACATAAAAAACTATACTAAGAGAACGAGAGAGAGAGAGGAGAGATAGAGAGAGAACGGGAGAGAGAGAGAGAGAGAGAGAGAGAGAGAGAGAGAGAGAGGAGAGAGAGAGAGGAGAGAGAGAGAACAAGAGAGATGAGAGAGGAAAGATAGAGAGAACGAGAGAAATAAGAGAGGAAAGAAGAAAGAGATAGAACAAGAGAGAGAGAGAGGAGAGATAGAGAAAAGAGAGACGGAAGAGAGGAAAGGTGCTACTGTAGAAACGCGGTTACTGTAGCAGTGCTATAGTACGCGAAGGAAGAGGGAGACGTGCCTCCTTCACGTTGCATGTAAGCTCATGCAGCGTGGAGGAGAAGGGGAAATAGCGGCTCGGGCGTGAGGCGGCCTGGGTGCCTGTGCGCGTGGGCACCGCGTGGAGGGCGTGGTGGACAGCTGGCGACTCGGCGAGCACGCACGGGCGGAGGCGGCTTGGGCGCAGGGCGCAGGGCCGCGTGGCGGGGCTGGCAGGCGTGACAGGCGCAAGAGGCAGGCGGCCTGGCGGGCGTGGGCGGGTGCAGCCGGGAACGCGGCAGGCGCTGGCGGGGCGGCGGGCTCGCGCAGGCAGCTGGGACTGCTGGCAGGGCGGCCAGGGTGCGGGGTCGCGGGCGGGCCTATGCGCTGGCGGGCCTGTGCGCGGGCGGGCCTGTGCTGGTGTGGGCCTGACCGAGCAGGGACGAGAGTAGATGCAGGCGGGCCGAGAGAGAGACACCGGGACAGAGAGATGGAGAGAGAGAAAGAAGAGGAAGAAGAGAGAGGAAGAAGAAGAGGAAGAAGAGAAGAGGAAGAAGGGGAGGAAGAGAGAAGGGGGATGCGCTTGAGAGAGGCAGAAGAGAGTGATGTGGGGGAAAAGAAAGAGAGAGAGAGAGCAGAGGAAGGGAATGAGAGAGAGAGAAGGTCAATATGAGAATAAGAGGAAGAGAATATTTGTAAAAATAGATAGAGAGAAGAGAGGAAAGAGGAGAGAGTCAAGGGAAAGATTTTTGGAAATTAGAGGGGGGATTTTAAAATGAGAGGGAGTTTTGAAAATTGAAAAGGTAGTGAGAGAGAAAATAATAAAAATCTCTCCTCATTATCTCTTGATCCAACTAGATTCACTGGCCCACTTGCAATCTCATTTCTTAGGCCATTAGCCCTGCAAACACAACATAAAAGAGATTTAATCAATTATCACACTTGTAATCAAATGATAATAGAATCTTATGAAATTATCAATCATTTTTCAATAAAAATATACAATTATTTATAACAATTATGCAATTATCACACCCCCCAACTTACTCATTGCTAGTCCCTTAGCAATGCATACAAATGAATAATTGGGACAAACAAGAGTTCAAATTATCATACTTCATGACAAGAAAGTAAGAATGAGAATGCTTGATCATAAGTATTTCAAGTTCTAGTCGAGAGTGTCAAAGGCAAATATGTCAGTTCATGTCATTAGACAGTTCCTCAAGATACACACAAAATTCCATGACTTTTTGTTCAATGTTTGAGCATCAATAAGAGGATGCATGGGCTTTTTACATATCACTCAAGGATGGTATCAACTCTACACTCCTTAAATTCGATCCTCGAATTACAGGTAGCTTTCACTCTGCCTAGTTCTTTTTTTTTATGCTCTTTTCTTTTCTTTTCAGTTACATGGTGCTGCACTTCCCTTCATTGTTTGACGCGAGCCTCAACTCTTACGCACCTTTTGCCTTCTGCTGTCAAATTCCCCTGCTCTTGACGGTGATCCCCGTCACCCCCGCGCTTTTCTCTGCTTTGACGGTGATCCCCGTCTCCCCCTTCTTCCTTGGCGGCGATCCCCGCCTTTCTCCTTCGGCCCAAGCTGCTGTCTTCGCCCACTGACCACCATGGTCACTTTGGGCAATTTGGGTGAGGAGCCTTCTGTTCCCCTGCACCTCGAGTCTGCTGCAGGCACCCTGAGCTCGGGTGGCCCGCCTCTTCCTCCAGACCCATCGGAGGGTTTCTGCGGCCCCGCCGCGCCTGTTCCTTTCCATTCCAATAAACCTATGGACCCTTTTTCAGAGCCTTCTGTAAATATCAAACCTAGTTTAGATTCAAGGGTAGGATCTAGCAAGTCCCCGTCCTCGTCTAAGGGGAAGAAGGGTAGTGGCATACCCCGTAGGTATTTGTTAGATCTGGTGTAAAGGTGTGGCGCTCTTCTAGCTGTCGAAGAGTTCGTCCAAGAAGCTGTAACCCTGAACATAGAAGCTCAGCACGAGGAGAAAGAGCTAGACGACGGATTTGGTGTTTATGAAATTTTAGCTGAGAATGACCCAATGGATGAAGAAGATTGTGAAATAGAGGACGCTGCTGAGATGTATGCGAGTGGTATGAAAAGATTTGATGAACCTACCTCGGCAGTAGAATGTATGCGAGTGGTATGAAAAGATTTGATGAACCTACCTCGGCAGTAGACGAACCCACCAAAGAGGTAAATGTGGGAACAGAAGAAGACCCTAGGCTCTTGACCATAGCCTCCAGTCTCCCTCCTAAGGAAGAAGAGGCACTCATAGAAATGCTGAGGGAGTTCAGGGATTCCTTTGCTTGGTCTTATGACGACATGCCCGGCATTGACTCCGAATTGGTAGAACATAGGTTAATCTTGAAACCAGGGGTAGTTGCCGTTAAACAGAAGTTAAGAAGGTTTCTCCCCCACATTTCTTTGAAGATGAAAGAGGAGATTGATAAGCTACACAAGGCTAAATTCATCCGTGTAGTCCTCTATCCGTTGTGGGTGGCGAACATAGTCCCGGTAATGAAGAAAGACGGAAGGGTGCAGATTTGCATAGATTTCTGGGACTTGAATAGGGCATGTCCAAAGGACGATTTCCCATTACCTCACTTGGATGTCTTGATTGATAACACCGCGGGGTTTGAAACTCTATCATTCATGGATGGGTACTCAGGTTATAATCAGATTCGTCTAGCCCCGGAGGACCAAGAGAAAACCTCCTTCACCACACCATCGGGATCTTATTGCTATGTGGTCATGCCGTTTGGATTAAAGAATGCCGGCGCCACTTATCAAAGGGAGATGTTAGCTATCTTCCACGATATGATTCATATTGATGTTGAGGTACACGTGGATGATATTGTGCTGAAGTCTCGGACTCGAAGAGAACACTCCTCCGTGCTTGCCAAAGTATTTCGCTGCGCACAAGAATATCAATTGAAGATGAACCCAAAGAAGTGCGTGTTTGGGGTTTCTTTAGGCAAATTGCTAGGTTTCATAGTCAGCAAACGGGGGATTCAGATAGACCCGCACAAGGCCAAGGCAATCAATGAAATGCCTCCTCCCAAGAACATATCTGAGCTTTGAGGTTTGATTGGTCGGCTACAGTTCATAAGGAGATTCATATCTCAGCACTCTCAAAGATGTCGCCCTTTCTATGAACTGTTAAAAGGAGGAGCCAAATTTGAGTGGAATGCTAAGTGCCGAGAGGCCTTCGATGAACTCAAGAGCTATCTTATGAATCCGCCCGTGCTGCAGGCGCCTGTCCTAGGGAAACCCTTAATCCTATATCTGTCGACTATTGAGGACTCCCTAGGAGCTGTCCTTGCACAACACGATGACTCTGGCAAAGAGAGGGCAGTCTATTACCTATCTAGGCTCTTCAATCCTTCCGAGCTCAAACTCACCACAATGGAGAAAACATGTGCAGCGCTAGTGTGGGTAGTGCAGAAATTGAAACACTACTTCTTAGCCCATAAGGTGAGTTTGATTTCTAGAATGGATCCTATTAGGTATCTCCTAGAGAAGCCAGTCCTCGCCGACAGATTAGCGCGCTGGCAGAGCTTCCTATCTCAATTCGATATCACCTTTGTAGTCCAGAAGGCTATAAAAGGATATGTCATTGCTGAGCACCTTGCTCACCTATCTCTTCCCCAGAGTGACACGGTTCAAGAGGATTTCCCCGATGAAAACCTGTCACTCATCTCTCGCGATCCCTTCTGGTCACTCCACTTTGATGGAGCTCTCAATTCTAGGGGACGGGGCATAGGTGCTGTCTTGCTTACCCCAGAAGGGATCACCATTCCACTTGCCTATCAACTCCAGTTCCCTGCCACCAATAATATCTCCGAGTATGAGGCTCTCTTAGCTGGTCTAAAGCTTGCCTATCTCTTAGGCGCGCGCCATCTCAAGATCATAGGAGACTCTCAGCTCGTTCTTCGGCAAGTCCTTTCTACCTACCGCACTCGTGACCCCAAGCTCAAGCCTTATCAAGATTTGGTCACGTACGCTCCTAGCCAAGCAGTTCATCAAGCTCATCTACATTCATACTCCTCGCTCTCAGAATATCCTGGCCGATGCCCTGGCATCCCTGGCCTCATCTCTCTCCTTCCCTCTCAGCCGCAGCACTGAGACAATCACTGTCCAAAGGTTAGAAGAGCCCTCCACTCAGGATCTGTGGTTCATTAACCTTAGGAGCTCATTGGTGTTGAAGGCAGAGAGAAAGGAAGCGAAGGAGATAATGCTCGTGGAACTAGGAGAAATGATGGAAGAAGAAAGGCCGTAGTATCACGAGATTGAGCAATATTGCAAGGATGGTACCTTCCCGGAAGAAGCTGAAGCTGAAGATAGGCGAGTCATCCGTAGAGCGGCGTTAAGGTATACCATCGTCGGAGAAGTGTTGTACAGACGCGCTCTAAATGGAATGCTCCTCAGGTGTTTTTCGGACGAAGAAGCATGGAAGGTAGTGGAAGGATCTCATTCCAGTGAATGCGGTGGGCATGTGAATAGCCAAATGTTGGCTAAAAAGATTCTTAGGCAGGGCTACTACTGGCCAACCCTAGAAGAAGACTGTGCCATCTACGTCCGTAGGTGTGTTAAGTGCCAAGTCCATGCCGACAAAATCCATGCTCCATCCTCCTCTTTGCATCCACCATCTTCCACTTGGCCTTTCTCCATGTGGGCCTTTGATATTATTTGGCCGCTTGGTGATCCAAATGCTCAAATCAAACAGAAATCTTTCATTCTCACTACTCCTGAGTACTTCACCAAGTGGGCCGAAGCTGAAGCATTTGCAGAAATCAAAGGTTCAACTGTGTGCAGGTTCATCATGAAGAACATCATCTCGCAGTTTGGAGTACCAAGTGACTTTGTCACCGACAACGGGCCGCAGTTCATATCCCAGGAACTTCAGGATTTGTGTAAGAAATTTAATATTACTTTGCATCATTCGTCTCCATATTATCCACAGGGCAATGGTCAAACCGAAGCCACAAACAAAACACTTTTGAAAATTCTAAAATAAACTTGTGAGTCCCATAAATTTGCTGATTGGCCAGGGAAATTGATTGAAGCTCTATGGGCCTACCGTACCTCCATCCGCACGCCCACTGGGCAAACTCCATTTTCACTTACTTATGGGATGTAGGCAGTATGTCCACATGAAATTCTCATTCCTTCGCTAAGGGTACAATTGGATAAAGAACTTAATCTCCACGAACGTCGGGAGGCATTGCTTACACAGTTGGAACTCTTAGAGGAACGACATATTGCCGCGGCCGATCATGTACTTTCATACCAAAATAGGCTCTCAAGATCTTTTCAAAAGAATGTGATTGAACGCAAATTCCAACAAGGAGACATGGTTTTAAAGCGAATTTTCATAAAACCTGGAGGTCCTAGGTCCAAGCTGCAAGCTAATTGGGAAGGTCCGTACGTCGTTAAGGAAGTATACCTTGGGAATGCGTACAGGCTGATAAATGCTGATGGTGAGGAGCTCTCTCACCCGTGGAATGGTTTGTATTTGAAAAGATTCTACCCTTAATAAAAGGTTATCTATAGGGGTACCCTTCTCTAAAAAGAGCATTGACTATTTTGAGCCTCTCATCCTTTATGATTGTTGGATCACTCCTAAGTTTAGTCACCACACACTACACGGCCACCCATAGCCGAAGTCCCTTAGACAAGAGTGCTCCGGCCTAGCCCTTGCGTAGGAGGAGTACAGGTATGTTCTCTTCTTATTCGGACAAAGGTTTAGGGGTAAAAGGATTGATTGGTTTGTAGACTAGGTAAGGGGGAGTTGATCATGTGCGAATGAACTCTCAAATAGAGACCGTCTATGAAAATGTGCAAAAGAAATATGCAATGAAAAAGAACAAATGAGTCAAAATATGAAAAATAGGGGCATTGCAAAGAGTGACAGTATAGTTCCCCACGGGATGCCCTTGAGCCCGATCGTACGCACGCCCTAAATAAATGATCATAAAGTCTCTGGACAATGGACGGATTTCACATGAAACACTTCCCCTAACCGGATCACACAAACCAACGCCCTGCACCCCGACGCCATGTCTTTCTACTTATATGTCTTCCTGTCTTCCTAAAAGACCGAATTCCCCTCTACACTTGGTCTATGTAGGAACATTGATGGTTAGGGGCAATCAGCTATGGGAGGTCCAAGAACAAATGCACACTGCACCTAGGGGTTGTTCGGCAGTTAGAAGAAAAAGGAGACTCATAATTGCTTGCTCAAATGTGAAGGGTACCACTATAGAAAACCCAAAAAATCTAAAAAATCATAAAACCCAAAAATCCAAAAAAATCATAAAACCCCAAAAATCCTAAAAATAAAAAAATCCAAAAATTCAAAAAAAAATCAGAAAATCCAAAAAATAAAAAAAATCAGAAAATCCCAAAATCCAAAAATATTAGAAAACCCCAAAAATAAAAAAATCAAAAAACCCCAAAAATAAAAAAAATTAGAAAACCCCAAAATTTAAAAAAATCAGAAAACCCCAAAATTAAAAAAAATAAAAAAATCTCAAAAATCCAAAAAAAATCACAAAATCACAAAAGCCAAAAAAAGAGATGTACATATCATTTTCTTTTTAGCATGCATTATTTCTTTTAAATTTCCCGCCTATTTAATAAGGCTCATCTCCTTGACTATCACGAAGATCAAATCACTCCTTTATTTAGAGCAAGGGGCTGAGCCAAGGAGCAGATCTAACCTGTTTTGCTAAGTGTGCAGGGACAAGAGATTGAAGAACGATACAAACGTTGTACTCAGTTCATTTTCCACTCTCTTTCTTACTCTCTCGTTCATTTGGATCTCATCTCACTCGTGTCAATCACATTCAAATGCAATCACAAATATTGACATAAAATGTAAAAAAATCCACTAGTAAGAGCAATATGTACAAAGATAAGGGGGAGGTGGCTCACAAAGCTCCTCACTGTCCACCACCACTCTCCCCAGATCCCTCACGCCTATCAAGTGGTGGTGGCATCTCACCACCACCCAGACCGCTCCTAGCACTCGCCTCCTCTGCCAGGCGTCTCTCCTCCTCCTCATTCCTCCGACGGCCAGAGGAGTCTGCTAGATACTGCCTCACAGAGGCGCCCGTCGCCCGGCTAGCACCGCTCGCACCACTCCTGCTCCTGCTCCGGGACTGGCCGATCGCCGTAATCATCTCCTGTAGACTCCGAGCTAGAGTCTGTTGCGCATGCAAGTCGAAGCGAAGTCGTGTCAACTCCGCCTGATCTGCAGCCGGTCCCTACGTATGCAACTTCTCTAGCTCTGCGGTCATCTCGATCGTCATGAGGCGTAGCTGATCTCTCTCTACTGCTATGCTGTCCCTCTCCCACTCCAGCTCAGCTGCTCGGTCAGTAGTGGTCCTCAGTTCGTCCACCTGCAGGAAGTCAATTCAAGGTCAATGTGAATAAAATCTCAATTTTCAAATCACTGGCACACTTACCCGCTCTACTAATGATGCCTCTGCCTCCTCAGCTCTCCTCACTGCACCGGCCAGTCGATTTGCTAGATCCGACTGGGAATCCTCTGCTGCTCTGGAAGAGGAGGCATCTCCCTGTGTCCTCCTCGCTCGGTCTAGCTCTCTCCGCTGCACATTTAACACACGTCAGTTTTTTTTTTAAATCAACTATGAAATTGGTAAGGTGCTGAAGTCTGAGTAAGTACTTACCAACTGCTCTACTTCTCTCCGAGCGGCCTCACGATCCTGTGCCGCCGAGTGGAGCAGGGCTCGGAGCGAGGCGATCTCTCCAGTCATGTCTACCTGCAAAACATCACAGCTGTCAGCTCAATTCAATCAAAGAACAATTCAAATAATTTGACGTTGTAGATCTTACCTGTCGCCTCGTGCCTCGGTAGACTCTCGCTCTGTACTTTAAGGCAAATGCCTGTAAGTACTTGTCGTCCGAGGTGGCCTCCGACCGGACCCGCTTTCCCTTGCGCTCCCAGTCGGCTATCTGCTCGCGGGCCCTCTCGCGCCAGTCGGTAGTATCGTGGAGTCCCCGAAACCTCCGACCTGGCCTAGGGGTCCGGTTACGGCTAGGAAACTCCACCACACTCTGACATAGGCCAAGAGACCTCTGAGTCAGATAGTGGTGAAGAGGTAGCACAAGGTTGAGAGCATGGATCCACACCGTCCTTCCGAAGTAGGGGCGGGCCAGCTCCAACCAAGGCTGTCTCTCGTCTGTCTTCCCCAGGTATGGTTGCCACACCACCTGCACATCAAGCACATATCATTAGTAGCCAGGCAATTGAAAGTAGTTGAAATTGCAATTTAATAAAAACACTTACATCTATCTGGGGGTAGACGTCGATGGCATCCTGGAGGGATGCCAGTTGGTCTCCCAGCGGGTGCGTGTCACGGCACGGCACCCAGTGGCGGGCGAGGGGCACGGCGCTCGGCCGCTCTAGTACTCCCCTCCTCAGGCCAGGGAGGTGGAGGTAGGCCCAGACCTGTAAGAGCATGAAGCTACAATCAGACCACATTTGTAATATCAAGAGGCAATTCAAGTGAAGGTCAAGTGAAGAAGTGTGTACCTGGAGGAAGGGGTAGAAGCCGCTGATCGCTATTTGCTGGTCAGAGGAGCCCAAGATCTCGAACTGATGCGCCAGAAATGCTGCTCCCCACGCATAGTCACCCACCTGGCCTAGATCCTCCAACATCGGCAGGAACCGACAGTGGACTGGGTCGCCCCTCGTGGCAAACAAAAGTCTACCGAAGAGGAGGGTGAGGAAGCGACGTAGATCCAAATCTGCCTGTGGTCCCGACTCGCTGGCTAGAATCTCCTCGCATCCTCTCCTCAGCAGCTGCAGCTGCTCATCCACCAACTCTGCTACCCTCCTCCCAGTCTCTAGCAGACCTAGGCTCTCCTGCAAATCAACTCTAGAGAGGAGGGAAGACCTCTGCCCTACAGTCAAATCTAAGAGCCTATGGGCTAGATCTCGGTAGCAAGGGTAAGTGAACCCACTCACCGGACGACCATGCACCCTCAGTCCGGTAATCCTGCTCACGTCCTCCAGGTTGGGGATCATGTGTCCCCATGGAAACATGAATGCAGTCGCCTCCGTGTCCCACCTGCCGCGTAGGGCCTGGGTAAGAGGGGCATCCGCCCTCATCCACTATGTCCGTAGAATCTCCCCGAACCCCATCTCCTCGATCCTCTCTCTCTGGAACCCCGAGAAGGCTAGAAACACTGCTAAAACTACGATCCAAGAAACCCAGGCCCTCATCTCTCCCTGCAAACAAAACAGACAGTTAATCAATAAAAGCAATTAACTTTGGGGGTTGTTCAGCTGAGGTTGCGGCGATTTAGTCCACCGAGACCTTGTTGCGTCATGGCGGTGCGCCGCGACCTTGTCGCGTCGGACCTTTGCGTCGTGACATTGTCGCGCCGCACCGATGCGCCGTGACAGTGTTGCAGCCCATTGACCCGTCGCGACTACAGATGTCGCATCGGGGCAACCCGTCGCGTTCTCAGACACGACTTTGGCCGGAATTCCCCTTGTTTGGGGGCATTTCTCTTGGGCTTTTCACCCTACATTAGGCCCTCTAGGGGCTTCCCCACACATCCACAATCAATTGAAGAGATTAAGGATCGGAGAACTTACCTTTTTCATCGCCCCTCCCGAGCCGCCGCCGCTGCCTCCACATTGATCGCCGGGGCTTCCTCCTCCGCCATCTCCACTACAGGCGCCTCTTCAATAGCCGGAGGAGCCTCCTCGCGCCTCCGGGCGGTCCTCATCGTCGGCTGCTTCCTCCTCCCGTCGTTTGGCGAACCGCCGCCGCCACCGCCTCCATTGCTTCCTCCATCCACCACTAGCACCTTGAGAGAGTGAGGAAGAAGAGAGAAAGAGAAAGAGGAAGAGAGTGCAGAGAGGTACAGGGTCACCCGGGGAGAAATCTCCAGATCAAGAGGTTTGAACGCACAAAGGGGGAAGAGGAAGGGCTTTTGCGTTTTGGATCGCCGGTTGGTGTCACGGCGCTCTCATATGTCGCGTTGTGATCGCGACGGCTAGGTCGGTCGTGACCTTGTTGCGACCGCCCGCCCCGTCGCTACCTTAAGGCGACATCTGTAGAGGTCGCGACTTTGACAGTGCACAAAAATTGAACAAAAGTCAAATTTTCACTAAGTTAAATAATCAAATACATTATCTAATTCCCCCTACAATCAATCAATGCTCTTTTCCTCCCTAACTACCACCTGATACAATGTCTATCCATCTAAGCTATCAAGTCGCTGGTGCAACTGGACGGATCCGCTCCAACATCTCGAGGTACTCTCGGATCACATCCTCTTCCTCGCCCACCTCTGCCGTGATGATGCTCGTGGCACACACCTCCCAGTGGACAATGGCGCTCCGCATGTCGCATTCATCCTGCTCATCTCCCCTCTTCCTCACTTGAATAGGCGGGTAGTGTGAAAGATAGGGGACCACTGTGGGGGCCACTCCACACTGTAGATAGCATCGGTCTGGGTTGTAGAGGGTCAGCGCCTCGTTGCCCAGAAGTCGTAGCGCCAGTCCGGGACACTGCGGTAGGTAGACCGTCCTGTTGTGAAGGAAGCGTGGGTGCATGTCAAATCCCGCCACGGTCATGTTCTTGAGGTAATCACGCCAAGCCTTCAATCCTTTCACTTGGGCTGTCTTGCACCATGCCTGGGGAGTCATGTAGAGAGGTGCACCCACAAAAGCTAATGGATGATGGAGCATTGTCTTGCACTCAGTGGAGAGGGTATTCATGGCCCGAAACTGTGTGTGCATGCTCATCCACAACTCGAGGGCGATGACGGAGCCGAAGAAGGGACCTCTAGTGGCTGCAGAAGTAAGTCCAGCATAAAGGTAGCCAAGGACGGCCTGACCAATACTCATACCTTCTGAGATGGAGTCAATTATGCTCAGATTCGCAATGGAGAAAGCACCGTCTTCAGCTGGGAAGAGAATGATGCCACAGATGCAGATGGCAGCTGCTTTGGCGATAGCTAGATGGTTCCCGGTCTTGCGCTTGCACTGGGAGATCACCCATTGGGCGATGGGGAGGAGATGTACCTACGTCCGGCTGGTCATGGAGTGCAGGTCAGTCTTCTTATTGGTAATTTTCCTGAGGATGCTCCACGCATTGATAGGCGCTACTGTGTAGGAGAGAGCGACCTCCTTCCCTTCTAGTACCGTGGGAGACCTAACATGTCTCCAACTCCTCCAGCTAGATAATAGCCTCGAACTTGGAGAAGATGAACGTGTGGGTTTGGGGATGCCACAGCTCCACCAACGCCGTAGTGCTGTCCCACACGTGCACAATCTTATGATATTGCTTGGCTAGCACGAACGCAGTAGACAGTCCCCACTCTTTTAAGTGATGAATGGACGAAGGCGGGAGTAGCTCTATCATTGGGGCTAGCCAAGGCACTTTGGTGAATCTCCTCTGGCCAGGAAGAATCTATAGAAGAGTAGAAAAGAGAAGATTGAGAGCGGGGGAGGGAGAGGAAGAAAAAAAAGAAAAGAAAAAAAGAGCACAAAATCAAAGCTAAAGAAGAAGATCACTTACTTGAAGCTCTGAGCGTGTGCATATGTGCCTGGGGATGAAGGAAAGCCGCTGGAGCTCAGCATGAGACTCTCGGGCGGCCTTGGGACCAGCATAAGGCAGGATGTCTTCTTGGAAGGCAGGATAAGATCTCTTCATGACTGCAGGAAAGAGAAAACTAAAGAAGAGAGGGGGGGGGGGAGAGAGAGCTGCGGGATTAGCACCCTAAACAGCCCTATTTATAGAGCTCTAGGGGGAGCCATCCCATCCTAATCCCGTAACTAAGTGTTAGGATAAGATTAGAAGAGGTCTAGGAGTCCTAATAGAAGTCTAAGGGTCTTAGGATATAGATAAACACAGGCTTCTTGTGTTTTCTGAGTTCGGTCAGAGTTGCGACGCCACGATATGACGTGACAAGGTCGCGACATGGCGGGGCGACGTGACTTTGTCGCGGACCCCAAAGGCGTCGCCTCTCTATCTTGTGTGTATTTTCCATTTTTGTGCATAATGTATTTGTTTATTCGATTGTATTTATGTATATATTGTCATTTTTATGTTTATTATGTCTATTTTGTCAAAAAAAAATCAAAAAATCAGAAAATCACTCACAGGTAAGTCAGGTAAGTATTCCTTTCCTTACTCC
Source organism: Colocasia esculenta (assembly GCA_014218235.1). NCBI lineage: Eukaryota > Viridiplantae > Streptophyta > Magnoliopsida > Alismatales > Araceae > Colocasia > Colocasia esculenta. Next base: position 99,158,690 of record CM024756.1, read on the forward strand.
TCGCATTACTATATGGTATTTTATTTATTATATCACTTCAAGGACCGGCTGGTTCTCAATGTGCTCTGGGATTTGAGTTCCCCTTTACCAAAACAGTGATAATCTAGGTGCACATTGTCAATCGTTGGATAGGCCGTTAGGTCAGGTAAGTTCAGGGAAAATGGATTCAGGCCTACACTGCGGTTGCATGTAGTCTCTTGACCCACTCTTACTATGGCTTAACACTATTATCCTTGATCTATTTTCTATTTTCTCTTTTCTTTGCATTTGTTTTGATGATTTCCTTTCTTTTAGCCCATCATGCATCATGTAAGTCTTTGAGCTTTCACAACTCATCCCTGGCTAATGGTGAGCTCTTGTTGAGTGCCCAATCATTCTTCATGTTTCAAACAAGAAATCCTATTCCATTCTAAATCGGAAGGTTTGCCTCCGAGTAAGTTGCTCTTGTCAGTTTGTTAAAGAATTTCCCTGTCTGGATTCTCTATCCAATTTTCATCTTACTCCTTTGATCCATTTTGGTTGTGAACTGCTCCCAGGACAGAGTCATGAGTTACCTTCCTGGCATGCACATGTCCCACCAAAACGAAACCTGCAGGCCAATCAGCTAGGGTACCTCTCAATCAAGGGGTTGATCGTCCTTTTCATTTCCTTCTCATCCAGACTTGTGCTTTTCTCTGCATTCTGCTCGAGCAGCTAACTCGGGGATTTCACGAAGATTCCAATTGCTTGTTGGTTAGGTTGGGTGTCTCTTTACCTTGACTCCTATTTTTCAGTCCGCTCCGCATAATTTTCGCTTTGCTGTCACTTCATGACACCTCCGCTGCACTTCTGCTATGCTCCCTTGCAAAGGAGGAGTCAAGGAGGGGCAATCTGTAGACACCCGATTCTGACTTATAAGTTGAACCACATTTCTTGTTATCTTAGTAAGCCCCTAGTTGGTCAATCACCTTGAGCCCATCATTATCCTTGCTTTGAGCCTATTAACAGCCCAATTCCCATGAAAATGTCGTCCATTATCTTTTAAAAAGTCTATGAGCCCTAATGGTCATTATCCTCCTATGTGATTGGCCAATAATTCAAGAATAATCGATTTTCTTTAACGCGATGGGTCGTAGCGCCGCGTTACGCTCTGTCGTGACCCCTTTGGCCGTCGCGACAGCCCATGCATATCCATGCACGTGACCTCATTGTCGCGTTCCTCATGGCCATCGCGATCATTCTTGTCGTGCCCCTACGATGCGTCGTGACTTCAGCCGCGTGAGCTAGCCTCCGCAACCACCTCCTATTTATCTCCTTAAGGCCTTATCTCTATCCATTTGAACCTCACAACCCCCATGGCCGCGGTTTGGGGCTAAGGGTCTCCTTGGGAGTCTCCCTATGAGTCTACCCACGATTTTGAATGACATTTATCCTCTCATATGGGTATTTATCACCTAATAATGGGATTTTCTCTCTCATTTTCTATATAAGCAAGCCCATTTTCTTCAGAGAAGGGAGGACCCCGAATTTCACCTCGAAGGGCTGCCAAAATTTTCTGTGAGCTGGACTTAGCTCAAAATCAACCCTCCCCCTCTCATTTCCACACATTCTTCACACCAAGCCATGACGATCTCTTCATCAACGGAGCTTGGTGAGTGAAGAGGGCGACCCCACCACCATTCCTCAGTATCTGGAGCATCTGAGGACGTCCACCACGCCAGGGAGTCACCCCATATGGGGCTTCTTCTTTCTTCTTCCCTCTTCCTCTTCATTTCATGCATTTTTCTTATTTTTCTTAGATAGGACTCATTTCCCTTTTTCTTCCCACGTTTTCCATATACCCAAGGGGTTTAAAACCACCCCCAGGTCCATTCCCACCATGCTTCATCTCATCTTTTCATTTTTGGATGGATACTATGCTTAATATGTTCTAACAGGGTTCCTTTCCTTATTTTCGTTGTTTTGGCAGGTACTCAAGCTAGTTCTCACGAGGAGCTCTTGTCCTCTGGCCGGACGGAGGGCAGGAAGAAGGTCCTTCCACACTTCTCCCACACTGCAGAGAACGTGACCGAGGAAGGTGACGCGACACCAAGAACGCGCCCCTATAAGGCGTCGTGACACCAGCTTCATCGCGACGGGGTTCCCCGTCGCGACCTCAAGTCAGTATGGTGTTCTCTGTCCTTTTCCTAGATTAGTTAGCCCATGTTATTTCTATTCTTAGGCAACTATCTAGGTGGCGATCACATCCTCTTTTCCATGTTTTTATATTGAGCACATATTTGTGTGTATTGGGGGCGCACAATCCCCGTGATTACAATGTTGTACTACCATCAACCATGCCTAAACACCTTAAACATCACTAAATAACCAAGGCTAGACCTATATAGAACCTTCATTGCCCAAAATCTCATAACATTCCTCAGAATTAAGAAGGCGATGGGGACAGCTGTCGCCTTCAAAGATGCAGTGACCGATCGGTCGCGACAATAAGCAAGATGCAATAGGGCCTATTGTCATGACATGAACATGATGGCCCGACACATCGCCATCTCACGAATCAATAACACCAATCGATACACCAATCGATAACCCTAAATGTGATAGACCAAAGCGACGCGTTCACAATAAGAACGTGATGGGACAATCTGTCGCGTTCAGAACGTGATGGTTCGACCCATCGCCTTATTAGGCAGACGGCCAAACCCTTCTTCCTCCTCCAAAAAACCATTCACACAACATTTAAACTAAACTTTAAATCTCTAAAACGAAGGGTATACCATGGCACACCATCATAACATGATTTACAAGCTTCCAATCATTCAAACAGTACAAAACAAAGGGGAAGTCTCCCTACCAACGCGAAGAATACGAAGAATGCCACATTGCCAGTGTTTCCACACTCCGGACGCTAAACCAACATTTCCCAAACCAAAATCATCAGAAATCACTGCAGCAAGCCATTCCCTGGCTGAGCAGAGCTTCTTGCTCTGTTTGGTCGAAGAACCAAACTTAACCCAATCAGAAGCAAGAACGTGATGTAGGTACCCATCGCCTTCAAAATGCGACAGACTTAACTGTGGCCTTTATAAACCCGGCATGCCATGCGTTAGAAAGGCGGTGCGGAGAATGCGACGCAAGAGACCATCGTGTTCAAAATGCAACGCTCCACCCTATCACGTTCACAACCAGTGAACCTGTGGGCTATTTGGGTCCGGATTTCTTGCCTACAACACCCACGCCATGCACGGGAACCACAACTATGGCTTAATGACCACACGTTGGCCACGAGCACCACACACAAACCATTAAATCGAATCCAAATGGCTGTAATGCTACACAATCAATGTTTAAAGACAATCGATAAATAAATGCAATCGATGTGTATAGTCAATCGATGTTTAAAGGCAATCGATGCTAAAGGCAATGAATGTCTAAAGGCAATCGATGTTTAAAGGCAATCGATGTTTAAAGGCAATCGATGTTTAAAGGCAATTGATGTTTAAAGACAATCGATATTTAAAGACAATCGATGTTTAGAGACAATCGATGTTAAAGGCAATCGATGTTTTGACACAATAGATGTTTAAAAGCAATCGATGTCTAAAGGCAATCGATGTTTAAAGGAAATCAATGTCTAATGGCAATCGATGTCTAAAGGCAATCAATCTTAAGAACAATGATGTTTTAAGACAATCGATCTTTAAGGATAGTCGATATTTAAAGACAATCGATGTTTTAAGACAATCAATAAATAAATACAATCGATGTGAAAGCAATCGATGAGATACTGAGTAGTAATCGATGTTTAAGTGAACTATAATCAATGTGAGCCAATCAATCTTAACTATACAATCGATGCGAGTTTGTTCAGCAATCAATGTAATAGTAAAAAAATAATCGATGTAGATTTAGAAAATTCATATGAAAATGACTTTTAACTTAATTGAGTTTATTTAACTTACTAGAGCCATTGCAATAGTGTCCTGTTGACAAACTTCAGGAAAAAAAATGTAAGTCAAATATTTTTCATGGTTTTGTTATCACCAAAATAAATATATGGGTATGAATTGTTCATCACTAAGCAAGATATGTCACACTCACTACGAAGTAAACCACAAGCAGAATCGGACGGAGAGACGCTACCACACGGGTCACGACTACTAGTTCATGATGTTGACTCTTTTATCTCCATGTCTTTGTATTTTGGTGATAAAAAAATTAAAATAAATATTTCTTTAATCATGTTATATCTTTCATACTTATTGTTTCATAATGCTAAGCTTTAATATGATTAACATATTCTTATCCCATTAAGTCAGCCAACAAGTCAAATATCCAAGGATCATCACTCTAAGTATTTCAAGAAACTCAACTTAATTCCTTAGTATTCTCTTTGTGGAATTCTTCTAAGTCCACATCGATTGGAATGTTTGTATCTTGAGCAATCGAAGTCCCACTTCGACTGACTGCGTGTATTTTGATCCAATCGAAGCACCATCCGAAGTTTCAATTCGTCGATATTAGTACCATCCAAAGCTCCATTTCATTAATATACGAAGTCCCATTTTTGACTGACAACTTTATTTCGCTATTCCAGTCGAAGTCCCACTTCGACTGACTACTTGATAGTCATAATCAGTCATAGTTACCAGTCGAAGTCAATGTTATTTGCGTGGACCATCCACTTCGACTGTCAGTGTTATTTTCGTGGACCTGCCGAAGTCTCACTTCGACTGAATGCCTGATAGTCTTAATCAGTCATAGTTTCATATCGATTGATGTTAATTTCTTTCAATTGATGTTGTTTATGTTTTATCCTTTCGATTGGTGCTCCGATTGAGGTTATATATATCACAAGTTGAAGTTCCATATCGATTGGTGAATAAATGACCTATTTTTATCAATTACTTTTATTCTTCCTTCAATTGCTGAAAATAGTAATAAAATACATCGATTGTTATTGTAAAGCCTTCAGTACTCATATTTCGCTATCGATTATTTATTAGTCATGCTTATGGACTAGCAATTGTTATGTAAGGCCATTCAAATTAACTTATACATCTTATCAATAGGTCTTTGTAACTCTATTTTTGTTTGCCTCAGTCTAATATTCTTGAAAAATCTTGACCACCCCAATTGTTCAATAAATATTCCTTGGCCCCAAAACTGCTTAAATTCAAATTTGGTTTCATGCTTTGACAAAAGATCTTACACACATCTCTACATTAAATGCTCAACAAACTTTTTTAGACCCAAGCTGCATGAACATGTTACTGATAGCCCTTCTTTCTTATTGGACGAAAAGGGAGCTACCTTGATTAGAAAATTGTCAGTAAAATTTCTAGACTTCTGCAGTAGAGGCATGGGGTCTGACTGACACATGATATCTCATCTTACATCTTTGTCTCAATGCATTAAATGCTTGTAGGTACACAACATGTATGCAAACTTAATACGTCGTAAACATGCAAGCCAAAGACTCAAGGACTGCTAACGAATAGAAAACCCTACAAGAACCTCCATAAAAGATCAAATGGCTACAGAAGATGAGTCTAACGGTTGGCTTACACAGAGGCAACATAAAGATCTGTTATGTAACGGATAAAAGAACAGAAGAGAGGGAGAAAATGCCGAAGCTAAAGACTCAACGACTATCTTTTGTCGAGAGTCTATAAAAGAAGAAAATGATGCAATCACAAAGACAGAGATCCACCCAACAAAAGCATACAAAAAGGTTTCAGAGTACACCTACGCCCACATCCATCCTGAACCTGAAGAGAAAGCAAGAGTTGTCGAAGCCATCTGCTTTTAGCTTTCTTCTTCTTCTTCTTCTCTCTCTCTCTCTCTCTATGTTGCTTTTTGATCACTTGTCTGAAAGAGAAAGAGTGAGTTGTTTGCGTCTGAGAGAAGTATTCTTTGTTCATATTTTCTCTCTTGGGCACTATCTCAGATGAAGCCTTGTTTCAGTAAGCTTGGTCTAGGGACCTTAGCATTTCTTCGAGATATTTGTTGTACCTCTTCATTTGAAGAGAAGGCTTGCTGAGCAAGTGTTCCCCTTTGTAGAAGGGAAGACTAGCGGGAAGTTGGGTGTATTACCCCTTGTGAAGAAGGGAAGACTAGCAAGTGTGCTGGGTGTTGTAAGCCCCTTGTGTAATGGAAGACCAAGGTTTGCTTGGTGGTTTAGTGAAATCCCAAGAGGTTGCTTGGGGACTGGATGTAGGACTTCCTTTAGAAAGGACCAAACCAGGATACATTTCCTTGTGTTATGTGTGAGATTGTTTCTATTTATTTCTACCACACACTAACTAACAGTACTAACATTCTTGCTTAGTGTCTATGTTTTTAAGATTTAAGAAATATTTCAACAACTCATTCACCCCCCCCCCCTCCATTTGGGCATGCCATCTAAGCCAACACATGACGCTAGTATCCGACCCAGACAAACCAACGTAGGAAACACCTCTCAGCCTAGTAGCCACGAACGTAAGGTCCAACTGTGGCTCCACCTCTACAAGTGCCAACAAACTGTGGAGACCAACCAACACCACCTTCTGCTACACATGATGCAGACCTACGCTTGACACACCTCTACGGGTTCCTGGGCCCTTAGAATGAGGTTGTGGCAACACAGGACTAGCTGGGGACCAGTACGCCTGCTGGTGTTCATCCCTCAACCACGAGCCCACTACAAGCGATGGAATAGAACAAGACAACCACAACATAAGTAGCTGCCCCACTACCGTCTTTTGCTTAGTTGGACGTACAACTCAACAAACAAGTGAGGGTGCCATGGAAGAAGACACAGACCTCTATGGTACATACAATATAGAGACAAACCTCGAGCACACATGTGCTTAGCTCACAAAGAACCTAAGGTACCTGACTGAAGAGGTATTCCGAAGTAAGCGCTGGACCATCAAACTCGGCAAACCACGACAATTCATAACAAAACACTATTGATTACTAAACCACACTTTTAAGCCTCTCGATCATAAACCATAACATTCCTTAATTGTCATTATCAGTTAACACATAACCCTTTAAGTCATGCACACACAATCATTAATTGAATACTCATAAACCATATTCTTCTTATTCACATAATATAACTAACATGACGAACATTTACCACTACTAACCATAAACCAGACCATTAACACTAATTCATGCTTTACTAACATTAACATGACTTTACGTCTTAAACAAACATTATGTAACAACCTAGATTTTTAAATCCCAAATAAATGATGATAAATTAGTAGATAAGATTGAGTAAGGCATCAATTAGGATAATTAAAGTAAAGGAGAAAATGAAGGAAGTCTTGGGATGAGTGGGAAATTCATGAAAAGGGGAACACTAGTACTCCCTGCTGGTCACAACTCACTAGCACTTCGACTGGACAAAATATAACACTGTCAGTTGAAGCAGAAATTTTAGATATGATGAAGTAAAGACAATCAATGTTTCCCCTTCAGCAATCAATGCTTATGACCAATCGATGTTGGTCAACAATTGATGTTTTCCTTCAGTAATCGATGTTCATGAGCAATTGATGTTGGTCAGCAATGGATGTTTTCCTTTAGCAATCGATGATCATGACCAATCGATGTTGGTCAATAATCAATGTTTTCCTTTAGCAATCGATGTTCATTTTTCCTTTAGCAATCGATGTTCATGACCAATCAATGTTGGTTAGTAATCGATGTTTTCCTTCAGCAATTGATGTTCATGACCAATCGATGTTGGTCAGCAATCGATGTTTCCTTCAGCAATCGATGTTCATGACCAATCGATGTTTTCCTTCAGCAATCGATGTTCATTTTTCCATTAGCAATCGATGTTCATGACCAATCAATGTTGGTTAGTAATCGATGTTTTCCTTCAGCAATTGATGTTCATGACCAATCGATGTTGGTCAGCAATCGATGTTTCCTTCAGCAATCGATGTTCATGACCAATCAATGTTTTCCTTCAGCAATTGATGTTCCTAATCAATCGATGTTAGTCAGTAATTGATGTTTTTCCTTCATCAATCGATTGTCTTTATGTCAATCAATTGCCTTGTTAGTCAACAATTGATTGCCCCTTATGCCAATTGATTGCCTTATCGATTGCCTTGCTTTTTGACAATCGATTGCCTAGTTGTTCAACAATCGATTGCCTTGTTACTCAGCAATCGATAGGAGTCTATGTATCGATTGACCTTGTTTGCCAACCGATTGACCCTTTTAATATGGCCTATTAAGCAACAGTCGATGGAGGATTTTGTTCTCCAATCGATGTATGCCCTTCCACAACTGATAGGTGGCCTCATCAGCAATTGATGTAGCCCTTGAGCACCAATTGACTGGGATCCTGGTCTCCAATCGATGGCAGCAAAAGGATAAAGAATTCTAAAAAGGCATGGGTGGTCCTTACTACCTCTGTCCTTTCCCCAAAAATAAGTCAACATAGACATGGCCCTAGTATGGTGGGTCTATCCTTTTTCAGACCAAGTCAAGGGTAAGTATGACAAGGGTATGGCTTGAAGTATGATAGATCTTGGCTGTCTGTCCTTTTTGCAAACCAAGTCAATGTGAGGTATGGTAGGGTAAGGTTTGGGCATGGCCTATGTATGTCCAGATTGGACTTTCTGTCCCCATCTGTCTCTTCTATAGGAACAAAGAAAGGGTCCTAAATGGGACCAAAGACCCCTTAATAAGCCATATAGCCCTTCTTGGCCGAACCTTATGATCTTCCTGTCTGGAAGGCAGCTTGGAGCCCTTCCGTCTGCACCCTATTTGCCTTAACCTGAGTAGACTCAAGGGTAATCTTGGATCTTGAGAGCTACCCTTCTACCCTTCCTTGAAAGCAACTTGCTGAAGAAGCTTGGAGACCTGACACAATGGAGAACTCCGAAGCTGGAGGGATGATCCTACAGCTTGGAGCTTGAAGCTTGGAAGAGTTCTTCTTCCTCTAGCCTCTATATCAAAACATATGAGTGGATTTGAAGGAGCAACCCAAAAAGGTAGGTTTTCTCAGGCACACACTAAATGTCTTGTTCTTGTTCTAAACATCCTTGGATTTTCTATGTTAAAAACGTAGTGGAACATCTCTAATTTGCCTAAATGTCTAATCAGTAGAGTGTTAGGACTCCCTGACCCTCACACCCTTGCAAGACTCACCTTGTTTCTACTTGTTCTTAAGGAACATGACCCTTGTTCCTAGGAAATATGCCCAGAGTTTCATGATCTTTCCCATAATAGGAATCCATTTGATTTGTCTATTGGTCCATGCATTTCTGGAACCCTTAGACTGGAAGTGCAACCTTCAAGTTTGATCATGTGATGGTTCTAACAACCTCCTTGTTGGAAACCTTGTCTAAGTCTCTTGTGCACCATTGCAACCTTGCTACCAGCATCATTGGGTCTGATGCACCCTTGAATATTTTAAAGACCCTCCTTCAGTCATGTTTCAAGTACATTTCGACTGGCCCTTCTGGCCACTTCGAGTGCTCCCTCTCTTCTACACTTCGACCGACAATTCGACTGGCCCCTCTTGGCCACACTTCGGTTGCCAATTCGATTGGACCCTTTGTGGCACTTGACAGTCTTTTGATTTGTCCTATAGAAGAGAAACCAGCATGACAGTAATCAAGTACTTGACATGTGTTAAAAGCTATAATAATGTAATGACCATTCTAAAATTTGCTCCTAATTTGTCTTGATTCTATTCCCTTATGATTTAACTGAAAACTTCACCTTCGAGTCTGCTTGCCCTTGAAACTAAAAGCAAAAGAAATGTATAGGAACCCTCTTGATCTTGCTTACATGACTTGATCCATCATGATTGCTTGAATCCTTGCCAATCTATACTCTTGAAGTTCCTTGATTTGAGCTTATGTGGTTGGCTTCTATGAAATCCTACAGTTCTGTCCTTCTTGACTCCAATGGCCATCTTGTTCTTGAAATCGGCACTATTATTAGGATGATATTCCAGATCAAATGCCTACGCAATGGGGCCTGATCTGGTCCTAAGGAGGAGCACCCCAACGTGCTTGATAACCTGGGGAGTATGGATCAAATATAAAAAAAGAGGTGTCTTAGCATTGGACATCCCACGTATGACATGAAATTGAAAGTGCCTCTTGTTACATGATAAGAATAAAGCACGATGTGCTTACTTGACTAGATATGCTTGACTCGCTTGCTTGACTAGATAAATTTGATTCATTTGAAAATGACCAATTTCTCATTCTTCTTGATACATGCTTGATTGGATCATAGCTTGACTTCTTGTATCATCCTCATGACATGATAGAAAGCATGATTCACCTTGAAATTCTCCAATATGCAACTCCTTGCCTGTTATAATCATGCTTCCTGGTTGCCTTGGTCTTCTTGCTTGTTATCCTTGAATTTCAACTTGTTAAAATGTTAATTACTTATATTTTGCCCTCACTATGAGATATAAATCCTATTGGGCTAGTTTACTCATAAACCTATTAACATTTCAGGTAGTTTGGAGCATGATTAGCATGTAATTGAACCATCGTTTGGAGAGCTTGGAGCACCCTTGAGGAGTTTAAATTTCTGATTTTTGGATGTATGAGTGTAACGACCCCAAGAACTCAACCCTCGGCCCACGCCGAGGATCCGATTTTCGCAGTCGCCGCCCATGGATCCGGAGACCCGGAAGGGCTATAATATGAATCTAATAGGATATGTAACGGAAGTAAACGTCAACTGCAAAACTAGAAGCGCACACGCGGAAACATAAAGAAGAGCGAGACCGCGGTGTACCGCTCTAAGTACAGTCCCAACGCACACACACTAGTACAAGTAAAGGCAGGGGATAACAAGTCCCTTAGGGGCATACCTCAAGGGTGACGCACACTGAGAAGGGAGACCATTGCTAGCTAAGGGGATCTCCACTACCGCCCCGTCTCGTCCGCCCGACGCACGCCCTGCCGTTGCTGAGAAGTCTCACCTAGGAAAGAAATGGATGAGCTTCACAACAGAAGCTCAGTAGGGACTACCAATCTCCTACTGGCTCTAACAGGTAGAAGAATATATATATATCAATTAAATAATAATAGTTATATCTTCTACCTACGAAAGAACTTGTGGAAGTAAAGCTACAACTAGCGCGGTAAGGAAGTATAACACAGTAGGAAACTCCGTACGACTGATCGTCGTGACCACCACATGGCTAGCAAACACAGACATGAAAGGACCCCACCTAGCTAGACAAAGAACACTAGCTACGGAAAACACTACCACTAGTCAACCGGTCAGGTGCGTCCACCAACGTCTTATCCTCGACCCAGGTCCAAACCTCCACGTCTCGTCAGAGTGAGGCAGGACACGAAGTAACACAACAGTAACTACCATAGTCTGGCCGGACTACGGTCCCATGCCTGGCCTCTTCAAGTGGTTCCGGGGCCACAAGGAGTGAGGCGGTGAGAAGAAGGACTGACTGGCCTATGCCGGGAAGGACTCCAACGACCTCGGCGTCCCAGACCAACCACGAGAGCTTTGAAAATGACTCAACACCGCTGTCCTAACCACTATTTTCCCCTCTGCTCCAGAGTCCGCCTACTCGGCTGCCAACTCGAGCACGCTCATAGCCCAGAGTACTCCCTCACCAAGCTCTCGAGGATGGGGGTCCCAGGCAACGGTAACAACCTCTCTACAAGATAAGCCCTCAAGTGCTGAGCACCGGACGACGACTAGTGTAGGAACGTACTAGGGAACTAGCACAGGTGCCACGGGTACAGTAAAAGTGGAAATGGCGAAGACTCCACAAACATGGGACTTCGCAAGACCATAACCTATCTCTCGGCTGTAGTCACGACGCATCGAGCCGTCGCGACCTTGTCGCGACACCCTACCCTATCGCAACAATGTCGCGGCGGCCCTAGCCGACGCGATCACATCACGACGCCCAAGAGCGTCGCGATCATGTCGCGACTGGCCAGGCCGTCGTGACAAGATCGCGACCTCTATAGTGGTTGCATCTTCAACCGAGGGGGGTTCCGGAGCAATCCTCCTGGGAACCACCCCAAAAACACGATACACACATTTCCACAAGGGGGAGGGGAGTATGTGCAACATGTATGAAAGCTGTAAATCACTCAAGCACCCTTAAAACCCCACAAACATGGATTCACGAGAATCTACGCTCGATGGAAACCTCACTCAAGCACGAGCATGATCCTCACACTCCCACAACAACAAACCACGAGGAAACACCATCTCTAGAGGGAGGGGAGCATGCTTAGGGTGAGAGGATCAAGGGTCCCTACCTCCACAAGAAGAGCTGACCCGTTGGGGCATGTAGGAATGACCACCTCCTCCTCGCTCCAAGCACCACGACCACGTCCGCTGCATGAACGGGATGCTTCCACCTCAGTACGAGCACCACGAGCAAGAAGAACGGGCGAGAAACCACAAGGGAGCTCGAAAGGGAAAGAAGGGGGAAGGAGGGGAAGTGAGAGGGCGAGAGGGGGAGAATGGGGCGTGCCTTCGATTTTAAACCGACGGCCCCCAAGACGTGATGGGTCGGCCCAGCGCGACAACAACCATGTCGCGGCGCCCCTAGGCATTGCGACCGTGTCGTGACGGCCACCCCCGGTGCGACCCAAAGCAGTCAAGCCTCGAAGACTGGGAAAAGCAAATACGACGACTGGCTAGGTCGCGTCAACGCTGTACACACCTGCCACCCGACACGACCGTTCTAACAGACAAGACAGCGGTCACGTTTGTCAGAAAAGCAGTCGCGACACAGTTAGACGTCGTGGCAAGGACACGACGGCCACCCCCGTCGCGACAAGAACGCGATGGCCGGGTGCGGCGCGTCACCAAGCCTGTCGCGGCAGGCCACTCTGGCATGACCATGTCGCGACCAGAGCGCCTGTCGCGACCCTGAGGACGGGCCGGGCCAGAGGGCCCAAGGAGGCCGGGTCTTACATCCCACCCACCTTAAGACATTTCATCCTCAAAATGAAAACAACTCGGTCTCAACCCGGAAAGCCATACAGGGAAAGATGACATACCAATCCATCAAACAAATAGGGAAACTGCTCACGCATCTCATCCTCGCGCTCCCACGTAGCCTCGCCACCCACGCGGTTCTCCCAGATGACCTTCACCAATAGAATCTGCCTCTGGCGCAACTGCTGCACTCTGCGATTGACAACTTTGACCGGGTACTCTGGCACTGACAAGTCTAGCGCTACCTCAAGCTGTGAGTAGTCCAATACGTGCGACGGATCTGCGACGTACCTCCTGAGCTGTGAAACATGGAAAACACTGTGCACACCTGCCAGCTCTACTAGAAGACTCAACCTGTAAGCCACCTCACCGACCCTCTCTATGATAGGGAAAGGCCCAATATACCTGGGACTGAGCTTTCCCTTCCTGCCAAATCTCATAACACCCTTGGTTGGCGAAACCCGCAAGAAAACAAGGTCACCCACATTGAACTGTAATGGCCTCCTATGGACGTCTGTGTAGCTCTTCTGTCTGCTCTGCACTGTCTGAAGCCTCTGCCTGACAAGTCTAACTGTGTCTGCACACTACTGCACCATCTCTGGTCCCAAAAGCTGCCTCTCTCTGACCTCGAACCAGTGAAGTGGTGTCCTGCACGGGCGACCATGCAAAGCCTCGTATGGTGCCATTCCGATGCTCGAGTGATAACTGTTGTTGTAGGTGAACTCTACCATCGGAAGGTGCGACTCCTAGGTGCCACTCTAGTCCAAATAGCACGCTCTCAGCATATCCTCCAAGGTCTGAATCGTCCGCTCTGATTGCCCATCTGACTGTGGATGATATGCTGTGCTCAGCCTCAACTCTGTGCCAAGAGCCCTCTGCAAACTGCGCCAGAATCCAGAAGTAAACCTCGGATCTCTATCGGAGACGATCAAAACTAGGGTTCCGTGCAACGAAACAACTATGTCCACGTACAGCCTGGCTAACCTTTCCACTGACCAAGACATCCTGACTAGAAGAAAATGTGCAGTCTTGGTCAATCGATCCACGAACACCCAGATACCATCATGCCGCTGTGGAGTATGGGGCAGCCCAACTACAAAGTCCATGGTGATATCATCCCACTTCCACTCGGGAATGGGCAACGACTGCAGCTCACCACCAGAACGTTGATGCTCAGCCTTCACCTGCTAACAGGTAAGGCACCGAGTGACAAACTCTGCCACGCCCCTCTTCATCCCTGGCCACCAAAAGAACCTCCTCAAGATATGGTACATCTTGGTAGAACCAAGATGAACAGCATACCTCGACCTGTAAGCCTCTGACAAAAGCGCCTGGCACGCATCCTCGGGAACATATAGCCTGCCTCTGAACCTGACCTCACTGTCCTCGTCCAACTCAACATCTGGCATCTGCAAAACGTCTGCCAACTCTGAGTCTGCCTGTTGTGCCTACAACACCTGTCAGTACACTGATGAATGAACTGACAAGCTGTTCATCACTGTTCGGTCTCTGTGCCTCGACGGGTAGAACACTCCCTGGGACAGCTCCTCAAACAGCCTTCACTCCCTGACCATCATCGAACTCAAGTGAACGCCCGTGCTCAAAGCATCGGCCACGACGTTAGCCCTTTCTGGGTGATAGGAGAGGGTAAGGTCGTAGCCCTTCAAATTCTCCATCCATCTGCACTGCCTCGAGTTCAAATCCCTCTGAGTGAAAAATGTACTGCAAACTCTAATGGTCAGTGAAGATCTCGAACGCCTCTCTGTATAGATAGTGCCTCCACAACTTCAGAGTGAACACCGCTGCTGCCAATTCTAAGTCGTGGGTAGGGTAGTTCTCCTCATGCTTCTTGAGCTACCGAAAAGCATAGGCAACGATCCCACCATTCTGCATCAGCACGACACCTAAACCAGATCTCGATGTGTCGGTGTAGACCACAAAACCTCCACTGCCCGACGGCAAGACCAACACTGGCGCTGAAGTCAACCTCATCTTCAGCTCCTGGAAACTCTGCTCATAATCCTCTGACCAAACAAACCTGACGTCCAGCCTCATCAACCTGGTCAACGACTCTGCAATCCTAGCAAAATCCTAGATAAATCTCCTGTAGTAACCTGCCAAACATAGAAAATTGTAAACCTCTGACACTGATGTGGGCTGCTCCCATGACAACACTGCCTCTACCTTGGTAGTGTCCACTGCCACACCAAAACCTGAGATCACGTGCCCGAGAAAGTGCACCTCTTGCAGCCAAAATTCGCACTTGTCGAATTTGGCATACAGTTGGTGACTCCGCAGGGTCTCTAGCACGATCCTCAGATGCTCCTCGTGCTCCTCCTCAGAAGCCGAGTAGACTAAGATGTCATCAACAAAGATGACCACAAACTGATCTAGGTACTCACTGAACACCCTATGCATCAAATCCATGAATGTTTCAGGTGCGTTCGTCAGTCCAAACGGCATCACGACGAACTCGAAGTGACCGTACCTGGAACGGAAAGCCGTCAAGACAACATCTGACTCTCTGATCCTCATCTGATAGTAACCGGATCTCAAGTCAATCTTTGAGAACACTCTGGTTGACTGCAACTGGTCGAACAAATCATCGATCCTCGGCAACGGATACTTGTTCTTCACTGTAACCTGGTTCAACTGTCGATAATCGATACACAAACACAGACTACCATCCTTCTTCCTCACAAACAGAATAGGCGCTCTCCACAGCGAACGACTCGGACGACTGAAGCCCAACTCAAGCAACTCCTGCAACTGGCGCTTCAACTCGCGCAACTCCACCGGAGGCATCCGGTAAGGTGCCTTAGACAAAGGCATCGTACTGCGCAAAAGCTCGATGGAGAACACTACCTCCCGCTCAGGCGGCAACCCAGGTAGATCCTCCGAGAAGACATCAGAGAACTCACAAACAACAAACATGTCAAAAACCGATGATCTGCTAGGCTCTAAGGAACAAACAGAAGCAAGGTATGCCACACAGCCATCACGGATCAAACGACGAGCTCTACAGAAGGAAATAAAGGGTCGATGGGTAGACCGGATGCCTCATAAGCAGAGAATGGGCGCTCCAGGTATCTCAAACCGAACGATCTTCCGCTGACAATCAACCACCGCTGAGTGAGCCTCCAACTAGTTCATGCCCAGGATGACATCAAAGTCATGAAGCTAGAACATGTACAACCTGGCCAGCAACTGGTGTCCCTCAACCTTAATAGTGACGCCCTCCAGGCAACCGAAAGAATGCATGTAATCACCAGACGGAAGATCGACCATCACGTCACACTGCCTCTCAGGTGTGTGACGAACCAGAGACACATAAAACTCCTCGGAAGCAAAACACAGAGAAGCACTGGGGTCAACCAAAACACGAGTAGCTCTACCAAGGATAGGAAAGGTACCTATAACCAGGTTCGACGCCTCGGTCTGCTCCTTGGTGAGTGCCATCACACGACCACGACCGCGCCCACGCTGTGGCACCTGCTGGGGCTGCTGCTGCAGTGGCGGCTACTGGTGTTGAGGAAATTGCTGCTGCTACTGAAACTACGGGAACTGCTGAGGCTGCTGCTGGTACTGCCCCTACTGTTGTTGACGGGGTGCCTGCTACTGGGGAGGGTACTGGTACTGCGGTAGCTGCTGCGCGTACTACACTGGCTGTTGTGGCTGCTGGACTTGCCCCATCGGGCAATCCCTCCTGAAGTTGCCCGGCAAACCACAAGTGTAGAAGACTGCCTCTTGCCTGCCCTGCTCAGCTCCCTACTGGAATGACTGCTCCGCAAACCTCGACTGACGCCTCTGCTGCTGGCTTTGTCCACCCCCGCGAGTAGACAACTGCCTGAACTTCGAGCGGATCCCAGAGCTACCGGAACTGCCCGAGCCCGAAGAAGAAGAAGTCGCGCTACCGCGACTACCTGCGAGACGGTGGTACGACGAGGACTTGGAAGAGGCTCCTCCCTGCTACTACTGCTACTTCTGCTGCTGCTGGGGCTGCCAGGTCTCTCTCTCCAAGGCGGTGGCCTTAGCCACGACCTCTCCTAAGGTGGTACACATGTGAGCCGTCATGCCCCACCTCAAGTCTGGCCTCAGTCCTACAATGACCTCTCTGCACAAGCCTGCTCACTTCCAGCAACATGAGGAACATGCCTTAACAACTGGACAAATCTCTGGTGCTACTGAGTAACTATGAGATCACCCTGCACCAACTCATGGAACATGTCTTGTCTCTCACATCGAGTGTAGTCGGGGAAGTACTCGCCGTGAAAGACCTCTAAAAACCGCTACCAAGTGATCTGATCCAAATGCTTCCCCTAAAAGTGAGTCTATCGCTGAACTCTCCACCACTCATGGGCTGCTCCCTTGAGCCGATAGACCGCCAGTTTGACCTGGTCCTCCTCGGCACACTCCATAGACTCAAATGTGCACTCCATCTCGTGCGTCCAGCTCTCTGCCTTGCTTGGATCATACTCACCGAAGAACATCGGTGGCCAGAGACGCAAGAACCTCTCCAAGAGGGCGGTCCTGTCCTCCGTGACTGCCATCCTCCTCCGACCAGCCCGGGTGCTCCCGGAACCCGACGCCTACTGAATTGCTGGCTGCTCCACCTCTGGATTTGCCTACTGCTCCGGTACCACTAGGGGAGGTACCGGAGGCTGACCTCCTCCTGCTACCTGCCCGGGCTGCCACGCTCCCTGGTACAAGTTCTTGAAGAACTTCTCTACCAAGGGAAACTAGTCTGCGTACTGCTGCGGCTGAGGCTGGTACTCCAGATACTGCTGCCCACCTGCAACTGCTCCCTGAGGCTGTGCCACTGACTCCTCTGCTGACACCTCCTCCTGGACCTGCCCCTACGTGGGCATATCCGACTCATCCTACTGCTCAATCAGCTCTTTGGCCTGCCTACGCCTGCGCGGAGCCATATGCTGCACCGCACACAACCAACAAGGTTAACAATACTAACTCGGGTGGCTAGCAGTGTACTTGTTGTAAGATGTGCGGAATTATCTATTATGGTAATCTAGAAGGGGGGGGTTGAATAGATTACTTCCAGTTAAAACACTATGACCTTCTTTTTGACTTAACACTGACCAATTAAAAACTTCAACAGTTTTGTATTGAAATCGAACTACTATGTGTGTGCTTATTGTGAGTAGAACAGGAACAACCTATCTAACGTGTGAGAAATCAACGCGTCTACCAAACATCTATCGTGAAAACGTTCAAACCACAGGACACGAAGATTTAAGATGGTTCGGAGTACACAACTTGTGTATCCTACGTCCACCGTCCACACACACACACGCAGAAACACCTGCTTATAAGCGAGTTCCACTCTACAACTCACACACACACATTGTCTGATGTAAACACACGATCAGAACAACAAAAACCATGTGAATCAAGCACAAGGGACGCTTGAAACACAACCACACACACAGATGTATAAGAGATATGAAACGACAGGAGTTCTGAGATGAAAGAACAAATCCCAATGAAGAACTCTTGTCGCTGGTCATCTAGAAGAACTCCAAGTTCCACTTTGATGATCCTCAGATGACGTAGAAGCTTGAACCACGGACGAACCAACTTCAACTCCGTTCCGAAGATGATTCTTCTTTGATCTGGATAGAGGGTTGAAGCAGAGCAGCAGGGAGAAGCTTTCTCTCTTGGGTTTTTCTTAGGGTTTTTGTATGGTGGCTTCTCTCTACAAAAATAACTCCATATGTCCTATATAATGGGTGTCCAAGTTTGGAGAGGCGTGGTCAAAGGAAACACCCAAATACAGAACATATCCAAATCTCAGAATTGAAGTTTCTCTTCGTCTGTCGACAGGTGACTATTCATCAGTCGACATGTATTGATAGATTTCCAATTTCCAGAACACTGGTCTTCCGGGAATTGCTTTCCTGTGTATGGCTGTCGACAGGCGATTTGTGGCTGTCGACATGCACACTTGTCCTGAAGCTTATCTGACTTCCCTGTGCTTGGCTGTCGACAGGGACCTGTAGGGCTGTCGATAGGTACTTGCTTGATGTCTTTTTCTTGAGCTTTTGCTCTTGAATTTGATACTTGTCTTGCATACATTCACACCTACATTAAAGAACATTGTTAGTGAGATATAATGAATATGTATATGATTGTATCTTGCTTGACTTTGTCAATGTCATCATGTTTCAACCATTCATACAACATCAATTAACATTGTTCACCATCAAAAACATGTATTCACAAACATCACACATGTGAACCCAACATTCTCCCCCTTTTTGATGATGACAAAATTTTCAATTTATGCACATTGATGTATTGATGGTTCTCCCCCTTTTGGCAACATCCAAAAAGAAAGATCATGTACGCATGAATAGAAAGTAAGCAAATAACTATGAATTTCATTCCTTGATCATTTAGTACACATACTTACAAAAGATTTTCATGACATGACTTAAAGAAATGCAAAAGAAGGGAAATGACAGGACTGACACAGCAAACTAAGACATCAGTGACAAGACTCAGACCATAGGAATAGAAACACTAGATAACTGACTCCTAGACGCTCTAGACATCGTAATTCCCAAGCAGGGGGGTGACGAAACTCATGAAACTCAGTAGAGAGCCTCGTAAGTCTGTGCTGAATCTGCACGTGAGTGTCAGCCAATGCATCCACCCTTGTATCAACATGATCAAATCGAGCATTGAGTTGTGCAAAGCCAGTGGTCATTTGTTGATGCATTTGGGCCATTTGAGCAGATATGAAATCTCGAAAAGATTGCTCTTGAGGCGCTTGGTCTTCAACATCATTATCATCATCTCCCTGAGCATCCATTGGTTCAGCGTGGGAGTCTTCATCCCCTGATTCCTCATCCTCAAAATCTTCGTCTTCAACAGCCTGCTCCTTGCCCTTGAGATCCTGTGAGACTTTCCGATCAACAAGCTTGTAGACCATCCTATGGGCTGCAGTAAGATCAAAAGAACTATGGGATTTGAGATCAACCAACTCCCCTTTTGGAATTTGGATGCCAATGAACAGAAGGAGAGAGGTAATGGGGCAAGCATAGGGCATCGACCTTTAGGAGTTCCTGAAGCATTGCCTGATTAGGTCGATCATGAGAAGAGGCAGATTGACTTGTTCACCATTAAGAAAAGAGTAGAAAAGGGATTTGTGAACTTCGGTCACAAGTTCCATGCTGCCATCCTTGGGCACAATAATGGTGGTGAAAATGTGATGAATAAGATGATGAAGAGGAGGGAAGGAATTGGCATTCAACTTCATACGATCTTTGGTAGATTCGTATGGCTGCAAAGTGATGAGAGTGTAGTAATCGGATACAGAAGGATGATTTAACAGAACATCAAGGCCATAATTGGGGATTTGAAAGGCACGAGTGAGAAGATTAGGGGTGATTTGGATGGGAGTGCCTTTGACTGTGGTGTAGAGGTTACCAGAATCTATGATCCCCATATTGTTGTAGAACTCTGTCACAGCGGTGGGAGAATACCGAATGTGGGAGTAACAGAAAGAAGTCCAGCCCTGGATGTCGAAGAGGGCTGCAGACCTGGGAACATAGCTTCTAGCGAGACAAAATCAACATAGCAGGGTTGGACGAACTTGGTGAAGGTGCCGAGAACTTTGACGAGTTTCAGATTCGGAGGGACGATTAGTCCCAGCAAACGGTCGTCCCGATGCTTGCTGCGGCGCTCGACAGGAGCCCCGGAGCCCTCGCCAGCTTCTGGAGAGAGGGGACAACATTGAGAAGCAAGACGTTTCCCCTTGGGATCCATAAGGAATAGGAGGTCAGAGTAGAGAAGAGCTCTAAAAAGAGAAGGAGACAGGAAGGTTAGAAGAGAACCACAAAGGACCAAAATCTAGGTCTGGCACCCTGGAGAAGGTAGGTTGGGGTTTATAGAGGAAGGAGAGGGTGGTGGGAAAGAAAGAAGAGGCGTGGGTTCCCTTTTAAAGAGTTTGTGAAAGAGTTTGAAAGGGAAGGGACCCACAAAATCCGGTCCAAAAAGGTGCACCGGTTGGGCTTCTAAACTGCCCTGGCCGCCGGCTGTCGACAGGTGACTATTGATCTGTCGACAGACACAGACAGAATTTGCCAGATTTGAGTTTTTGACAGAGTTTTGCTTGGAAATGAGCGTCCAAATGGTATTTAAGGTGGAAAATAGGTATACACACATTATAAAATGTCATACCCACTAATATTAAGACACGTCAAAAATCTACAATGGTTGTGAAATAATACCCCAGAAGTCTCAAGTTAGAGCATTAAGAACACATCGTACAAAAGTAGATGAAAAGAAGATAACCCCTTTGAATAAAACCATTGTAGAAAACCATATTTCCTAGTGGGTGATGTTCAGTTGGTATATGAAAAGATGTCTACATGAGCAGATAACTAGAAATAACTAATTGCCCATGATTAAAAAAAATTGGAGGCTTCACTCTATTTCTACTTTGTATTATTACTTGTAGCAATTCAATGGGAAAAGTGGTAATTAGGATCACTATCACCTTTTGACGTGAGGATAGACATGAGGAATGCCCGTATCCCCAGTTACTCAGTGAGAGTGACCATCATACCATTATACAAAAATAATGAATAAACTTTTTGACGCGAAGACAGACATTTTTGATACCCATGTCCCCGATTACTCAATAATACTCATCATTGCTCTGCCTTTGCCCCGTTACATTATTTTGTGGATACACTATGTAGTGTGAGAAATAGGTAGCTTTTCTCCTTTAAAAAAAAATGATTTAAATCAAGGTCAAGGAGTATTTAAGGTTAAAAGCTAATGCAAGACATAAAGTTCAATGACCTTCCGACTTATCAAGTCACTTGGGAAAAATGATTATCCACAAGGAATCATTCAAGTGAGTTAGATTAAACTCATTAGATTCGTGCAATGTACTCTGAATGATACAACCTAGACTCATACAAGAGTAGTATGTCAAGATCATTGTGATTCAGACAATATCTTTGGTATTGTGTGGATATGAAAGATTATAACACAAGTAAGAAACCAATTTTCACCTTACATTAAATGTATGAACATGCTCATGAAGGATGTGGAGAAAAGATGAAGAATTCAGTGAAATGTGTATCTGTCGATAGAAAATTGGAGCATGTCGATAGATGCAGACAGTTGGGAAACACTGGGTTCAGGCAAATCGTGGTTGTTGACAGTTGGGGTGCTTGCTGTCGACAGATGCACACAGACTGAAACCATGGAGTTCGGGGAGATCATAAACTGTGCTTGGCTGTCGACAGCTGAAGAAGGGGCTGTCGACAGATGCACACAGGCTGCAAATCTTGGGTTCTGTGAAGGCATAGCTGTCGAAAGGTGTGTTTGGGGCTGTCGACAGAAGCTTGACAAATCAGATTTAAGACTGAAAATTGAGAGAGATTGGAACTTCATGCCTGGGAAATTAGGACATATGAAGAATGGAGATTTTCCCTCATGAATTCACTCACCAAGATTGAACTTACTCCCCCATAGTGTGTGCATGTGATGACTCAACAATTCAAGCAATTCAAACTGTATATTTATATGCATGGCAAGCATTTGCACACATGAAAGCATTCATAAGCACATGAACATAGAAATTCATTTGTTTTCAAAAGTAAATGGGCAAATTGAAGAGAAACTATATACCCGATTTGAAGTGGATGACCTTTATATACAGCTTGACTATGGATATGTGGCGGAGAATGTTTTCTCATGCATAATGATAGTTTCCAAACAAACATGACTTGTTCTTCCACATTTCACCATTTGATATACCCCATAGTCATTACACACAAGGAGCATATACTCCAAAATTGGGTATGAGTTTCATTGCATTTTACACAAGCCCAATTCTCTCCTCAATGAAGTGAACCTGTCTTCAGACAAGGGTTTTGTGAAAATATCAGCAAGTTGCTACTCAGTGGGTATGAAGCTAAGCTCCAAGGATTTGTTGGTTACCTCATCTCTCAAGAAATGATGTCGAATTTCAATGTGTTTGGTTCTTGAGTGTTGAATTGGATTTTTGGAAAGGTTGATAGTACTAGTGTTGTCACATAAGATGGGTGTGCATCCAATGTCAATGTTGTAGTCACACAACTAACTTTTGATCCACAACACTTGAGCTGCACAACTCCCTGCAGCAACATATTCTGCCTCTACAGTGGAGAGTGCAATTGAGTGTTGCTTCTTGGATGCCCACGAAACCATGCAACTACCAAGAAATTGACAATACCCACTAGTGCTTTTTCTATCAATTTTACATCCAGCATAATCAGCATCAGAATATGAAATCAAGTTAAAATTACTACCTGCTGGATACCATAAACCCAAACCCTGTGTACCTGAGAGATATCTGAAAATCCTTTTTACTGCAACCAAATGGCTTTCCTTTGGATTAGATTGGTATCTAGCACAAAGGCAAACACTGAACTGTATATCTGGTCGAGATGCAGTAAGGTAAAAGAGAGAGTCAATCATACCTCTGAATTGCTTTGCATCTACTAGTTTACCTTTCTCATCATTTTCAAGTTTAATACTTGTGCTCATCGGGGTTGAGGCAGGCTTGGCTTGTTCAAAATGAAATCTTTTTAGAACCTCCTTGACATATTTTTCTTGATTAATGAAGAAGTCGGCTTCATGTTGCTTTACCTGCAAGCCAAGAAAAATTGAAGCTCCCCCATTAGACTCTTCTCAAATTCACTGTGCATGTGTTTAGAGAACTCTTCACATAGTGATGGGTTAGTGGAACCAAAAATGATGTCGTCCACATAGACTTGAACAACAATGATATGATTGCGAACATGTTTTGTGAAGAGAGTTTGGTCCACTTTACCTCTAGAGTAGTTTTTACTCACCAAAAAGTTGCTTAGTCTGTCGTACCAAGCTCGAGGTGCCTGTTTCAAACCATAGAGAGCTTTGTGCAACTTATAAACATGGTTAGGCTTTTCATTGTCCTCAAATCCAGGTGGTTGCGAAACATAGACTTTCTCTTTGATGTAGCTATTTAAGAAAGCAGTTTTAACATCCATTTGAAAAAGTTTGAACTTGTTTGAACATGCATATGCTAACAAGATCCTAACTGCTTCAAGCCTTGCTACAGATGCAAAGGATTCTTCAAAATCTATCCTAAATTCTTAGTTATACCCTTCTGCTACCAGTCTGGCTTTGTTTCTCACCACTTTACTCTCTTCATTTAGCTTATTCCTAAACACCCATCTTGTTCCAATGATAGAAATTTTAGGGGTTCTAGGAACTAAACTCCAGACATTATTTCTTTCAAATTGTCCTAGTTCCTCATGCATGGCATCTATCCAAGAATCCTCTTTTAGTGCCTCTTCAACATTTTTAGGTTCCACTTAAGAGACAAAAGCTAAATGATCTTGTTCAACAATTTGTCTAACCTGAGACGTAGTTTGAACTTTATCATTTACATTTCCAATTACATTATCAAGTGGGTGATCTTTTGAGTACCTGACATTTGTGACTGTTGAAGGACCCAATAGATCTTGGACTTGAGGAACTTGATCTTGTGTAACTTGTTCTTGAGGAGGGTGTTCTTGAGAATTTTCATCTTGAGTCTTTTCCTCTTGAGGATCTTCTTCAGTTTCATCATTTGTTTTCTGAAAAATATTCCTTGATCATCATCATCATACCTGCGAAAATATGCATTGTTAGTTTTTGTTTCTACTTGAGGATTTCCTTTCGTTTTCTCATGTAGTTTCCTAAGTATTGTTCCTTCATCTTCATCATCATACCTGTGAAAATTTGCATCATTAGTCTTTGTATGAAACTCATCAAAAACAATATGTGGAGTTTCTTCCACAATTCTATTTTTATTGTTAAACACTCTATATGCTCTAGAGTGTTCTGAGTATCATAGGAAAATACCTAGATCACTTTTGGCTTCAAATTTGTCTAAATCAACTTTATCATTGTTATGTATAAAGACTTTAAAGCCAAAAACTCTGAAATACCCAATACTGGGTTTCTTACCTTTTAAGAGTTCATAGGGAGTTTTATTCATCACATGTCTTACCATGGCTCTATTGAGGATGTAACATGAGGTATTCACTACTTCTGCCCAAAAGAGTCTTGTGAGTTGGCTTTCAACCAGAAGAGTGAGAGCCATTTCCACCAAGGTCATGTTCTTTCTCTCCACAACACCATTTTGTTCTGGTGTCCTTGGGGAGGAAAACATGTGATCTATCCCTTGATTCCTGCAAAAATTAGAAAAAGAGTTGTTATCAAACTCCCCCCCATGATCAGTGCGGATTTAGCATATCTTGTGTGTGCTACCATGCTCAATCTTATTAAAGAACTCTTCAAAGACTTTAAGTGCCTCATTTTTGTGAGCCAAAAATTTGACCCAATTGAACCTAGAGAAATCATCTAAAATGACAAAACCAAAACATTTGCCATTGAGACTAAGTGTTCTTGTAGGTCCAAACAGGTCCATGTGCAACAATTCATATGGTTTTGAAGTGACTATGGGAGCATTTGATTTGAAAGACTTTCTGGTTTGTTTTCCTTGTGCACATGCATCACAAAAACTTTGATTTTTATTGAAAGAAATTTCAGGAAGTCCACTTACCAATTTCAGCCTCATGATCTTGTGCAAAACATTGTAGCTCGCATGACCAAGCCTACGATGCCACAAAGTCAACTCATCTTGTTTACTTGCAACAAGACACAATTTTTTGTTTTCTGGTTCATCTAAATCAACTAAATAGATGTTATTCACCCTTTTTCCAGAAAACTTGAGACTTCCTATTTCTTTATCAACAATTTTACATGCACTTGATTTAAAGATGACTTTATGGCCTTTATCACACAATTGGCTTATGCTGAGTAAATTATGATTACGACCATCAACCAACAACACGTTGTCTATTGAGTTAGAGGCATACTTACCTACCTTACCTGTGCCAATGATTTGGCCCTTATTGTTATCTCCAAAGACAACTTGACCTCCGTCTTTTTCAACCATCAAACAGAATTTTCCTTTGTCGCCAGTCATGTGCCTGGAGCAGCCACTATCCAAGTACCATTTGTTTTGATTTTCGGATGCTAGGCATTCCTACATATATGGATCAGACAAGAGGTTTTGGTACCCAAATTACTTTGGGTCCAACTTTTTCATTCATTTTTTTTTTTGAATCTAGCCGAACCAAAGGAGAGGGTAGGGGCGCCCTCACTTGTGAGGGTGCCACTACCTTCACTAGATGGCTAAGGGTGTTTTCATTAAGTATGTGAGAAAGGGGGGTGGGAAGGAGTACAAAACGGACTCAGGGCTCCTGGATGGATACCCCTGCCTTATCATGGCGACAGGAGTCCATTACATTGCTAGGGAGGTCAGCCCAGTGGTCCAAAGAAGTAAAGAAGGCACAAGAAACTACAAAACCAGCTAGGCAGTCCGCCACTTTGTTGCCTTCCCTTGGGACATGAGTGATTTCAGCCTGGACCTTAGCAGCAATAACAACTATCTCATTCAATATAAAGGAGAGATCCCACGGCTAGGGGGGTTTGCTTAGTGACAATGTGCACAAGGTTTAAGGAATCAGTCTCAACCTGCACGTCACTGGCACCGATTTTGCAGCACATCCGCAGACCATCCCTGAGTGTGAGGGCCTCAGCAGCAAGACTAGATTTCAGATCGCAGTAAGGGGCAGAAAATGCACAGTGCATACCACCTCCTCCAGCCTCACCCGACTGCATGACAAAGGCACCGTCAACGTTCAACTTTAATCTCCCCCGAGGGGGGGGGGTGTTGAGCCATCTAACAGCCTGGGTATCATAGCCTTTAGATTTCCATTTCCGCTTGAGGTCTGGTAGAGAACAGCTGACCAAGACTGGGGGATCTTCTGGAAGTTGGCGAATGTACATATGGCGCGGACGGACAACATACTTCTGTTGATTATGTGTTTAGCCGACATGCTCGTACCTTGAAATCTCACCTTATTCTTGCTACACCAAGTCTCCCATAGGACAGCCATGAAGGTGCAGCGTTTTAGATGCCCAGTAGCAGTGGAGATGTCCGTCTGTGTTAGGAAAGAAGTCACGCCATCAGCAACATCAATAATGTCCATGTGCTTAAAGTTCAGAAGATTAGATAAATCTGTCCACACTTGGGTCGCTATGGTGCTATTGAAGAATAGGTGGAGCAAGCTTTCATGTTGACTATTGATACAGCAGGAACATTTAGAGCACAGAGGTATGCCTTTTTCTTGGACTGTCCCATCAACCGAGATGAGATTCTGAACCATCCTCCACAGAAAGATGGACCATTTGAGGGGTATGTTGGGAGATCACAGGGCCTTCCACTTCTGGGAGATTTCAGGTTGGAGGAGAAGCCGGACAGACTTAGTGGTGAATGTGCCATTGGAGTTCAAGCACCAGATCCATGTGTCATTTGAATTGTTCGTGGTCAGGAACTGTTCCATCAGATATCTGGGGCAGTGCATGAGGGCGTTCTGCAAGTGGATGTTCTCAAGACTGCTAAGGGCCTGCTGGATGGTGCATAGCTTATCAGGCATCTCCTGCCATTTGTCTTCAGGGATATATGATCTGAGAGGTGCATCTCCTGTCCAAGTATCAAACCAAAAATGGCCAGCCGAGTTAGTGTCCCTGGATATGATCCTGTGATTGTTTTGGATCAGTTGAGCTGCATACTTCCATAGTTTCCTGTTTGCCACTAACATGAATGGGAATTGTGCTTCTGAATAATGTCAATTAAATAAGTGCTTCCTTCTAAAAAAATTGGCCCATAGGGAGTTGGTGGATAATGCCCGCCAAAGCATTTTAGTTCTGAAAGCTATCTACATGTTGTTCAGGTTCAACACACCGAGACCCCCGCTTTCCTTCATGTTGTTCAGGTTCAACTTTTTCATTCAAGCCAAAGAGTAAATGCTTAGGAATCCAAATCTATTTGCATTTCAGTTTATTTGAATTATTCCAGCATTGTTTTTCATTATGGCCAAGTTTCTTACAAACATTGCATGATGAAGATTTTCTCAAAACATTTGTTTTGTTATTTTGTTGAACATTTATTTCCTTTTTACCTTTTGTTGCCTAGATGACTGTCCCTTGACAGCATTCTTCCAGGCCTGTCGACAGCTCTCACTGAGCCTGTCGACAGGCTTCTTATTTGGCTGAGCAGATGAAGTCTTTTGATTTGATTGCTGTTGCTTATTCTTAGCTTCAGTTTTCTTGCTCTTGGGAGGAACTTGTTTGCTTGTGCTTGGACTACAATCAACAAAGGATGTTATCAATGTCTCCCCAATTTTCTTTTGTTTTACTGGTTGGTATCCAAGCCCATACTTTGTTACATTAATTTTTGCACCCAAAACAGCATCAAGATTTTGTTTTCCCTTTACAAATCTTGTAAGATCTTCAGTCTTTTCTTTTAACTCTTTTTCAGTTTGTTCCAACTTTTTCTTAATTTCTTGATGTTCATGTTGAAGATTTTCAAGAGAATTTATTAGACTTTGTTTTTCCTTTTTACTTTCTTGCAATTTTTCTTTCATGCGATCCATTTCCTCACTGTGAGCTTCCTCATCAATTTTCATCATCTAAATTTCTTTATTTAGAATGGCAATTTGTTCATCATTGGATGTGCTATGAACAAATGAGTTGATTTTATTTTTCAGTGCTTTGTTTTCAGACTTGAACTCACAAAATTTCTCAAAGAGCGCCCTATCTGGTCCTGGGGAGGAGCGCCCCAACGTACTTATTAACCGTGGAAGTATGGACTTATGGTGCTTGGCATAGCACAAACAAATATGCAAGATTTGTGTGAATGTGCCTTTGTTTGATATGATATGATAAGTTTGGTACGATATGTCTGATCACGTGAATATGTGATATCTTTGTGAATATGGCCAATTCCTTTTGATACAATTCTATTCTTGAAATACCTGTCCATTGTATATGCCATTCAATATTTGATCTGATATGATATTCATTCTATTCATCTATTTGACTTGTTAGAAATGAATGCATTGTCATCATGTCCATGTGCATATCTGCCTATTTAAAATGTTAATCATGTATGTTAGTGCCCGCACATTGAGATGTAAATCCTACTGAGCTAGTTCGCTCACCCCTATCATCCTGTCCTTTTCAAGTAGCGATGAGGAACCAGAGGAGTCCGATGGGGCAGGGCAAGAGTGATGAGCACCCACCATATGAGGAGTTGACAGTTTAGGAATAGATATTTGAGTAGTCTATGTAATAGTGAAACATTTTCATGGAGCTTTATTTGAATAATGGCCCTATGTTTGGCTCGGATGATGTAAGGTTTTTAATTAGTTGAATGGAAATGAAATAAAGACTATTTTAGCTGGCAATATTATTGTCTCAAGTATGTGGTTATAATTAGTTGTTGCTCTGAGTTACTCGACTGTGATACTTATATTTGTATCGTTCACGCATCCCGATATTTATTCCGCTGCTAAATTTTGGGGCGTGACACAAACCTTGACGGTACACACCGTACCGGGATAAACCCCGAGCACCCTGTGCTTGGCTCACAATGAACCTGGGGTATCCGACTTGAGTGGTAACCACGGAAGGCGTTAAACAACCCAACTTACTATGCATACATATCCAAACAAACTCGATGTTTCCAATTACGATATAAGCCAACACATCCCTTACATACTCTACATTACTTAACCAACATTGCACAAGCAATGTACAACAGAAAACAGATAGACTGGCCATAGAACCCTACAGCTCGGGTGGCCACAATCTAAATCGCGACCAACATAGTGGACGCCATTCGAAGCTTGAATCGCGACGGACCAACCTGTCGCCTTAAAGCCTGAATCACGACCGGACAGGTTGTCGCATTCACAAAATGCGACGTCTGGGTCCGTCGCCTTTCAGAAAGAAAAACCCTACCTTGTTTTCTCATTATGAAAATCACACCAAACAGCCATACATGCTTGTAAAGCATGAAATAACTATTCTCATGATATCCTAAGCATGCTTACTACCAAATATAAGCAATACTACAATTAAAACACCTCTAACCTTATCCACACAAGCCACACAACCAAAACAAGGAGAAAGTTCCTCCACCGGTATGAAGAACATGATAACAACACAGTCCCGGAGTTGCCCACGCTCCGAAGCACTTCCTCACGCCGGAAGCACACCAAAAAACACCTCAATAGCCAAATCACCAACAAAACCTCCCACAGCACTCCCTGTAGCCGAACAGTGCAACCTGCACCGTTTGGCCAAGGCTGGGAGCCCAAACAAGATGCAGGCTAAATCGTGACGTATCGGGCCGTCGTATTTTAAACGCGACATACCTGATCATCGCAATTAAGCCCCGGCGTCCCTGCATGTGCCACGCGGCGCGCATGCAGCGACGCCCACGTAAAAATGTTGTTAAATCACGATGTACTAGGTGATCGTGTTCATGAAGAATCGCGATGACTATGTTGGTCGCGTTCTTAATGAGCACGCCAGAGGTCTGTTGGGCTGGGATTTTCCAACCCTTCAGCCTCACACCCTACTACACAAAGCTGCAAACACTCATGTACACACACCAACTCAACTAATGGGCAACACACTGGCCTCCAAACCTAGTAAACTACGATCAGAATCTATATGCCGTTTCACCAATTCTTTCCAAAATCTGAAATGGTCGTACATATGTTGGACTCAATTTGTCTTTTTTGCTGAACCTCAAAACACCTTTTGTTGGAGAAACCCTCAAGAACACATAGTCACCAACGTCCAACTGTAGTGGCCTACGTCGTGTATCTGCATGACTCTTTTGTCTGCTTTGGGCTGTTTGAAGCTTCTCTTTGATAAACTTAACCATCTCTGCACATTACTGCACCAATTCCGGTCCCATGACTTGCCTCTCTCCTACCTCATGCCAATTCAATGGTGTTCTACAAGGTCTTCCATATAGAGCTTCATACGGTGCCATCCCGATACTTGTGTGATAACTATTGTTGTAAGCAAATTCTAACATGCCCAAATGCTACTCCCAACTACCTCCCCAAACTAAGCAACAAGCCTGTAGCATATCTTCAATAGTCTGGATTGTTCTTTCCGTCTGTACATCTGTCTGGGTATGGTATGCTGAACTATACCTCAACTGTGTAACAACAACTCTTTGCAAACTCCTCCAAAAATATGAAGTAAAATTGGGATCCTTGTCTGAAACAATAGATACCGGTATTCCATGCAATGGCACAATTCTATCTACATACAACCTTGCATATCTGTCCACTGCCCAAGACATGCTCATGGCTAATAACCTGCACACCTTTGTCAACCTGTCAACAAAAACCCATATACCATTGTGACTTGACGCTGTCCTGGGCAATCCTGCAACAAAATCCATAGCTATGTCATCCCACTTCCACTGCGGAATGGGTAATGGTTGTAATAAACCTCCTGGCCTTTGATGCTCTGCTTTAACTTGTTGGCATACTAAACATCTTTCTATAAACTCTGCTATTTCCTTCTTCATGCTCGGCCACTAGAAATACTTCTTAATCTTGATACATCTTTGTGCTTCCTGGGTGAATTGTATACCTGGATCAGTGTGCTTCTTCCAACACTTTCTGCTTCACTCCTGCTTCACTTGGGACATACAACTTGTTCCTGAATCGGACTACACAATCATCATCAATGGTAACATCTTCCATCTTCACAATTTCAGCCAAGTTCTCATCTATTTTTTGACCTTCTATTATCTGCCAATACAAAGATGGTTCCACTGTGCTGCTGGCTAACACTGCTCGCCGCTGGCTACTTGGAACAAATAAGGAGTTTTCTGCTACATCTTCATATAACTTCCATTCTCTTATCATCATGTGACTCATCACTACTTTTCTACTCAAAGCATCTGCAACAACATTGGCCTTGCCTGGATGATATGCTAAGCTGAAATCATAATCCTTTAAATACTCCATCCATCTATGCTGCCTCAAATTCAAATCCTTCAGTGAAAAGATATACTTTAAGCTCTTGTGATCCGTGAAAATTTCAATCTTTCACCATACAAGTAGTGCCTCCATAGCTTCAATGCAAATACCACCGCTGCCAACTCTAAATCATGTGTGGGATAATTCTCTTCATGTCGCTTCAATTACCTGGATGCATAAGCCACCACTTTCCATGCTGCATTAGTACTACCCCAAGTCCTCTCCTAGAAGTATCTGTGTACAACACAAAACCACCTCGGCCTTACGGTATTTCCAATATAGGTGTTGTAGTGACCCGCTTCTTCAATTCCATAAAACTGTGCCTGCAATCAAATGACCATACAAAAGGCACTCCCTTCCTAGTAAGTCTTGTCATTGGTGCTGTAATCTTTGAGAAATCTTGAATAAATCGCCTGTAATAACCTGCCAAACCAAGGAAACTTCTAATTTCTGGCACTGTCTTTGGTTCCTCCCACTTCATAACTGCTTCTACCTTAGCTGGGTCCACTGCAACACCTTTACCTGATATTACGTGCCCCAAAAACTAAATTTCCTTTAACCAGAACTCACACTTACTGAATTTTGCATATAGCTGGTGATCCCTCAATGTTTGCAAAGTGATTCTCAAATGAGCTGCATGTTCCTCTTTTGAAGTTGAGTACACTAGTATATCATCTATGAATACAACAATAAATCGATCCAAGTATGGGTGAATATCATATTCATCAAATTCATAAATGATGCAGGTGCATTGGTTAGCCCAAATGGCATAACCACAAACTCATAATGCCCATACCTTGTTCTAAATGTCGTTTTATCAATGTCTTCTTCCCAAATCCTCAACTGGTGATAACCCGATCTCAAATCAATCTTGGAAAACACATTTGCCGACTACAATTGATCAAACAAATCATCAATCCTAGGAAGTGGATACATGTTCTTAATGGTGACTTGATTCAATTGATGGTAGTCAACGCACATTCTAAGGCTTCCATCTTTCTTTCTAACAAATAAAACTGGTGCTCCCATGGCGAGTGACTAGGCCCAATGAATCCCTTTTCTAGAAATTCATGCAACTGTTTCTTCAATTCTTTCAACTATGCAGGTGCCATTCTGTAGGGTACCTTTGAAATTGGCATACTGCCCGGCTGTAATTCCACTGTAAAGTCTACCTCTCTACGTGGAGCCAACCCTGGTAACTCTTCTGAAAATACATCCATGAACTCTTTAACCACTGGTACCATCTCTACTGTTTTACCTACCTCAACCAAACTAATTGATGCTAAATATGCTACACACCCTGCATTAATCAATCTCCTAGCCTTAAGTGCAGAAATAATGAACTTAGGAGTGTAGAATGGCATACCTTGGAATTCAAACATATTCCCTCCAGGATGACTGAATCTTACTCTCTTCTTCCTGCAATCAACCACTGTCCCATATGCCTCTAACCAGTCCATGCCCAAAATCGCATCATATTCCTTTAACTGTAATGCATACAACCTTGCTGGAAACTGAGTACCTTGTATCATTATAGAAACCTCATCCAAATAACAGGAAGTAAGCATGAAATCACCTGAAGGGACCTCTACCACAAGCTCACACTCTCTCTCCTCAAAAAAGTGAACCATACTATCCATAAAGTCCTCAGAAATAAAAGAATGAGATGCATCTACATCAATTAATGTTCTAGCAGAAAATTCAAGGAGAGGTATTATACCTTCAATCAGATTTGATGCCTTCACTTGAGCTCTCGTGATTGCCATAACTCATCCCCTCTAGTAAGGCGGACCTCTACCTCGCTCGGCTGATGGCTGCTGGAAGGGTTGCTGCTATGGTGCCCCTCTACCATAATTGCCGCTTCTAGGATATGGACAATTTCTAGCCAAGTGCCCCAACTAATCACAATTATAGCATCTATATTCTGGAGGAAGTGTGGGCTGCCTAGCTGTACTTTGCTGTGATTCCTCTGTCTCCGGCCTAAAACCTCGACTCTGCTGAAAACCTTGCTGCCTACCACCTCCTCGACCCCTGAATATCTTCTTTAACTTGGAACCCCACTTGCCAAAACCTGATATAGATGCTCCTCCTGAAGGTGTCTTGTCTTTGCTAACACCTGGAGATTGTTGTGGAAGTCCGAAACTACCTGATCCACTTGACTGCCTAGCCTGTATAGTCCTCTCAAGAATTCCTACTCTCTGGACTGCCTCCTCCACCGTCCCACACATAAGAGGAATCACTGCATCTTGCAACTCTGGCCTCAACCCTCGGATGAAGTATTCCACCATCATAGCATTATTAGTGACCACATAAGGTGCATACCTGCTCAAAGCCATGAATCTCATTTGATACTCCAGCACTGACAAATTCCCTTGCTGTAGTGTCCTGAACTGTTCTCTCTTAGCTTGCTGAATTTGCACCAGGAAGAATGTATTATTGAATGCTTCTAGGAATTCGGGCCAAGTGATTGTATCCGCCGCCCGACCTGCAAACACGATCTACATCTTGAGCCTCCATCATTCTTGTGCAAATCCCCGCAACTGGTAAGTAGCCAATATCACTCTATCGGCCTGTGGACATCTCATAGTAACAAAGACTCGTTCTATTTCATGCACCCAATGCTCTACCATATCTGGATTCGGACCTCCCAAGTATGTAGGTGGCTGCAACCGCAAGAACCTCTCCATTAATACTGTAGACTCCTCCACGCTAGTTGGTCTTATTGGCACAACTGGGGGTAAAGGTACAACAAGTGGTACCTCAACTCCAGATGGTGGTACTAGCGGTACTTGTACTGCCTCCTCCTCAACTGGTGGTGTTATAACTGCTGGCTGAACCGGTGGCTACTGATCTAACTGTGTCCGAATCTCCATGATACTTTCCCATAATCTTTCTATCAGCTGATGTGTAGACTCCTCAAGCTCATCTCTACCACCTCCCCAATCTCTCCTATCAACCATTTCAGATCCTGCACTTACATCATTCCAACTACATAGCACACAAACATATCAATACAAAAATAGGGCCAACTACCAGCAATAGACTATAGTAGAGACAAGGCTATGTACATTTCTTATTCCTTCATATTTACATGGACCTTTCCCTGATACCAATTGTGACGGCCCTCGTCGTCCAAACCCGTTAACCCAATAACGAGCTTGACCCGACTCTGTCTCCTACGAACCGGCCGAAGCCTCGCAAAGGATATCAACACACACATGTCCATGGAAATATAAAAGAACACGCTGAGCATATATGATATACCATATCCTACACGTATTCACATGAAATGTACATGTCCAATTCCGAACCAAAGTCAAAGTACAGAGTACAACTACCTAGGACAAACCCCCAAGGCACAACAAAAAAGAAATTACTCTGCTGGTGGCGTAGGCCCGACTCCGCTACGGTGTGGTCCCGAACTAGAAGAGGGACAAGAACCCTCCTGCTCTCCTTCACCTGAAAGAAGAAGGGTTGAACCTCACAAGTCACTGGCTCAGTAGGGAAACTCCCCAAAAGTCGAGAGAACGATATTGTGTAGTAATATAAATAAGACTTATATTTAAATAAAAAGGTAACACTACCTAAGCATGGTACTACAACTGTATTTAAATAAACGGCAATTCACGTACACGTGTACAAGCTAGAGAAGGGCACGCCGCACACGAGTCACGAGAACTGGTTCGCGACACCAGTCACTGACCCAGACAAACACACAAGACTACCTCTCAGCCTCGTAGACACGGACGAAAGGTCCAGCCGCTGCTCCACCTCAACAAGGTCAAGAACTTTGGAGACCAACCAACATCACTTCTGCAGACCACACAGCTCCAGGCCCAAGCCTGGCACCTTTAGGGACTCCGGCCCGAGCTCCCTAAAGTGAGGCACTGGAAAACCAGACTAGCTGGGGACCAGTACGTCTACTGGTGTCCGTCCCCCAACACGAGCGTGCTACAAGTGACCGCACACCCACAAACACAAGTCGCTGCCCACTGCCGTCTTTCCCTCAGCCAGATGTACAACTCAAACTCAAGAGTGAGGGTGTTCAGGAAGACGACACAAATATTGACGATGCACACCATACTGGGACAAACCCCGAGCACCCTGTGCTTGGCTCACAATGAACCTGGGGTATCCGACTTGAGAGGTAACCACCGAAGGCGTTAAACAATCCAACTTGTTTGCACACATATTCAAACAAACTCAATGTTTCCAATCACGATATAAGCCAACACACCCCTTACATACTCTACATTACTTAACCAACATTGCACAAGCAATTTACAACAGAAAACAGATAGACTGGCCACATAACCCTACAACTCGGGTGGCCACAATCTAAATCGCGACCAACACAGTGGACGCCATTCGAAGCTTGAATCGTGATGAACCAACTCGTCGCCTTAAAGCCTGAATCGCGACCAGACAGGTTGTCGCTTTCACAAAATGCGACGTCTGGGTTCGTCGCCTTTCAGACAGAAAAACCCTACCTTGTTTCCTCATTCCGAAAATCACACCAAACAGTCATACATGATTGTAAAGCATGAAATAACTATTCTCATGATATCCTAAGCATGCTTACTACCAAATATAAGGAATACTACAATTAAAACACCTCTAACCTAATCCACACAAGCCACACAACTAAAACAAGGAGAAAGTTCCTCTATTAGTACAAAGAACACGATAACAACATTGTCCAGGCGTTGCCCGCGCTCCGAAGCACTTCCTCGCACCGGAAGCACGCCAAAAAACACCTCAACAGCCTCAAATCACCAACATAACCTCCCCCAGCACTCCCTGCAGCCGAACAGTGCAACCTGCACTGTTTGGCCAAGGCTGGGAGCCTAAACAAGACGCAGGCTAAATCGCGATGTATCAGGCCATCGCGTTTTAAATGTGATGTACTTGGTCATCGCAATTAAGCCCCGATGTCCCGCATGCGCCACGCAGTGCGCATGTAGCCGCGCCCACGTAAAAGCGGTGTTAAATCGCGACGTAGAAGGTGGTCACGTTCATGAAGAATCGCGACAACTTTGTTGGTCGCGTTCTTAATGAGCACGCTAGAGGTCTGTTGGGCTGGGATTTTCCAACGAAAAGTGAGTCGACTCAGGTTTCCATGTGAGTCGACACTACTGACTAAGTAACAGTTTCAGCTTACTGGCAGGACACTAGTGTTGACCTGACTTTCAACTAGAGTCGACCTGACTAGCAACTAGTGTCGACCTAACTTTCAACTAGTGTCGACACTACTGTAACTTGTTCTTCAGGAGCTTGCTGGGCAGACTTTGTGAGTCAACTGATTGTCAACTAGAGTCGATACTACTGTGACTTGTTCTTCATGAGCTTGCTGGGCAGACTTTGTGAGTCGACTTAATTGTCAACTAGAGTCGACACTACTGTGACTTGTTCTTCAAGAGCTTGTTGGGCAGACTTATGAGTCGACCTGATTGTCAACTAGAGTCGACACTACTTTGACAAAACTTTGTAAACCTGTATATATGAAGAGTGGAACATCAAAATATGTCATTATCAGTAAATTATGAAATATTAAGTATCAAAAACATGTCATTTAGTCATTAATGTAATATGTACAATATGTGCAATACGTCATCATCAAAACCAAAGTATGAGTGATGTCCATTAGTGATCATTAAAAATCATCATTAAGGAATTCAAATACACACTCAACACAACAGCAATTATTCAAGCAACAATAATAGGTAATGAATAAGAGCACTTTACAAGTATTAAGACAAGATATTCACGAGTCTAGCATGAATAGGCAAGCAAGAGCATGACACAAATAATGAGCACAAGATCTGGCCATAACATGATGTGGCGAGCATGATATTGGCCATAACATGATGTAACAGGCACGAGATTGGCCATATGTAGCACCCCGAAAATTTTAATTACATAAAAATTGAATAAATGGAAATAAATAATTTTCATAATATTAGATTATTTAAAACATACGTACCACTATCGTACGTGCAAGAACATATCGAACAATTTCGTAAAAATTATAAATCAACCCTAAACATTATTACTAAATGTTCCACAAAGAAATTTGTGCCAAGAAAAATTGGATTAGCCAAGTTTAAAGTGTTTCACGACTTATTATCGTAATTCATGAATAAGTTGAAAAATCATTATCACGCGTACTTGGATGAGTCAGAAAATTAAATAAAAATCATATACGGACTTCAAATAATATCCTCTAATGACCCATCAAGAAATTTGAGTCAATAAAAATCATTTGGACTAGGTTTAAGAGTTTTTGTGACCGATTATCTAAATAAGGAAACAAGTCGGAAAACCGTTAACACGGAAATACGACGCAACCAAAAATTAAATAAAAGTGTTGGAGAGACTTCCAACATTATATATTAATGACCCAATATCTTAATCGGGCAAATGGACCACATATGACCCAAAAATCAAATGAAGCTAGAAAATGCATGGAAATTCGTAACTCTAAATAGGCTGAAATTAGAAAGAGGCAATTTGAGTTGAATTGGGATGCAATCATGCATTCTTGGCAACCCAAATTCGTGCCTAACTATGGTGGGAGGTTTCCTAAAGCCTCACACACTCAAAGGGAGGAAGAAATCCTCAAAAATAGGAAACTAACATGCCAAAACCGCAACTTGGCTTTCCTAGTCATAATAGGACTCCTAAACACCATGGTTGCTTAAATAATCTTCACCAAACCTTAGGGACGAGTTTTAGAACTTGCTAGGGTCGTGTGGAGAAGCTCTTGGTGGCTGAGGAGCTGTGGAACGCCCACACCAAGCCGTTCTTCTTCCCCTTCTCGTCTGCTGTGACCTGCACAAACTATCCACTTGAAGTCGACCAAAGGTGAGTCAAACCATAACCAAACCTTGCAAGGCCTATACCCCTGGAAAGAGGGTCGAGTCTACATTCTAACCCAAGTGGAATGCCCAAATTCCATGCAGTATAGATGGAGTATTAGGTGTTTTCCTCCAAGTAGTCTGAACATGGGTTTTTTGGAAAAATGGGACTTCCTCAACCCAGAAGGTAGGTTTTCTCGGGCCAAACCTTAACATATCCTATACCAATGTGTAGAGCATCAAGTTATCTTTCGTTTCCCACTGGTTTCATTGAATTTTAATGAGTAGATTTTGAATTATAAGCGTTTTTCCAAAGTCGCGCACTGTTAGGGATTTTCCCGTTCTTTATATGTTGCACATGATTCAAGACCGAATTAGAGCAAACCACAACATGAAAGTTTTTCTACTAGTTGTCCTCGTCATGTCTTGTGTTGAACATTTTGTCGAAATGTCAAAAATAGAGAGTTATAAGTGTGGTAAGAGGGTCGCTGCATGAAGCTACATTTTCGAGTTGCACTTGGCTTTTATGTTGTGTTTGACTTGATTAAAGCCTATCGAAACCATCATTGTTTTCTAATTCCAATTTACTGGAAGCACCCTTGCATGTCTAGGTTGGTTTAAAACTAGTTTCGTTATTTTTCATGCACTGTACAATTTGTTCTCTATTTTTGAAGCACCCTGTGTCAATATAAGGCAGTCCTGGACCGCAATCGAAGAACATGTCTTTTCTCTGTCGGATTCAGGCGCAAACCCTGTGAACGCGACGGCCCGATAGGCCGCATTCTGAGGTCTTGTCGCGACAGCAAACCCGTCGCGTTCTGAACTCGACGAGCGCCCCGTCGCTATCTCTCTGCCTGTTCTGACCCCTTTGTCGCGTTTTGCACATACCCTTGTTGCCTTCTTCATATGAACCCGTCGCGAACTGCCTGCCTGATCAGACAAGCCTGTCGCGATCCTTACAAGGCACTGTCGCGTTCTGATCTGACCCTGTCGCGATCCTTACAAGGGTCCATCGCTACCTCAGGATTTTTCATGAAACCCCACCTATTTCTTTTACAAAACTTACTGATATACCTGAGGTCTGTTTAAATATGATATTTAGCGTGTAATTCACATGTCTTAGGTCTGATCATTGCATGATGGTTATTTAATGGCCTAAAAGTGATTAACCATTTAAAAAGCCTTAATTACATGAATATTATTCTAATTGCTTTCTTAATGATATGATCATTCATGAAACTTGTGATTTACTCTTGTTACCGTTCTAGCTTGATTAAATGATTATTATTATCTTAAAATCTTGTAAACCCATGTGTAGTTAAATGCATTGTCCATTGCATGCCATCATGTTAAGTGTTTTCCGCGAGTTTGAGACCGTGAATTGAGACGCGTACATCACTACACACTTGCACATCTAGGCAGCCCTTTCTTGGGAAATTGGAAACTCTCTACGGTGATTCCGAATCGGTAGACTAGCGACCTTTTCTCCAAGGCCTCCGTAAATCTCCTCTGACCATGGATTCCCACATGGCCGACGAGTTGGTTGTACCATTGAAGTTCCCTGGAGATACCGTGCACTTCCTTTCTCTTCTTGTTCTCGTGAGTGTGATTTACAATCTAGACTAAAGCCATTAATGTAAAGATTGAACTAAAGTATAAATCGTGTTGTTATGCTGCCAAATTTATCTCTTGACCATTGTTCTCATGAAATCATGTTCAATTACTTATTACTTGTTCCCATCATCATCATGAACATGACATTACACATGCTTACTTATTGAAACTCTCATTGGCCATTATTAATGACTATGGATATCTACATTTAAAATTTTACGTGAGATGCTGACCGGGCACGGCGAGTGTCCAAGGGCTCCAGTCTAGCCCCAATGACGGAGAGTCATAAATATACTGTTAACCATGGGGTATAATGATTACTGGCGTTGCATCTGCGCTGGGAGTCTTGCTTGCTTGTTGAATGATAGATACAATAACCACATACACGTGTCCTAGTGTATATTCTTGATGGATCTTTTCTTGGTGTACATTAGTGTCTACGTGCCTGATTAGTGTTACATGATCGTGCTCGTGCGTGCTTGCTTGCTTGCGTGATATGGCCATCCTGCATTTATTGCAAATAGTGATATCTTGCGTTCTTGACATCAAGTGAAATCTTGCGTGCTTGTACAAAGTGATATGTTGCTAGTTTTATCTTGTCATCTTGTTCTAAAATCTTGTTCTATCATGATCACTCTATCTAGCTTGTTTCATGTACCATGTTTTAATGAGTTTTATTTGTACATGCATATCATGACATTCATCATGCTTACCTAGTTCTAAATTGCTAATCACTTATATCATTGCCCGCACATTGAGATATAAATCCTATTGGGCTAGTTTGCTCATCCCCTACTTTTACCCAATCTAGGTGACTATGAAGTTCAAGAGGAAGAGCAAGTCGAGGATAGGAATGCGTCCGAGTGAAGAGCGTTCCAACTATGAGTCTAGTTATAGTAATTGCTTTGAGAGTTAGAACATGTAGTAGGAAGTGAGGAGTATTATGTACTTTTCCTTTTTATTGAGTCTAGTCCTGTTATCCCATAGTCTAAGAGTTGTAATAGTTCCATTTTGAATACAATAAGTTGAGATTTGAATAAAAGATTAGTTGAGTTCAATATTTGGGCCCTATGATGATGTATGTTGTTATACATTTAGTGTGTGCTAGCTAGAGGCTTATTTGCCGACTGTTCACGTCTCGGGTTATCGACTCGAATTATTCCGCATTATTAACATCCGCTGCGTAATTCTCGGGACGTGACACCATACATGATGCAACAAGCATGATACAATAGTACAAAATTTGATTGTCATAGACCAATTTAACACCATTAACACGATTTGGTGCAATGCCAACACCATGGTCATACAACCCTGTAGGTACATGACTTTCGGGTGCTCCTCGTAAGACTTGACTGGGCCCCATTAACACCTAGCATTGTTGGTCCAGTAGATTCAAGGATCCACATGATTTTGTCTAGATAATCATTTAATGGCCAGGAAAGTTGAGTAAGATGAGATTTCAAGATGAGATTTCAGTAAGAGGACAAGATGAGAACTTGAAATCCAAGAACCAATCTGAGTTCTAACTTTCCAAACCACGAGGAAAGACTTCCGCCTGGCACATATGCGTACTGACAATACAGAGTTGAGACAAAATGAGAGTAGTAAGAATAATCGGTGCACAACGGATCGATATATCCCATACAGATCTTCGACATAAGATCAGAAAGGTTTTTTGAGTTTTCATGGCACAACTAGCTCAACGACCTTATGGGAATCCAAGCCAGTAGAGACTTATGGAGGTCTCAGGTGAGACGTCCTATCCCAACAAGAAAAATATCCTGTGGATAGTGCGCCAATCATGGAGGGGTGTTCCTATCTATATCACGATTGAGAACACGTCATACGATGGGACAATCTCTAAAAAAACAACTGTATAAATCAATGGCAAGAAATTGATATTTTATGCAAACACATGAGGGTATTAAGCAAGCATTAGAGAGTGATTATTACCATGTTTAAGTCTCTTAACACTTTATTCTAGTGCATTATCGAGTGTCAATAGGGTGTATTTGTTGTTAACATACTGTTCATGACATGTTGTAGCACCCCAAAATTTTCATTAATTGAAAAATCAGAAATAATTTGAAAATAATAATTTAATATTCCCAAATTAGTAAAAAACATACATACCAACATAACGGAGATGAAATCACATGGAAATATTTCATAAAAATCATAGTTCAACTTTAAACAATACTCCCTAATGACCTACTAAAGAGTTCGTGCAAAGAAAAATCGGATTAGCCGAGTTTAAAGTGTTTTGCGACTTATTATCATAATTCATAAATAAGTCAAAAAAAATCATTATCACACGTACTTAGATGAGTCAGAAAATTAAATAAAAATTATAGATGGACTTGAAATAATATTCTCTAATGACTCATCAAGAAATTTGGGTCAATAAAAATCATTTGGGCTAGGTTTAAGAGTTATTGTGACTAATTATCGTAACTAAGGAATAAGTCGAAAATCCATTATCATGTGTATAAATGTGATCATAAGCTAAATTAAAAATGATGTGTAGACTTTAAACAACATGGATTGATAGTCCATTATCTGATTTGGATTAATGGGCAATTTCTGGCCCATGAATAAAATCAAGTAATAAAATACCATGGAAATTCATAACCCAAATTGAGCAGAAAATAGAAAGGGATAATTAGGGCAAATCCAAAGGCAATTAGTCATACTTAGCAACCCAAATTCGTGCCTAACCATACTAGGAGGTTTCCTAATGGCCATTCCATTCTAATTGGGATGGGAGTCCTCAAACTTAGGAAGGGTCTAACCAAAACTCAGAATTTCCCTTTCCTAGACACAATAGGACTACTAAACAACCATAACCACTTAAATACTCTTCCTAAAACCCTTGGCGATGAGTTTACCTGGGCTGGGGTCATGTGGAGCAGAGCTTGGACACCATAGGAGGTGGAGATCTCCCCCCAACCAGAGCTCTCTTCCCCAGCTACTTCTCTGCATTGACCTGCAGAAGACTCTTCATAACATCGATGAAAGGTAGGTGATCTCGGGCTCAAACTTAACATGGAATATACCATCAGAAAGCTCTTCAAGCCTACTTTCATTTGCCCCAATATTTCCCAATGTTTATCCAGTAGCTCGTGAGTATTAGTTGTTTTCCTCCAGGCGGTCAGAACTAGGGCTTTCTAGAGAGTGAATTTTATTCAACTCCAAAGGTAGGCCATCTCCATGCCAAACTCTAATTAAACTTGTCCATGCTTGCATCCATATGTATAGATTATGTTCTTACTATTTTTCCCAATTTTATCTTGAGAGTTTTAGGAATTAAATCTTGCATGATCATGACGTTGTACTGTCGTGATTTAACCTTGACTTGTCTTATGATTTCCATACCTCTCTGTAGAGTCATTTTTAGACTGAATGTTCAACATAGAACTTGTTACCCCTATGAGTCTACTTTCATTTGGCACTGGTTTCCCCAATCTTCGTTGACTATATTGAGAGTATTAGCCCAAACATGAGCACTATGTCAGATTCACAAAGACAGTCAAAATATGTCTAATTACCGAAGCAAACGACCTTTGTTTCTCGATTGTTCACTTCTGTACAAAGTATTGAAATACTCTAAGTAACAGAGGTGGTTTCACCTGATTTGGATCACCCTAGCATTTTTTTGGATTTTTCAAACGCACAGGTGTCAAACCTAGTTTGAATTAGACTAGGAAAAACCGCTTATAAAGCACCCCTGGGCAGATCAACCCTGTTTAGCCGTTTGACGTCGTTTTCATGCCCCGTCTTCTCCTGTACAAAGTTAGTTACAGATATCATGCATATATCAACCCATATAAAGATTTAAAACATATTTTCATGAATTTTAATTGATCTTAAGTTCATGATCATATTCTCTACTTGTCAATTATCTACTTCTTGCCTTGTTATCAAACTTCCTAAAAATGCATAGTTACTTACTAAAATTGGTCATGCATGTTTTATTACTCATGATACTTGCCATATATATAGTTTCCAAAAATGAAGTTTCCATAAACAGAGTTTTTATAACTGGAGTTTCCATAATCGGATTCACACACGCACTGGAGCGATTCTCACGCACGGCATGCGTATACACTCTAGCACGATAGGAAAGCCCCTTCTTGGCTTGTGGTGAACTCTTCATCGGATATTCCTTATGCCGGACTAGTGACCCCTTGACCAAGGCCTCCGTAAGTCTCCTCTGACCATGGATTCC
The DNA here is from genome assembly GCA_014218235.1 of Colocasia esculenta. Classification (NCBI taxonomy): domain Eukaryota; kingdom Viridiplantae; phylum Streptophyta; class Magnoliopsida; order Alismatales; family Araceae; genus Colocasia; species Colocasia esculenta. The sequence goes on from CM024756.1 coordinate 99,203,317, forward strand.
CACATAGCCGACGAGCAGGTTGTACCAATGAAGTACCCAGAAGTTAGTGTGCACATATCTCTTCTCTCTCGACATTTTGACGAGATCTTTCTCTTCTCATCTTGACTTTCTTGGAGTGATAGAGTATAACACATGAAACTAAGTTATTAAAGATAGAATCTATGTAAATGTGTCATTATGCTTCCGGATTGAACTCTTGACTTGATATTCCCAACGTACCCTTGAACTCTATATCATTATTGACATGACACTCTCGATAATCATTACTATTGACATGATAGTCCTGAACTTTCTCAACCAGTCTATCCTTACTGACACACATTGCCTTATTGTGATACGTACTTGAAGCACAATAATGATATTGGAGTCATGGACTCAAAACTCATTCTTGTCACCCATGAGTCGACGGGCTCATTGGGACACATGACAATGTTGTGCAATACGAACCTGACTGAGGTCCCGTATCTTGTCCTGAAGATTCTGGCAAAGTCCTGTTACCTATGGGTGTGATTGTCGGATTCGCCCCCGAAAAAGTCTTGTTTACCCCAAGGTGTTGATTGCCTAGTTTTCCCAAAGATGTTTGTTACCCCAAGAGTTGATTGTTAGGTTGATCCCCTAACAATGCCTAGCGTGGTACGAAATCATGATTGGTGCTTGGCATGGCATGTACTTGTTACACATTATAAACTTACTTGCTTGTTACCTACTACTGTGTGCTGGTCCGTAACCCGAGTGGCTGAAGGGCATACTTGCATGAGGCACCAGTAGATCCTGCGTGATATTCTTGTGGAGTGCTTCGAGTAGGTTACTCAAAATACTGCTAGTGAAATGGCCATCTTGTTACATGCTACCTTGCTCTTGTTCATGAAGTTACCATCTTTCTAGATCATTGATCACAATATCTTGAACTCTTGAATACAACCTTATTGCTAAATTGATCATTACAATCTCTTGATCATACTATCTTGCATGATACACTGCACACGTGTTACTACTGCCGTTTAATTACATTGTACATATCATGTTCATACCCTCTAGCTTTTAAACTGTTAAATACTTATATCATTGCTAGAAGATGTAAATCCTACTGGGTGAGTGCGCTCATTACCTACTTTCCAACCTTTAAGATGAACAGGATATGGAAGATGTAGAGAACCAAGACTATACTGGGGATGAACAAGAGTGAAGAGTGCTCTCTAGCCTTAATATTGAAGTCTTAATATCTTAGTGTTATAGTCTGAGAATGAGAGTACTAGAGATTTGTAGTAGGAGTGAGGATAGTATGTAATTTTCCCTTTATTTGAGTCTTAGTCATGTAGTTTGATTTGAGTTGGAATATGTACTAGTTCCCATTTTAAATGAAATAAAGAGTTTGAGTTTATATGAGCACAATTAGTTGTGTTATGTGTGATTGCTCGCTAGAGGTTTATTTGCCGATTGTTCACGTCTCAACGCTTCAATCAAATTCTTCTACTGCAATGCTTTGGGACGTGACAATTTGGTGGTATCAGAGCCTAAGAAAATAAAATAGGATATATGTCTCAGGATTAAGAGATACCTATGAAACCTAGGTCATGGAAATTACATATAGTACCTGATGAGAATGGGTAGAGACTGGGAATATATTAGTTGAATGAACTAAGCACTCCTACCCATTAACCCTTATGATGTACCTAGAGACATTAACCGGTTTCTATCCTTTCCTCAAAAACCTCATAACTCCTTCACTCGATTGCAATGGCATGCAATCAATGGCAGGCCATGCAAGAGACTGTAGCAAGATTGACTCAGGCACTACAAAATGTAGTACAGACTGGGAATCAAGCGGCCGCTAGGAACGGAGTTGGCGATCTTCATCGTAATTTTAGGATTTTGAACCCTCCTCGTTTCTTTGGATCCCTGATCCAGACGAGGCGGAGAATTGGCAAGAAGTGATAGAAAGGATTTTCCAAGTTATGCAATGTACAAATCGGGAGAAGGTACTACTAGCTACCTTCAATTCAGTAAGGATGCTAGGGCATGGTGGAAGGCCACATCGGCTCACCTGCCTAACGTGGCGGAGCTGGAATGGGCAGGATTCGTGGAATTATTCTGAGGAAAATACTTTCCTGAAAGGGTAAAGAAAAGAAAGTTGCGGAGTTGTCGCACTCAAGCAAAAGGGTATGTTTGTGGCTGAGTTTGAAGCTCAATTTGCTCACTTGGCCGTATATGCCCCACACCTGGTGGGCATAGAAAGACTAAAGGCTAATAGGTTTATGGATGGGCTCAAACTCGTGTTCATTGAAAAGCTCGGACCACATAACATTCAAACCTACATCGAAATGGTCCAGAGAGCCCAACTAGTGGAAGACACCATGGCAAAGGTGGAAGGCATGAGGGTAAAGGAGACTACAAAGCCAGTCTTTGTCAAGAAGGAAGCACCCCACATTGCTAGAAATTCTTACTCCAACAATAATAATGGTACCAAGAGACCGATAGATGAGAACAATGTTGGCAATGGCAAGAAGATCAAAGTAGAAAAAACAACGATTGTGGAGTATTGTAAATTTTGCAATAAGCCTGGACACCAAGCAGACAAGTGCTGGAAGAAGGCCAGAGCATGCCTACGATGTGGAAGTCACGATCATCGGATACCCAACTGCCCCATGCTAAAAGACCAAGCTAGAAGGAACCAAGGAGTGGTAAAAACGTCCAGGGCGAGTGAATGTGTTGACCCGAGCGAAACTTCCAGAAGAAGGTATGGTGAAAGATGTTAGTTTTCTAATCCTTTATACTTGTCTTACAATGTTTAGTCTATTCTTAATTTGGGGAGACGACTATAGGAGAAATTCAAAATAACATAGTAGTCTTACCAAACATAATCATGTGAATCAAGATGGAGTTATATTAACCATAGAAGAAGGAAAGAGTTGGAAATTGGATGGGCAATATTTACAGCCTATAGGTGGAAATAATTAACACCTATGACAATAAGGCGGGTACAAGCTGGAGTTTATTAAAGGTCGGAGCACGAACCTGATCGAGAACCCTGGTGCTAAGGACTAGCCTATCTGTGAATTTGGGGATCAAAATCTCTCAAGTGGGGGAGGATGTAGCACCCCAAAATTTTCATTAATTGAAAAATCAGAAATAATTTGAAAATAATAATTTAATATTCTCAAATTAGTAAAAACATACGTACCAACATAACGGAGACGAAATCACATGGGAAAATTTCATAAAAATCATAGTTCAACTCTAAACAATACTTCCTAATGACCTACCAAAGAGTTCATGCAAAGAAAGATCAGATTAGCTGAGTTTATAGTGTTTTGCGACTTATTATCGTAATTCATAAATAAGTCAAAAAATTATTATCACACGTACTTAGATGAGTCAGAAAATTAAATAAAAATCATAGATGGACTTGAAATAATATCCTCTAATGACCTATCAAGAAATTTTGGTCAATAAAAATTATTTGGGATAGGTTTAAGAGCTATTATGACTAATTATCGTAATTAGGGAATAAGTCATAAATCCATTATCATGTGTATAAAATGTGATCATAAGCTAAATTAAAAATGATGGGTACACTTTAAACAACATGGATTGATATCCTATTATCAGATTTGGACTAATGGGCAATTTCTGACCCATGAATAAAATCACGTAATAAAATACAATGGAAATTCATAATCCAAATTGAGCAGAAAATAGAAAGGGGTAATTAGGGCAAATCCAAAGGCAATTAGTCACACTTAGCAACCCAAATTCGTGACTAACCATACTAGGAGGTTTCCTAATGGCCATTCCACTCTAATTGGGATGGGAGTCCTCAAACTTAGGAAGGGTCTAACTAAAACTCGGAATGTCCCTTTCCTAGACACAATAGGACTACTAAACAACCATAACCACTTAAATACTCTTCCTAAAACCCTTGGGGATGAGTTTACCTGGGCTGGGATCGTGTGGAGCAGAGCTTGGACACCATAGGAGGTGGAGATCGCCCCCAACCAAAGCTCTCTTCCCCAGCTACTTCTCTGCAATGACTTGTAGAAGACTCGTCTTAATATCGATGAAAGGTAGATGATCTCGGGCTCAAACTTAACATGGAATATACCATCGGAAAGATCTTCAAGCCTACTTTCATTTGCCCTAATTTTTCCCAATTTTTATCCAATAGGTCGTGAGTATTAGGCGTTTTCCTCCAGGCGGTCAGAACTAGGGCTTTCTGGAGAGCAAATCTTATTCAACTCCAAAGGCAGGTCATCTCCATGCCAAACTCTAATTAAACTCATCCATGCTTGCATCCATATGTATAGATTATGTTCTTACTATTTTCCCCAATTTTTATCTTGAGAGTTTAGAAATTAAATCTTGCATGATCTTGACATTGTACTGTCGCGATTTAACCTTGACTTGTCTTATGAGTTCCATACCTCTCTGTGGAGTCGTTTTTAGACCGAGTGTTCAACATAGAACTTGTTATAGAGTCTACTTTCATTTGGCACTGGTTTCCCCAATTTTAGTTGACTGTACTAAGAGTATTAGCCCAAACATGAGCACTGTGTCAAATTCACATAGACAGTCAAAATATGTCTACTTACCTAAGCAAACGACCTTTGTTTCTCGATTGTTTGCTACTGTACAAAGTATTGAAAGTACTCTAAGTAACAGAGGTAGTTTCACCCGATTTGGATCACCCTAGCATTTATTTTGATTTTTCAAACCCACAGGTGTCAAACCTAGTTTGAATCGGACTAGGAAAAACCCCTTATAAAGCACCCCTGGGCAGATCAGCCCTGTTTAGCCCGTTTGACGTCGTTTTCATGCCATATCTTCTCCTGTACAAAGTTAGTTACTTATATCATGCATATATCAACCCATATAAAGATTTAAAACATATTTACATGAATTTTAATTGATCTTAAGTTCATGATCATATTCTCTACTTATCGATTATCTACTTCTTACCTTGTTATCAAACTTGCTAAAAACGCAAAGTTACTTGCTAAAATTGGTCATGCATGTTTTATTACTCATGATACTTGCCATATATAGAGTTTCAAAAAATTGAGTTTCCATAAATGGAGTTTTTATAATTGGAGTTTCCATAATCAGATTCACACACGCACTGGAGCGATTCTCACACGCGGCATGTGTATACACTCTAGCACAATAGGAAAGTCCCTTCTTAGATTGTGGTAAACTGTCTGTCGGATATTTCTTCTACTGGACTAGTGACCCCTTGACCAAGGCCTCTGTAAGTCTCCTCTGGCCATGGATTCCCACATGGCCGACGAGCAGGTTGTACTAATGAAGTACCCGGAAGTTATTGTGCACGTATCTCTTCTCTCTCGGCATTCTTGACTTTCGCTTCTCATCTTGACTGTCTCGGAGTGATCGAGTATAACACATGAAACCAAGTTATTAAAGATATAATCTATGTAAATGTGTCGTTATGCCTCCGGATTGAACTCTTGACTTGATATTCCCAACATACCCTTAAACTCTATAACATTATTGACATGACATTCTCGATAATCATTACTATTGACATGATAGTCCTGAACTTTCTCGACCAGTCTATCCTTATTGAAATACATTGCCTTCTTGTGATACGTTCTTGAAGTACATTAATGATATTGGAGTCATGGACTCAAAACTCATTCTTGTCACCGATGAGTCGATGGGCTCATTGGGACACATGCCAGTGTTGTGCAATATGAACCTGACTGAGGGCCCGTATCTGGTCCTGGAGATTCTGGCAAAGTCCTGTTACCTATGGGTGTGATTGTCGGATTCGCCCCCGACGAAGTCTTGTTTACCCCAAGGTGTTGATTGCCCAGTTTTCCCAAAGATGTTTGTTACCCCAAGAGTTGATTGTTAGGTTGATCCCCTAACAAAGTCGTGTGCCTGGCATGGTGCGGAATCATGATTGGTGCTTGGCATGGCACGTACTTGTTACACATGATAAACTTACTTGCTTGTTACCTGCTACTATGTGCTGGTCCTTAACCCGAGTGGCTAAAGGACGTACTTGCATGAGGCACCAGTAGATCCTGCGTGATATTCTTGTGGAGTGCTCTGAGTGGGTTACTCAAAATGCTTGCTAGTGAAATGGCCATCTTGTTACATGCTATCTTGCTCTTGTTCATGAAGTTACCATCTTGAAAGATCATTATTCACAATATCTTGAACTCTTGAATACAACCTTATTGCTAGATTGATCATTACAATCTCTTGATCATACTATCTTGCATGATACACTGCACATGTGTTACTGCCACCGTTTTAATTACATTGTACATATCATGTTCATACCATCTAGCTTTTAAACTGTTAAATACTTATATCATTGCTGGAAGATGTAAATCCTACTGGGCGAGTGCGCTCATTACCTACTTTCCAACCTTTCAGGTGAACAGGATATGGAAGATGTAGAGAACTAAGACTATACTGGGGATGAACAAGAGTGAATAGTGCTCTCTAGCCTTAGTATTGAAGTCTTAATATCTTAGTGTTATAGTCTGAGAATGAGAGTACTGGAGATTTGAAGTAGGAGTGAGGATAGTATGTAATTTTCCCATTATTTGAGTCTTAGTCCTGTAGTCTGATTTGAGTTGGAATATGTACTAGTTCCCATTTTTAAATGAAATAGAATTTTTGAGTCTTATTATGAGCACAATTAGTTGTGATATGTGTGATTGCTCGCTAGAGGCTTATTTGCCGACTGTTCACGTCTCAACGGTTCAATCAAATTCTTCTGCTGTCGTGCTTTGGGATGTGACACATGTCTTTCAAAAATCAAGATTTTTTTAGCTTGATATTGAGAAGGCGAAGTACCCCATTGAGAAGGCAACATGGGTAAATGAAGAAGGCGACATAGGTCAGGGCAGAAGGTGACAGGGATTCTGGACTTGTTAGCAAAAGGCATCAAAGAAGTTGTCGCCTTTAAAAGGCAACAAGTTCCTTGTCGCATTCTTAACCAGAAGATGATGTATTGAGTTGTCACCTTCCAAGGGGGTCTCTATCTGACGCCAAGACAGAACCCATACCTCCTCGAATTGCGAACCAACCTCCGAGGCACCATGATTCAGCATGCTTAAAACTCAAAATTCTCTATATATACAAGATGAAAAGAGGGAAGTTTTGATAGAAAGAAACTAGACTTATAAGAGAACAAGCAACAATTTTTAATTAGGTTTTAATTAGGGATTCAACATGTTACACAAGGACTCTTTCTACGAGATCAATTTAAATGATATAGCGACCTTAGATTCAAAAATTCGAGAAATGTACTTGATGAAAATCGGGAAAAATGTATCAACGTGTTCAGAAATATAATATGAATAATAGTAACATTTAATTGTCATGAAATAGAGAGAATAGAAAGATCTTAGTGATTTATGAAGGGTCAGGTTAAAAATGAATAGGGAACTCGCAACATAAAATACGATCAAATGGTATGATAAAATTTGGAAAAAATATTGTCACACCCCCAAAAATATATGGGTATAAATAATTGCAGCGGAAAATAAAATACTCAATTTGAAATTTTCTCAAATCGAGACGCGACATTTTAATCAAATCTCATGTATGTAATAGAAGGTCTAGCCTTAACAACATACTTAGGGCCCAAAATATCATTAACTCAAATGAGAAAACTTCTCAATGGGAAATGCTCATGAAACACTAATTAAATTTCAGCCATCTTACAGACATCTAACTTAAGTACTAACAAGAGGCCAACTTACACTTAAGGCCATCAGAAATCAAGCTTTTGTGAAGTGCTGGGGAAAGAATCGGTCGACAGAAAAGGGCAGGCTGTCGACAAACCAATCGGGTATCGACAGATCAAATCATGTGTCGACAGACATAGCCAGATCTGTTAGCTAGAATCCATGCAGTTTTGAGTACTAAACATGCCCCTACACTGCAATGAAGTTAGCTATTAACCATCCCATAATTTCAACATGATTTAGACCATCCAAAACATCAAAATTCAAGGACCCAAATAACACTTTATTCCATAAAATTCCAAATGTTTTACAAGCACCAATGCTGAAATAAACTCCTCACAGATCCATTCCTCAAAAATTACATGGAATTGACATGATATGTCCATACATCTTGTAACCAGATAAGACTTCTACATCTAATGACAAAAATAAAACTCCTCTAAGGTAATCCATGTCCAGCACACATGAATGTGCCATATGCTTGCCTTGTTTCATATCACTGGAAATGTTAGATAGGTTTATGAGCAAACTAGCCCAGTAGGAATTACATCTCAAGGTGGGGAAAAGTATAAGTAATTACAATTTAAAAAGCAGAATTTCAAGGATAATGGATAGAATTTCATGTATGAATAGGAAGCCTGCTTATATCAAGTCAAGAGTTGCATATTGCAAGATATCAATTCAAGTCATGTTGTTATCAAGACAAATCCGAAGGATCATCAAGTCATAAGAACAAGGAAATGTCCATACAAGGATTTCCAACTTAGTATATAACAATTGATCAAGATTGGCCATTTTCAAATGAATCAAACTTCTCATTCAAGCAAGCAATCATATCAAGTCAAATAAGTCATCTCGTGACTTAATCTTAACATGTAACAAGAGGCACTTTCAAATCGCATATACAAGGGATGCCATTGCCAAGCACCACTGAAATTGATCCATACTCCCCAAGTTATCAAGTACATCGGAGTGCTCCTCCCTAGGACCGGATCAGGCCCCATTGCGCAGGCATTTGATCAGTGGACCAAAGTCCTAAGTAGTGTCGATCTCAAGAACATTATGGCCATTTGAGTCAAAAAGGACAAAATTGTACATATCATGGAAGCCAAAAACATAAGCTCAGTTCAAGGATTTAAAGTATAGATTGCCAAGGATTTGGTGAATAAAGTGAAAGAGAAGTTGACAAATCAAGGGGTCAAGTGGGTTCCTTATACATTTTTCTTGGTTTCAGTTTCAAGGCAAGTAGATTCAAAGTTGGAATTTCAGTTGAATCATAGAGGGAATAGAAATCAAATAATTAGGAGTCATTAGAATAATCTTCACATTCTTACCACTTTTAATATGTACAAGATACTTAGGTTGTTGTCATGTTGGTTACTCTTCTATGAGACAGATCACAAGACAGTCATATGTTCAAATAAGCAGCAAAAGTGGTCAGAAGGGCTAGTCGAAGTTGCCCTACCCACGAAGGAAACACAATTCATGCTTCACACAAGCTATTCCACATGCAAACCAGGTAGGAAACAAGGTAGAGTTCCCCTACCCACGAAGGAAACACAATTCCAACGCCACCAAAGGATTCCTCGTGCTCCAACACTCGTCCTCGTGCCGAAATCACGCCGAACAGACAGCAATTGCACCCCAATCACCCCTGTTCTCCTTCACAGCCGTAGCAGCATCTTCCCCAGCTGAGCAGTGCAATTGCACTGTTCGGCCAGGGGATGATACACTTAACAGCACATAACCAAATCGTGTCGTACATACCCGACGTGTTAAGAAACGCGTCTGACATTGCCGATGTGACTAAAACCCCCTGACGTCCTGCATGCGCCACGCGACGCGCATGCAGCGACAGCCACGTAATGGCGGTGCTGAATCGCGTCCCATATAGCGACCGCAACTAAGATACTAATCGCGTCGGAAAAACCGGACGCGATAACCCATGAGAATCACGTCGTCTGTATGCGACGCGTTCTCAAAGAGCCCGACAGAGCTCTACTTGGGCTGTGATACCCAGCCCTTCTGCCTCCCACCTGACCCAGAAAACCTATAGAAACACATTTAGACATCCATGGTCTAACAATGGCCACACACTGGCCTCCAAACCTCCGGTTATTACATTACTATCACCTAAAAAGAATTTCATCCTCGAAATTAAGCGATAAACACAAACACAGTTCAAAACACATCCAACTATCACCTAAAAAGAAAGTAATATTATAGCAACCCAAAAAAATCTGTATTTAAAAATTCAAAATAATAAAAATAGAATAATAGAAACATGCATACCATTATCATATGTGCAAGAACACATCTAAAAATTTCGTAAAAATTATAAATCGACCCCAAATATTATCCTAAGTGTTCCACGAAGAAATTCGTGCAACAAAAAATCCGATTGGCTAAGCGTACGTAACAACGTGACTAATTATCCAGATTAGAAAACTAAGTTGGAAAACCGTTAACATGGAAAGATAACGTGCCCATAAATTTAACGAACCTGTCAGAGAGACTTCCAACGCTACATAATGACGACCCATTAAGAAAATTGGGCTTAGAAAAATAACTCGGACCAAGTTTTAGAAATTGAGGTGGCTTATTATTGTAATTAAGAAATAAATCAGAAAATTCATTATCATATGAGCCAAGTGGATTAATAATTAAAAATAAAATGATGGCTACACTCCAAACAATATGTAATGATAAGCCATCATGAGAAATTAGAACAATGGACCTCCCATAGCCCATGAATAAAATCCTAAACTCTAATATTCTCTAATTTAAAAGGGAAATTTTATAAGTTAAACCACATTAAACAAAAATAAGTAATGGGCTTTGTTAAATGGACCCATTAGAATTAGTGGGCTAAAATAGAGATTCTTAAAAGGGGAATAATGGGAAATTACCCTAAATTCGTAACTAAAATATTACTTAAATAAAAAGAGGGTATTTAATGCATTAAAATAAGTGGTTTGAGTTGGATTTGGAATCCTAACCCTACCCCAATTGATTGGCCATGAAATCCCCTCTCTCTCAACCCAATTAGGAGATCTCTTGCTTAAAAAGGGGAGAGGAAAATAGGAAACTCGAAATTAAATGGGAATTAGACTTAAACTAGAAAATGGAATTAGGGGAAGCTTAAATACTTCTCTAAAACCCTCATGGCCGGCCCTCACTCGTGCCAAGAGGTTGTTGGACCAAAAGGAGAAGCCAAGAGGAGGGGAAATCGTGGAGAGGAAGATCTATCAAAGCTTCTTCCCGAGTTCTTCATCTTCAAACCCTATAAGAGGAAAAACGTGAAAGGTAGGCATTCTCACGAGCAAAAATCCTAAAATTTTGTCTGTAGGTTGTCCCAATCATATGGAACTATGCCTTTTGATTTCGTATTCTTCCATCAATACAATCTTTTGTTCTTGAATTTTGAAGTTCTATAGTTTACATGACCCCGAGCTCTCTTCATAATTCTTGTTCTCCATGTACACTTAATATCTTGCCACAACAATTTTACTGGAGATATTGATGGCTGTTAGGGATCTTTAGCCCCTAAAAACCCTAAATTCCATCCACCATGTCTTGCGAATTAAATCTTGCATCCCAACTATTTCTAGTATTCTATCCTCCATGTTTGATCTGATTAAACCATGCCGAAACCATGATTGTTTACAAATTCCTATGTATGGGGAGTACTCTTGCATGTTTAGAGTAGTTTAAACTTGATTCCATGATTTTTCATCGACTGTACTTTTTATTCTTGATTTTTGAATCACCCTATGCTGAAGAAAGGCAAGTCTGGACCGCAATCCAAGACATGTCTATTCCCTGTCGGACACAGGCAGAGACCCTGTGAACGCGATGGCCCGATAGGCTGCGGTCAGTGGTCTCATTGCGACAGCATCACCCGTCGCGTTCTAAACATGACAGGCAATGCCGCCGCGATCCGTGTGTCTGTCATGACCAACCTGTCACGATCCTTGCAAGACCCCGTCGCGATCTCAGTGCCTATTCTGAACAACCTGTCGCGTTCAGTGCAAGCCCTTGTCGCGATCTGCCCTGACCCCATCGCTACCCTCACGGGGGTGCGTCGCAATCTGGGTCTTTTACAGAAAAACCCTTGATTCATCATACTTGAACTCTTTACAGTGTCTATACTTATATTAATAGTCATCACCGCAGTAAATAAACGGTTATAATCATACTTGGTATAATTGCTTAAAAGATATACACTTGATTCTTGTCATGTCTATGATTTCTCTTACACAAAGCACACACTTTGAACCATCCAAATATGGCTTAATTGGCATGAACATGTTACATAATTTATCTGGTAATTTATGTAATAAATTGCCTCATGCTTAATTATACTTGTGTACGTTTTCTCGCGATCTTTTGTAACACCGATACCGACGCTCCACTGTTCTAGAATTCCTCTAGAATGTCGAGCACTTGTTTCTATACACACTCTCTTGACTTGGACGAACTCTCCGTCAGATACTCCTTCTGCCGGACTAGTGAGTCTTTGTTCAAGGACTCCGTAAGTCTCCTCTGTCCATGGATTCTTACATGGTCCACGAGCCGATTGTACCTTAACACCTATGATACCCTTTAGGGATCAACATGATCCAAACAGCTATTAGAAGTTCGCTCTTATCTTGAATCACGCCAGACCTCTGGACCTGTGTGTAACATGGCCAGCGGAAAGGTAGTGAATTCCACCTGACTGCCAACACCAAGTGTGAGTGTTGTGCAACTGTTACTATCGCCTGTTTACTCGACGTGTTACGTGCAATGTCCACTAGCTCTTATCTATACTCTACTCGCTCATCTATTCATGTTCACTCTACTATCTCGTCTATTCATCTAGTGCTCTTATCTATTTCTTGGTACTCTCTATGGCCATTATTTGATTGTCTAAAGACAAACAACATAACCAATGCCAGCGCAATAGGACCCGATCTGGTCCTGGGGAGAGCGCCCGAAAGTGCCATTTGCCTATGGGAGTTAAATGATCAGGATGTCGGCATTACATCCAAGTGCCATGCTATCAAGATTAATCTAAGACAATCAACACAAAGTGCTATATTCTCTCGTGGTCTATTGACGACAAAAGTGCTACATTCTCTCTCGGCTATCTATGGATAACCAGAGTGCCATTACTATTTCGATTGACGAAAGTTAATCAAAAGTGCTATACTATTTTGATTGATAAGAAAATCAATCAAAGTGCAATTTACTCTCTATATGGCCAACTACTTTCTCTCTCCTTGCTATACATGTTGCTTGCTATTGCTTGACGTTGACGTTATTTGCCATTGTGTTGTTATCTTTTCTATCATGACTTGACTTTAATCATCGTGCTATACTGATTCATCTGCTATCTGAACCATGCTACTTGTGCTATTACTTTCTCGACTTTACATGACTTGCTCTGTCATTAATTACTTAGGCTTTTAAAGCACTAATTATTTAAAGCCTGCTTGATTCACGAGATTTAAGTCCTACTGGACGTTATCGCTCACCCTTCGTTATTTGTTATTGTGTCTCAGGTAAGACAAATGATGACATTGTACACACCAGTGGGACAGGACCCGAGTGATAAGCGACCGGAGTCAAATGACGAAGTTACCCTAGCACAATTGGAGTCTAGTAGTTTTACTTTAGATTTTTTCTTCGAATGTAATGATGTCATTGAGCCCTACGTATTGGCTCCGATTTAGTGGTGTAATAGTCTTCATGATTTTATAATAGAATAAAGAATTTTATCTCAATTATTGTTCATTAGATGCTCTGACTTACTCAACTGATTGTACATTTTTCTCTACTATGTACTTTGCTCACATCTCCCCGATTTATTCTGCTGCTAAATTGGCGGGGCATGATAGTTGGTATCAGAGCCTAGGATGTCCTTATTAGGATATTTTAGGTCCTAGGATGTTCTAGGTGAACTGCCATGGCTCGTGACTAAGTCAACCACCATACCTATGTGAGGATTGGGTAGAACCATGGTTAAGATCTGAATACATTCATCTATACGTATGTATCAAATTAATATTACTTTAGCATCCTAATGTCAACCTCATTATTGAAGGGACTCTTAGTGGACGTCGACATGAGATCAACCCAGAGGCTAGTTCTGGCATGTCAGCAAGTCGCTCAACTGCTAGAAAAAGCTCTGGAAGCGACTAAGGAGATTAAAAAGGAGACCAATCAGAATGGGAAGAGAAGATATAACCATGGCAAGAAGGCCAACCAGAAAGTGAATCATAATGATGAGATCATTTGCCATCATTGTCACAAACCAGGTCATGTGGCCAAGGAGCGTTGGCGAAGAATTGGTGCATGCTTACGTTGTGGCGACTCGAGACATCAGCTACGAGACTGCCCTCTTCTAAAAGAACCATCCACTAACACAGAAGAACTCAATTCTATGATGAAAGGGAACCGACCAAACGGTGACAAGAGAAAAATAAAGAAGAATAAGAGGAATGACACACAAGTAGCCATTATTCGCAGGTGGCGATGCTAGCGCTACAATAGGAGGGGCCACACGTCGGGGAATTGCTGGTGGAAACAAGGAAGATGTTTGCGATGTGGTAGCTCCGACCACAAGATGAAAGACTGCCCACATTTTGAGAACCAACGTCATGAGGAATTAAACTAGCAAGGTACGCTGGAAGCCTTGGTGCTACTCTTTCCAAATCGAGAAGTGGGAACCGTGGAAGGTACCTCTGAACTCATAATGATTAATGCCTTTTACAATAAATGATTTACATTTAACGAAGGAGTCATGGAATTTGGTGGGCAAAGTATCATCACTGAACCCTTAGTTGATTTCATATTATGATAGCAAAGCCCTAAGTGGGGGAGTTAATAGAATGAAATATTCGGAATAAATTGGTAGTCATATCATATCATATGAATTTGGGGACCAAATTCTTTTAAGTGAGGGAGGATGTAGCAACCCGAAAAATTCAGTATTAAAAATTCAAAATAATAAAAATGAAAAAATAGAAACATACATACCATTATCATATGTGCAAGAACACATCTAAAAATTTCGTAAAAATTATAAATCGACCCCAAATATTATCCCTAAGTGTTCCATGAAGAAATTCGTGCAACGAAAAATCCGATTGGCCAAGCGTACGTAACAACGTGACTAATTATCCAGATTAGGAAACTAAGTCGGAAAACCATTAACACGGAAAGATAACGTGCCCATAAATTTGACGAACCTGTCGGAGAGACTTCCAACGTCATGTAATGACGACCCATTAAGAAAATTGGGCTTAGAAAAATAACTCGGACCAAGTTTTAGAAATTGAGGTGGCTTATTATTGTAATTAAGGAATAAATCAGAAAACCCATTATCATATGAGCCAAGTGGATTAATAATTAAAAATAAAATGATGGGTAGACTCCAAACAATATATAATGATAAGCCATCATGAGAAATTAGAACAATGGACCTCCCATAGCCCATGAATAAAATCTGAAACTCTAATATTCTCTAATTTAAAAGGGAAATTTTATAAGTTAAATCACATTAAACAAAAATAAGTAATGGGCTTTATTAAATGGACCCATTATAAATTAGTGGGCTAAAATAGAGATTCTTAAAAGGGGAATAATGGGAAACTACCCTAAATTCGTAACTAAAATATTACTTAAATAAAAAGAGGGTATTTAATGCATTAAAATAAGTGGTTTGAGTTGGATTTAGAATCCTAACCCTACCCCAATTGATTGGCCACGAAATCCCCTCTCTCTCAACCCAATTAGGAGATCTCTTGCTTAAATAGGGGAGAGGAAAATAGGAAACTCAGAATTAAATGGGAATTAGAGTTAAACTAGGAAATGGAATTAGGGGAAGCTTAAATACTTCTCTAAAACCCTCATGGCCGGCCCTAGCTCGTGTCAAGAGGTTGTTGGACCAGAAGGAGAAGCCAAGAGGAGGAGAAATCATGGAGAGGAACATCTATCAAGGCTTCTTCCCGAGTTCTCATCTTCAAACCCTAGAAGAGGAAAAATGTGAAAGGTAGGCATTCTCACGAGCAAAAATCCTAAAATTTTGTCTGTAGGTTGTCCCAATCATATGGAACTACGCCTTCTGATTTCATATTTTTCCATCAATACATTCTTTTGTTCTTGAATTTCGAAGTTCTGCAGTTTACATGACCCCGAGCTCTCTTCATAATTCTTGTTCTCCATGTACACTTGATATCTTGCCATAACAATTTTACTGGAGATACTGACGGCCGTTAGGGATCTTTATCCTCTAAAAGCCCTAAATTCCATCCACCATGTCTTGCGAATTAAATCTTGCAGCCCAACTGTTTCCAGTATTCTATCCTCCATGTTTGATCTGATTAAACCATGCTGAAACCATGATTGTTTACAAATTCCTATTTACAGGGAGTACTCTTGCATGTTTAGAGTAGTTTAAACTGATTCCATGACTTTTCATCAACTGTACTTTTTGTTCTTGATTTTTGAATCACCCTATGTCGAAGAAAGGCAAGTCTGGACCGCAATCCAAGACATGTATGTTCCCTGTCGGACACAGGCGCAGACCCTGTGAATGCGATGGCCTGATAGGCCACATTCAGTGGTCTCGTTGCGACAGCATCACCCGTCGCGTTCTAAACGCGACAGGCAATGCTGCCGCGATCCGTGCGTTTGTCATGACCAACCTGTCACGATCCTTGCAAGACCCTGCCGCGATCTCAGCGCCTATTCTGAACAACTTGTCGCGTTCAGTGCAAGCCCTTGTCGCGATCTGCCCTAACCCCGTCGCTACCCTCACGGGGGTGCGTCGCGATCTGGGTCTTTTACAGAAAAACCCTTGATTCTTCATACTCGAACTCTTTACAGTGTCTATACTTCTGTCAATAGTCATCACCACAGTAAATAAACAGTTATAATCTTACTTGGTATAATTGCTTAAAAGATATACACTTGATTCTTGTCATGTCTATGATTTCTCTTACACAAAGCACACACTTTGAACCATCCAATATGGCTTAATTGGCATGAACATGTTACATAATTTATCTGGTAATTTCTGTAATTAAATTGCCTCATGCTTAATTATACTTGTGTACGTTTTCTCGCGATGTTTTGGAACACCAATACCGACGCTCCACTGTTCTAGAATTCCTCTAGAATGTCGAGTACTTGTTTCTATACACACTCTCTTGACTTGGACGAACTCTCCGTCGGATACTCCTTCTGTCGGACTAGTGAGTCTTTGTTCAAGGCCTCCATAAGTCTCCTCTGTCCATGAATTCCCACATGGTCGACGAGCCGGTTGTACCTTAGCACCTATGATACCCTTTAGGGATCAACATGATCCAAACGGCTATTAGAAGTTCGCTCTTATCTTGAATCACACTGGACCTCTGGGCCTGTGTGTAACATGGCCAGCAGAAAGGTAGTGAATTCCACCTGACTGCCAACACCAAGTGCGAGTGTTGTGCAACTGTTACTATCGCCTATTTACTCGACGTGTTACGTGCAATGTCCACTAGCTCTTATCTATACTCTACTCGCTCATCTATTCATGTTCACTCTACTATCTCATCTGTTCATCTAGTGCTCTTATCTATTTCTTGGTACTCTCTATTGGCCATTATTTGATTGTCTAAAGATAAACAACATAACCAATGTCAGTGCAATAGGGCCCGATCTAGTCCTGGGGAGAGCGCCCGAAAGTGCCATTTGCCTATGGGAGTTAAATGATCAGGATGTCGGCATTACATCCAAGTGCCATGCTATCAAGATTAATCTAAGACAATCAACACAAAGTGCTATATTCTCTCGTGGTCTATTGACGACAAAAGTGCTATATTCTCTCTCGGCTATCTATGGATAACCAGAGTGCCATTACTATTTCGATTGACGAAAGTTAATCAAAAGTGCTATACTATTTTGATTGATAAGAAAATCAATCAAAGTGCAATTTACTCTCTATATGGCCAACTACTTTCTCTCTCCTTGCTATACATGTTGCTTGCTATTGCTTGACGTTGACGTTATTTGCCATCGTGTTGTTATCGTTTCTATCGTGACTTGACTTTAATCATCGTGCTATACTTGATTCATCTGCTATCTGAACCAGGCTACTTGTGCTATTACTTTCTCGACTTTACATGACTTGCTCTGTCATTAACTACTCAGGCTTTTAAAGCACTAATTATTTAAAGCCTGCTTGATTCACGAGATTTAAGTCCTACTGGGCATTATCGCTCACCCCTCGTTATTTGTTATTGTGTCTCAGGTAAGACAGATGATGACGTTGTACACACCGGTGGGACAGGACCCGAGTGATGAGCGACCCGGAGTCAAATGACGAAGTTACCCTAGCACAATTGGAGTCTAGTAGTTTTACTTTAGATTTTTTCTTCGTATGTAATGATGTCATTGAGCCCTACGTATTGGCTCCGAATTAGTGGTTGTAATAGTCTTCGTGATTTTATAATGGAATAAAGAATTTTATCTCAATTATTGTTCATTAGATGCTCTGACTTACTCAACTCATTGTACATTTTTCTCTACTATGTACTTTGCTCACATCTCCTCGATTTATTCCGCTGCTAAATTGGCGGGGTGTGATAGTTGGTATCAGAGCCTAGGATGTCCTTATTAGGATATTTTAGGTCCTAGGATGTTCTAGGTGAACTGCCATGACACGTGACTAAGTCAACCACCATACCTATGTGAGGATTGGATAGAACCATGGTTAAGATCTGAATACATTCATCTATACGTATGAATCAACTTAATATTACTTTAGCATCCTAATGTCAACCTCATTTTTGAAGGGACTCTTAATGGACACCGACATGAGATCAACCCAGAGGCTAGTTCTGGCATGTCAGCAAGCCGCTCAACTGCTAGAAAAAGCTCTGGAAGCGGCTAAGGAGATTAAAAAGGAGACCAATCAGAATGGGAAGAGAAGATATAACCATGGCAAGAAGGCCAACCAGCAAGTGAATCATAATGATGAGATCATTTGCCATCATTGTCACAAACCAGGTCATGTGGCCAAGGAGTGTTGGTGAAGAATTGGTGCATGCTTACGTTGTGGCGACTCGAGACATCAGCTACGAGACTGCCCTCTTCTAAAAGAACCATCCACTAACATAGAAGAACTCAATTCTATGATGAAAGGGAACCGACCAAACGGTGATAAGAGAAAAATAAAGAAGAATAAGAAGAACGACACATAAGTAGCCATTATTCGCAGGTGGCGATGCAAGCGCTGCAATAGGAGGGGCCACACGTCGAGGAATTTCTGGTGGAAACAAGGAAGATGTTTGCAATGTGGTAGCTCCGACCACAAGATGAGAGACTGCACACAATTTGAGAATCAACGTCATGAGGAATTAAACCAGCAAGGTACGCTGGAAGCCTTGGTGCTACTCTCTCCAAATCGAGAAGTGGGAACTGTGGAAGGTACCTCTGAACTCATAATGATTAATGCCTTTTACAATAAATGATTCACATGTAACCGAAGGAGTCATTGAATTTTGTGGGCAAAGTATCATCACTAAACCCTTAGTTGATTTCATATTATGATAGAAAAGCCCTAAGTGGGGGAGTTAATGGAATGAAATATTCGGAGTAAATTGGTAGTCATATCTTCGGCCAACTCCCAAGTATCTTCACCACCTTGCCTATTCTCCCACCGAATTTTCACTAATTCGATGTCTTATTCCTCAACCTTTGTGTCCGCCTGCCTGTGATCATCACTGGATATTTTGGCATGGTGATATCTGGCTTAAAATCATCCTTTGATAACAAACAATTTGAGAAGAATCTCGGATATACTTCCTTAACATTGAAACGTGAAACACGTCATGAGCATCCGTGAAGTCTGCCGGAAGCTCCAACCTGTAAGTTGTTTCACCGATCCTTTCTAAAATCCAAAAAGGACCCACAAACCTGGGGCTCAACTTGCCCTTCTTACTGAACCTTAGAACACCTTTAGTCGGGGAAACTTTCAAAAACACATATTCTCCAACCTCAAACTGCAAGGGCCTACGCCGGACATCCATGTAGCTCTTTTGTCTACTTTGTGCCGTTTGGAGTTTCTCCTTAATGAACTTGACCACTTCTGCACATTGCTGCACCAATTCCGGTCCCATTACTTGCCTTTCACCTATTTCATGCCAATTCAACGGTGTTCTACAAGGTCTTCCATAAAGTGCCTCATATGGGGCCATACTAATACTTGTATGATAGCTATTGTTGTAGGTAAACTCAACCATATCAAGGTGATGTTCCCATCCACCTCCCCAAGCCAAACAACAAGCCTGGAGCATATCCTCAATGGTTTGGATTGTTCTCTCCATTTGTTCGTTGGTTTGGGGATGGTATGCGGAACTATACCTCAATTGCGTGCCCACAACCCTATGCAAACTCCTCCAAAAACCAGATGTAAACCTGGGATCCCGATCTAAAACAATAGTAACTGGTATCCCATGCAATGGCACAATCCTTTCAACATATAATTTTGCCAACCGATCAACCACCCATGACATGCTAACCGGTAACAATCTACACAATTTGGTTAACCGATCAACAAAAACCCAAATTCCATTGTGACCCGATGCTGTCTTGGGAAAACCTGCAACAAAGTCCATTGAAATATCATCCCACTTCCATTGTGGTATTGGTAGGGGTTGCAATAAACCACCTGGCCTTTGATGCTCCACCTTAACTTGTTGACACACCGCACATCTTGCTATAAACTCTGCTATCTCCTTCTTCATGCTTGGCCACTAAAAATATTTCTTCAAATCCTGGTACATTTTAGTGCTTCCCGGATGTATGGTGTACCTAGATCGGTGTGCTTTCTCCAACACTTTCTGTTTTACACCAACTTCACTTGGAATATACAACCTATGCCTAAACCGCACAACACAATCATCATCAATTGTAACTTCCTCCATCTTCACAATGTCGGCCAAATATTCATCTTCCTTTTGAGCTTCTACCACTTGCCAATACAAAGATGGTTCTATGGTGCTATTAGCCAACACGGCTCTTCGTCGGTTGCTTGGTACAAACAAAGAATTTTCTGCCACATCCTCATACAATTTTCATTCTTTCATCATGATGTGACTCATAACCATATTTCTGCTTAAAGCATCTGCTACTACATTTGTCTTACCTGGGTGATACGCCAAACTGAAATCATAATCTTTGAGATATTCCATCCACCTACGCTGCCTTAAATTTAAGTCCTTCTGAGAGAAGATATACTTCAAACTTTTGTGGTCCGTGAATATCTCAAACCTTTCCCCATATAAATAATGCCGCCAAATCATTAATGTAAAGACAACCGCCGCCAACGCCAAGTCATGTGTGGGATAATTTTCTTCATGACGCTTCAATTGCCTAGATGTATATGCCACCACCTTTCCATGTTGCATAAGTACTGCCCCAAGTCCTTTCCTAGATGTATCGGTATAAATCACAAAACCACCTCGACCTGCCGGTATCTCCAATATTGGAGTTGAAGTGAGCCGCTTCTTTAACTCCATGAAGCTATGCCTACAATCAGATGACCACTTAAATGGTACTCCTTTCTTGGTAAGCCTTGTCAATGGTGCTGCAATTTTAGAAAAATCTTGAATAAACCGCCTATAATATCCGGCCATTCCAAGGAAACTCTGGATTTCCGACACTGTCTTTGGCTCCTCCCATTTCATAACAGCCTCCACCTTTGCTGGATCTACAGCAACACCCTCACCTGAAATAATATGCCCCAAAAACTGAATCTCCTTAAGCCAAAACTCACACTTACTATATTTTGCATAAAGTTGATGCTCCCTCAATGTTTGCAATGTAATTCTCAAATGATCTGCATGCTCTTCTTTCGAGGCTAAATATACTAAAATATCATCAATAAACACCACAATAAACTAGTCTAAATAAGGATGAAAGATCTGATTCATCAAGTTCATAAATGCCGCCGGTGCGTTGGTTAGCCCAAATGGCATAACCACAAACTCATAATGCCCATACCTTGTTCTAAATGTTGTCTTGTCAATATCCTCTTCCCGGATCCTCAATTGATGATACCCTGATCTCAAATCTATCTTGGAGAACACCTTTGCTGATTGCAATTGATCAAATAGATCATCAATACATGGAAGTGGATACCGATTCTTTATGGTGACTTGATTCAACTGGCGGTAATTTATACACATTCTCATACTACCATATTTCTTCTTTACAAATAGAACCAGCGCTCCCCATGGTGAATGACTCAGCCGAATAAATCCCTTCTCAAGTAATTCTTGCAACTGCTTCTTTAACTCCTTCAATTCTGTAGGTGCCATCTTGTATGGTGCCTTGGAAATGGGCATACTTTCCGGCTGCAAATCAATTGTGAAATCTACCTCCCTATGAATCTTCACTCTTAGCCCAATAAACTTTGATGAGCCCAATTATCATCTTTTTTATGGTCATTAGAGTCATTTCCATGCAGATTATTGATATTATCAGATTTTTCAACTTATGAGGTTTTTACTAAGCCAGATGTGAGTAACATGCCCCAATTTTTTTATCAATCATTGTAATATATTATTTAATTCACACATGTAAACTTTCACTTAATTCTGATGTAATTTTCCACATGTGATAATAAATTTTTCGATGTTATCGATTTAACCGCTTAAGATTTTGTTTAGCATTGTGCTAACCCACTCATGTTTTGGATGACCCAATTTCTGCATTAACCTTTGTAATCCATTATTTAGTTTCTAACCATAAATTTTTATTTCGTTCTATATCAATTTCTCAAACGAGATAATAAAATTTTCATTATCGATTTATTTACCTTTAAATCCAATATTGAACCCTTCCTTAGTTATTTCATTTAATATTGTAATATTTTTATTTATTTATATTTTAAAAATTAAAGTTTTTACAAAAATAATCCACGTCTTTGTTAAGTCAATGGCTCTTCGAATGCAAGCAAAGTTTAATAAATGCTGGAAAGATTGCAATTTAATTTTAGCAATTCCCCTTACTTTGGATCCACATTACAAGATGTAATTTAGATGTGTATTTTGGATCTGCGTTAACAATATTAATAAATTTTATTAAATCTTTTACTAAATTTTTGGCACTGAGCTGGGTTAAAGTTGAACTTTATAATTTGATGAATTAGTCAAACCCTACCCCATGCCACTTGGGTTTGGACCGAACGCGAGCTTGGAAAGATTGTTGCTGGACTTGAGCCAAAACCGGCTTAGTCCAACCCATTGACAGCCCAACTTAATAGTCGGCCCCCATTTATTCAACAGGGACAAGATATGATTACTTGTACAGTTCCACATGCCATACGACAAAGAAAACAGCCCTGATATTAAGCAAGAGCTACTATGCAAGTATTTCCGTCTCTTCGGAGACATCCGATAAAATTGTAATGTTCCTGTGCACGTATTTCCTTAGTTTACACAACCACCAGATGTCCAAGGATAAAGATACATCACCATTCCATCGAAGGCAATACAACAGAGGAAGTAAGTAGAGATAAGACTCTGACAAAGCAAGATCTTCAGACAAAATAAGAGCCATTCCCCTTTGTGTTTTTCTTTCTTTGTATCCTCAAATATGTTTTCATTTCTCGTGCAAAGTATTTCGCACTTGTGTGCGGAGATACTCCCACTAGTAGTATTTCAAAATCCTACTTCCATTAGGAGAGTTCCGAGTGTCTTCGACGGATGGCTTACATCTCGAGGCCAGAGGTCACTGGTGCCTCGCTGACGCGCTTACAATGGCAGGGTGAAATAGTGAAGGCCGCAATAGGAACAGAGCCATAATAAATTCATAGGAACGACGGACGAAAGATAATGAGGGAGAAGGAGAAATGAGGGGATGCAAACAGTGGCTTACACTGATCAGGATGAAAGGGCGAATTGCTAGAAAACCTGATAGCATTGGCATGAGAGATCAGGTTGCGCTACCATAAAAAAAAAAAAAAAAAATCCATCTTCCTGTGGGCATTGTCTGATGAAGAATCCTGTCTTTCTTGAAACACCTCTCTTTCTTTCCCCCTTTTATACTAGGTTAATAGCATAAACACAGAGGTATATGGTTTAACCACTGAGGATAGATAATACCTTTTCCCTACAAATTTACTCAGGACAAGCAGGCTTGTCTTCACCAAGAGCTGACTTGCAGCTCTGCAGAGCAACATTCTTGAAGGATGTGAACATTACTCTGCATCTCTTACAACATGCTCACATCGACTGTTACAAGAGAAAACGAGTAATGCCTGGGAAAATGCAGGTGATTCTTCCAAGCTGCAGTTGCATTTGACGAAGGAATTGTTGGCACAAGAAAACATCTGAAAAATGCCCGAGATAAACTGGGACATACGTGACTTACCAAATGGAATACAATCAGCCTACAAAGCCTCATGCATCAGGGAACAAAGCATGTAATTCTCAAGCAAGATACCGATACAGTTTCCTATCCATTTTTTCCCTCTCTAGGAACTCCCTCTCAATCAGAGATTCAATCCGCTTCTTAATTACAACTGGATTTGGCAAGAAACGAGACTGGAGTTGCTTTGTCACTTCGGCCACAATGTTGTTGTGATCCAGGACCCGCCTTGATTTCATAATCCTTACAATAGCAGCCTCAATCTGGGGTTTCCTGTCTTCCTCCACCCTCTGTCGAGTCTCCTGCTTCTCTGGCTCTGTATCCTTTTGTGCTGCCACAGTCCCTATCTTTACCTTGTAGAATTTGCTACTAAATTTGTCATTGACGTAGAACGCGTCATCATCAGCTATGTCCTTGCTCATGGGTTCCTTGCGGAGTACATTTTTACCCTTGACACATGCAAGGGACTGAAGACACCTCTTCAGATCCGAGGCTGGAATTTCAGTGGCCTGTTCAATTTCTTTATAGTTTAGACAGTCTGCAGCATTGAACAGCATAAGAATGCACATTTGATATGTAGAGACATTCAACTCATGCTTCTGATTCTTTCCAAATGTTGCCTTCAGATCTGCTGTGCCCATATTTGTCTGCCATGACAACCTTCTTCCAGTGTGAGTTCCAAGATAATAGGAGCGGAACTTTTCACAAACACCAAGCAACTCAGCAGGCAGATTGCAAGCTGCACTCGGCTGCATTGGCCATGAGCCAGTAGTAAGAACCTGAACAGCTAGAGTGGGACCATCTCCAATGTCTGAAGGTTGACTTGCATAAAAACCTTGCATGGTATCCTGAGAGGTCTTCAGATCTGTAAACATGCCTTCCAACTTAGAGGTAAACTGGTAGCCACATTCTGTCTTCAGCTTGACTATCAGACTTCTCTCTGCATCATCTGATACAGTTTTGCCAGAAAGAAGTCTTTTAGCCAGATGCTGCTTGTAGTACTTTTCAAACACATCTTTCTCTTGCAAATATCTGAACAGTGTCATCACTTTGTCCAGGACAATCTCAACATCTTCTTCACTAACCCCTTTCAGGCCCTTGCGAAGTTTGTCATCAACATACAAGGAAATGAACTCAGGAGATCTATTATTCAGATTAATAAAGTACTCAAATGATGAGGTCAAAGCATTCAGGAAAGTCTTGTCATTGTTAAATGCTAAGCTGATGATTTTGTCATACTTATCCTTCTCATCCAAGAGGCGCTGGACAAAGTCCACAGGATCCTTTAATCTCTCTGGATCAGTAACTAGTTGCTTTCCTTTCTCACGAAGGTGAGAAGTCATCACATCTCTAATTGTGGAAAGCCCATCAGAAACTCTACGAAATAGACTGTACATTCCACCCAAATCTTCATACTTGTCATTAACAAGCATATCCACAAGACCAGAGTTCTCCATATGCACCAATCTTTGCATGTGATTAGCAATCATTTCTCTCTCAACTACATTTGTTATTTTAGGTTCACTCTTGGGATCTAGGTAGTGAGTAACCCTTTCCATCTCTTCATTGAGCCGCCTCTCAGCTTTCTTCAGATACTCGCCACAGTTGCAGCATTCAATGAATTGCTGGGATTCACCACTGTAAAAGCTGGCTGAGACTTCCAGGAAAGGCTTCTCAAAATCTTCCTGATATACAGGTGATCCTAAATCTGATAGCATCTTGGTTATATTCCTCATCAGCCCACGATTTATAACTTCACCAGTCCGCTCTCTATATATTTGATCAAGAAGCATATTGAGCAACCTTGATCTGATACTTTCAGAGTGTATGATATACTCTCTCCATAGACTCAGTCCAAGCTCATGAACGTGTGTCTTATTATTAGTGGGGACATAAGTCCTGTCCATGTACATCAAAATATCCCGAATCATCTGCAATGCCTTGTTGTGCTCCTCCCATTTTCTGTTAAGTTCTTCCAGGAAAAAATCACCTTGAGCAGCTTCTATTGATTTTGATATTTCTTTTAGATGGAATGTCATAGTGGTAACAAGACCAGAGTACAGCTTATCTCCAAATTTGTGCAGCACCATATTGTATGCATTCCTAAATAAAAAAATAAATAAGCACATCAGTCACACATATTCACGTCGGAAAATTCATTAGTGCAATGCCCAAAGAAGTCAAACCTAGTTCCATGTAACCCAAAATGATGTATGTTTTGTCACAAATGTAATCCAGGATTTGTATTAAGACAACATATCTAAGACTGGTACAATCCATCTCCAGATTCCAATCAACCAGAAAACTATAATGGATCAGTTTTCTTAAGAGATATGATGCTTTCCTAAGCCACAAAACCTACATGCATGCTGTTCTCATCAGATTTAAAAATGGTTTAGGATGTCACTTATAGAGATCAGGTCACATGTGAACAATTAATACAATAGGTTTCTTGGGGAAAAATGATTATAGAGAAAGAATGCAGATAAAACATGTTAATAACAAGAAATCTGAGGATAATCATGTTTCCCAATGAAAGACAGAGGTACCATGCACTTCCTTTTCTAGCACTGATGTTGAGCGGGTATCAAAACAAAATTTAGACTCCCAATTGATTTAATTTCTTTTGCGACTGTGACATAAGCATGCATCCGGTATCTAACAATAGCATTTTTTTGCCTTTAACTATGCCTGGTTGAAGGCTTGTTTTTCCCTGCTGGCACAAACATTAATGAACTCCATCCGCCATGAGATAACCTTTATTTTACACCTTTTGATGATGCCCATAAGAAAATATTAAACCTTAAAAAAAGGTTGAAGGGGTTTCAATGAAGTAGTCTCCTGAAGGGACTTTGGTCAGATGACAGATTTCCTATCAAATCAGCTGGTCCCCGCCCATCCACTCTGATATTGCCTTCCTTGACCCCAAGCATTTTGATTTCTCTTCCAATCCAAAGAAAATGATTAATGAAATGAATCCCAAAGACTTTAGGAAGGATAACAAAATCAGATCGGACCTTGGGACCAGACACCTGGTATTAGATGGGCCTGATTTGGTCAAGACTGGGAAGAGGACTGAATCAAATTCACCCTGGGATCAGAAAACTTCCAATGAATTCCAACTGATCCAAGCTAATGTTCTTTTTTTGAAATGTCTGATCCAAGCTAATGTTGCTTCAAATTTCTTCTTTTAAACTAGGTAGGGAAAGGACTTCTCCATCAGAATCAAATAGGCTTGGCCAATCACAATCCAGATCCCAGTACCACAAACCATGGGCTTGCACTCAAACACAAATTTCTCTCTGTATGCATCTTGTTGAGAATGCATAATGCCATAATGTGCTGTGCACTCTGGCTTTAAAGCACACATTGTTTTGTTGCCCACCAAATATGTACTTCTTTGTCATGTGTGCTAGTGAACTTTCTTTAATCTCATATAGGTCCAAAGTATATCATGTGTTTGGGCGGGAACAGCACTAAGTTTTAAGTCATCAGACTCCAACTAGAAGGATAGTTGTCAAGGTGCCAGATGTTCTTAGAATCCTTGGGCGCCTAGGCACCCAATGCAGGTGGAAGAAGACCAAAAGGGGAGGTGGGGGAAAGGGGGGAGGCCTGGCCAGGCTGAACCAGGGAGCTATAGTAGGCCACTGCAGGGAGGGAGTGGCACGCATGGTAAGTGAGTGAGAGAGAAAGTGAGAGAGTCTAAGTCATTGAGGTAGAGAAAGGGAGCACCTAGGGGACGGGACCGGGTCACCAAACGCCAGAATTGGTTGTCACTGGAGAGACAGAGATTGGTCCACAGAACGCCGTCTGCATAGGTGGGTCTGAAGCAGGAGGGGCAATGCCCAAGGGGGACAGCCGATGGAGCCGGAGGAGATGCTGCAGTGGCAATGGGGATCAGGGTTTTAACTTTTAGATCATATCCAGGCATTTAGGTGGGATTGGGAGGCCTTAATGGGTTCGACCGGGAAGGCCAGGCTAGGTGCCCTTGGGGCGTCATTTTGGGCCCCAACAAGGTGGGTCTGTGCCTTGGGTGCGGCACAGCACCTTCCCACCTAGGTACCATTACTTTGACCACCGTGACTACAATTCATCAGATCCTTGCAGGGAGGAAAAGAAGAGGAAGCCATCAGTTATGAAGCTTGACCTCATGAATTCAAGGTGACCTCACCTAGATAAGAATTAAATATTCTGCTAACACAAGATATTCATTTGAATATGCTATCTCTGACTCACCTAGACACCTCACCTTCTCACCTAGGACGGCAAAGCAATGGCTGCTCTTCTCACCTTGGTTACACTTATCAGTTATCAATACCTCCATCGTTTGATGCAAGCGAAAAATGAAAAATTGACAAAATAGCATCAAGCTAGTATATTGCCAGAAGAGTTGGTTTCCACTACATATTCACTGGCAACTGCAAGGATGTTGTAGCTTCAAAGGCAATGTCTTGAGGTTGCCTTCTATGGGTGAACTCCATGACGAGAAATTTGAGAAGTTAACACTAGACTCAGGGGCCAAGTCACCTTATCTTCTGTGGTCGTGGCATGGAACCTCAATTTTCTTCACCCAGCTCTAAACATATTGGACCGAAGGCAGTAACCAGCAGAAGCAACCATCCATTGTACAGATCAGTTGGTTACATGAAGGTCTCTGTCTAGGCCAGAATCATAGATCATTCTCTCAGAATAGTCAGTCAAATATCGCATATTCAAGCCAAACATTGTTCCAAATCTTCATATTCAGGTCATCCCCAATCATGGATCTGATAGACCTTTTCAGAAACAATACCGAGGTTCACAATCAATCACCATATGAAAATGAACTAACTACGGAACACCACTTGCACTTATTAAAGGAGATCTGTGAAGCTACTTAAATAGGGAGCCCGCACCAGTTAAAATAAAGCACTCATAATTTAGAAACAATTCAAATTGCAAGTGTGAAGTGGACAAAGCAGCAACTTTTAATACTTGAGGATATGACTCTAAATTCATGAGACTATCTTCAAAATATGACAGCTTATCCATGAGACAGTATTTATAAAAAAATGACATGGTAACTTGAATGTAATGACAAATTTTGCATGGGATTCTAGTGAATTGTCATGCACCTCAGACTCTGTTACAGTCATGCAATTGTAATTTCACTTTGAAATGGGAGAGACCATAAACCACAAATCTTATTTTGCAACTTTAGCATTCAAATATAGTACCTTCAGAGCCATGACAGCATCACATCAAAGCTTATCATTAATTCTTGGGTCACATGTGCCTCTATTGAGTAATGACTAGTAGATACACCACTGCTTTCAGTAGGTTGTGTTCTCGTTGTCAGATGGGAATACACTTAAATGACATTTCGTAAGCTGGTGAATCCACCATGACTCTTGAGTGCATCTACATTCATTCAGACTTATTGTCATCCTTTTGGGATACCAAGGAGATCCGAGCCATCAGACAGACATTTGCAAATGCACCCAAGCATACCATGTACCCAGGTTTGAACCGGAAAATGAAGAAATGTCAGAAATCATTTATCCATTTGGAAAAGAGAAAAGAAAAACCTCTCTAAACCCTGCATATTCCATAATCAGGTTCCTTTGGTCGTCCAAAACATGTCCAAATGAACCTATATCAAGCACCTTTCATCAAGTTCCTTTGATTGGAGATGAAGATGAGGAAAATGTAGTGTGATAACAATGCAATTAAGGAAATGAGAGGTCTCATAGAGAGGTAGTATGCAAGGAGGCACAAAAAAGATCAGAGATGACTGATACAATTGTGGTGAGAAGGAGGCCATGAACTTGACAGCATAGATGGATACAAGCAAGAATGGTTGCCTAAGAAAGAAGAGAGGCATGAAATGGGGCATATTTCCTCTTGCAGTGAAAAGGTAGGCTGGCAATAACAAAAGGATAGAATTGTCGAACATGTAAGACTGTCAACAGACACAACACCAAGGATGTGTAATTGAGGAAAGGAAACATGAAACTATAACTGGCTGAGCCTATCATATCAGAAAGAAACAGGTAGATTCAGAATGCAGGAATCACCAAGAACCAGATGGTTTTGCCCTAAAACCAGTATCAAAACCAGAATTAGAACTCAAACAATGCAAGATGAGTCCAATTCTAAAATACAATTCCCGTTCCTTGAAGAAGGACCAATTATAAAAGTCAATGAGGATTAAGCTCAAAGATGAGAACATAAGAAAGTTGTCAAAACTCAAAACATTGAATGCTAATGAAACTTTCCCTGATTATAAAGTACTAAGTTCATGCCCTAAATATGTCAGCCTAGCAGTCTTGATTATGAGGCTCAGTCATTTAGTTTATTGTTAAAGCAAGACCATGGGTGTTGCTCCCTAGAATGGTTAATCAAACACTCAAAATCTCAGACCAAAAACAAAAAAAAACCCGACAAAGCTTCCATGTTCCTACGGTCGTTCAAGCCAGATATTCCCCATCTTCAATAATATTAATCAACAATACAAAGACAGTAAGGAACCGACTTATAAGATAATCAGTTGTTTTACCAATAAAAAAATCAAACAAATTTCATCTAAAGAAAGAATCAGCTCCGTATATTTCCCAGGAAATAGATATAAATTGACCTCTGTCATGATAGACCCGATGAATCTAATATCACTTTTCCTCACACAGTAAAGCAAGCATGCAAGCTCGATCATAATAAAAGCCAATACGACGCATGGTCACCAGTAAAGAAGTTACGATGACAATATGCTCCAAAAGTCACGAAGAAAATTATGAGTATGGATGCCAGAAGGTCGAAAGCACATCTTTTTATGATTTTTTTCTTATGCAATTACCTTCAAAAAAGATGTAAGAAGGCCGATAGCTTCAAAGGCATCCCTTACCGTCACACAATCATAACCAGAAAACGGCAATCCAACAAGCAGACTACCATAAATCAGGAAGAAGATTGCACAATGCTAATGAAGACAACATGGCTTTACATGGCTCATAATCATATCCCAAAAGTGGATGATCCAAAAGAGCATCATATCATGATAAAGACCCAGTTGCAACGAAGATCAGCGTCTCAAAGACATCCGTAAAAGCTAAAAGGATAAAGAGTGGGGGGTGCCGGCCGAGGCATGCTGGAGATAAGCCCAACCTGTAGAGCTCCTCGAAGCTGAGGCCGCTGGCGTTGTGGTTGTAGATCTCGTGTATGGCATGCTCAAGCACCTTCCAGGTCTTCTCCGCATACTTGGGGTCCACCTCCACCCGGTGCTTGAACGCCTCGATCCGGAAGTTCCTCTTCTTCGGCGTGTTCATCCTTCCTCCCCACCTCCCTCACCCTCCCAACCTCCACCCACCGAAACTCCCCGAACCCAACCTCCAACAAAAATACTCCAAACCACAAACAGAATAAGAAGAACAACCCTCTGCAAATAAACAGATCAGACCTCACCCAACAGGGTCGGATCAGGCCCCCGCACAGTGCTTCCGAGAGAGAGAGAGAGACGAAGAAATTAAAAACCGATCCCAGCCCCGGGCGAATCCAAATGGCTGGGAAGCTCTAGGATTTTCAGATTCTGGAGAATTCCCGCCGACGGCGAGACCAGAAGCGAGGCAGACAGATGAAATAGAAGAAACGGTGAGGGAGCGGGTAGGAAGGAAGGAAAGGGAGGGAAAGGGAGGGGAAGGTGGTAGTGGAGGAGCCGCCCCGAGAGGGACTGGTATCAATGTTGGCGTCTGCAAAATGGTTTCCTCGGGCTTCCGTCTTCAATCTACCTAGCTTCTTGTTATTACTTGTTTTACCTATATACCCCTATTAATAAGAAATTTTGCTAATATATCCCTAATCTAGGCATATTATCATAAATATCTCCTATTTACATTAAATGCAGAGGTTATGTCCTTATAGTTAACTTCCGTCTATAGCCGGCAAATATTTGAGAGAATATTTGATGTAACACGTTTGGGGACTAGAAAATGTTCGAAATGCCTCATTTAGTTTGATTTAGGTGATCTTCTTCCTTGCTCGACGAGCATTTTCTTTTTGCCTAATGGAAAACACGACTGACGGTGATGGGCAAGACAACGATGGGGTTATTGTTCTCTAATTTGCGCACGTCGTAGCATCCGATCATCTTCATTCACTATCACCTCCCTCTTTCTTCCTCACTCGCATATGCATTGTTCACAAACAGCAACATCAAAAAGGTGAGCAAGGCCGACAAACGATAGTGTGCATGATGTGTGAATAGCAAGCAGCGCAGGTGTATCGACCGGTGAGCACGGGCAAGCAGCAACCTGATGACCCACCAGATGACCCTAAGAGGGAAGAAGATGACTGACATGACCACCGGACAATCTAGTATGAGACGTTCCCTAAATATGATGGAGTGTTATGATATTCCAGAATGCTATTGCCGGAAGAGGTGTAGGGTTTACATTTCAAATCAGAAAACAAGTAGAGGACAAAGGTTCTATCGGTGTGTCGGTTGTAAGGTATGAGGTTCATAAGTTGTTCGATGAAATGTCCTTGAGAACCCAACATCAATTTCAAACTAACAGAACAAGCTATTGTGCATGTTTGTAGGAGGACAATTGTTGTGGTTTTTTTGTCTGGGTTGATGATGCACATCACAGTACTGTGGACTTGAAGTATCAGTTAAACTCCATAGAGTCATTGCTAAAGAAGAAGTTAGATTTGCTTGGGCGCAAGATTGACATTCTATAAGTGAAGGTGGACATGAGACTAGCAACAAATGATAGGGCCAATGAATTATGGCTGAAAATGCCACTGAAGAGAATGTTCTTACATGTAATGGGGCTGGGAGTCTTGTTCTATGTCTGTCACTAACTAGGTTGAAGGGTACTTTAAGAATGCATTTAGGCTTTACTTAGGGATTAGGGGATTATGTCTATGGTATTTAATCTGTATATGTATTGGGGAACAAGTTAATCCTCCATTCTAGTAATACAATGTTGGAGATTTCTATCTATCTATGCATGACATCTGGAAGAAGTGTGCAATGCCCCTGGCATTTTAATACACATGAAACAGATGTTTCATTGTTGAACAAGATTTGCATTCACAAGACAAAGATTTTCGTTACAAACATAGTTTCATTTACAAAAACAAGACATCCACAAGTTACACACGTCAATCATAAATAAGAGGTTCATCGAGAACATCCACCAGTTACAATTCCTACCAATCACAAAAAGGACATCCAAACAAAAATCTCCACATCCAAAATTGGCCATTACATCAGTCTTAAACTTTCTAAATAGACTAAAAGTTTCTAAACCTAGCAGCTGCACTTGAGGAGGATGCTTGAACAAACTCGATAGTCTTGTGCCACCAACTGCACTTTGGGAACCCCTAGTTGTGCCACCCTCTACTTGCACTTCAACATTAATAGTTGAGTAGCCACCCTACAAATTTAAGCACAAACACATTAACGCATTAGGGTTGATAGGACTGACATAAAAAATCTTAGAAAATTATCCACAACTTGTCTAGTTTAGGCTGTCAAATTTGACATAATTGATCATTGGCCACCCTGTGTGCTCTTCCTAGGCATGCCAGGAGGCCTCCTACATTATAATAATAATAATTAGTACATGCCAAATGAAGGAAATGACATAAATAGAGGGCACATCTAGTTACCTGGCTGGAGAAACAGAAGCTTCATCCATGTTTGAGACCAGGTTCTTGCAAGTCTTTGCATGGTGACCAAAATCTCCACATCTCTTGCACTTGTGGGGTTTCCTAATCCTTTTCTCCTCATATGGGTCTCAGATTCTTTTTTTTTCTTGGCCTTCCATGTGGCCTACTCACAATGGAGGGGAGGACTTCCAATCTAAGTTTAATCCATTGTGTTTTATTAGTCATAGGGGCAATTATCAAGCCATATGCCTCTTTATAAGCCTACACTGTGTAAGATCTGTCAATGTAGTCCTCCCATTTTATACCCCTTCTTATTGTTAAGAAAGCACAAGCATGTGAGCACGATAATTCTGTTATCTGCCAAGCCCTGCATGTACATGTTTGCTCCCTCAAGTCCACAACTTCACTCTCATTAGGCCTAGTACCTGAGCAGTGTCATTGAACCCTTTCTCTACCAGATAGGCACCTAATTTTCTTCTCATAACACAAATATACTTCTTTGGATTAGCATCAGTTATATTAACTTGCCTAGAGCTTGACCTTCTTCTAATGTTTGATTCTATTGTAGATATCCTAGGTTGAGAAGAGGCTAAGGGAACACCTACATATTGTGTAATGACGTACAAGCTTATGTTCAGGTTGTGGGCATACTTGTCAAACAAAGAGATGACATCCATGGAATTCAATGGTTTGGTCAGGTCGCCACTTGGTCAGTTCACTAGCAACCACTCTAAGTTCCATCAAATAAGCATAGTCTCTATGATAGTCGTAACACTTCTGTCTAAATCTGATGGGAACTATTCTCCCATCATTATCCTGTGTCTTAAAATGCCCTCCATCATGGAACTTTAGTGTATATGTATCAGCCATGTTTCTGCTACACATATATACAATAGAATATTATCAATAATGAACCCAATCAAAAAGAATCTCACAAACAAACATGCCACTAGCTTCTAACATACCTTATAAAGGACGATAATAGGGGACCATAGCCACATTCCCACCTACTGTAGCTGGGTGACCCTTCACATAAACAAAAGCCATAAATCCCAGATGAGCCATCGGTCTTTACCACAAAAAACCCTTAATAAACTTGCAAAAGCCATTATTCAATCACCAACACACAACCCCAAACCGTAAAAAATCCCTTAACACCATCACTATTTCCTCAACCCCACAGTTGCATCTTTGTAGGCGCTATAAATACCTAGATAAAGATAGAGGGAGAATGAGAGAGACCCTTTGACCATGGGAGTGTGTGTGCAAGAACTAGTGTGTAAGAAACATGGAGAGCATGTGACACTCACCGTAAAAGAGGGATCTTCTACCATGGCGAGGTAGACGATCGCAGGCGAGTGAGATGGTCACACAGTCAGATGAGAGAGAATTTCGCAGGGGCACTGCCCTTCTTTCGGAGCTCCATGACAAGGGAGACAATCGCATGTGCACTCCCCTTTCGTCTGTGCACGACGTGGGAGACGTCTCCCGATTTTGAGATGGGAAGGGTGTAACGCCCCGACGCGGAATATCGGAGCAGGATTACAGTTATTGAATAGTACAAAGCGAGAAATAAATAAATAACAAACCATTGCTCAATTGGAATAATATCAAATAACCTCAAATTTCATTAATATTCCAACATCATCACGATCTAACTATTACATCAACTGATCAGAGCCATGACTAGGGCCCAGAGTACTTTATTGAAAAACCAAACTAATACATATGGACTAACTGACTACTAAAGCATGGGTTGCTGAAAATGGGTCACTCCTGAGCATCCTCCTCAGTCCCATCCTCGTGAGTGTGGTCATCATCCGACTCACCTGAACACATTAAATAAACATGCAGGATGAGCGAATAACGCCTAGTAGGACTTAATATCTCATGAGAACAAGCATGCTTAAAGTAATTAATGTCTTAATTGCCATTGTAACTAAAGAGCATAGTCATGTAGAGCGAGTAACGATAACACAAGAACGATAGCATCTGGCATAGGGAAATAGCACAACGATAACGATAATAGAATGGCCATGTAACGACAATAGCACTTGAATAGACAATACTTGAAATGATAACACTTTGATTGTCAACAATTAATTGTTATAGTATTAAATGGCACTGGATGCATGCCGTACACATCCTGATCATGTAACCCTTGCAAGGAAATAGCACTCTTCGGGAGCTCTCCCCAGGACCAGATCGGGCCCTATTGCACTAGCATATAGCACTTGTTTATTATTTAGACAATCAATTGTATGGCCAATAGAGTACCAAGAAAGGATGAGAGTAGTAGATGAACTAGATGAGAGAGCAGAGAGAACATGAACAGATGAGAGTAAAGAGACTGTAGATGAGATAGGGACAATAACGTAAAACACGATAAACATCGATAGTCGCAGTTGCACGGCACACCTTCGTGGGTCGGCAGTCTAGTAGAAATCATCACCACCCACTAACCGTGCTATGAACACAGACTAGATGGTACGACGTGTTCACAAGATAAGGAGAGAACACACTAAGGCCATGGATCGTACTGATCCCTAAAGGTGTAATGGGTTTTAGGGTACAACTAGCTTGTCAGCTAAGGACGTGCGCCAAAGCCAAGAAGACTTACGGAGGCCTTGACAAGGAGTCCCTGGCCTAGTCGAGAGTATTTCCGATGGAGAGGTGGTCCAAGTCAAGAGAAAGTGTGTAGAAAACTGATCTGTCATGCCTCGAGTGCTCGAAGGCCGAGGGAAACGATCACGATATTCAAACCACGCAATTAAATCGAAGACAAGTGTAAATAGTTAAATAGGGATATTTAGTAGTTTATTTCGCTAAATTACCAAATACATTATTGAGTAATTTAATAGGGCTCAATGGCAACACGATGGTTAAGTGTGTGCTAGTGTAAGAAATCATGAGAGCATGTATGGTTGTGCACATAGTTTTTTTTAATTAATTAAATTCATGAAATATTACTCATTTACAATTAACAAAACATTACTGTTCATTACAGGACTTAATTACGATTAAATAGGATTTATATGGCATAAATAGCAAGAGTTTTTATGCAATTAGGATTTCTGGCCGCAATACTGAAATCGCGGCGGGAATACCCGTCGCGATTAAGGTTGCGACCGGCGGTCAGGGCGCATCAAATGAACCGGCCGACCCAGCCTGGTTTGGAAACGAATCGCGTCGGCGCGACCCTCTGCATTCATGATGCGATAGGTTTGCCGACCGCGACCATTTTGGTATCACAGCAGATCGCACCGCCGCGATATCAGAAGGTCGGCCCGACACAGAAAAAGGGAGATTTCCCCTTTTTGGGTAGGTTCCAACCCTTCCATACATGACATAGTACACTTCTAAATTCAATATAAAATTGCACGATGATCCAAAAATCATGAAGCCAGTTTTAAACGAAAATAGACACGTAGATCTATCCACAGGATTAATTCGAAATTAGACAAGGTTTAGACATGCTTTGATTAGGTTACATTTCAGTGACCTAAACATGCGCAGTCAAGGTTCAACGAATTAATTAGCGATGGATACATGATGAAAATTAGGCAAACTAAGGGCGTTTGAAAGCTAACATGATGTAGTATTTATGAGAATTTTCTCATGGCATGGAATCAAGTATACACGAGGTTTGAAAGCAAACATGAAGGGTCGAGTACATGGATGTGACAGGACTTCAAGGAATTAATTCTCCCTCATGGAAGACCGAAATAGAGCGAAACCAAAGGGCTTTTGCACGGGATCATGAAGCCTACCTAGGGTAATTTTTACACAAATTTGGCTTGAGATATTGCCTACCTTCTGGCGTTGACAAGAAAAGATAGGGTTTTGGTGAAGAACGAGGGGAAAATCTTCTTGTCCAAGCTTCCTCCTCCGAGATTCCTCATTCCTCAGCCATCCTCCTTCATCTCTCAAGGTCTCAACACGCAAATGAGGGTTGATAGGGTCGGGTTTGGGGTATTTGGTTTGATAATAGAGTCCTAAATACCTAAAACTCCTCTTTTCTCTTCCAACTCCGAAAATTGATAATTATCTCCTATTTTCCTATCAAATATCCGCTTAAAAGGGTAGAGAGAAGACCTAAATTCGTGGCCCAAGAGTTAGGATGGGATATGGGCACTTATCTTGGATAATTATGGGTTATTTAATATTTATCTTAACCCTTCACTATTAATTAATTAATTATATACGAATTTCCATTAATTACTTCTCGTCCCTGTAATCACGGGGAATGTGCACCCCAAAACACGCGATAGGATATTAAAACTAATAGCATGGAAATAAGGGTGTGATCGCCACCTAACTAGTTGCCATATAAGAGAATAAAAGGGGCTAACTAAGCTAGGAAAAGGAAGAGAGAACGGGGCACTAACCTGAGATCGCGACGGGTGACCCCGTCGCAATGGGCTTGATGTTGCGACGCCCTAACAGGGCGCATCAACCTTGTCGCGTCACCCTCGCAAGCCATTCTCTGTAGTGCGGGAGAAGTTGGTGTGGACCTTCTTCCTGTCCTCCGGCCGGCCAGAGGACAAGAGCTGCTCATGGGACTTCACTTGAATACTTGCCAAAACAATGAAGACAAGAAATAAAACCCTGTTAGAATGCGTTAAGTGTAGTAACTATTCAAAAAATGAAAGAGAAATGTGAAGCATGGAGGGAACGGACCTGGGGGTGGTTTTTAAACCCCTAGGGTGCATAGAAAACGTAGGATGGAAATGGGGAATGCAGCCTAACTAGAAGAAAATAACAAAATGCATGAGAAATAAGAGAAGAGGAAAGGAGGAAGAAGGGGCCCTAAAGGGGCGACTCCCTGGCATTGTGCAGTGTCCTTGGGTCGTGCAGATGTCATGGACGAAGTGGGAGCCGCCCTCCTCATGCACCAAGCTCCATGGATGAGGAGGTAAGCATGGCTTAAGGTGGAAGATGTGAGGAAAATGAGTGGTGATGGAGAGAGCTGCGAGCTAAGTGTAGATCACAGAAAATTTCGGCAGCCCTTCGGGGTGAAAACGGGGCTCTCCCTCCCTTGAAGAGAAGACCTTACTTTTATAGCCAAATGAGAGAGAATATCCCGTTTTTAGATGATAAAGACCAAAATGAGAGGATAAACCAAGTGGAACTTGGATGGGAGAGTCCTAAGGAGTTCCCAGAGTCTCCCACAACCCCAAACCACGGCCATGAGGGTTGGGAGGTTGCATGGGATGAGGATAAGGCCATTGGAGGATAAAGTGGAGGTGGTTGCGGAGGTCAGCACACGCGGCTGTTGTCGTGACGGGTCATAGGGGCGCGGCAGGGCTGAACACGACGGCCAGGAGGGGCGCGACTCTGAAGCTACGCGCATGGATATGCATGGGCTGTCGCGGCGGCCAAGGGGGGCGCAAAAATCCTAACGCGGCGCCCCGACCCACGCGTTAAGGAAAATCGAATATTGTTAATAATTGGGCCAATCAAATGGGAGAATAATGGGCATTTAAAGGCACAAGGACTCTTTTAAGAGATAATGGACGGGATTTCATGAAAATTGGGCTGTTAATGGGCTCAAAGCAAGGCTAATTGTAAGGCCCTTGAATTTTGCCCTCTTATATAGGTGTTTGATTGTGTGAGAAATTAATACTTCTGTGTGTAGCTATGTATATATATATATACTAATTGAGTATTGTTGTAAATATATGTATATATATATTTTCGTTGTGCATATTATTTATTTACATTGTATAAATAGTATTATTTTAAAGTATACATTGTATATTGTATGTACATGCATTGAGTAAGTGTAATTTTCTATAGTTTGTGAGTTCTGGCCGAATGTTCAGTAGGCGTCAATATAGGTGGACGTTAATCCCAATTCAACGGCCACATCGATGGATGCCGACTCCTGTTAGGCGACCAGTAAGGTTGACGTTTACTTCCCTAGATCTACTGCGTTTCAGATCCGGATACGCCCTGAAAATTTCACCTTCTGTTTTGGTAACCGACCCAACGGTCAGGAAACCCTTCTAAACGCGTCCCTAAGCCCTTAGCCTTATAAAAGACTCAGATTAGGACGATGTTAGGTCTTTTGACTCTTTTATCAAAACCCTAGTTCTCTTGTGCGAACCCTGAATTTTGAAACCGTGGATTCGACGATTGGTGACTCCTTTCGGCGATCTTCTGCGACTGGAGGTGAGTCGAAGCATTGGGGAAGGCTTCTTCGACACTGGGTGGCAGTCTGCATCGACACAAAACTCAGATCGAGGAGGATTTGAAGGCTCTTTGGCTCAGGCTGAGGAGGGTTCTTCGAACCAAATCTTCGTTTGTAGAAATTTTCAAAGGCAAGTAACCCATACCCATTGTCCATGCATACGTCTTGTAGGTCTCAGGCATTTTTATGGAATTTATTCGTGTCCTGGAACCCCTTTCTATCGAATGTTTGGAGTTTAGTCTGTGTTTTGCACAAATAGGAACTTAACGGAAACCTTTGCTATCGTTAAGATCCGAGGTTAGCGGCCACCTATGTTGCCGTCAACGGTAAGCGGCCACACCCTTGCCGCTGAGTTCTTCAAGCAAGAACAGTGTGCTGTTGGCCCCTTATAATTTATTTTTTGGATTTCTGTGCATGAGGATACACTGTAAATTTTATATGTTATGTAATACTTCGAGTGGATGATGTTGTGAAATTTTGTGGAATTTTCGTTGAATATCTATTTATTAAAATTCTTGAAATATATGTCAGATAGGTTTTTCCAACCTTGAAAGTTACTGATTGTGTGATCCATGTGGAATTTTGTTGTTAGAGAATTTTGTACAATGTTTATGGGTATCAATTCATGCCATGAGAGTTTGGAAATTTTCTGATATCTGTGTAAATAGTTATATTTTTCTAAACTAAAAATCAGAGAGCATGCATTGGTGGTTTTAAATCTCTAATGAATTGTATGATGTAAAATAAATTCTCAGAAATTGCATGTAATATCATGACTATTGGACACAGATTTTAGAAATGATAAATATGTATATGGCACTGTGTACCATGCTTAATTGATGACTTCATAAATTAGGTAGAATGCATGTTTTAATTATCATAAATTGTGTATGACTCGAAAAATATAAAATTTGGTATGCATGATGCATATCCTATAAATAGTCTGTAGTTAAATTTTCATATGAATTGGACAATAGTAGGTACTGATTTGATCATTATATGTTGAATTAGCTAGTTAAAACATGTTTAGAGTAATTAGTGATAAATTAGATAATTACAGTATGATTCATGATTGAATTGTAACTGTTTAACTCTGTAAATAGTAGTACCATGTTAGGTAACCTGAACCATGTACATGTATGTGAATATGGAGTTAATGTGTTAAACGATGTGCAAATAGTGTGTGTTTAAAAATGGAAAATGTGAAAATGTGCCATGGGTGACACTGCTACCTTAGAGGGCTGAGGAACTGTACCGTAGTAAAGTCCCTACGGGAAGGTTCATATGAGTATGAGATCCCATGGGCATTGGGATAAAAATTCTGGAGGTGGACAAGTACCACTGGTTAGGGTGGAGAGTGCTTCTCCCGGTTCTGCGCAGTAACTAAGGTCTATCACTATATTGCCTAGGTGATGGATATGTGTGTGATGAGATAAGTGTGTGTCCTTCTAGAGGTGGTTTGGACTATGTGTCATGGCATTTAAATGAGAAAAATGTGATTATGTATATGTGAAATGTGAAATTGTGTAAAGTGTAAATAGTTATGTGAATGTGTAAGGTAATGTGAGAGCATGTGAATTGTGAATTATTATATGAATATGTTAAAAATCATGTCAAAACAGCAAGCTATTTATGTATAAAATTGTGTTATGCATGTGAGAATGTCTAAAGAAGCCATGCTAGGAATATCTCTTTCATTATGTGTAATTTCCATGCTTAACATGCCATTGTATTACAAGATAAATATAATAAAATGTGATTTGAATTAGCATGTTAAAGAATGTATAGAAAGCATGTGATAGGTTTATTTTATTATGAAAAGAAACATAAAGCATGTACCCTGTACTATAAGATTGTAGAAGATCATGTTTAAATTTTTAAAAAGAATGCTTAAACCATGTTACATGTATGGATGGTTTTGTTTAAAAGTAAAATGTCTATATGATGTATCTATATGACGGCCCTCATATACGGTACGGTTATACCAACCCACGTCGGTATAACAAGTGCTGCCACAGTGGGACATTTACCCAATGATACATACAGCTGAGATACACGCGAATATATACAACAGAGTAGCGGAAGTAAAAGACAACTGTCTCTATTCATTCATCATCCACATTAAACATACATGCAGTTCGTAATTAACATAAAAGAACTAAAGGTCCACATAATTTAAATTGCTGAAATTTAAATACAAATGTCCACACTTATACATCCTTTTCATGATACTTCTAGTACAATGTTCGAATTACATACTTATGAAATACACAAATCTCAAAGAACTCCAAAAACTAGCTAGTCTCCGCGCTCGGAGTCCGTCTCTGCTGCCTCCTCCAAAGGTGCCACGTCACCAACTACACCTGTACGCCGAAGCAAGGAGTGAGTCCAAGGACTCAGCAAGCAACACTACTCATGATATACACTTACAAGTCCTAGTGGTTTCTACATGCACATTTACAATTTGCAACACATGGCATGCTATTCAATTCAAAGTTTCAACCTATCATGAAAGTTCTACAATTTTTATACATGGATCATGCTTTCAGATTTCTAAGAATAAAATTCACCTATCACATGCTCTCTGCTCACTTTACTCATGAAACTTTAATCTTTAAAGAACTAAGACATGAGAGCTACCAACAGGAACATTTTACATACACGAAAGGGGAACACAACTAGCATGGATTTTACATATTTTTAAACACATACATGAACCTTTTCACATGCTTTAGGTTGCTGATTTCATATGGTTTCATGGCTGCAAACCTATGCATGAGAGCTACAATAATGCATAAAACATATCATGTGATCAACAATCATGCTATCTTTTGCCCGTTTCCACCAATTTTTCCCTAACATGGATTCTAAACATCTTTGCACATAATAACATGATGATAATAACATAAGTTCACTGATTTCACATGATTTCAGATTGTCTCACATGGTTTTCAATAACACATTTTCACATCTTTAGTTTCACATTTTCTTTACACAATTTTCCTCTTTCACATGGTTCACTTTACACATAACATTCACATTGTCACTTACACATTTGCACATGATCACAGACACATTACACATTTCACATTACACTTTTAGGTGCCGTGACACATAGTCCAAACCACCAAAGAAGGACATATTCACATCACATTACACATAGACGCCATCTAGGCATTTCAATGGCGACTCTTGGACTGCGCAGACCGGGAGAACAAGTCTCCACCCTAACCAGTGGTACTTGTCCACCTCCAGGATTTCCCCCTAATGCCCTTAGGGTTACTTACACATTGAACTTTCTCAGGGGGACTTTTCCCTGATAC
This sequence comes from Colocasia esculenta, assembly GCA_014218235.1. Taxonomy (NCBI): domain Eukaryota; kingdom Viridiplantae; phylum Streptophyta; class Magnoliopsida; order Alismatales; family Araceae; genus Colocasia; species Colocasia esculenta. Next base: position 99,246,609 of record CM024756.1, read on the forward strand.
AGCTCCACTGCCCTCTACGGAAGCAGTGTCACATTGGCACAGTTACACATTTACACATTTTACGATTTTCACACATAGTTTACACATATCACTTTTCATCTCATTCACTTTCTCACTCACATGTATATCTCTGTTTTTCCTAACATGGTACTACAGAATTTCAGGAGCTTAACACACAGTAATTTCACCAATCAAGTTAGGTTTAGGCAATATCTAATCACATTACGATAACATACCTAAATTATTGCCTTTCACATGAAAAATACATAACTTCTTATATACTGGTCCAAATGACCTGAAATTTTAACCACATGCTATTTTCGGGTTCAAGGTCATACACTCAAATTTTCAGATTTTTCTGAGCTAAAAGGAATTTACAGTAAATAAAACACCTATTTAGCATACTATTCACAATTTAAGTTAACATGGGGTTTAACACATCATGCAATTTTGCCACTTACTGTTTAAACAGAGGTTATTGTCACATACATGATCTGAGAATACAGAATTTACCCTAAATCATACAATTGTAGATCGATCACCACAAATCCTCCTTGCATGTCTTTCTACTTACCGAACCGAACTTATTTGCAACTCATGCAAGCATGGACAATTACCAAAATTGAGAATACATATACTGATCTACTAATCTTCATGCTCTGACAAAACTAAGGCATTCAGACTAATCCTACTCATGAAACATGGATTGGCAAGATTTTCAACCATTCATGCTACACATTCACGGTATAAATTTTCCTACATTCACCATCACACATCACATTCACCCACACACCACAATTGACAATATACATATTGTATAGGGTTACCATATATCCTCATCACGGAAACCGTACCGAAAATAGTTGTATAGGAAGGGCAGAACAGGTCACTGTTCTGTCCAGAGGAACTTGGCGGCGGTCTCTGGCCGCTGGCTCAGGGTCAGCGGCATGGTCGATGGACGCAAGCATGATCTGGGCGTCCAGGGACCTTGCCGTCAAGCTAGGTCTGTGCAGAAACACAGACCCGAGCTCTCAAACTTGGGTGAATGGGAGGGTCTAGGACTCGAGGAAAAATCCATAAAAATAGCAAAACCGACCTAGACTCATAAGGGAACACCATGGCTAGGTCACTTGCCTTTCAAAAATTCCTCCAAGGGATCTAGGGCTCGGTGAAGACCTCCTTGGGCAGTCCCAAGAAAGTTACAGAAAGGCCTCCAAGATCACCTTCCTCCGGGTTCTTGGATGAGCTCCACAGCAAGGGGACGATGGGGAAGCCTTCTCCTTTGCTCCAGCTTCCTCCTTGTCGTAGAAGATGGCCGGATCAACCTCCAGGGGGTCGGATTTTTGGGTGCTAAGGTGGGGTTTTTCTCACAGTTTTCCTCCTAGGGTTTTTCCTCTCTTTTTCTCCTCTTACAAGGGTGAAGGGAAGAGTGGGGAGAGGCCATTTCGGGTTCAGACTTAAGGAGGGTCTCTCTCCCACTCACTAGGGTGATAGGACCCCTCAGAGCCGTTGGGGGACATCCCCAATGGGTGGCCATACCTTGTTTCAGAAGCTTGCAGCTCTGCTGCGCATGCAGGCCAGAGAAATGGCGTCCACATCGCTGGACGCCAGGATGAGTGTTGGCGTCCCTGTCTGGACGCTGACACCAGCTAAACGGCCTGGGCTTGACGCCAAGGTGGCCTTCGGCCAGAACTCCAAATTATGCAGAAAACCATGCATACCATGCATATATACATGCAATATATATACGGTATTATATCCATACTAACACCATGCAATACATACATTATTATACTTAATATAAACACATGCACACGTAATTATACTAATTACTGCGTATGTAAATATGTACATACATACACAAGCACAAATACACACTCATAATTACAAATAATGCGACGAAAATTCGAGGGCCTTACAGCCTAGGTGTGAGGATCATGGTGAGCAGCAGGCCCTAGCACCCCAGGGTCCTGTGCTTCCTCCACCGCCACCAGTGGATTATGGAGTATTCATGCAAGGTCTAGTTCAGGCTATGCAGACGCAGGCCCATACTCAGGCTGCACTCCAGGCTCAGTTGGAGGTTCAGGTTAGATCAATAAGATAGAGTAGTCTGATTTATTTAAATTATATGTTTGCTATGTTGCTATATTGTATATGTGTATTATGTTGTTTGTCGTAGCAGGCTCAGGCGCCAGTCCCTCAGGCTCATGACCATGGTGGACCTTCCATTATGGAAAAGTTCAAGAGGATGGTTCCACCATCATTTAAGGGGGAGAGTGATCCGTTGCTTGCGGAGAGCTGGATGAGGGAGATTGAAAAGATCTTCTGAGCGATTAGGTGTGCTGAGGATGACAAGGTCACTTTAGCCACCTATATGCTACAGGTATGTGTAAGTTGTTATGTATTTATTTCTTTAAGCCTAGATTGTCTGGATTGGTCCTTATAGAATGTTTTGGCAGGAGCGAGCCGATGTGTGGTGGTCCTCATTGCTTTGTACCCGGTTTGAGGACGGTGCTGTAGAGGTGGCTTGGGACGAGTTTGTGAGGCTCTTTCGGGCCAAGTTCGTTCCGGAGCACATCCAGGACAAGATGGAGCAGGAGTTTCTCTCCTTGACTCAGGGCTCCATGACCGTACTAGAGTACGAGGCCAAGTTTTCTGAGCTATCGAAGTATGCCCCTCATATCGTTGATGATGAGCGCAGGAAGGCGAAGAAGTTCGTGATGGGTCTGAGGCCATCACTGAGGATGAGGTTGGTGGCATTTGACCATCATACCCTCGAGGAGGCTCTTAGCGCAGCTTGTCGGTAGGAAGGAGAGATGGAGCAGTATCTTGAGGAGAAGAAGGCTTTGCAGAAGAGGCCTGCAGCTCCATTCCAGAGGCAGGAGAAGAAGAAGGCGGCGTATTAGTCACCGCAGCGTCCGTAGTATCTGGCAGTCGTCAGGTATCTTCTCAGCATTCCCCCAGTGGCTAGAAGGAGTGTCCCCATTGCGGGAGGGCACATGGTGGTATGGAGTGTTGGAAGATGGCAGGAAAGTGCTTGAAGTGTGGGAGTAGCGAGCATAAGATTATGGATTGTCCCAGACTTTAGTAGGGAGTCTAGCGCGGACCAGCCCCAGCAGTAGCAGCAGCAGCGCCAGCGACAAGTCGACCAAGGAAACCTCGAGCCCCAGCTCGAGTGTTTGCGTTAGCTCGTGAGGACGCCGAGCAGGTGGAGCATGTTACCGAAGGTACGGTTCTTTTCATAGGTATGTACGCTCGAGTTTTATTTGATACGGGTGCCACTCACTCGTTCATTTCCGAGCGTTTTGCTAGGCAGTTAGCTTTAGAGTCAGGATTAGAGTCTGAGGAGTTAGAAGTCCCTTTGTCTGTGCACAAACCTGTAGGTACGATATCGACTAGGAAGTGTATTCCGTCATTACTGGTGTGCATTGAGGATAGAGTTCTAGAAGGGTGTTTTTTCTTGCTAAAGATGAAGGACTATGATGCAATTATTGGTCTGGATTGGCTAGAGGAGCACTATGCGTTGGTAGATTGTCGTGGAAAGAAGATTTTTTTCCACATTCCTGGTGAGGATGAGTTTTCTCATCCATTTCCAAGGAACTTAGCGGGAAAGTTTGTCATCTTTGCCATGAAGGCAATGAGAATGGTGAACAAGGGTTGTGATGCTTTTCTTGCCAGCGTGGTATTAATACCCAAGGCTGATGAGTCACCTACTCTTGAGGAGATAGATGTTGTGCAGGATTTTTCAGATGTCTTTCCCAATGATTTATCTAGATTGCCCCCGGCTAGAGAGATAGAGTTCACACTAGAGTTGCTTCCAGACACCTCTCCTATCTCAAAGGCCCCTTATCGGATGGCACCTGCGGAGTTAGCGGAGCTAAGGAAGTAGTTGCAAGATTTGTTAGATAAGGGATTTATTCGCCCTAGTGTTTCTCCATGGGGCGCACCTATTTTGTTCGTAAGAAGAAGGATGGGTCACTTAGGTTATGCATTGATTATAGAAAGTTAAACCAAGTGACTGTGAAGAACAGGTATACCTTACCTCGGATTGACGTTCTATTTGACCAGCTGCAAAATGCATTAGTTTTTTCTAAGATTGATTTGTGGTCTGGCTATCATCAGTTAAGGATTAGGAGTGAGGATGTGTCCAAGACGGCATTTAGAACCCGTTATGGACATTATGAGTTTTTGGTCCTTCCGTTTGGTCTGACCAACGCCCCTGCAGCGTTCATGGATCTCATGAACAGGGTGTTTAGACCTTATCTAGATAGTTTTGTTGTAGTTTCATCGATGATGTGTTGGTCTGTTCTCCGAATGAGGCCACACACCATCAACATTTGAGGGTAGTATTAGAAGTCCTTAGAGAGCACAAGCTGTATGTAAAGTTCAGCAAGTGCAATTTTTGGATGCGCGAGGTTCATTTCCTTGGGCATGTTATCTCCGGTGCTGGTGTAGTGGTTGATCCAGCAAAGGTCCAGGCTGTATTGGATTGGGAGATTCCCAGGACCCCATCGAAGATTCGTAGTTTTCTTGGTTTGGCGGGTTATTATCGGAGATTCATTGAGGGATTTTCATCCATCGCCGCCCGCTAACTAAGCTAACCAGAAAGGGTGAGAAGTTTGTTTGGTCCGAGGAATGTGAGGGTAGTTTTCAATTATTGAAGACTAAGCTTACTTCCGCTCTGGTATTGGTATTACCTAGTGGTGATGAAGGTTTTGCCATTTATACGGATGCATCTCGGATTGGTCTTGGCTGTGTATTGATGCAGTAAGGAAGAGTAGTAGCATATGCTTCGCGCAATTGAAGGAGTGTGAGCGTAACTATCCGACTCATGATTTAGAGCTTGCGGCAGTGGTTCATGCACTGAAGATCTGGAGGCACTATCTTTATGGTGTCAGATTTGAGGTGTTCACTGACCACAAGAGCTTGAAGTATCTTTCTCCCAAAAGGAATTAAACCTAAGGCAAAGAAGGTGGATGAGTTTTTGAAGGACTATGACTTCGATCTCCAGTATCATCCTGGAAGGGAGAATGTCGTAGCCGATGCTCTTAGTAGGAAGAGGTCTTCACTCCAGCAGGATTGGAAGATGTTGGAGAATGCGGCATGTGCGATGACTGAGTTAGAGCCATCCCTATGTCAGTCTTTTGTAGCTCAGTTGTCTGTTAGGTCTTCAGTGTTGGATGAGGTGATCGAGCAACAGAAAGCCGACCCTAGACTCCAAGAGTTGGTGGGCAAGGCAGGCATTGCTCGGGATGAGGATGGTGTGATTAGATTCCATCACCGTGTTTGTGTTCCCGACATTGTAGATGTTCGTGAGCATGTATTAGCAGAGGCTCATAGGTCGAGATTCTCTATTCATCCTGGTAACACTAAGATGTACTAGGATTTGAAGAGATCTTTTTGGGGGTCTCGCATGAAGAAGAATGTAGCGGAGTATGTGTCTAGGTGTTTAGTATGCCAGCAAGTGAAGGTCGAGCGACAGCGACCATCTGGTCTTATGCAGAAGATGGAGATGCTAGTATGGAAGTGGGAAGCTGTCACTATGAATTTTGTTACGGGTTTGCCTCTATCTAGACGGGGTAATGACTCGATTTGGGTAGTGGTGGATAGATTCTCAAAGACTGTGCATTTCTTGCCTATGAAGAAGAAGCAGTCAGTGGAGAGTTTAGCTAGATTGTATATTAGTAGTATTATTAGATTGCATGGTGTGCCGAAGTCGATCATTTCGGATCGAGATCCGAGATTTACTTCGAGGCTGTGGAAGGGTCTTTAGGATGCATTAGGTTCGGAGCTGAAGCTCAGTTCGACGTTCCATCCCCAGACCGGATGGACAGTCTGAGAGGACTATCTAGACGCTCGAGGATATGTTGAGGGCGTGTGTTCTGGATGGAAGGATGATTGGGAGCGCCATTTGCCCCTTGTGGAGTTCGCCTACAACAACAGTTTCCATGCTAGTATTGGTATGGCTCCATTTGAGGCATTGTATGGTAGGCCTTGTAGATCTCCTTTGTGTTGGGAGGAGACGGGTGATAGGCAGCTGATCGGTCCGGAGTTAGTTTAGGAGACTTCGGATAAGGTCCAGGTAATCAGGAAGAGGCTTGTTGTGGCACAGGATAGGTAGAAGAGTTATGCCGACAACAGGAGGAAGGATTTGGAGTTTGAAGTAGGTGAGCATGTCTTCTTGAAGATTTCGCCTACTCGTGGTGTAGTTAGATTTGGCAGGCATGGTAAGCTAAGTCCTAGATTCATTGGCCCGTATGAGATTCTCAGACGATTGGGCAACATGGCATATGAGCTAGCTTTACCCCCAGCGTTAGCTAGTGTTCATCCTATTTTCCACGTATCTATGCTCAGGAGATATATCAGAGATCCATCTCATGTTATTAGTCATGAGCCAGTGGAGATCCAGCCAGATCTATCTTATGTGGAGCAACTGGTAGCTATTCTTGACCGGAAGGTTCAGCATCTCCGGAACAAGAGCATTGCGTCGATGAAGGTGTTACGGCGCAACTTCTCGCGAGAGGAGGCTACTTGGGAGCTTGAGGATGCAATGAAGAAGAAGTATCCTCAGTTGTTTGAGTAGTATCGGTCTAACTTCGAGGACGAAGTTTCTTTAAGGGGGAGAGGGTGCAAGGCCCTTGAATTTTGCCCTCTTATATAGGTGTTTGATTGTGTGAGAAATTAATACTTGTGTGTGTAGCTATGTATATATATATATACTAATTGAGTATTGTTGTAAATATATGTATATATATTTTCGTTGTGCATATTATTTATTTACATTGTATAAATAGTATTATTTTAAAGTATACATTGTATATTATATGTACATGCATTAAGTAAGTGTAATTTTCTATAGTTTGAGAGTTCTAGCCGAATGTCCAGTAGGCGTCAATATAGGTGGACGTTAATCCCAATTCAACAGCCACATCAATGGACGCCGACTCCTATTAGGCAGCCAGTAAGGTTGACGTTTACTTCCCTAGATCTGCTGCGTTTCAGATCTAGAAACGCCCTGAAAATTTCGCCTTCTGTTTTTGTAACCGACCCCAATGGTCAGGAAACCCTTCTAAACGCGTCCCTAAGCCCTTAGCCTTATAAAAGACTCGGATTAGGATGATGTTAGGTCTTTTTGACTCTTTTGTTAAAACCCTAGTTCTCTTGTGCGAACCCTAAATTTTGAAACCATGGATCCGACGATTGGTGACTCCTTCCAACGATCTTCTGCGACTGGAGGGGAGTCTAAGCATTGGGGAAGGCTTCTTCGACACCGGGTGACAGTCTGCATCGACACAGAACTCGGATCGAGGAGGATTTGAAGGCTCTTTGGCTCACACCGAGGAGGGCTTCTTCGAACCAAATCATCGTTTGTAGAATTTTCCAAAGGCAAGTAACCCATACCCATTGTCCATACATACGTCTTGTAGGTCTCAGGCATTTTTACGGAATTTATTCGTGTCCTGGAACCCCCTTTCTATCGAATGTTTGGAGTTCAGTCTGTGTTTTGCACAGACAGGAACTTAACAGCAACCTTTGCTGCCGTTAAGATCCGAGGTTAGCGGCCACCTATGTTGCCATCAACCAGTAAGCGGCCACACCCTTGCCGCTGAGTTCTTCAAGCAAGAATAGTGTGCTGTTGGCCCCTTTATAATTTATTTTTAGATTTCTATGCATGAGGATATACTGTAAATTTTATATGCTATGTAATACTTCGAGTGGATGATGTTGTGAAATTTTGTGGAATTTTCATTGAATATTCTATTTATTAAAATTCTTGAAATATATGTCAGACAGGTTTTTCCAACCTTGAAAGTTACTGATTGTGTGATCCATGTGGAATTTTGTTGTTAGAGAATTTCTGTACAATGTTTATGGGTATCAGTTCATACCATGAGAGTTTGGAAATTTTTTGATATCTGTGTAAATAGTTATATTTTTCTAAACTGAAAATCAGAGAGCATGCATTGGTGGTTTTAAATCTCTAATGAATTGTATGATGTAAAATAAATTCTTAGAAATTGCATGTAAGATCATGACTATTGGACACAAATTTTAGAATCAATAAATATGTATATGGCACTATGTACCATGCTTAATTGATGACTTCATAAATTAGGCAGAATGCATGTTTTAATTATCATAAATTATGTATGACTCCAAAAAATATAAAATTTGGTATGCATGATGCGTAACCTATAAAAAGTCTGTAGTTAAATTTCATATGAATTGGACAACAGTAAATACTGATTTGATCATTATATGTTGAATTAGCTAGTTAAAACATGTTTAGAGTAATTAGTGATAAATTAGATAATTACAGTATGATTCATGATTGAATTGTAACTATTTAACTCTGTAAATAGTAGTACCATGTTAGGTAACCTGAACCATGTACATGTATGTGAATATGGAGTTAATGTGTTAAACGATGTGCAAATAGTGTGTGTTTAAAAATGGAAAATGTGTAAATGTGCCATGGGTGACACTGCTACCTTAGAGGGCTGAGGAACTGTACCATAGTAAAGTCCCTATGGGAAGGTTCATATGAGTATGAGATCCCATGGGCATTGGGATAAACATTCTGGAGGTGGACAAGTACTAATGGTTAGGGTGGAGAGTGCTTCTCCCGGTCTGCGCAGTAACTAAGGTCTATCACTATATTGCCTAGGTGATGGATATGTGTGTGATGAGATAAGTGTGTGTCCTTCTAGAGGTGGTTTGGACTATGTGTCACGACATTTAAATGAGAAAAATGTGATTATGTATATGTGAAATGTGAAATTGTGTAAAGTGTAAATAGTTATGTGAATTTGTAAGGTAATGTGAGAGCATGTGAATTTGTGAATTATTATATGAATATGTTAAAAATCATGTCCAAACAGCAAGCTATTTATGTATAAAATTGTGTTATGCATGTGAGAATGTCTATAGAAGCCATGCTAGGAATATCTCTTTCATTATGTGTAATTTCCATGCTTAACATGCCATTGTATTACAAGATAAATATAATAAAATGTGATTTGAATTAGCATGTTAAAGAATGTATAGAAAGCATGTGATAGGTTTATTTTATTATGAAAAGAAACATAAAGCATGTACCCTGTACTATAAGATTGTAGAAGATCATGTTTAAATTTTTAAAAAGAATGCTTAAACCATGTTACATGTATGGATGATTTTGTTTAAAAGTAAAATGTCTATATGATGTATGTATATGCAATGTGCATGGTTTTGCTTGCTGAGTCTTTTAGACTCACTCTTGCGTCGGCGTACAGGTGCAGGTATCTCTACTTCTTCTGAGGAGACAGTCAGGAGTGACTCGGAGCGAGAGTAGGAGATCTTGTGGAAATATTGGCGTTGTAGTTTATTTTCATAAGTATGTAATAAAGGACGACGTGTATTTAAGTTGTGGACAATATATTTAATTTAAATTTCAGTTATGGGAACTTTAATTCTTTCTTGTACTATATAGACTGTGGATAAATGTGGATGATGGAATAATAAATTTACATTTAGTTCTTTTATTCCATTGTTATGTGTTCATATTTGTGTACGTCTCAGCCTAGTGAATGTGTCGGGTAAATGTCCCACTGTGGCGACGCTTTCTATATCGATGTGGGTTGGTATAACCGTACCGGTATAAAGAGGGTCGTTACACTAATGGTGGGCTCAAGGTGAGTGACCAACTTGGGGCTCACTTAGATAACAAGAAATATGGTTCAACTTGTAAGCCAGAATCGGGTGTCTACAGATTGCCCTCCTGGCTTCCACTTTGCAGGGGAGCGGAGCAAAAGTGTAGCGGAGGTGTCATGAAGTGACGGCGGAGCATATATGACGCAGAGTGGACTCAATAGTGGGAGCCAAGGTAAAGAGACACCCGATCTAATCAACAAGCAAGTGGAATCTTCGTGAAAGCCCCGAGTTAGCTGCTCGAGCAGAATGCAAGGAAAACACAAGTCTGGACGAGAAGGAAGAAAGAAAAGGACGATCAACCCCTCGATGAGAGGTACCTAACAGATTGGCCTGCAGGTTCATTTTGGAGGGACATGTGCGTGCCAGGCAGGTAACGCATGACTCTGTCCTGGGAGCGGTTCGCAACCAAAATGGATCAAAAGGAATAAGGATGAAATTGTATAGAGAATCCAGGCAGGGAAATCTTTGACAAATCGACAGGAATAACTCACTCGGAGGCAGACCTTCCGATTCGGAGTGGAATAGGATTTCTTGTTTCAGAAAATGAAGAATGGTTGGGCACTCAACAAGGGCTCACCATTAGCCAGGGATGAAACATGAAAGCTCAAAGTCCTACATGATGCATGCTGGGCTAAAGAAAAGAAATCATTAAATCAAATGCAAAGAAAAGGAGAAAATAGAAAATATATCAAGGATAATATTGCTAAACCAGACAATAATGGGTCGAGAATCTTCCTGCAACCGCTGTGCAAGACAGAATCCATCATTCCCAAACTTATCTGATTTAACGGACTATCCAACGATTAACAATGTGCACTTAGATTATCACTGTTTTTGGTAAAGCGGAACTCAAATCCCAGAGCACATTGAGAACCAGCCGGTCCTTAAAATGATATAGTAAGTAGAATACCATATAGTAATGCAAGGGAATAGGGATAGAGATACTTACCTGACTTACCTGTGGAGATCGATCTTTTGTGGTTTTCTGATTTTTTGATTTTTTATTTTTTTTAGATTTTATGATAACTAATCAAAGCAAAGAACAACACAGAATAGAAAATATATATACACATAATAAACTAACTGTGCACAGACACAAGTAAGCACTCAATTAGCATCATACACACAAACACAATGTCCCTGATTAATGGATAGGGGGCTGGATTAGGTTGGTGCATGTCGCGACTGTGCAAGCAGCCACCTTAGGGTAGCGGCGTCGGTGTACGAAGACAAGAAATAAAACCCTGTTAGAACGCGTTAAGTGTAGTAACTATTCAAAAAATGAAAGAGAAATGTGAAGCATGGAGGGAACGGACCTGGGGAATGTGCACCCCAAAACACGCGATAGGATATTAAAACTAATAGCATGAAAATAAGGGTGTGATCGCCACCTAACTAGTTGCCATATAAGAGAATAAAATGGGATAACTAAGCTAGGAAAAGGAAGAGAGAACGGGGCACTAACCTGAGATCGCGACGGGTGACCCCGTCGCAATGGGCTTGATGTCGCGACGCCCTAACAGGGCGTGTCAACCTTGTCGCGTCACCCTAGCCAGCCACGTTCTCTGCAGTGCGGGAGAAGTTGGTGTGGACCTTCTTCCTGTCCTCCGGCCGGACAGAGGACAAGAGTTGCCGTGGGGACTTCGCTTGAATACCTGCCAAAACAACGAAGACAAGAAATAAAACCCTGTTAGAATGCGTTAAGTGTAGTAACTATTCAAAAAATGAAAGAGAAATGTGAAGCATGGAGGGAATGGACCTGGGGGTGGTTTTTAAACCCCTAGGGTGCATAGAAAACATAGGATGGAAATGGGGAATGCAGCCTAACTAGAAGAAAATAACAAAATGCATGAGAAATAAGAGAAGAGGAAAGGAGGAAGAAGGGGCCCCAAAGGGGCGACTCCCTGGCGTTGTGCAGTGTCCTTGGGTCATGTAGATGTCATGGACGAAGTGGGAGCCGTCCTCCTCATGCACCAAGCTCCATGGATGAGGAGGTAAGCATGGCTTAAGGTGGAAGATGTGAGGGAAATGAGTGGTGAGGGAGAGAGCTGCGAGCTAAGTGTAGATCACAGAAAATTTCGGCAGCCCTTCAGGGTGAAAACGGGGCTCTCCCTCCTTGAAGAGAAGACCTTACTTTTATAGCCAAATGAGAGATAATATCCCAATTTTAGATGATAAAGACCAAAATGAGAGGATAAACCAAGTGGAACTCGGATGGGAGAGTCCTAGGGAGTTCCCAGAGTCTCCCATAACCCCAAACCGCGGCCATGGGGGTTGGGAGGTTGCATGGGATGAGGATAAGGCCATTAGAGGATAAAGTGGAGGTGGTTGCGGAGGTCAGCACACGCGGCTATTGTCGTGACGGGTCGTAGGGGCGCGACAGGGCTGAACGCGACGGCCAGGAGGGGCGTGACTCTGAAGCCACGTGCATGGATATGCATGGGCTGTCATGGCGGCCAAGGGGGGCATGACAAGGCTAACGCGGTGCCCCAACCCGTCGCGTTAAGGAAAATCGAATATTTTTAATAATTGGGCCAATCAAATGGGAGAATAATGGGCATTTAAAGGCACAAGGACTCTTTTAAGAGATAATGGACGAGATTTCATGAAAATTGGGCTATTAATGGGCTCAAAGCAAGGCTAATGGTGGGCTCAAGGTGAGTGACCAACTTGGAGCTCACTTAGATAACAAGAAGTATGGTTCAACTTGTAAGCCAAAATCGGGTGTCTATAGGTTGCCCCTCCTTGGCTTCCACTTTGCAGGGGAGCGGAGTAGAAGTGTAGCAGAGGTGTCATGAAGTGACGGCGGAGTGGATATGACGCGGAGTGGACTGAAAAGTGGGAGCCAAGGTAAAGAGACACCCGATCTAATCAACAAGCAAGTGGAATCTTCGTGAAAGTCCCGAGTTAGCTGCTCGAGTAGAATGCAAAGAAAACACAAGTCTGGACGAGAAGGAAGAAAGAAAAGGACGATCAACCCCTCGATTGAGAGGTACCCTAGTCGATTGGCCTGCAGGTTTCATTTTGGAGGGACATGTGCATGCCAGGCAGGTAACTCATGACTCTGCCCTAGGAGCGGTTCGCAACCAAAATGGATCAAAAGGAATAAGGATGAAATTGTATAGAGAATCCAGACAGGGAAATCTTTGACAAATTGACAGGAACAACTCACTCGGAGGCAGACCTTCCGATTCGGAGTGGAATAGGATTTCTTGTTTCGGAAAATGAAGAATGGTTTGGCACTCAACAAGGGCTTACCATTAGCCAGGGATGAAACATGAAAGCTCAAAGTCCTACACGATGCATGCTGGGCTAAAGAAAAGAAATCATTAAATCAAATGCAAAGAAAAGGAGAAAATAGAAAATATATCAAGGATAATATTGCTAAACCAGACAATAATGGGTCGAGAGTCTTCCTGCAACCGCTGTGCAAGACAGAATCCGTCATTCCCAAACTTATCTGATTTAACGGACTATCCAATGATTAACAATGTGCACTTAGATTATCACTGTTTTTGGTAAAGGGGAACTCAAATCCCAGAGCACATTGAGAACCAGTCGGTCCTTGAAATGATATAGTAAGTAGAATACCATATAGTAATGCAAGGGAATAGGGATAGAGATACTTACCTATGGAGATCAATCTTTTGTGGTTTTCTGATTTTCTGTTTTTTTTTTAGATTTTATGATAACTAATCAAAGCAAAGAACAACACAGAATAGAATATATATATACACACAAAAAACTAACTGTGCACAGACACAAGTAAGCACTCAATTAGCATCATACACACAAACACAATGTCCCTGATTAATGGATGGGGGGCTGGATTAGGTCGGTGCATGTCGCAACCTTGCAAGTAGCCACCTTAGGGTTGCGGCATGGCGGCACGCCGCGATAATATCGCGTCGTACACCGACGCCGCGACACGAAGGTGGCGCACATGGGCGTCATGACTCTACCTGAGGATTCAAAACGCAGCAACCCCTTTCTTCCCCCCTTTTGTGCATTCAAACCCCTTTTCTCCGGCAATTTCACCCCCTACTCTGACTCTCTCTCTCACTCTTTCTCATACTCCCTCTCTTTCCCCCACTCACTCACCCAAAACCCCCTGGCAATGGAAGGAGGCGGTGAAGGTGGAGTTGGATCCTCCCGTGGGAAGGAGAAGAGGACGGCAGCGAGGAGGAGCTCACGGCGGCGGGATGCACCACCTCCGGCGACATAGGAGGTGCGGAGATAGATATGGAGGAAGAAGAAGCCCCGGTGGTGGACATGGAGGCGGCGGCGATGGTGCGCGAGGAGGTCATGAAAAAGGTAAGCTCTTGACCCTTAAAACTTTGAATGATGGGTGGATGAGGTGGGGAGGCCCTCCTAGAAGGCGGATGTAGGGAAAGATGCCCAGAGAAAATGACCCGGACAGGATTAGCTTCGGTCGGTCATCACTTGAGAACGTGACGGGCCTCCCCATCGTGATACCAGCTGTCGCGATGGGGTTAGGGGCCGCGACCTGCTCGCGGTCACTGGGGTGGTCGCGACCATGCCGCGATGCATCGGGGCGTCGCGATAAGGTCACGGCCCACAGGGCCGGTGCGACCTTAGCCGATCAACCAAATAAGGGCAAAGTTAAACTGACTGAAAGATGAATTGTGCTTGCAGGGAGAAATGAGGGCTCGGGTTTCATGGCTCCTGGTCCTCGCTATCTACCTAGCCTTCCCTATCTTTTAGAGAGAGAGACTGGATGACATGGGGTTTGGGGAAATCTTGAGGATGGAGAGGATGAGGGCGGACGCCTCTCTCACCCAGGCCTTGCGTAGCAGGTGGGACGCGGAGGTGACTGCCTTCATGTTTCCATGGGGACATATGATCCCCAGCCTAGAGGATGTTAGCAGGATCAAAGGTCTAAGAGTATATGGTAGGCCAGTGAGTGGGTTCACCTACCCGTGCTATCAGGGGTTAGCCCATAGATTACTAGACCTGACTGTAGAGCAGAGATCATCCCTTATCCCTAGAGTGAGGCTACAGGAGAGTCTGGGACTCTATGAGACTGGCAGGAAGGTGGCTGAGTCGGTGGACGAGCAACTGCTGAGGCTAACGAGGGACTGCAAGGAGACCCTAGCTAGTGAGCTAGGAGCTCAGGCAGACTTGGACCTGCGTCGCTTCCTCACGTTCTTTCTTGGTAGACTTCTGTTTGCCACGAGGGGCGATGAGGTCCACTGCCGGTTCCTGCCACTTCTAGAGGGGCTGGACCAGGTGGGGAGCTATGCGTGGGGAGCAGCATTCTTGGTGCACCAGTTCGAGAGCCTAGGTTCTTCAGATCGGCAGACCGCGATCAGTGGCTTCTACCCTTTCCTTCAGGTACTCTTCTTTCTTTTGCCCTGTTACTTGAATTGTTCTTTTGATATTCAATGTGAACTAACCGTGGCTTCATGTTCTTGCAGGTCTGGGCCTACCTCCACCTCCCTGGCCTGAGGAGGGGGATCTTGGAGCGATCGAGCGTCGTGCCCCTAGCTCGGCGCTGGGTGTCGCGTAGGGACACACACCCCCTAGAGGACCAGCTAGCGTCCTTCCAGGACACCATTGATCTCTACCCTCAGCTAGATGTAAGTGCTCCAACCCCTCTTTGAGTTCAATTTGATTTGCGTTAATTACTCAGCTACTGACAAGACGTGCTTGATGTGCAGGTGGTGTGGCAGCCGTATCTAGGGGAGGCAGACGAGGGATAGCCTTGGTTGGAGCTGGCCCGCCTCTACTTTCGGTAGGACGGTGTGGATCCATGCTCTCAACCTCGTGCTACTTCTCCACCACTACCTGACCCAGAGGTCGCTCGGCCTACGATAGAGCGCAGTGGAGTTTTCGAGCCATGACCGGACTCCCAGGCCTGGTCGGAGGTTCCGAGGACTTCATGACACCATCGACTGGCGCGAGCGAGCCAAGGAGTAGATCCAAAACTGGGAGTGCCGAGGCAAGCAAGTCAAGTCCACCGCTACGTCCGACGACGCGTACCTTTAGGCATTCGCCTTAAAGTACGGGGTGAGGGTCTACAAGGGTGCAAGACGACAAGTAAATCTCCTAAACTCAGACTCCATGAATTGCTCTTTTATTGAATTGAGCTGACATTTTTGGAATGAATTGCAGGTGGACATGGCCGGCGAGATTGCCTCACTTCGGGCCCTGCTCCACTCGGCGGTGCAGGATCGGGAGGTAGCTTAGAGGGAGGTAGACCAGCTGGTAAGTACCTACTCAGACTTCGGTACTTTATCAATTTACAGCTGACTTGAGAATCTGACATGTGATGCATGTGCAGCGTGCGGAGCTAGAGAGGGTGAGGAGGGCACAGTCTGGTGCATCCTCCTCCAGAGTAGCAGAGAGCTCCCAGTCGGATCTAGAGGACCGATTGGCAGATGCGGTCAGGAGGGCCAAGGAGGCGCGGGCGGAGTTAGCTGAGCGGGTAAGTGAAACAGTGATTTAAATTGGAAATCATTCAAATTTGGCACTGACTTGGCTTTTCCTGCAGGAGATGGAGCTGAGGACTGCCACCGACCGAGCGGCCGAGCTGCAGAGGGAGGTGGACAGAGTAGCGGCAGAGAGAGACCAGCTACACACTCAGATGGATGCGATGATAGCCGAGCTGGCGAGGCTACACACACAGGGACTGGCTGTGGATCAGGCGGAGTTGGCCCGGCTGCGTGCTGATCTGCATGCGCAGCAGACCCTAGCTCGGGTCTACAGGAGGTGATGACGGCCATAGGCCGGTCCCGGAGCAGGAGCAGGAGCGGCGTGAGCGGAGCTAGTGGAGCGACTGGCGCCTCCGTTAGGCAGTATTTGGTAGGATCCTCTAGTCGCCGGAGGAACGAGGAGGAGGAGAGGCGCCTCGAGGGTGAGACGAGTGCCAGGAGTGGTCGGGGTGGTGGTGAGATGCCACCACCTCCTGATAGACATGAGGGGTCCGGGGAGAGTGGCGGTGGACAGTGAGGAGCTTGTGAGTCACCTCCCCTTATCTTTGTACATGATGCTTATCTTTAGTGGATCTTTTATGTTTTGTGCCAATGATTTGTGACTGCACGATTTGAGATTGACACGAGTGTGAAATGAGATCCAAGAGAGAGAGAGATGTTGGACCTCTTATTTTGATGATACTCAAATATGATTCATTAATATACTGAAGTCATGCTTATCATCCTTAAATTTATATCTCACAATGTTTCTTTCATGTATAGCTCAAAGAAAAGGTCATATATGCTCAGTGGTGTCGACACAGTGCCTTGTGGTGTCGACACTAGTTCACTGTTCCAGAAGAAGGATTCTAAAGAAATGGCCAATGGTGTCGACACAGTGCTCAGTGGTGTCGACACTAGTTAACTGTCCCAGAACCAGGATTTCAGCAAGTACCCAGTGGTGTCGACACAGTCCAGCTGTGTGTCGACACTAGTACATTGTCCCAGGAAACCAGTTTGAAGCTGATGCTTGGTGTGTCAACACATCTGTGTGTAGTGTCGACACACTTCGGACTTTTTGAAGAATCTAAATTGCTGAAGACACGTGGATAACTTTGGTGGGGCCTTTTTAGGCGGGAACTCCTATGCCCTCAGATCCCAAGATATTTTGTGGACCCTTGGGACTATAAAAGCCCCTTATCCACTTGGCTCTTAGAGATATATCGCAACAACCATATGCTCTTCCAGTTTTCCAGAGCTTTCCAGGCTACTCCAGAAGAAGACTTCATCTTGGTGGATTGCTTCCAGATCTGAAGAAATTGGAGATTCTATCACCTTGGATGATCCATTTGAAGAAGAATTTCGAGCTATCAGAGTCTTCTTCCTAGAGCTGAAGCAGAAGAGCTGGTCCCCATTCTTGAAGCAGAAACAGGGACCTTCGAACCAGTCCTTTCCAAATTGGGTTTCAGTTGTTCTATCTGGTTCTTCATTTCAAACTTACTCTATTGATGTGTGTGTTGTGAAATTGGTGCAATCCTTGTGCCCAATTTCATGTGTGTGGTTGAATATGAGATTTCTGAATCTCAGAGTGTGTGTGTTGTTGTGTGACTTTTCTGAACGGGCAAGATAAGCCACATTTGTGTGTGTGTGTGTGGATGGTGGATGTAGGATACACTGTTGTGTAATCCGAACCACCCTAAATCCTTGTGTCATTGTGGTTTGCTTGTCTCTTACGTTAGATGTTTGATAGGCTAGCTAGAATTTCATCATCTAACTTGTCTAATTCGTTTAGAATTGTCATTAACACATAGATTTCACATTCAATCAATCCTCTCTAAGATCTTGATCAAGTGTTTTTTTAAAATTTGGAGAAATCTATTCAACCCCCTTCTAGATTTCTTATAGTAGTTTTTTCGCAACATTTCAAGAGAAAGGAAGTTGAGTACATTGTTGTACTGCTCATCATTATTTTTTTTATTTTTTTGAATTTTGAATTTTGAATAATATCTAAAGCAAACTCTACACATGAAATGGAAGGTACTTACACTTGCTACTACAGCACTAAAACAAGATCAAACTACTGGCAAGGGGTCCGCATTCATTCCCCTTTCATTAAAGACCACCAAAAGATCAGATGTGCATTAGGAAGGTGGCGTCCTATAGTTGGTTGCCCCTAACTCGTGGTGCCGCTATAAAGGCCATATCTGGGAGATGTTTGAGCCTTATAGGAAGAAAGGGAAGAAAGTCTGAGGATAAGTCTCGTGCAAGTTTTAAAAGACAAATTGGGCTTAACTTCCTTCCACGGTACACCTTTTAGAGATTCAATCTGTTGAGGAGGGACTTTTGGTCACTTTATTGTGCCTGTTTCTTGTTTAGGGCATGCGTACGACTGGGGTCAAGGGCGTCCCATGGGGAACTGTACTGCCACTCTTTGCCATGCCCCTATTCCTCGATTTTCTTTCATTTTGTTCTTCTTCTCTCTTTTGATTTTGCTTTTCTTTTGCAGGCCTGATTGACCGTCCCTATTTGAGATTTCCTCTCATCAAGATGTGTTAGGTTGGTCGCCTTGCCCAGATAGCCCTTTTTTTTTTTACCTTTACACTTCGACCGAGTAAAGAGGAGAACAACTTTTGCACCACCTAGGTATGGCCTAAGTTGCAGCGATGTTTGTTAGAGGAGCCGACTAAGGTTGCCATGTGAGTGTGATGATCCTTGCATAAGATGACCTTTAATGACAAGGAATGAACGTTGGTTCCCTAGTGTGGAGCAATCTCTAGGCTGAGTGCTGCAGAAGCAAAATAAACCTAAGACTGACTCGACCACTCTAGTTGCGAACTGAAATGACTCTCTTTTGGATTGAAATAAACATTTAAATGTACAATGCGACCCCTATACAACCTGCATTAGTCTTTGAACTTTGACTTAGGTTGATTTTAATTACCTCATTTGCAGGAAACCATGGAAATAGAGATGGCAAGAATAGGAGTCAGCTCAAGACAAGAACAAGAGGGAGACAAGACTCTACAAGAATATGAGGGATAGGAATCCTCAAACAACAGTATTTACAAAGACAAGGGAGGATATCAGTGAGGACTGAAACCTCCGAAACAATGAGAGAAAAGGTCAGGACCCCGAATAGGTAGTGAAGGATGAATTGGGTCAGGCCCGTGAGCAGGAGGGTTGGAGGAAGGAACTGTAGAATGGAGGGTGGCGGATCTGGAGGATCAGAAGGTGAGGTGGAAGGAAGGGAATCGGGACCAAGATCACACGTCCCTAGAGAAGGTAGACCTGACCTACAATCAGGAGGCTCGGGTGGAGGAGGAAGAGAGGAATCCTGAGCGTCGGGAAGAAAGTCAGGTGACCCAGGTAGATGTGGGAAGAAATCCTGAGAATTCATAGGGTGATCGGGTGGCTCAGGAGGAAGTAAAGAAAAGATACCCTGAGTACCCAGAGGATGATCAGGTGGCTCAGGAGGAAAAGGAAAAGGGAAACCCTGAGTACTCAGAAAGTGATTGGGAGGCTCAGGAGGAAGAGGAAGAGGGAAACCCTGAATACCCAGAAAGTGATTGGGAGGCTCAAGTGGAGGGGAAGCAAAGATACTCTGAGTACCCAGAGGATGATCGGGCGGCTCAGGTGGAGGGGAAGTAAAGATACTCTAAGTACCCAGAGGATGATCGGTCGGCTCAGGTGGAGGAGATAAGCGAGGGTCTAAAGACCCTGGGGGAGTAGGAGGAGGACACGGCACCAACCCAGGATTGAGAGATCGGGTGCCTCCTCTAGGAATGAGATTGGCTAGAATACATAGAGGGAATTGCTCAGGATCAGATGGTGTCAAGGTATTGGAACGAATATTCTGGAGCTTTGATCTTAAGTTCAGCCTCCTCTGCTTCTTGGCGGACGTCTTCTTGTGGTGCTGTGGTTTCTTTGCTTTTGCAGACAAATATGACCGCTTCATCTTGACATGCCTTCTCAAATAACGAGACCAAGCGGCAGATGGTCTTGCTCTCCTCTGTAGCCATAGGGCTCTCTCATCAATTGTCATGACTGCCATGTGTGCACCTATTTTGGGCATCTTGGTCTCTTGCCCCTTGAGTGAAGACCCTAGTAAAGATGTGGAGTTTGTACTGTTGAGAGCTTCAACTAGAGGTCGCCGTGCCTGACCTTTAAGCATTGATTTCATGACGGCCCTGGCAGTAGTGTGAGATAGCATAACATTTGTAGAGAACCCATTCTTTTGACTAGCCATATGCAACATAACTGAGCGAGGAGTGATGAGGGCATCAATCTTATCATCTCCAATAAGCAATGTAATGGCCACCATCCTCACTTCGGAAGTGACTGGTACTAGTGCTTGAGAATTCATCTTGACAGCCATTTTCTGAGGAGATGGAGACTTATCCTTCCCAAATGTGCCTGAGATAAGGACGTAGACCGGCATGCGGATGATGTAGCTGTAAGGGTCAAAACGCATGACTGGGACTGCGCTACCTTTGCTTGGATTATCTTGCTCTCGGGAAGTAGACTCAAGGCATGCTGTCGGTAGTGCGCATCCGCTCCATTGGGATGTGGTGGCGATGGGATGTATGGTAGCTATAGTGGGTTCGTCAGATGCGAAGGGTTTTGTGTGAGGTGACTGAATGGTGGCAAGGATAGACTCGTGCTGATAGAGATCTTCTTCCGACTCAAAGGCTGAGTCAGCCTTAAGCTCAGGAGTAGGAAACTCTTGCTCCGGCTCAGAGGTGAGCGTAGCTTGCCCGAGCCTTGGTGCTATGGTGGTGGCCTGCTCAGGTGTAAGTGGTAATGGGATGGAGATGGTAGTAAGGGGTAAAGATGGAGGGTTTGTAGGAGCTGAGGGATCAGTGGTTTGTGGCATTAAGGAAGACGGCCAATGGCACAATGTGGCATCAAGTGTAGGCGTGGTGGTGATAGCCCGAGCAGGGGTTAATGGAGAAGCTGTTGAGGTGGTGACGGAGCGGATGACGCACTTGGAGGATAAGTAAAGAAATGCCTCTGCCTCTAAATGGGTGTAGTCTGCCTCGGCTGTGACTGCAACTGATCTGCCTGGGGCTGCTCGGGTGGCTGTTCCTTGCTTGTGATGGAGAGGGCTGTTGCCCCTAGCCTTGTTCTTGACAATGTAGGATGAGCCTGTGCATTTCAGCCCAATCTATTTTGTGTTCCAGGTTATAGATCACATCTCAAAATTCGCAGCAGTTCACGACTGTATGTCCTGGATGGCGATGATATAGATAGTATTCTGATTGGTCCATTGTCATGTCCAGCTTGGCTTTTTTGGAGGGAGTTGTAATGCATTGATGGACATCAGGGCTGTGAAGACATCAGAGAGGGATTCAAGCAACGGATGATAAAGGGCTCGCTTTGGGCCAAGTGGATGTTGGGATGGATGGGTAGTGGATGGTGTGGGTGGTGGCACGGGCGAGGTGGTGGTTCTTGTGAAAGTGGAGCGAGTTGGCTGCATGCGGGTGGAGGTGTATAGTGATTAGAGGAGTGGGTAGACATGGTGTGGTGGAGGACATCAACTTGGGCATGGTTTTGGACTCCCTCATAAATGGGCCCTTGGAATGTGCAACAGGGTTGCTGGCCTCAAACAAGGATGGCACGGGAGTGTCGCTAAGCTGGGTTTTAACAAAGCGAGCATGGCTGTATAATTGTTGCATGGATGTGATGTCATTCATAGCCAAAATGTGGCAGTACATGGGTGTTGCGTTAGCAATGATGAGCTTGATCTTCTCCTTTTCTGGGATGTGCATTTGAACATGTGTGGACATTTGACGCCATCGGTCAGCATAGGTTGTAAATTCTTCATCAGGCTTCATCTGTTCAGTCATCAGATCGGCCATTGAATACTTGGGCCCGGCCTAGTCTTCGTATTGCTGTAGGAATCTAACCTTGACAACCTCAAAATTCTCAACTTCATTGGGAGGCAGGGAATAAAACCATTATAGAGCAGGCCCATCCAATGACCGCCTAAAAAGGTAAGCCAATAAGCGACGATCATGTTGGTAGGACGCCGAGTCATAGAGGAACTCCTTCTGATGGATGTAAGGGTCTCCCACTCCACTATATTTACGATAAACAGGGAGCTGAGAAAGTGGAAGGATCCAGAGACCATGAAAATCAGGAAGTATATCATTGAAAGAGGGTTTGGGATTTAGTTGCCTTCGCAAGTCACTAAGCTCTCGCTTCATGGACTTGAACTTAGATTGGAAGTCCTAAGTTGAGGTAGATTGTGGGTAGCGAGGGCCAGCTTGGGAATGAGAGCAGAGTTGAGAGCCAAGGTCCGGACTAGATTGAATATAATGGGTCGGTTGTGATGATGTGGGCTGAACAAAAGGATGGCCTGATCCAGGAGTGACAACGTGAGTGGATCTAAAATGAGCAGGATAATGTGGGCATGTTGGGCCCATCCTTGAAGAAGATTATGGAGCAAAGGTGGACAACAATTCATGGGCCTGGTCAGGGCCCATTTCAAGTAGGAGGCGCTCCAATTCTACGGCCTCATCGGAGGAGGAGGGTGATGGAACAAATCGAGAACGCGCGCTCTCATCATCGATGGGCCCTGGACTGAGCTGAATTCGGAAGACTCATAAGACAAGGGGTCTACATGAGAAGGAGAGGTTGGAGGATAGGTGAAATGGAAAGGAGCCATGAGAGGATGAGAAATGGAAGGATTAAAAGGATACACTAAAATACAAATAGGGGTACAACAACAAGCATAATCATGCAAGAAGGGGATGAGAATGGAGTTCTCAAGCAAACCCCAAGTTAACATGATACGCGTCAGGGTTTTAGGGTTATCACTTAGCCTTTTTAATGGTTTGGTTTAATTGAAATACACTCGGCTAAAGAAGGGCCCTAATGGGTGTGTACTCAAGTACTCCAGGATGACTAAGGGGATGCACACAGCTCACACATGGGGAATGGCTCAAACTATGGGTACAACGGGTACAACCAGCCCGGTGAACCGCAACGTGCATGTGGTCATGGGGACTTACGGAGGCCCTCGGTAGGCGGCCCTGATCATCCCATGAGTGCTCGCGGGTGAGAAGGCATGTTCAACCAAGGAGGAAAACCTAATTAATACAGATGAAAAGTGTATGCACGGGCCTAAGTACCCAAAAAAAATATATGGAATATCTAACTAATAGCAAAATAGGGTGACTAACAGGCCTCAGATGAAGTCGCGGTGGCCAGATACGCCGCGACCCTATCACGACCGGGAACCCAGCCGCGATATCAGCAGAATGCCGAGGACAACAATCACACACAAACAAAGGACACACAAACTAACCTAAAGCGCAGTGCAAGTATGGAGTAACCAAACTAACATAGCAAGGATCATGAATCACACAAAAATCGGAACATGGATCATAAACACTAATAAGAAATGTGTACCTGAAAATGCGCCTCTAAGCACGGCGCGACAAGATCGCGGCCCGCGACCCGCCACGACAGGATCCGAAAAACAAACAGTAAAAGAAAAGGAAAATCCGAACCCTAGCAGGATTCTAACAGAGGGAAACGCGAACATACATGGCAGAATAGCATGGAAGAGACATGGATGGATCCTTGGAAAAGAAATAGGGCGGACAAAAGAGGAGAAGCACGTACCTCATGTCGCATCGCCCAATGTGGATGCGACCAGGACGCGGCGACGCGATACGCCGCGTCCCCGATAGAAGACAGGAACATCAAAACAACACAAAAAACATACCTAACAGGGTCTAGGAAAGCATTTAAACAACATAACATGGCAGACAAACAGGCTGAACTCACGAGGCTAGTACTGAAGGTCCCACTGTGATCGCTAAAAGGTGTGATCATAGGGAATGTGCACCCCAAAACATGCGATAGGATATTAAACTAATAGCATGGAAATAAGGGTGTGATCGCCACCTAACTAGTTGCCATATAAGAGAATAAAAGGGGCTAACTAAGCTAGGAAAAGGAAGAGAGAACGGGGCACTAACCTAAGATCGTGACGGGTGACCCCATTGCAATGGGCTTGATGTCGCGACGCCCTAACAGGGCGCATCAACCTTGTCGCGTCACCCTCGCCAGCCGCGTTCTTTGCAGTGTGGAAGAAGTTGGTGTGGACCTTCTTCCTGTCCTCCAGCCGTCCAGAGGACAAGAGCTGCTCGTGGGACTTCACTTGTATACCTGCCAAAACAACGAAGACAAGAAATAAAACCCTGTTAGAATGCGTTAAGTGTAGTAACTATTCAAAAAATGAAAGAGAAATGTGAAGCATGGAGGGAACGGACCTGGGGTGGTTTTTAAACCCCTAGGTGCATAGAAAACGTAGGATGGAAATGGGGAATGCAGCCTAACTAGAAGAAATTAACAAAATGCATGAGAAATAAGAGAAGAGGAAAGGAGGAAGAAGGGGCCCCAAAGGGGAGACTCCCTGGCATTGTGCAGTGTCCTTGGGTCGTGTTGATGTCGTGGACAAAGTGGAGCCACCCTCCTCACGCACCAAGCTCCATGGATGAGGAGGTAAGCATGGCTTAAGGTGGAAGATGTGAGGAAAATGAGTGGTGATGGAGAGAGCTGCGAGCTAAGTGTAGATCACAGAAAATTTCGGCAGCCCTTCGGGGTGAAACGGGGCTCTCCCTCCCTTGAAGAGAAGACCTTACTTTTATAGCCAAATGAGAGAGAATATCCCGTTTTTAGATGATAAAGACCAAAATGAGAGGATAAACCAAGTGGAACTCGGATGGGAGAGTCCTAAGGAGTTCCAGAGTCTCCCACAACCCCAAACTGTGGCCATGGGGGTTGGGAGGTTGCATGGGATGAGGATAAGGCCATTGGAGGATAAAGTGGAGGTGGTTGCGGAGGTCAACACACGCGGTTGTTGTCGTGACGGGTCGTAGGGGCGCGATAGGGCTGAACGTGATGGCCAAGAGTGGCACGACTTTGAAGCCACGTGCATGGATATGCATGGACTGTCGCGGCGGCCAAGGGGGGCGCGACAAGGCTAACGCAGCACCCCAACCCGTTGCATTAAGGAAAATCGAATATTGTTAATAATTGGGCCAATCAAATGGGAGAATAATGGGCATTTAAAGGCATAAGGACTCTTTTAAGAGATAATGGATGAGATTTCATGAAAATTGGGCTGTTAATGGGCTCAAAGCAAGGCTAATGGTGGGATCAAGGTGAGTGACCAACTTGAGGCACACTTAGATAACAAGAAATATGGTTCAACTTGTAAGCCAGAATCAGGTGTCTACACTCCCATAATGGGCTCTTCCCAATTGGGCTCAAACTCTCATGCTTGGGCTATTAGTACAACCTATCACTAATTTAGCCATATGGGTTTTGATTTAAATCATTCTAATTCTATTATTCCCCTTTTTATTTAATTAAATCTATTTATCTCATTTATAAAAATAAAAATTTTATTTTATTTGGATTTTAAAAATCAAGGGTACTACATCCTCCCCCTCTTAAAAAAGAATTTGGTCCCCAAATTCATATGGTCGTGAGAGGAAGAGTGACTTACTGAATATCTCCGGGTAATTTCATCGCATTAATGCTTCGGGCTCCCACGTGGCCTCTTCAACTTCATGATTTCTCCATAGTATCTTGGCCAAGGGTATAGATCGATTCCGAAGCTGTTGCATCTTCTTATCCAAGATCTTCACTGTCTTTCTTCATAGGTCATATCTTTATTCAAAATGTCATCATAGCTGATTACGTGTGACGGATCATACACGTACTTCCTCAACTTGACACATGGAAAACATTATGTACGGTGGAGAACTGGGGAGGTAGTGCTAGGGTACGCCACCTCGCCAACTCTATCCAACACCTCAAATGGACCTATGAATCTCGGTCTCAGCTTGCCTTTCATCCCAAACCTTTGAAATCCTCGGGTTGGGGATACCTTCAGCATCACATGATCTCCGATCTGAAACTCTAAGTCCCTTCTTCTCTTGTCTTCATAACTCTTCTGCCTAGACTGAGCTATCTTGATCCTGTCCCTGATAATCTGTATATCCCTGCTAGTGCTCTGCACCATGTCTGGTCCTAGCCATTGCTGCTCACCTACTTCATTCCAACATACTGGTGATCTGCAGCTCCTTCTGTACAGTGCTTCAAATGGTGCCATCTTAATGCTTGCCTGATAGCTGTTGTTGTAGGCGAATTCAATCAAGGATAACTTCTCATTCCAATACCCTTCAAAATCTATAGTGCAGGCACGAAGCATGTCCTCCACTATCTGATTGGTCCTTTCTGTCTGTCCATCCGTCTGGGGGTGGAAGGCAGTGCTGAAATTGAGTTTAGTACCCAGTGCAGTTTGAAGTCCTCTCCAGAATCTAGAAGTGAATCTGGGGTCACTGTCTGAGACAATGGACACGGGAACTCCATGTAATATTACTATTTCTTTTACATACAGTGCTGCAAGTACATCCACACCCTATGTACTCTTAATTGCAAGGAAATGTGCGGACTTAGTTAAACGGTCCAGAATGACCCATATAGCATCGAGTCCACCACGAGTTCGGGGTAAACCCATGATGAAATCTATTCCAATGCTTTCCTACTTCCACTCAGGTATGTCCAGGGGTCTAAGTACACCCGCAGGACGACGGTGTTAAGCTTTTACCTGTGACAGGTGAGGCAGTGTGCGGCATGTTCAGCCACCTCACGGTTCATGTTCGGCCACCAAAATGACCTTTCATGTCTTGGTACATCTTGGTTGCGCCTGGGTGGATGTGTACTTGGTCTTGTGGCTTCATCCATCAGCTTCTCTTCAGTTCTTCATTGTCAGGCACACAAGTCCTGGCGTGGAATAATATTCTCCCATCTTCAGCGATGGAGAAATCTGGCTTGTCAGCTATGGTCTCCCTGACTCAGACTAGGAACGGATCATTTGTCCGTTGCTCTTTGATCTCGACAAATATGTCGGGTTGAGCTCTTAAATTGGCCATTAACACCTGATCACTTCTCTTCTCAATGTTCAGATCCAGACTGGCGAACTGTTCTAATAATTGCATCTCACCCATGACTAGACAGGATAAAGAAGCTACTGGCTTCCTACTGAGTGCATCAGCTACTGCATTACCTTTGTCTGGGTGATACTAGATATTGAAATCAAAATCTTTTAAGTACTCCAGTCATCTCTGTTGTCGCATATTGAGCTCCTTCTGAGAAAATAAGTACTTCAAGCTCTTGTGGTCGGAGTAGACAATAAATTGCTCCCCATATAGGTAATGTCTCCAGATCTTAAGTGCAAATACCACCGCAACCAATTCTAAGTCATGGACAGGGTAATTAACTTCATGTGGCTTCAACTGCCTTGAAGAATATGCTATCACCTTTTCGTTCTGCATTAGTACACAGCCTAGACCGATTCCAGATGCATCAGTGTAGACCGAGAATCCTTCGCCCTCGACTGGTAACGTGAGAACAAGTGCAGATGTAATATTGCTTCAGGGTCTGGAAGCTCTTCTCGCACTCCTTGCTCTAGACATATGGGTTCTCTTTCCACGTAAGACGCGTAAGAGGTACAACTATCTTGGAGAAGTCTTTTATGAACCGTCTGTAATAGCCAGCCAGTCCAAGAAAGCTCCTTATCTCTGTGACATTAGTCGGCCTTTCCCAGTTGAGCACGACTTCTACCTTGGAAGGATCGACAGCGATACCCTCCTTGGATATAACGTGGCCTAAAAATGACACCTCCTCGAGCCAAAATTCACATTTGCTCAATTTGGCGTAGAGTTGGTTGTCCCGCAAGATCTGTAGAGCGATCCTCAAATGCTCCTTATACTCTTCCTTGGTCTTGGAGTATATGAGAATATCATTAATAAACACCACGATGAACTTGTCGAGGTATGGCCGATAGATGCTGTTCATTAATTGCATAAAAGCTGCAGGAGCATTGGTTAGTCCAAAAGGCATGACTACAAAGTCGTAATGACCGTACCTACTCTTGAAAGCCGTCTTGTAAATATCCGCATCTTCAATCCTCATCTGATGATATCCCGATCTAAGGTCAATCTTAGAAAAAATATTTGGCTCCTGATATTTGATCAAATAATTCATCGACACGAGGAAGAGTGTACTTGTTCTTGATAGTGAGATTATTCAGCTGCCTATAGTCAATGCATAACCTCATAGATCCGTCCTTCTTCTTAATGAACAACACTGGTGCTCCCCAAGGAGAAGTACTCGGTCTGATAAATCCTTTCTCTAGTAGTTCCATCAATTGCTCCTTTAATTCTTTCAATTCAGCGGGGGACATCCTGTAAGGTTGGCATGATACGGTGCAGCTCCAGGTACGAGATCAATTGAGAAATTCACATCTCTCTCAGGTGGAATGCCTGGCAGCTCATCGGGAACACATTGAGATATTCTTGTACTATATGAATGTCTGATAACTTAGCTGTCTTCTTTTCTACCACAATTGTGGCAAGAAATGCCACACAACCTTTCTTATCATGTTTTGTGCCTTAATAGCAGAGACGAGAGACAAGTGTCTCTTGTGTCTATGTCCCGTGAAGGTCAGCTTAGGGAATTCACTAAAAGTAATCTTCCCTCTTCTACAATCAACACCATAAGTAGATAGCCAATCGGCTCCCAGAATAAAATCGTAGCCCTCCATGGGCATACAGATAAGGTCAGCTCTAAGGTAAGTTCACCAATCTTAACATCAGCTAAAGGAAAATATTTATTCAATTGAGCCTTTTCTCCCAATGGTGTAGTAACATGAAAATCAAATTCCATGGATGTGGGTTTTTCATTTAATGTATCAGAAAATGCTTGTGATATGAACGAATGTGTTGCGCTAGTATCAAACAAAACGAATGCTGATTGAGAAAAGACTGGTAAGGTACCTTCAACGACTCCACCCTCCTCGGTGGTTTCCACCTCTTGCAAGGCTTGAAGTCTGCCTGGCTTCCTTTGTCCCGCAGGACACTTTTCATTCTCCTTAAGCAGGGGACATTCAGGAATACGATGTTCACGACTCTCGCAATGTAGGCATGCGCCTACCATCCTCCAACATTCTTCTGCCCTGTGACCTAGCTTGTCACAGTGCTTGCATCTTGGTTGTTGTTTGGGGCGATAGGAGTGGGGACTTTGGGCTTCTGCTCTTGGCTTGGCCCGTCAGTGATACTTAATGGCCTTTCTTGCCGTTAGTGGCTGCTCAGTGTTCCTGAGGTCTGTTCCTTCTTTACCATTCTACCTTTGATGCGTTCGGTGAGTTCGGTTGCATCCTCCAGACATTGTGCTCTCTTGACCATCTCCGGATAAGTATGAATGTCAAATGGTGCCAGTTGAGTGATATAAGCAGGTCTGAGCCTGTTGAGAATCTCTTCACCTTCATCCTCTCAGTGCTCACCAGATGATTGGCATAGTGTGCCAATCGGGAAAACTGAGCCTCATACTCAGAAACGGTAAGGCTCCTTTGCTTAGTGCTGTGAACTCAACGACTTTCCTCTCTTGGACTCTTTCTAAAAAAATTTGGAGTTGAAATGCTCCTTGAACTCATTCCATGTAAATTGTGCATCTGCTCTGGTTTCCTCGATGGACTCCCACCACGCACGGGCGTCCCTCTCTAGCTGGAATGTCGCTAACAGAAGTTTGTCACCATCCGCGCATTGCATAATGTGGAAGATACGCTTAATCTCCTTGAGCCAGTTCTCGGCCTCATCAGGATCAGTAGACCCACTGAATCGAGGTGGGTTTAGATTACGGAAGTTCCGATGTAACTCTGCAGCTCCTCGTTGTTGTTGTTATTAGCTCCAGCAGCCTGGAGTAATGCCTTAGTGAGCTGTTGGATTGTGTTGTTGCATGTCAGGAGTTGAGCACGCTCCGCTCCATTGCTAGTGTTTATGTCCTTCAAAAGAGAATTTTTTAAAACATCCTCCCCCTCTTAAAAGGAATTGTTCCCTAAATTCATATGGTCGTGAGAGGAAGAGTGACTTACTAAATATCTCTGGGTAATTTCGTTGCATTAAGTTTCGGGCTCCCACGTTGCCTCTTCAACTTCGTTATTTCTCCACAGTAACTTGACCACGGGTATAGTCGATTCCGAAGCTGTTGCATCTTCTTATCCAAGATCTTCACTAGTTTTTCTTCATACATAGTCATGTCTTTATTCAAATAATGTCTCATAGCTGATTACGTGTGCGGATCATACACGTACTTCCTCAGCATTGACACATGGAAAACTTATGTATGGTAGATGAACTGGGAGGTAGTGCTAGTTGGTACGTGTCACGTCCTGACGCGGAATATCGTCGCGAAGGCAAGTTTGCAAGAAAAGGTATAGAGTGTACACTAGACAAACCTTTGCACATTGAATAATACTAAAGCAAATCTTTCTCATTAATAACTTTTCAAATGTCTAGTTACAACCACTAATATCAGAGCCATTCTATAGGGCCCAATTACATTGCAATAAAAGGAAATAACTAACTACAACTCTAAGATAACAAAATGACTCGAGGGTACTCCTGGTTTCACTCTTGGTCTTCCCTTCCTCGTGAGTGTATGTGTCATCCTCGGTCTCACCTGAGAACACAACATCAAATAACGTAGGGTGAGCGATAACACCCAGTAGGACTTAAATCTTAGGCTCAAGCAGGTTTAAATAATTACGCATTTAATGGCAGAGTATCTAAAGATAGCAGGTACAAGAGAGTCAAAATATAGCAAGAGATAGCACAACAGGTAACTGATAGCACAATAGCACGAGATCGAGTATAGTTTCCAAAAATAGCACAAGTATCGAGTATAGCATGAATAGCAGGATGTCCATAGCACAACTAGCACAAGTATAATAATAGCACGACGAGTATAGCACTTGTTTGTCATTCTAGACATCGAGAGAGTATAGCACGTTTTGTGTTTTGATTGTCATATAGATAGTCGAGATAGATAGCACTTGAGTGTAATGCCAAACACTCTGATCATTTACTCCCATGGGCACTAGCACTTTCGGGGCGCACATCCCAGGACCAGATCGGGCCCTTTATATATTGCCAGGCATTAGTTATTGTTTATCTTTAGACAATCAGTCAATGGCCAATATAGAGTACCAAGAAGTAGATGAGAGAACTAGATGAATAGACGAGATAGTAGAGTGAACGTGAATAGACGAGCGAGTAGAGTACAGATGAGAGATAGTGGACATTGCGCGTAATGCGACGAGTAAACAGGCGATAGTAACAGTTGCACCACGTGCACTTGGTATTGGCAGTCAGGTGGAACTCACGACCCTACCACTGGCCATGTTATGCACAGGTCCAGAGGCCGGCGTGATTCAAGAGGAGAGTGAACTTCTAATAGCCGTTGGATCATATCGATCCCTAAAGGTGTAATGGTGTTAGGGTACAACCGGCTCGTCGACCATGTGGGAATCCATGATCAGAGGAGACTTACGGAGGCCTTGTGCAAGGGTTCACTAGTCCGGCGAAAGGAATATCCGACGGAGAGTTCACCACAAGCAAGTAAAGTGTGTATATAAAAACAGGTGCTCGACGTTCTAGAGGAATTCTAGAACAGTGGAGCGTCGATATCGGTATATAAACAACGCAAGAAACGAATACAAGTCCTTTAAAATAGGGCAATTAATACTTTATTACAATAAATTACCAGATACATTATGAGATATTTTATGCCAGATTTCAGCCATATATGGATGGTTCATGTGTGTGCATGTGTAAAGAGAAATCATAGATAGAAAAGAAGTCGTGAATATGTATTTTAAAGCATTCAATATAGCTCCATTAAAAACAGGTGTTTTTACTGCGGTATGACTGTTAAAAAGGCGTAAGAAAGTAGAAAGTGAGAGCAATAAATTTTATGGTTTTCATCAAAATCCTGTGAACGCGACGTACCCATGTAAGGGTCGCGACAGGGTCAGATGGACGTACAGGTCCTGTAAAGGTCGCGACAGGGCTGTCTGCTCAGGCGGCCAGAACGCGACGGGTCTCTGTCGCGTTCAGAACGCGACAAGG